>OZ018321.1:133509014-134116114 GCA_963969495.1 Ceratothoa steindachneri | reverse complement strand
AATGTTACTTAACTTCGCTGAGCGGACGAGAAAGAGAGAGAGAGAGAGAGAGAGAGAGAGAGAGAGAGAGAGAGAGAGAGAGAGAGAGAGAGAGAGAGAGAGAGAGAGAGAGAGAGAGTCACAAGGAGTCACAAGGAAAAGAAGTACCCTAGAAGACCTTACGGTCCATACGAGAGGGTACTTGTTACGAGTCAGGGACTCGTGAGCCTGTCAGCGAACCAGGACTTTATCCAGGCGCCTTTTGAACTGCTCCACAGAGTCGCTGTTCACGACTTCTGGCGGAAGCGCGTTCCACTCGTTGCAGATACTGTAACTGAAGAAGTTCCCGCATCTGTCCCGGTGATAACGCGGCAGCTCAATTTTGTAGCCGTGGTTTCTCGTTACGCCCTCGCTTAGTTGGAACATGTCCCCGTTGCCTACGTGGTCAATACCTCGGAGGATTTTGAAGACCTCGATTAATTGACCGCGCCGTCTTCGGGTTTCCAGTGAGAAGAGGTTTAGTTCTTCTAGGCGGGCTTCGTAACTTTTGTGCCTGATCGAGGGGATCAGTTTGGTCGCCCTGGCTTGTACTCGCTCCAGTCGGGCGATGTCCTTCCGAAGGGATGGACTCCAAAACTGGACTGCGTACTCCAGGTGAGGTCGGACCAGGGAATTAAAGAGAGTGAGAACGATTTCCCTGTTCCGATACCCAAACTGTCGCTTGATATACCCCAAGATTCTCTGGGCTTTCTTCTCCGCCTCGATGCACTGCTTGGAAAACTTGAGGTCGCTGGTGATCACGACTCCCAAGTCTTTTTCCATGTCTGTGCTCTCGAGCGCCGAGTTTTTGAGGCTGTAGACGGCTTGGGGATTTCTGTGGCCGATGTGCATCACCTTGCACTTTTCGACATTGAACGGCATTTGCCATTTGTCTGACCACTCCCCGAGT
This sequence comes from Ceratothoa steindachneri, assembly GCA_963969495.1. Lineage (NCBI taxonomy): Eukaryota > Metazoa > Arthropoda > Malacostraca > Isopoda > Cymothoidae > Ceratothoa > Ceratothoa steindachneri. Next base: position 134,115,186 of record OZ018321.1, on the reverse strand, counting down.
TTCCTCAAGTCGGCTTGGAGTCTCTCGACGTTTTCCGCGTCTGCCACGTTCATACCTAGTTTGGTATCGTCGGCAAATTTGGAAATCCTCGCAGTTATGCCATCATCTATGTCGTTTACATAGATGATGAAGAGTAGGGGGCCCAGCACGGAGCCTTGGGGAACGCCGCTTGTTACCGGTAGCCAACCGGACTTTTGCCCGTTCACCACTACTCGCTGCCTTCGACTATGCAGCCAGTTTTCGATCCAGTCACCTACAGCTCCGGCGATGCCTAGCGCTCGAACCTTTTTCAGCAATCGGCGGTGGGGCACCTTGTCGAAGGCCTTCTTCAAGTCGAGGTAGATGACATCCACCGCCTTCTCCCGGTCGTGTTCGCTGAACACGAAGTGGAAGAATTCCAAAAGGTTCGTTAGGCATGACCTGTGCCGCCGGAACCCGTGTTGGGAATTCCTCAATAGGTGGTTGGACTCGACGTGCTGCGTTATTTTGTCAACCAGGATACTTTCCATCAATTTTCCTACTACCGACGTCAGGCTGATCGGCCGGTAGTTAGATGGCTCGCTCGCGTTACCCTTTTTGAATATGGGGGTGACTTCCGCGTCTCGCCAGTCCTTTGGCACGCATCCAGTCTCGAGCGATTTCCTGAAGATCGAGCAGAGATGTGGGGAGACCTCATCTCGCACTTCCTTCAGCACCCGTGGTAAGAAGCCATCGGGCCCTGGCGACTTGTAGCGGTTCAAAGCGTCGATCTTTGAACGCACTGTCGTCTCTTCGAAGTGAAATCTCTCCAATTGCTCTGAGCCTTCGTACTTGTCACGAGGCTCAGGGGTGGTGTCCTTCTCCTCAGTGAAAACTGACGAGAAGTACTTGTTGAGGATGGTCGCATTCGCTTCGTCACTGAGCTCTAGCTCACCATCCTCTTTCACCAAGGGACCGATCCGTCTACGTGTCGGCTTACGGCTGTTTACGTATCCGAAGAATTCCTTGGGGCTCTCTTTGCAGAGTCTCGCCACACGGACTTCTTCGGCGCGTTTCGCCACCCTTATCATGGACTTGACACTTCGGCATAGACTTTTGTAGTGCTCGAATTCTCCAGTGTTCTTCGCTTGGCGATAGGCGGTATTTCTCTTCCGTAGGGTTCTCCCGATTTCGGGGGTGAACCACTTGGGTTGAGTAGCTCCGACTCGGCCGCGTTCTGATGGAATGAATCGTGACTGCAGGGCCATGAATGAGTTTTTGAAATTCTTCCATGGTTGCTCGACGTTGTCACTATCTTCCACCTCTATCGCTGCCACGCCAGCACGAAGTCCCGCGAAATTTGCCTTTCTGAAGTTCAGCTTGGCTGCAGCACGAGCTACTGCTTCGCGAGCTGGGACTCGAATGCAGAACCTGATGAGGCGGTGGTCGCTGCCACCTAGCTCCTCATCTACACTAACTTCCTCAATGATGTCATCCTCGGATGTGAGAACTAGGTCGAGGATGTTTGCACCTCGTGTTGGTTCTCTCACCCATTGAGTGAAGAATCCTTCATTTACGAAGTTAAGGAGCCGTATGTTGTCGATGCGGGTTTCTCTGGTTGCCCAGTCAACGTGAGTGTTGAAGTCCCCCATGACGATACTCACCCTGCCTTCAGTTAACTGATTCAGTTGATTATAGAGGTCCCTGTCTTGATCCTCCGTCGAGGATGGGGGTCTATAAACTGTAACAGTCCTGTACTTGGTGGTACCCAGCTCCAAGTCCACGCATAGGACTTCTTGGTGGGCGGTGGTGGTGCTGCTCGTTGCCGTGAATACACTTCTCACGTAGAGAGAGAGAGAGAGAGAGAGAGAGAGAGAGAGAGAGAGAGAGAGAGAGAGAGAGAGAGAGAGAGAGAGAGAGAGAGAGAGAGAGAGAGAGAGAGAGAGAGAGAGAGAGAGAGAGAGAGAGAGAGAGAGAGAGAGAGAGAGAGAGTTACAAGGAGTTACAAGGATAATCAGCACCCTAGAGATCTTTCGATCCATGCCGAGAAGGTGCCTTTGTCAATTACCTATGATATTTACATTTAAAAAAAAAAAAAAAAAAAAAAAAAAAAAATACAGACAATGCTAGAGATAAAGTGACAGTAAAGTTGAAGGCTCTCCCCACCCTCCTCTCCCACCTGCAACGCAGGTACGGAAACTGAAAAGATACCTGGTCAGTTGAAATATAGTGCTGATCCAGGAATTTCACAGTACAGTTTGAAACTTAACCAGCTGAAAATCTCAATATTCTTTTCTGGTATGATATAAGTATCTCGTCATTAAACTATATACACCATCGTTGAATTTAATCCACTATTGGATTTCGTTCCAATATTTATGCTTATCTTAGGACCTTTGTATAATAATGGAAATCCCGTCAATTAATTTATATACACTTTTCTTGATTACAATATGCATTCATAATGTATTGAATTCCATTCTTTTCAGAATCCTGTCGTATTGGTCCTCTTTTATTTACATGGGGTTTTCCCTTATATTTTTAAAGTTAATTAATAATCTAGTGTATGTATTATTTTGTCGAGTCTTTGTTTAAATGTCTCTTTAGTCTTACTCGCAATTACATCATTTGGCAGTTTATTCCAGAGGTTGACAATTTTATATGAGAAAAAGTTTCCTGTTATACTTTTTTGATACCGCAACGGAACCAGCTTCATTCCATTGTTCCTCGTCTCACATTCGTTAACTTTGAACCATATATTAGGGTCTACATTTTCAATCCTATTTAGTATTTTAAATGTTTCTATGAGCTGGCCTCGCATTCTCCGCGTTTCTAGTCTGAAGAGTTTGAGTCTTTCCAATCTAGTTTCATAGTTATGTTTTCTTAAGGATGGTATTAATTTTGTCGCTCTCTCTTGAACTCTTTCAAGCCTTTCAATATCTTTCTTCAGATAAGGTGACCACAATTGTGAGCACAATATTCCAGATGGGGACGAACTAATGCATTAAATAAATTTAATACTATGGTCTCGTTTCTGCATTTAAATTGTCGTTTTATGTATCCTAGGATTTTGGATGCCTTTTTTTCCGCTTCACTGCATTGCATACTAAACTTAAGATCGCTCGATACATAAATCCCTAAGTCTTTTTCGACTTTTGTTTCTTTTAACTCCATATTGAACAATGTATACACTGCTTGTGGATTTTTCCTTCCGACATGCATTACTTTACTCTTATCAAAGTTTAAAGGCATTTTCCATTTTTTTGACCATTCTTCGATAAGATTTATATCTCTCTGAATCTCAGTTGCGTCTTCTTTGTTGCATATTCCTCTTCCAAGTTCGCATCATCCGCAAATTTAACAACTTTCGATACGAGACTGGTTTCCAAATCATTAATATAAATTATGAATAGCAGCGGGCCCAACACAGAGCCCTGTGGCACCCCACTTGAAACTTTTGTCCACTCTGAGGCAGATCCATTTATTACCACTCGCTGATACCTATGGGTAAGCCAGTCCTCAATCCAATCTCTTACTTTTCCCGTAATTCCAACTGCTCTAACTTTGGCCATGAGTAAATTGTGAGGGACTTTATCAAACGCCTTCTGGAAATCCAAGTAAATTATATCGATTGACTTATCCTCATCATATTGTTTATATACATATTGAAAGAAGTCCAGCAAGTTCGTTAGACAGGACCTGTTTCTTCTGAATCCATGTTGTGAGTCTCTAAGCAACTCTTTTGATTCAAGATGCGAAACAATTTTTTTGCAGATAAATGATTCTAAAAGTTTCCCTACCACTGACGTCAAGCTGATCGGTCGATAGTTTTTCACGACCTCTCTACAGCCACTTTTAAAAATTGGCGTAACATTTGCATATTTCCAGTCAATGGGAACTGTTCCACTGTTTAATGATTGATTAAAAATTTTGGCTAGGTGTTTACTAAAAACTTCCTTCGCTTCTTTCAAAACTCTAGGATAAAACATATCAGGTCCAGGAGATTTGTTGACGTTCATTTTATTTATTAAATTTACAACATCTTCGGTTGTACAGCTAACATTCTCGAATGGGTCGTCTCCGTCGTATACAATATTTATCTCGGGTATAGGAGAAGTTATTTGAGTAGTAAAAACACTCGCGAAGTAATTATTGAGTAGACAAGCTATATCGTAGTCAGTGTATCTTAAGGTACCATTACAATCTCTCAATGGCCCAATATTGTTCTTTATTGGCTTCCTAATTGTTTACAAGGGCATAAAACTCCTTTGGATTTATTCTACAATTTTGAGCGACTCGTATTTCTTCTTCTCGTTTTGCTATTTTATCTCTCTTTTATTTTTTCTCCTTAAGACATGATATTGTTCCCTTAATTGTTGAGTACCTTTTATTTTTAGTAACCTATACATTTTTTGCCTGTCTTTTATCTTTCTTTTTTATTTCTTTGGTTAACCACGTAGGATCTTGTTTAAAGTGTAAACTTCGGGTTTTTAATTTGAATATTCTTTGTTTGCTGTTCCATGACAAAATTCTTAAAGTCTACCAATAGTGTTTACACCTTCATTTGATATCACATAAGCCTCTAAGCCTGCTTTGATGGCGTCGTAGTTTCCTCTGTTAAATTGGGGTCTCTGTATTTTTTTAATTCTTTCTAAGGCTGATATTATGATATTAAATTCTATTAAATTGTGGTCACTACCTTCAAATTTTTCGCCAACATAAGTGTTTGAAATCAATTCGCTTTCAGTGGACAATATGAGGTCTAATATGTTTTTACCTCTTGTTGGCTCACTAATCCACTGAGTCAAGAAATTTTCATCGATAAAGTCCAGAAGTCTCTGGCCTTCCCTGTCAGCTTGCTTTGTAGTCCAATTTATTTTACTGCAGTTAAAGTCACCCAAAATTACAGCTGTCTTTCTGTCGATTTGTTTTGTTAGCAGGCCGTATAGCATTACATCAAGTTCTGAAGACTGGTGCGGTTTTCTGTAGACTAAGTATATGCATATATTTATTTTATCTAAATTTAACTTAACTCCTATCATTTCGAGAGTAGTATCTAGGATTATTTCAGTTGGGTAAAGATGTTCTCGTACGTATAATAACACTCCTCCACCAACTCGGTCCTTTCTATCTTTGTTGAACATTTTATAATTTTTCAACTCAAATTCACCTTTAAAATCTCTGAGGTTTAAATTTATCCATGATTCAGTGATGGCAATTATGTCGTAATTCTCTGCAGCCACCAAAGCTCTGAATTCTAATAACTTATTTCTAATAGAACGTGCATTTAGAAGAACCGCTTTCATTGGTTTCTTACAATTTCTGGAGGCGATTCGTTTCCCGAAGGCTGGTTGGTCGCAGTGTTTGTTATTTGTGAAATATTCCTTATACGAGTACATTCATATAGATTATATACATTGATGTTCAGAAGGTCTCCATATTTTTTTTTACCTTTATTATTTAAGTGAGTCCCATCCTTTAAGAAATACTCACCACGATCGATAAAGCTTAGCCAGAGATTAACGAATTTAATGCCTTTTGACTCACACATTCTTTTGAGCTTCATATTTATTCCAATGGTTTTACTCATTACTTCTCTTGATGCATTCAGTCTTGGCAATATACCTATCATAATGCCTTTATCCGTTTTGTCTTTGATTTTGTTCGTTAATGATTCGAATTTTGAAACTACTTCCTCTGTATTTGTCTTTCCATCTTTTACATACGTGTCGTTTGAACCAACATGAACTACTACGGTACTGTCTTTACTGTCCAATTTTAGTTTCGAAATTTCTTCTTCAAATTTCCTAATAGTAGCACCTGGATAACAATAAGTCACCCTATTTTTCTTTTCATTTAGGCCAAAAAAGTCACTTTGATTTCTTACGAGAGAATCTCCGATAAGGGTCGTCTGCTTTTCCTCTTTGGAAGCCAAAGAGCTTTGTTTTGTTCTAGTGGACTTTGAAAAACTATTATAGGATCCAGGTTGCATATTCTGTGATGTATTTGCATTTACAGTTTGTTTGCTCCTTACTATTGTAGAAGCACTATCTTTACTTTCTACTTTATTTTCCAGTATTGCAACTGCTTGTTCAAGACGAACAATTTTCTCACTTAAGTTAACATTCTGCTGGGAAATATTTTGATTTGCTGACTCGAGGTAAAGTATTTTATTCTCTAATTCCTTAATTTTAGCTTCGGAATTTTGACAAGCGGGGCTCCTTGTAGCAACATCGAGATATTTAGACTCCAGTGCTATAAATTTGTTTTCCAGGACACCGATAGTTTTTAAAAAGTCACTTTTTTCCCTGGTATGTTTTTCTTCTATTTTGCAGAATAAACAAATGCTGATGGAGGTGATGCTGTTGAAGTTTTGCTCCGGAAAATTTATGCACCACTTGAGAGTCTTGCACTTGAAACACAAAGCTTTTAATTTCTCCGCTCCTAGCATAATTAATTATTGTATTATCCTTGATTATTATATTATACAAATATGGAGGCGAGATACGGGTAGATTCGTGCAAAACCTACTTTTCAACAAATAATGATAAGATTCTAATATTATAATGTACAATTATGTAGGTCAGATACAGTGTTAAATCGTAAAAGAATTTCTTTCCAAAGATTAATGGCAATGCTTTAGAATTTATACTACTGAAAACGATTTATTCACCTGAGTAACGGAAAATTTAAGAATCAAGATGGCGCTTGTCGCTATAGTTTAAAATGGATAACCTATACACCAATTGGTTGCTCTATGTGACGTTGCGTGACGTGGAACAATGATATACGCTGATTGGGCGAGGAGATTATGACGTCAGAGATGTTGTGATGACGTCAAAAAAGAATGCGCGTTGATTGGTCCAGAAAGTAAAACGTCACTTACCGTATTTGAAGATGATTGGATCTTGAATTGAAAATTCAAGATGGAGATTAAATAGCAATATGGTATACTTTCCACAATTAAATAAATTAATTCACTATCCGCACTAAATTAATTAGGTTATTTCACATTCACAATATACTTTATGGCCTTTTTATTCAATAAAGGCGGGTTAAGGGTAAGAATTAGGCACTTGGTAATTATTTCACTGAGAGAGCAGAGTAAACACATGCGATTCGAGGAACGGCCAGACACAGACTGAACACAGAGAGAGAGAGAGAGAGAGAGAGAGAGAGAGAGAGAGAGAGAGAGAGAGAGAGAGAGAGAGAGAGAGAGAGAGAGAGAGAGAGAGAGAGAGTAACAAGGAGTAACAAGGAAAGTAAGTACCCTAGGAGACCTTACGGTCCATTCAAAGAGGGTACCTTTGGACTAGCAATTGAGCGGGCACATGCCTGCTCAATTGTTTTGCGTCCATAAACGGCCACTTTTCAAGACTTTGTCTAGTCTTGACTTGAACTGGTCAACAGATTCACTGTTGACAACTTCCACTGGAAGTGCGTTCCACTTACCGCAGATACTGTAGGTGAAAAAGTTTCCACACAGATTGCGGTTGTAACGCTTCAGTTCAAGTTTGAAGCCGTGATTGCGCGTTCTGTTCTCACTCAGTGTGAAAATATCCCGGTAGTCAACATTGTCGAACCCTCGAAGTATTTTGAAAACTTCGATGAGCTGACCACGCAGTCTACGGGTTTCCAGTGAGAACAGATCTAACTCCCTTAGTCTATCCTCATAACTTTTATGTCGGATAGAGGGAATCAGCTTGGTTGCCCTGGCTTGTACGCGTTCCAATCTCGCGATGTCCTTTCGCAATGAAGGACTCCAAAATTGTACGGCATACTCCAGGTGCGGTCGGACAAGTGAGTTGTACAGGCACAGTACAATCTCCTGGTTCCGATAACCAAACTGGCGCTTAATATAGCCTAGCATCCTTTGGGCCTTTTTCTCCGCCTCAATGCACTGTTTCGAGAACTTGAGGTCACTAGTGATTGTTACACCCAAGTCCTTCTCAGTGTCGGTGGATTCAATAGCAGTGCCCTTAAGGATATACTGAGATTGGGGGTTTCTGTGGCCGATATGCATCACTTTGCATTTCCCCACGTTAAAAGGCATTTGCCACGTGTCCGACCACTCCCCAATCTTCCCAAGATCTTCCTGCAGGCGGGCAGTATTTCCATCCTTTGCAACGTTCATACCAAGCTTGGTATCGTCGGCAAATTTGGAAATCTTGGCAACCGTGTCACCGTCCATGTCGTTGACGTAGATGATGAATAGTAGTGGTCCCAGGACAGAACCTTGAGGCACCCCGCTAGTAACGGGCACCCACTCAGAAGACTGTCCATTTACCACCACCCGTTGCCGTCTGCCACTTAGCCAGTTCTCGATCCAGCCGGCTACCTTTCCGTCTATGCCAAGCGCTCGCACTTTCCGGAGAAGGCGGCGGTGTGGTACCTTATCAAAGGCTTTCTGAAAGTCTAGGTAGACCACATCCACCGCCTTGTCCCGATCGTGCTCACTGAAAACGAAGTGGAAGAATTCCACAAGGTTCGTCAGGCATGACCGTTGCCTTCGGAAGCCGTGCTGGGAACTCCTCAGTAGCAGGTTTGACTCTAAATACGACGTCACTTTGTCCACCATAATGCTTTCCATGAGTTTACCGACTATCGAAGTGAGACTGATAGGTCGGTAGTTCGACGGTTGGTTACGGTCTCCTTTCTTGAAGATAGGAGTCACCTCCGCCTCACGCCAGTCTCTAGGAACGCATCCGGTCCGGATTGACATGTTAAAGATAGCGCACAGATGTCGTGATACTTCATCGCACACTTCCTTCAACACTTTAGGTAGAAACCCGTCCGGTCCAGGGGACTTATTCGTCTTTAGGTCAGCGATCTTTTTCTTTATTTCTCCTTCGGTGAAGTCCATTGCCTCCAGCTTTTCCCCCGAGTAGGAATCCGTGGGCTGGGGAATGGGACCACACTCTTCAGTAAACACTGAAGAGAAGTAGTCGTTGAGGAGGTTAGCATTTTCTGCATCTGAATGCTTTAATGTCCCCTCCTCATTCCTCAAAGGGCCAATCGTTCGACGGATTGGTTTACGGCTGTTCACATATCCAAAAAACTCCTTGGGATTCTCTTTACAGAGTCTCGCCACTCGGAGTTCCTCAGACCGCTTAGCCGCCCTTATGCTGGACTTCACTCTCCTGGCTAGCCTCCGGTATTCGTCAAAGTCACCCGAGATCTTCGATTGCCGGTACACATTTCTCTTCTCCCTAAGCAGTTGGCCGATTTCTCGATTAAACCACTTAGGTTGAACAGAAGACAGACGGGGGCATTTCAGAGGGATGAAACGCGATTGAAGACTCATGAATGTGGTTTTGAATCTATTCCACGAGTCTTCAACGGCATCGCACACTTCTAGCCTCACGTCAGTCAGTCCAGCTCGAAGGCTTGCAAAGTCTGCTCTTCTCAAGTCAAGTTTCTTTAATTGACTGGCAACAGACCTTACCTTCGGGATCTTGACGCTAAATCTAACTAGCTGGTGATCACTGCCACCGAGCTCTTCGCCTACAGAGATATCCTCAACGATATCATCCTCAGAGGTGAAGACCAAGTCGAGGATATTGTCTCCTCTCGTCGGTTCTCTGACCCATTGAGTGAGGAACTCGTTGTTGGCGAACTCCAGGAGTAGCGCGCTCTCGCCACAGGCTGCTCTGGTTTCCCAGTCAACTTGGCTGTTGAAATCGCCCATAACGATGCACACTCTGCCTTGAACCAGCTCACCCAGCAGCTGGTACAGTTCCCTGTCCTTCTCAACAGGTTGGGAAGGGGGTCTGTAAAGCACCAGGGTCCTGTATTTGGCAGGACCGATCTCTAGGTCAACGCCTAGGAGCTCGTGGTCGGATATAACGTTGGAGTTCGTAGATTTGATTGTATCCTTGACATACAACATTACACCGCCACCCTCTCTGTCTGGCCTATCTTTGTGGAAGAGTTGGTAGCCAGGAACCGTGAATTCGCCTTCAAAGTCTCGGTTTGAGGTTTTTATCCACGATTCTGTTATGGCTACCATTTCGGGTTCTTCCGTCGCTACGAGGCCACGGAGCTCAGGAAACTTGTTCCTGATTGACCTCGCATTGAACAGAAGAACCTTCAGGGAGAGAGAGAGAGAGAGAGAGAGAGAGAGAGAGAGAGAGAGAGAGAGAGAGAGAGAGAGAGAGAGAGAGAGAGAGAGAGAGAGAGAGAGAGAGAGAGAGAGAGTTACAAGGAGTTACAAGGAAAGATAGTACCTCAGAAGACTAAGTTAGTCCATACCGAGGAGAGAGAGAGAGAGAGAGAGAGAGAGAGAGAGAGAGAGAGAGAGAGAGAGAGAGAGAGAGAGAGAGAGAGTTACAAGGAGTTACAAGGAGTTACAAGGAATATTAGTACCTCAAAAGACTAGTTTGTCCATACCGAGGGGGTACTTTTGTTGTGTTTTTTTCTTAACTAATTGCTTTAGAGAAAGTATAGTACAGTTTAAGGCTCTCCCCTCCCACCTCTCCCACCCGAGTCAATCGGGCATGAAAAGTATGAAAAGACACCTGCTGTCCGAAAGAAAGTGTACAATCATGAATTTTTATAGTAAAGCGGAGCCTATGTCTTTATTGTATTATTTAGTTAAGAATCAATTGTTTAAAACAAACATACAAAAAAATATTATCTTAAAAATTAATCGTCCTTATAATTTTATCTAATCTCTTTTTGAAAGTATTAACGGTAGGACTCGAGACAATCTCTTCCGATAACTGGTTCCATGCATTTACAATTTTGTACGAGAAAAAATTTCCACATAAATTAAGACTGTACTTTTTCGGAACTAGTTTCATGCTGTTATTTCGTGTCATATTTTTATTGAATTCGAACCAGGTGGTGTAGTCTACATTTTCAATTCCTTTTAGGATTTTAAATACTTCAATGAGCTGACCTCGCATACGTCTAGTTTCTAGTTTGTATAGATTTAACTTTTCCAGTCTTGTTTCGTAATTGTATTTTCTTAATGATGGAATCATCTTCGTAGCCGTGGCTTGTACTCTCTCCAATCTTTCTATGTCCTTTCTGAGGGAGGGTGACCATACCTGTGCACAGTATTCTAATTGTGGTCTTACTAGAGCATTGTATAAGTTAATTATTACCGTCTTGCTTTTATAGCTGATCTGTCTCTTAATGTATCCAAGTATCTTTCGCGCTTTCTTTTCTACATCAACACAGTGCTGTGTGAACTTTAGGTCATTAGATATACAAACACCGAGGTCCTTTTGGATTTCTGTTTCTGCTATTATTTTGTTATTGAGTTTGAATTCTGCCTTCGGATTTTTGTGGCCAACGTGCATTAATTTGCATTTGTCAAGATTTAGTGGGAGATTCCATCTTTCAGACCATTCAGATATGTGGTCAATGTCCTTTTGAAAATCTATTATATCTTGCTCGGTAACTATGCTTTTACCCAATTTGCAGTCGTCAGCGAATTTGGAGATCTTAGAGATTAATCCCACGTCTATATCATTTACATATATAATAAAAAGCAAGGGGCCCAAGACTGATCCCTGAGGAACGCCGCTATTTACAGTTATCCACTCGGACTCTTCTCCATTGATCACCACCCTCTGCATACGATTACTAAGCCAGTCTTCAATCCAATTCGCTATTTTGCCTCGTATTCCTAGGGCTCTAACTTTGGACATTAATTTCCCGTGTGGCACCTTGTCAAAAGCCTTTTGAAAATCTAAATACAGGATGTCGACAGATCTCTCACTATCATGAATGGTGTTAATGTAATGAAAAAACTCTAGCAAGTTTGTAAGACAAGATCTGTGTTTCCTAAATCCGTGTTGTGTGTTTCTTAGCAGTTCATTGGTTTCTAAGTGGCTTACTATTTTTTCTGCTATAATACTTTCCAGCATTTTGCCAATTATTGATGTCAGACTTATTGGTCGATAATTGCATGGTAGATCTTTGCGTCCTTTTTTAAATATTGGAGTGACATTAGCTAATTTCCAGTCTTGAGGAACAGTATTATTTTCAAGTGATAAGTTAAAAATGTAGGTTATCTGGTCCACCACTGCATCCTTTACTTCTTTGATTACTCTTGGCACTATTTTATCAGGTCCTGGGGATTTAAATTTATTCATTTTATCTATTCGTATTTGTACATCCTTGCTCGTGCATTTGAACATTTCTAGTGCGTTATTTCCTAAATACTCATTATACGGAGCGATATTTTGATTTGAGGTGTCGTCGGTGAAAACCGAGCCAAAGTACTCATTTAGCGCAGTAGCTATATCTTTATCCTTAACTTGTAAATTATTGTGACCATCGTTGATTGGGCCAATGATGTTTTTTATTGGTTTTCTACTGTTAACTAGGGCGTAAAATTCTTTGGGGTTTCCTTTACAATTTAATGCTACCCTCATTTCCTGGTTACGCTTTGCTCTCCTAATTCCAGTTTTTATCTTTCTTCTGAGAACAAAATATTTCTTTTTATTTTCTTCTGAGCTGTTTAATTTAAACGCCTTATAAGCCTCTTTTCTTTTGTTAATGTCCCTCTTAATTTCATTAGTCATCCATTTGGGATTTTGATTTTTTCCACTTTTCCTGACTGCTTGAGGAATGAATTGAGATTGTTTCCTTAAAAGATTGTATTTAAACTCGTTCCATACTTCATTAATGTCTCTGCCATTTAGTTGATAGTTTATGAGACTTTGTTTTAAAGCCGCGAAGTTTGCCTTTCTGAAATCTAATTTTTCATTACTTCTTACAATTTTTTGGTTTGGTAAATTTAATTCGAATTCTATTAGGTTATGGTCGCAGCCACCGAGTTGATCGCATACAGTTACGTTTGAGATAATTTCATCATCTGAAGTTAAGATTAAGTCCAATATATTCTCTCCTCTAGTAGGCTCGGTGACCCATTGAGTTAGCAGATTTTCCTCTATGAAATTGAGTAATCTTTGTCCTTCAGAATCTGAGTTCCGTGTTAGCCAATTAATTTGGGGGCAGTTAAAGTCGCCAATAATAAGCGATAATTTGTCTTTACTAACATTCGTCAGAATTTCGTAAAATCGATTATCTGCTTCATATGAATGGTGTGGCTTTCTATAGGCTAAGTATATATACAGACATTTGTTTATGTTTAATTTTATTCCTATTAATTCAAATTCTGTCTCTATATTACAATTAATAGGCTGAAGGTCTTCTCTTATATATAATAGCACCCCACCTCCTTCCTTGTAGATTCTATCTTTGTGAAATAATTTGTAACCTTCGAGTTGAAATTCACTGATATAATCCCTCGTATGACTATGGATCCAAGTTTCGGTGATGCCTATTATATCATATTTATTCAATGCTACTAACGCTTTGAATTCTAAAAACTTATTACGGATTGATCTAGCATTAAATAAAATTGCTTTGAGAGAACTTATCCGTTTACTATTGGTCTTGCACCGAGGTCGTTTCCCGAATTAGCTTGGGGTTCTGGAGAGATGGCAGGTTGCTTTAGCACTTCGGTCAGGTATAAATGGAGCAATTCTCCGTATTGCTCTTTTCCTTTTCTGCTAAAATGCGTTCCGTCTAGTTTGAAATATTCCTCTCTCCGGATAAAATTCTGCCATAGGTCTACGAATTTAACATTTTCTTTGTCACATATCTTTTTTACGCGCTCGTTAATGCCTATTGCTCGACTTAACATTTCTCTATTTGAATTTAGTCTCGGTATTAATCCTATTACCATGCCTCTCTTGGTCTTTGATTTGATTTTTTCGACGAGCTTAGAATAGTCCTCAATTATCTTTTCACTTCCAGCATAATTTCTATTACAAAAGACATCATTAGTTCCAACGTTGGTTATTACGGAACAATTTTGGTTTTTTAAAGTTAGGTTGTCTATCTCTTGAGTTATTTTTTTGATGTTCGCTCCGGGATAACACCAGAATTTACGTTTACTATGATTTTTCGCACCAAAAAAGTCTATCTGGTTTCTAATTAAGGAGTCTCCAATTAAGTAAGTGTCTTCTTCTTTTAGATGTGTATTTCTATTTTGGGGAACACCGAGTGTATTCGTGTTTGGTTTTGATTTAGTTTTTCGTTTATTTGTAATTGCTATCGAGTGCTCTTCTCTGACACTGTTATTTTCAATTTTGTTTTCTAAAAGCAGTACAGATTGTTCTAATTGGATTACTTTTTGATCTATTCGAGTTATTCGATTTTCATTGATAGCACAATCACATCTATTGGTTTCTAGTGCAGAGATTCTGTTGGTTAGGTCATGAATGATTTTCATTAATTCATTCTTTTCCTTTTCATGCTTTTCTGCCATTTTGCAAAAGAGACATACACTTTGGGCTGTGATTTGTTCAAAGCATTGTTCCGGGAAATTTATGATCCACTTAACTGTCTTACATTTGAAACAAAATGCCTTTAGTCTTTGGGCGCCCGGCATTTTAGTTGTTTTTTTTTCTGTGTTTCCTTATCGGTATGAAGAGTTTATGTATTTAATGTATGTGTGTATTTAAATGGATTAATTTGCAAGATGAGGTGAAAAAAAGAGAAAAGTGAATAAGCTAATCAAGTGAATAAAGAAGTAAATAAATTTGTCAAGGATAATAACTTACTGACAATTTGAAATCAGCGTCGAATTCGTTGAATTCAAGATGGCGGCGGCTGTTAAATCAAATGAGTCATCCTGTGATGTGATTGGTCGGTTTGTCGGGTCTCGTTTGAGAGTGGAAATTCTTTCTTCTGATTGGTGTATGTGTGTATTTAAATGGATTAATTTGCAAGATGAGGTGAAAAAAAGAGAAAAGTGAGTAAGCTAATCAAGCGAATAAAGAAGGAAATAAATTTGCCAAGGATAATAACTTACTGACAATTTGAAATCAGCGTCGAATTCGTTGAATTCAAGATGGCGGCGGCTGTTAAATCAAATGAGTCATCCTGTAGTGTGATTGGTCGATTTGTCGGGTCTCGTTTGAGAGTGGAAATTCTTAAATCTGATTGGTCCTTTTTGCCGTCCCAATCAAAGATGGCAACGACCAATTATTACGTCACTTAAATGTCTAAATATAAAAGATTCACTTTTTGTAAACAAATGGTAAAATAAATACACCATAAAAACAGTTATTAGGTCACAATAAAGCAACGGTTCTACGAAAACACGCTTTAAAGGCAGAAATCGATGGCAAATAAACACTTCACAAGTTAAACAGCGGGAGCACAAGGGAACACGTCCGAACTGAGACACGGCTGAGAGAGAGAGAGAGAGAGAGAGAGAGAGAGAGAGAGAGAGAGAGAGAGAGAGAGAGAGAGAGAGAGAGAGAGAGTTACAAGGAGTTACAAGGATAATCAGCACCCTAGAGATCTTTCGATCCAAGCCGACAAGGTGCCTTTGTCAATTACCTATGATATTTACATTTAAAAAAAAAAAAAAAAAAAAAAAAAATAAAAAAAAAAAATAAAAATAAAAATACAGACAATGCTAGAGATAAAGTGACAGTAAAGTTGAAGGCTCTCCCCACCCTCCTCTCCCACCTGCAACGCAGGTACGGAAACTGAAAAGATACCTGGTCAGTTGAAATATAGTGCTGATCCAGGAATTTCACAGTACAGTTTGAAACTTAACCAGCTGAAGATCTCAATATTCTTTTCTGGTATGATATAAGTATCTCGTCATTAAACTATATACACCATCGTTGAATTTAATCCACTATTGGATTTCGTTCCAATATTTATGCTTATCTTAGGACCTTTGTATAATAATGGAAATCCCGTCAATTAATTTATATACACTTTTCTTGATTACAATATGCATTCATAATGTATTGAATTCCATTCTTTTCAGAATCCTGTCGTATTGGTCCTCTTTTATTTACATGGGGTTTTCCCTTATATTTTTAAAGTTAATTAATAATCTAGTGTATGTATTATTTTGTCGAGTCTTTGTTTAAATGTCTCTTTAGTCTTACTCGCAATTACATCATTTGGCAGTTTATTCCAGAGGTTGACAATTTTATATGAGAAAAAGTTTCCTGTTATACTTTTTTGATACCGCAACGGAACCAGCTTCATTCCATTGTTCCTCGTCTCACATTCGTTAACTTTGAACCATATATTAGGGTCTACATTTTCAATCCTATTTAGTATTTTAAATGTTTCTATGAGCTGGCCTCGCATTCTCCGCGTTTCTAGTCTGAAGAGTTTGAGTCTTTCCAATCTAGTTTCATAGTTATGTTTTCTTAAGGATGGTATTAATTTTGTCGCTCTCTCTTGAACTCTTTCAAGCCTTTCAATATCTTTCTTCAGATAAGGTGACCACAATTGAGCACAATATTCCAGATGGGGACGAACTAATGCATTAAATAAATTTAATACTATGGTCTCGTTTCTGCATTTAAATTGTCGTTTTATGTATCCTAGGATTTTGGATGCCTTTTTTTCCGCTTCACTGCATTGCATACTAAACTTAAGATCGCTCGATACATAAATCCCTAAGTCTTTTTCGACTTTTGTTTCTTTTAACTCCATATTGAACAATGTATACACTGCTTGTGGATTTTTCCTTCCGACATGCATTACTTTACTCTTATCAAAGTTTAAAGGCATTTTCCATTTTTTTGACCATTCTTCGATAAGATTTATATCTCTCTGAATCTCAGTTGCGTCTTCTTTGTTGCATATTCCTCTTCCAAGTTTCGCATCATCCGCAAATTTAACAACTTTCGATACGAGACTGGTTTCCAAATCATTAATATAAATTATGAATAGCAGCGGGCCCAACACAGAGCCCTGTGGCACCCCACTTGAAACTTTTGTCCACTCTGAGGCAGATCCATTTATTACCACTCTCTGATACCTATGGGTAAGCCAGTCCTCAATCCAATCTCCTACTTTTCCCGTAATTCCAACTGCTCTAACTTTGGCCATGAGTAAATTGTGAGGGACTTTATCAAACGCCTTCTGGAAATCCAAGTAAATTATATCGATTGACTTATCCTCATCATATTGTTTATATACATATTGAAAGAAGTCCAGCAAGTTCGTTAGACAGGACCTGTTTCTTCTGAATCCATGTTGTGAGTCTCTAAGCAACTCTTTTGATTCAAGATGCGAAACAATTTTTTTGCAGATAAATGATTCTAAAAGTTTCCCTACCACTGACGTCAAGCTGATCGGTCGATAGTTTTTCACGACCTCTCTACAGCCACTTTTAAAAATTGGCGTAACATTTGCATATTTCCAGTCAATGGGAACTGTTCCACTGTTTAATGATTGATTAAAAATTTTGGCTAGGTGTTTACTAAAAACTTCCTTCGCTTCTTTCAAAACTCTAGGATAAAACATATCAGGTCCAGGAGATTTGTTGACGTTCATTTTATTTATTAAATTTACAACATCTTCGGTTGTACAGCTAACATTCTCGAATGGGTCGTCTCCGTCGTATACAATATTTATCTCGGGTATAGGAGAAGTTATTTGAGTAGTAAAAACACTCGCGAAGTAATTATTGAGTAGACAAGCTATATCGTAGTCAGTGTATCTTAAGGTACCATTACAATCTCTCAATGGCCCAATATTGTTCTTTATTGGCTTCCTATTGTTTACAAGGGCATAAAACTCCTTTGGATTTATTCTACAATTTTGAGCGACTCGTATTTCTTCTTCTCGTTTTGCTATTTTTATCTCTCTTTTTATTTTTCTCCTTAAGACATGATATTGTTCCCTTAATTGTTGAGTACCTTTTATTTTTAGTAACCTATACATTTTTTGCCTGTCTTTTATCATTCTTTTTATTTCTTTGGTTAACCACGTAGGATCTTGTTTAAAGGTTAAACTTCGGGTTTTAATTGGAATATTCTTTGTTTGCTGTTCCATGACAAAATTCTTAAATTCTATCCAATTATTGTTTACACCTTCATTTGATATCACATAAGCCTCTAAGCCTGCTTTGATGGCGTCGTAGTTTCCTCTGTTAAATTGGGGTCTCTGTATTTTTTTAATTCTTTCTAAGGCTGATATTATGATATTAAATTCTATTAAATTGTGGTCACTACCTTCAAATTTTTCGCCAACATAAGTGTTTGAAATCAATTCGCTTTCAGTGGACAATATGAGGTCTAATATGTTTTTACCTCTTGTTGGCTCACTAATCCACTGAGTCAAGAAATTTTCATCGATAAAGTCCAGAAGTCTCTGGCCTTCCCTGTCAGCTTGCTTTGTAGTCCAATTTATTTTACTGCAGTTAAAGTCACCCAAAATTACAGCTGTCTTCTTGTCGATTTGTTTTGTTAGCAGGCCGTATAGCATTACATCAAGTTCTGAAGACTGGTGCGGTTTTCTGTAGACTAAGTATATGCATATATTTATTTTATCTAAATTTAACTTAACTCCTATCTAGGATTATTTCAGTTGGGTAAAGATGTTCTCGTACGTATAATAACACTCCTCCACCAACTCGGTCCTTTCTATCTTTGTTGAACATTTTATAATTTTTCAACTCAAATTCACCTTTAAAATCTCTGAGGTTTAAATTTATCCATGATTCAGTGATGGCAATTATGTCGTAATTCTCTGCAGCCACCAAAGCTCTGAATTCTAATAACTTATTTCTAATAGAACGTGCATTTAGAAGAACCGCTTTCATTGGTTTCTTACAATTTCTGGAGGCGATTCGTTTCCCGAAGGCTGGTTGGTCGCAGTGTTTGTTATTTGTGAAATATTCCTTATACGAGTACATTCATATAGATTATATACATTGATGTTCAGAAGGTCTCCATATTTTTTTTTACCTTTATTATTTAAGTGAGTCCCATCCTTTAAGAAATACTCACCACGATCGATAAAGCTTAGCCAGAGATTAACGAATTTAATGCCTTTTGACTCACACATTCTTTTGAGCTTCATATTTATTCCAATGGTTTTACTCATTACTTCTCTTGATGCATTCAGTCTTGGCAATATACCTATCATAATGCCTTTATCCGTTTTGTCTTTGATTTTGTTCGTTAATGATTCGAATTTTGAAACTACTTCCTCTGTATTTGTCTTTCCATCTTTTACATACGTGTCGTTTGAACCAACATGAACTACTACGGTACTGTCTTTACTGTCCAATTTTAGTTTCGAAATTTCTTCTTCAAATTTCCTAATAGTAGCACCTGGATAACAATAAGTCACCCTATTTTTCTTTTCATTTAGGCCAAAAAAGTCACTTTGATTTCTTACGAGAGAATCTCCGATAAGGGTCGTCTGCTTTTCCTCTTTGGAAGCCAAAGAGCTTTGTTTTGTTCTAGTGGACTTTGAAAAACTATTATAGGATCCAGGTTGCATATTCTGTGATGTATTTGCATTTACAGTTTGTTTGCTCCTTACTATTGTAGAAGCACTATCTTTACTTTCTACTTTATTTTCCAGTATTGCAACTGCTTGTTCAAGACGAACAATTTTCTCACTTAAGTTAACATTCTGCTGGGAAATATTTTGATTTGCTGACTCGAGGTAAAGTATTTTATTCTCTAATTCCTTAATTTTAGCTTCGGAATTTTGACAAGCGGGGCTCCTTGTAGCAACATCGAGATATTTAGACTCCAGTGCTATAAATTTGTTTTCCAGGACACCGATAGTTTTTAAAAAGTCACTTTTTTCCCTGGTATGTTTTTCTTCTATTTTGCAGAATAAACAAATGCTGATGGAGGTGATGCTGTTGAAGTTTTGCTCCGGAAAATTTATGCACCACTTGAGAGTCTTGCACTTGAAACACAAAGCTTTTAATTTCTCCGCTCCTGGCATAATTAATTATTGTATTATCCTTGATTATTATATTATACAAATATGGAGGCGAGATACGGGTAGATTCGTGCAAAACCTACTTTTCAACAAATAATGATAAGATTCTAATATTATAATGTACAATTATGTAGGTCAGATACAGTGTTAAATCGTAAAAGAATTTCTTTCCAAAGATTAATGGCAATGCTTTAGAATTTATACTACTGAAAACGATTTATTCACCTGAGTAACGGAAAATTTAAGAATCAAGATGGCGCTTGTCGCTATAGTTTAAAATGGATAACCTATACACCAATTGGTTGCTCTATGTGACGTTGCGTGACGTGGAACAATGATATACGCTGATTGGGCGAGGAGATTATGACGTCAGAGATGTTGTGATGACGTCAAAAAAGAATGCGCGTTGATTGGTCCAGAAAGTAAAACGTCACTTACCGTATTTGAAGATGATTGGATCTTGAATTAAAAATTCAAGATGGAGATTAAATAGCAATATGGTATACTTTCCACAATTAAATAATTAATTCACTATCCGCACTAAATTAATTAGGTTATTTCACATTCACAATATACTTTATGGCCTTTTTATTCAATAAAGGCGGGTTAAGGGTAAGAATTAGGCACTTGGTAATTATTTCACTGAGAGAGCAGAGTAAACACATGCGATTCGAGGAACGGCCAGACAGAGAGAGAGAGAGAGAGAGAGAGAGTAACAAGGAGTAACAAGGAAAGTAAGTAACCTAGGAGACCTTACGGTCCATTCAAAGAGGGTACCTTTGGACTAGCAATTGAGCGGGCACATGGCTGCTCAATTGTTTTGCGTCCATAAACGGCCACTTTTCAAGACTTTGTCTAGTCTTGACTTGAACTGGTCAACAGATTCACTGTTGACAACTTCCACTGGAAGTGCGTTCCACTTACCGCAGATACTGTAGGTGAAAAAGTTTCCACACAGATTGCGGTTGTAACGCTTCAGTTCAAGTTTGAAGCCGTGATTGCGCGTTCTGTTCTCACTCAGTGTGAAAATATCCCGGTAGTCAACATTGTCGAACCCTCGAAGTATTTTGAAGACTTCGATGAGCTGACCACGCAGTCTACGGGTTTCCAGTGAGAACAGATCTAACTCCCTTAGTCTATCCTCATAACTTTTATGTCGGATAGAGGGAATCAGCTTGGTTGCCCTGGCTTGTACGCGTTCCAATCTCGCGATGTCCTTTCGCAATGAAGGACTCCAAAATTGTACGGCATACTCCAGGTGCGGTCGGACAAGTGAGTTGTACAGGCACAGTACAATCTCCTGGTTCCGATAACCAAACTGGCGCTTAATATAGCCTAGCATCCTTTGGGCCTTTTTCTCCGCCTCAATGCACTGTTTCGAGAACTTGAGGTCACTAGTGATTGTTACACCCAAGTCCTTCTCAGTGTCGGTGGATTCCATAGCAGTGCCCTTAAGGATATACTGAGATTGGGGGTTTCTGTGGCCGATATGCATCACTTTGCATTTTCCCACGTTAAAAGGCATTTGCCACGTGTCCGACCACTCCCCAATCTTCCCAAGATCTTCCTGCAGGCGGGCAGTATTTCCATCCTTTGCAACGTTCATACCAAGCTTGGTATCGTCGGCAAATTTGGAAATCTTGGCAACCATGTCACCGTCCATGTCGTTGACGTAGATGATGAATAGTAGTGGTCCCAGGACAGAACCTTGAGGCACCCCGCTAGTAACGGGCACCCACTCAGAAGACTGTCCATTTACCACCACCCGTTGCCGTCTGCCACTTAGCCAGTTCTCGATCCAGCCGGCTACCTTTCCGTCTATGCCAAGCGCTCGCACTTTCCGGAGAAGGCGGCGGTGTGGTACCTTATCAAAGGCTTTCTGAAAGTCTAGGTAGACCACATCCACCGCCTTGTCCCGATCGTGCTCACTGAAAACGAAGTGGAAGAATTCCACAAGGTTCGTCAGGCATGACCGTTGCCTTCGGAAGCCGTGCTGGGAACTCCTCAGTAGCAGGTTTGACTCTAAATACGACGTCACTTTGTCCACCATGATGCTTTCCATGAGTTTACCGACTATCGAAGTCAGACTGATAGGTCGGTAGTTCGACGGTTGGTTACGGTCTCCTTTCTTGAAGATAGGAGTCACCTCCGCCTCACGCCAGTCTCTAGGAACGCATCCGGTCCGGATTGACATGTTAAAGATAGCGCACAGATGTCGTGATACTTCATCGCACACTTCCTTCAACACTTTAGGTAGAAACCCGTCCGGTCCAGGGGACTTATTCGTCTTTAGGTCAGCGATCTTTTTCTTTATTTCTCCTTCGGTGAAGTCCATTGCCTCCAGCTTTTCCCCCGAGTAGGAATCCGTCGGCTGGGGAATAGGACCACACTCTTCAGTAAACACTGAAGAGAGAGAGAGAGAGAGAGAGAGAGAGAGAGAGAGAGAGAGAGAGAGAGAGAGAGAGAGAGAGAGAGAGGGAGAGAGGGAGAGAGGGAGAGAGGGAGAGAGGGAGAGAGGGAGAGAGGGAGAGAGAAAGAGAGAGAGAGAGAAGAGAGAGAGAGAGAGAGAGAGAGAGAGAGAGAGAGAGAGAGAGAGAGAAAGAGAGAAAGAGAGAAAGAGAGAAAGAGAGAAAGAGAGAGAGAGAGAGAGAGAGAGAGAGAGAGAGAGAGAGAGAGAGAGAGAGAGAGAGAGAGAGAGAGAGAGAGAGAGAGAGAGAGAGAGAGAGAGAGAGAGAGAGAGAGAGAGAGAGAGAGAGAGAGAGAGAAAGAGTATCAGGATCAATTTATTTGCGAACCAGGTTTCGGCGGAAAGCGACGTCATCCTAAATCGTGTTGAACTAATGAATACAGAAAGATACTAAACTTAGGGGCACACAAATTTACAAGTCGGAATGTAATTAGGGGGATAGCAGAGCCATTTTTGAGTAGAGGGAGTTTAAGTATTAAAGTTTGGAATTTCCTTTATAAGAGCCGATTCTATTAGACGCCTATGTATATAATTGTGAGAATTATAACTTATTTTTACATTATCAATGTTAAATGAATGGTTTTCATTTGTCATGTGGAGAAACAAACCAGAAGAAAGATATCCACGTCGCATATCGCATTTATGTTCCTTCATTCTCTTGGAAAATCTGTTGCTTTCGCCAATGTACATATACTTGATTGCATGTTTAATATGGGATATAATAAACTCCCTATTCTTTATCGGTGGATCTATTTTTAGACAGACTATTTCGCAAAGTTATGATCGGAATTTAAGGCACCAAATAAATTACCACTGATAACGTCACTATTAATATCGGCTCTTTTTTTAGATTTTTCAATTGATACTAATTGTTGAACATTGAGATTGTCACTAAATTTGTATGAAAAAGACAGGCCAAAGCCAAGAATGATCTTTTGATCATGTGTTAATTGGAGTTAAGAAAGATTCACATTTTTATTTGGTTTAGATGCATAACACCACAGACATTTTTAAACATTCATTGAGGTGCAGTATCTCCTTTGGTTCATAGAAAAATGTCATTATAAAGCCAGCATCAAATTTACTCGCCAACTAATCCTAAGGAAAAAGTATGTAATTATTATATTACAATCCCATACTCGCCCCAATTAATTAATTTTAAAAAGTTGGGAGGAGCCAACAACATCAATGTTGTCTTTCAATATGAAAAAACGATCCGAAATAGTTTGTCTAAAAATAGATTCACCGATAAAGAACAGGGCGTTTATTATATTCCATGCTAAACATTCAATCAATCTCTGTTTAGGAGTGTGTGGCTACTTAAAGTAACACGCGAGGAGGGGGGGAGGGAGTAGAAACTTTTACGCGGTGTGTGAAAATCAAGTACCACAATGAGCCAAATAGAGAACTGAGGTGTTCTTCTTACGGGTGATCTGATTGAAGGGGTGTCTCTCCTTCTTCCGCAGTCTCCTCTTCTCGATCTCAAACTGATAAATGGCTGCCGTTGACAGGGCGAAAATGCGACTTCTCTCTCGATAGCCATGACGATCAAATTTGGTACAAGGCGTCCCGTACTGCAGAAACAGTAAAATAGTTAATTATCTGAAGGGACCTTTCCTGGCAGCAGATAGAGAGTGAATCGAACATACCCAACGTACAGAAACCGTATCCAAGAAAACTCACCTTTAGTAATTCTTCGGGGATATCGTCGAAGTACGATTGCACCATGCAGTTCTCCTCGAGGGATAGTCTCGAGGATTTGAACCAGAAAGGGAATGCAGTGGCATAGTTGGCCTTTTTGTCTGATAAAAAAATATAAGACAAAATGAAACTTATGCTCAGGGAAGGAGGGTGACAGCTACTGAGGAATATTAGTTACCGCTCGCTCACCTTTAAATAGCTGCTCTGCTTTTATCTTCTCCACAAATTTGTATTTGTTTTCTATAGTCATGCCATGAACGTATTTTGCTGCCAGGTAGCTGGAGTGCATTTTCTGAAGAAAATAGAACGAGTTCAATACGGGTCCCTCAAAGGTCTCTACATCGCATTTTCATCGAACCCAAATTTAGGAGTCAGAATGGTTTTTCCAGCTCTTTTGGGAAGTGGCTCAAATGAGAATGGATAAATCGAAACTATCTTGGAAATAATGGTCAAATATAAACACTCTCTTCCCAATATCAAGTAACCTTATCCATTTTGTAAAAAGAAATGTTTCTATGACGATCGGACGAGATTCTCTTAGAGATCCGGGACTGTGCATCTCTACATCTTTGGTGTGCAGGTGGTGGGAATGTTATTTATGGTTGATTTTTTTAAAGGTGCCCATCTGGCCGCTGCCATCTTAAGCATAAGCGCACAAATTATATTTAACCTATCATAAGCTATTTTAAGTTTAAAAAAACCCAAGCAAAATACAAAAAAAGGAAAAACAAACCACCAATACAAAGGTGTGCTATGGCGCCGGAGGATGTAGCCCACACCCGATATCTATATACAGTAGAGGAGAGCTGCGTCCTCCGGAAATAGAAAACCACAGTCTGTGTGCATGAACCCGTCGCAAGTACAATGACAAGCGGTAGAGATCTGGCTCGTTCCGGTACCAGGATAGGTAATGTACGCAAAGATCCGCCGGAGTAAGACAGTCGACAAGAATGTACCGGAGAGCCCTGGGGCGACACAGGCGTCTCAGGGGAGCAATCCATCAAATGTGATCGATTCTGAGATGACAGAAAATGACATGAAGCTGTCACGGGATTGGGAGGGGGGGGGGGCATGGGGAAAGTTGCGGTGCAAAGACGAGCAACTTTAGGTTCCTGTTGGCCCTCTCCCATCTTCTTTGCCAGTCAGCAATTCAGCCCTACAATGTATGTCATTGGGGAAGAGCGAAGCGATAGTCTGGTCATTCAGTCCTCGCGGACTGTTTAACCCTCTTATTTCCCGAAATCTCCAAAGTCTAAATGTCCAGGAACCGAGTAAAAGAATCTCGACATCAGCCTGGATCGCAGCAGTCGTGACGTCATGGATAGTGGGAACCAGGGAAGCCCGAGATTCCAATGTCTCGAGATCACCCAAGGTGCTCTTTGAGTCGCTATAAATGAGAATTTGGTGTCCAAACCAGGTACGACGCGTAATCTTCCGTACCAAACGATGCAGGGCAACAAGCTCGACAGTGAAGCGAGACGTAGAGCCAATTAGATTCCCACCGACTTAAAACAAGTGGGATACGGGGTGAAAGCCGAACCTTTTCGGATATGGAGCCATCCATGTAAACACGGCTGACTCCAGTGTGACACGCTGTGTTTGCTCAAAAGCTAGAATGCAATACTCCCGGCGCTGTAGAAGCTTTGAAAGCAGAGTGGATGGCTACAAACATTCGCAAATGGTATTCTCTAGGTTGGCGAATTGGACAGAAGAGTATGGCTACCGGCACGAGACCACAAGTCTGCGTCCACGAATCCGTCCCGAGCACATGGAAAAGTGCTATTGCACCGGCACCGCGACAGGTAGCGTGCGAGAGGATTCCCCAGACTGGGTCAGTCACCAAAAGTGCCGAACAATCTTCATCAAATGGCCGTGCGTCCCGTGAGTGTGCTAAATTTGAAGACGACAGAAAGCTACCCGAAACCCCCTAGGTATTGGAGGGTAGGTCGACGCACTTCAAGGGGGGCTGACTGGATTTCTGCCAAGTAGTAAGTGTGAGGAAGCGCGAAACGCTGGTCTGGTTGCCCAGTCCTCGCAGACTCTTTTGCGCCCTCATTACCTGCATGTCCAGGAGCCCAGCATAAGATAATCTTGACTTCCGCCCTTCTCGCGACATTCAGGGCGTTTTGTGAATCGCGATAGATCACGATCCGGTATCCAAACCGGGCACGACGCGTTATCTTCTGTACCGAGCGCTGTATTACAACCAGCTCTGCCTTGAAAACAGATGCAGTCTGTCGTAGAGACCCGCTCAATTCAAACAGAGGATATCGGGTGAAATCAGACGCACTTTTCGGACTTGGAACCATCCAAATACTTTGACGCGGATCCGGTGTGACACGAAGTGTGCTGCAAAAATGTCTAACGCAATTCTCTTTGTGGTGTAGAAGCTTTAGGAGAGGCGTGGCGAAAAATAGTCAAATATGGCGTTTTGGGCATAACCAGAGAGCAACCGACACGATAGCTAAAATGAGCTCTCGAAGGAGTTCCCTATCCTTAAACCCGAAGGACTAAGAGCATTACTGACGTCTCTTGGCGGCATAGGCACATCAAGATCGACGGCGGATGCAATGAGAGCCGTTGGCGATGAGTGAGACGCAGAGGCCACGCGTACAAGAGCATAGTGCACAGCAAGTGGCATCTCGCCGGCATTGACAAGCAGGATCTCAAAGGTGGATGTGCAGAAGGCACAGGTCACCAAACAGAGATAGGTTTGGTGTATCGTGTCCACTTTCCACAATTCACACTCGGCTAGGGTTACGTAAAACTCATTCCTATGAGCGAACAAATGAACGATAAAACAACAAAGCTGTAGCCCTATCAGCCCCCCCCCCCCCATCCATTCCCATGAGCTGAGCGTCACTGAACAAAGAATGTCCATGACGCGAGTGAAAGAGACCCTAAAGCTGCCTATGGGCCTCCAATGTGAAGCGTCGTTCGGGAGAGGACTAAGGAGACGATGCGAATCCACTATCAGGAAACCCGTTAGTAACAAGACAGGCTGAGGGTGGATTGCGACAGAAGTGCACTAACTCAGTCTTGGCCAAGGGAAAACGAAACTTGTGCTTATTTGAATCGACGCTCCAGACCCACCAAAAGACATCGAAAGGGCGTCTACGGAGAGCGTAACAAGAACATCCTGCAGCGCCAATGTGATAACGTTGATGCTCAGGGCAAAGAGTGTGCCTTTGAGGATACTTTATTGCGGGGCGCCCTCTTCCTGCCCTATTGAGCGCACTCGTACACAAAATCGATGATCTCGTAGAAATTCAAATTTGAAAATTACGAAGTGTCCCCTTGTTCCTAGACAGGAAAAAGGGAACCCCTCTTCGCTACGAGAAACATGGATGGGAAGGAGGCGCCTCTCTTTTAAAAGTGAGCTACCGTTGCACAGTTCGTGTCTCCTCGCCCTCCCCTGCATCTAATGAAAACGAGGTCGCGCCTGGAGGCGGCTTTCCTTGCATTTACGGACGCCCAGTATTTCTTTCGGTTGTTACCCTGATTAATTTGACAAGAAAGACGCATGCTATGTAAATACTATGATCTCTGAATGCCTTGGGAGGTAAAGGAAAACGTCCACCTTGATCACAAACATCCGGAATGTGATCATTCACACATTCTCAGCCTCAGATTCTAGCTAAGATGAGCCTTGATAACCCCACATGGTATCTAATGCCCTTGAAATCCTTGAAAAGTCCTTAAATTTGATGAAAAAGGTAGATAGACCTTGAATTTAAAAAATAAATCATTGAGTGATTGTTCAAATTACTATCAGGAAAAGAGAAATATTATAAGTTAATATTTAAGTTAATCTACTCACTAATGTGAGTGAACATATGCGTTGGATGCATTGTATTGTATGATGAATGCTCGCTATACTTCTGCGACTGTCGCCTTTAATAAAGGGGTATCGTATCTCGACCAATCCCAAATTATTCAGGTATCAATGGACGGCCCGAACGTTAACCATAAGGTTCTGAGGCTGTTGAATGGTGAAAGAAGGGGCCAATTCTCCTCCTCTACTTGATTGTGGAACATGCTCATTGCATGTAGTTTCTGGCAACCTCAAGTTTACTGATGATAACGTTTTTTGGAACGTTGGCAAATTTTGTCTACATTATATTATGTTTTCAAAGATTCTCCAATGAGACGAACATTGTTTTTGCAAGCAAATGAAGTTCATCAATCTGATTTCCCTATGAAATTTTGCTCAACAAGATGGGTAGAAAACACAAGAGTTGCACAAAGGGCGATTAGTCGGAAGATTTCCTCGGAATTGGAAGGATTCCTGGTCCGCTATCAAACTGACTCTCCAATGATGCCATTCCTTTACGAGCATTTTTGTGCCGTGCTGTCGACTCTCTTGCTACGTTTTATCAAGAAAGATTTAGTTGAGGGAAAATCTGTCAAGCAGCTGAGTTGTCGGGATTTAACCAATCCGTCTCACCAATTATCTGCTGAAAAAGTGGATCTCGGCTTCGCTGTTAAAAGTTCGAAAACATCTGACTAACACTGACATTCTTCAGTTTCGGAAGGAAGCAGGAAACTTCTTCGTAGCTGTAGTTAAAAAAAATAAACGAGAGGAGCCCTCTTAAGTATTTGGTTGTTAAAAGCTTCAGCTGTTTGAATCCTAAATGTGATGTTGAATGCACCCAAGTACGAGTCCAGGATTGAGATCCTTCTTAGAGAACTTGTCTATAGAAAAACTGTCACTATTGTCACTGACAATAATGTCTGCGAATCAAATAAAAAGTTCTTCAGAGAAACTCGTCTTGATGCTCATTTTGAGCAATTATTCCAGGTAGCGAATTTCAACGTAACCTCCCTCTTCAAGAGCTTTATTTATGAGATATTGTGCCTCACTCACGGACGAGCAGCTGTTGAACGGGGTTTCAATATTAACAAAGAAATCTTAGTCGAAAATCTTCAACAGAAATCTATGATGCCTTGGTTGCAACTGAGTTTAAAGTGACTAAGTGACTTATGCATGTAGTTAGGAATTCTTCTCGCCTGTACAAAGAAGATCTTGAAAAGAAAAGGAAGCAGGACAAAAGTTTTCCCTCCATGGAAGCCACGAAAAGGCGAACTGATGCTCTGATCAAAGAAAGAGAAGATGAGAAACAAAGACTAAAAATTGGTTTTGAAGCAAAAATGAGTCTTCTTGATAAGGAAGTTGTAACCATCAAGCATTAAATAAAAAGTAAATTAAAAGACAACCTCTGAATCATGAATGTTCTTTCTGTTTTGTAATACATTTAATTTTCAATCGAAATATTTCAGATTTTTTCCTAAATGCTTCATGGTTCAGTGTTTGGAGGTCATTTTGAAACAAAAAAATTCTTTGTTATGAAGAGTGGAAAGTAATGGATATTTTTGCAAATTATAATTTAGGTAAATGTGTGTCTGAGTAAAAAAAAATGCTTTAAAATATATTTTTATACCTGAAAATGGAAGCATTTCCAAATGTAGGTACTAAATTTTCATGAATTGGATAGTTTTTGATGATAGAAATTATTTAATTAAAAAAATGATGTCTAATAAATGTAATAAAACATACAAAGGTCGTGTAATTAATAATTTAAAGAAAAAAAGCAATGGCTAAACCAGTCCTTGATTATTTTTAAAAAAGTCCTCTAATTCAAAATGACCAAACAAGTAGACACCCTGCCCCACCAACCCTAAAAACGACTTGTCCTTGCGTTTCAATCCATAAAGGATGTGCACTGGAAGCGGTAGTAAAGAGAGTCGGCAAACAAGCCAGCGGGCTAGGTGTATAATCTCCAACTGGGCAAGGTTATAGCAAGAGGACGAAAGTGGGACGAACCACCAGAACCTCTCTGGATAATAAGAGGAAAAGTTGTAAAGGGGTTGAGTAGGGTATGTACTAAATAGGAGTAGAGATAGGAGACTTATTATTATCATACTCCGGTACTGGGATCGGAAGTCCGTGCCTTTTATCCAAGTTTCAGTTGCAGCAGGGGGTTACCATCCACGCTTGCGCGAAAAGAAATAGGGGATACTCGTATAATAAGGTAGGTGCATAGAGGAAAAGGGGGACGCATCAACTTCCCCATGCCCTGTCAAGACGTTGAATTAGGCCTTGCCTACTCGCGATCTGAATTCTTGTGGTGGCGGGTGAGGATGTCTGGAATGCTCAGGACCGTGCGTCGTTTAATTTTGGACGGTGACTGCATCAGTGCCTTGCCAGGGCGACACGTTTCTAACGTGGGAGGGGTTTCTTTTGGGTTGAGGAGATAGTTTGAACCCAGCGATATAATGGCTTGCTGAGTTATGTGTGTCTATGTATGGGTATATTGTTTGGAGTTTAGTGAGGGCCTGGTCCCAAAATGGCGTGTGCCCTTGTAGATACTCGGGACTCAAAGCGCCGCCCAGCTCACCCTCAATAACTCTGATGCGTCTGCGCAAGACTTGGGCGAGACGGGCCACCTGTACTGGTGCCGCAGGACGCAGATGGGGACGTTCTTGGAGAGCCGCAGAAGCCAATTCCGTTTCACGATCTGCTGAAATCGGGCGTTCTCCTCCGTCAGCGGGCCATCCCGGGTGATGTAGCCGCGAATGAATCTGAGGAAGAAAATCGACGCGTTACCCACAACTCGACAATCACGAAGTGGGGATCCAGGTAAGCAGCAGATACAAATCAAGGATGACAAAAGCTTTACCTCTCTCTGCCCTTAATATCGGGGTGGAGAAATGGCATTTCGCATCTCAAGGAAGAAATTCTAGAGTACGGGAGAACTTAAAGAAATAATTGATCTCAAATCATTCTGTTTAACTAATTGATCTTACATAATTTTGTTTAAATAATTGATCGTACATAATTTTGTTTATATAATTGATCTTACATAATTTTGTTTAAATAATTGATCTTACATAATTTTGTTTAAATAATTGATCTTAAATCATTTTGTTTAAATAATTGATCTTAAATCATTGTTTAAATAATTGATCTTAAATCATTTTGTTAAAAAAATTGATCTTAAATCATTTTGTTTAAATAATTGAACTTAAATCATTGTTTAAATAATTTATCCTAAATCATTTTGTTTAAATAATTATTGTATATAATTTTTTTCAATAATTGATCTTAAATCATTTTGTTTAAATTTTTTAACTTAAATCATTTTTTGAATAATTGATCTTAAATCATTGTTTAAGTAAGTGATCTTAAATCATTGTTTAAATAATTAATCCTAAATCATTTTGTTTAAATAATTGATCTTAAATCAGTTTAAATAATTGATCTTAAATCATTTTGTTTAAATAATTGATCTTTAATCATTGTTTAAATAATTTATCTTAAATTATTTTGTTTAAATAATTGAACTTAAATCATTTCTAAATAATTTATCTTAATTTTGTTTGAATAATTATTGTATATAATTATGTTTAAATAATTTATCTTAAATAATTGTTTAAACAATTGATCTTAAATCATTTTGTTTAAATAATTGATCTTAAATCATTTTGTTTAAACAATTGATCTTAAATCATTTTGTTAAAATAATTGATCTTAAATCATTTTGTTTAAATAATTGATCTTTAATCATTGTTTAAATAATTTATCTTAAATCATTTTGTTTAAATAATTGATCTTAAATCATTTTGTTTAAATAATTGATCTTAAATCATTTTGTTTTTTATAACACTGGCCAACAAACTTGAACTTTTTTTAATCATCAGAGACCTGAGCAAACTTTTCTCATGGCATTTTTCCCTCTGACTTCAAATCTGACTTTAGTTTTTCTTTAGCACATCAGGTTTTCGAGATATTCGAAGATGCAATATGACCGCCGTCGCTGATAGAATGTAGCGTTTTACTCTGATTTCTTTGCCGAAACTGGTGATATATGGTTGCATAGCGCCATTGATAGAAAAGAATTGCCTTCTCTATATCTCCATGTGCATTGAGAAGTTAAACTGACACAAAATGATGCATTTAACATATAGAAACTCTAAAATTTATCATTCTCTTTAGGCGCAAGCATATGATAAAGATAAATAACCATGTTTTGTTTATTCCACAAGCATCATAAAGTTAATGGTACTTATATTGCATGTATAAGAACGGTAAGCAATGATTGAAGGACTAATAAGTCAAAACTCGAATTCATAAACGTTGTGCATGGGATTTGCGTTTGAATTTTTTCTCAGGATTATCACGATACAACATCCAACAATGATCTCTCATCATGCTCTCATTCCAAAATACTTGATAGCGAGTTTCCGTGGTCTTGATATCCTGGTGGAAACGTTCACCTTGCTCGTCACTTAAGGCTCCAAGATTTTCAGGGAAAAAGTTTAGGTGCGAATGCAGGAAATGGATTTTAAGTGACATACGGCATCCCATTTCTTTATAAGATTTAAGGCTATCCACGCCATCTCTGTATGCAGGTAACTTGTTGATGCCCAGAAAGTTTGCACAAAACCAATTGAAGGCTAGCCAGGCATTTAGTTCAAGAGGAGTGAGGGTTTTCTCGAAGTCAGGGTCTGCTAAAACCTCCCTGATTTGTAGGCCCACAAATATGCCTTGTTTTAGTTTTGCCGCACTTAGCCATTGCTTTCACGAAGTTTTTCATTAGAGCTAGATTCAAATGAAGAGGTAACAGTTATATTTTCTGAGGCTCTTCTAGGGGAACAGACTGAACACTGCTTATTCCAGGCTCATATCTAGATCGAAGTGGCCAGTCACGCTTATGATGTTTTGCAGTAGCACGGCTATCCCACAGACAGAGAAAGCAACAGTACTTCGTGAATCCTCCTTGCATACCCATTAGCATGCCTATGACTTTAAGATCACCACAGATGTACCACTTATGTGCTTGGTAGTTTATGGCTTTAAGAAGAATATCCATATTGTCATATGTCTCCTTAAGGTGGACAGAATGGCCAATAGGAATGGAAGGCTTTACATTGCCATTGTGCAAGAGGACAGCTTTCAGACTTGTCTTAGAAGCATCAATAAAGAGACGCCTCATATGTCTGTGACAAGGCTTTGAATGATCCATTTATATCATGGCAGTAGCAAAGGTCCATTAACTGTGAAGAATGAAGTTAAATCACGATTACGCTTTCTAAAGTAATTCACACGCACATTTTTCTCGAGTAAGAATTTTTCCTGTAGTCGAGATGCTAGAAGTTCTGCTTTCTTATTTGACAGTAACAGATCTCTCACAAGAGATAACCTTGGTTCAGAGTTAGCATCCTCATATTCAACATCCGCATCTAATGTGCATGCACCTTCAGTACTGCTATCATTACTGATATTATCAGGTACGAGGTATCATCATCAGGTGGAACTGGTCTGCACGCGGAATCCATGGTTGGATAAACAATTTGGTGCTTGTTCTTTGCAGAAAACCCTTTTGTGGTCACACTGCAGAAACAGCAATCTTCGAGATGATCTCTGGGCTCTCTCCATATCATAGGAACAGCGAAGGGCATTGAAGCTTTCTTTTTGTTAATCCACTCACGTAATCCATTAGAGCAGGAAGTACAAATTTGGTGCGGTGCCCATGCTTTATCTTGGTCACTCAGAGGGCAACCGAAGTAAAGTTTGTGCATTTTGGTCATCCAGAGGGCAACCAAGTAGAGTTTTTACATTTTCTTTATATCATTTGTGATAGTACGCTGCTAAGATTTTGTTGTAAAATGCCCACATTACATAGCAGAATTTATCTGGATGATTTTTGCACTCTCGAAGCATTTTTACTGCTTTGTGGAAATATTTGGAAGCCTCTTATGATCAACGCAGAAGGAGCAGCTTAGAAGATGCACATCACATGAGGAACCTGAAAGCATAAAACAGAATTGTAAATAATTCCACAAAATATGCATGCGGGTTACAAATGTAAATGAATTCTTCTCTATACCTCTTTAACCAGCAAGAACTCACGAAGTATCTAGTTTGCTCATCTTAGCAGTACAATAATGATGCATGCAATAGAGCAATACCAGTAATATACATTTTATAATCGCAGGTGGCCATTTTGAATTTTTGGCATATCTTAAAAACGGTACCTGCTAGAAAGGAGATTCGGATTCAGCCTGGAAAATGCATCTAGAAAAGTATAGTAAGGTCTCTGATGAAAAATGTGTGTTGACCAGTGTAATTGATCTTAAATCATTTTGTTTAAATAATTGAATTTAAAACATTGTCTTTAAATAATTATTTTTAAATAATTTAAATTAACTCATTCTCTTTAAATATTTTAACTGAAATCATTTTCTTTAAATGGTAGGGCCTCCACATTTTGACACAATTTAAACTTGCTGGGGGTTGCAATCTTTACTGTGGGCAGAAGTATTCAATGATATGCGAGGGTGAGGGGAGTAAGGAAGGCCAAAAGGCATAAAATAGGGTGCACACGGATGACGTTGCTATCGTGGCGGAGACTCACTTTCTTATGACCTCGAACGCCCATTTCCGCCGTGCCCTCTCTCTGATAGCGAGGACGCGGCGCCAGTTCTTCGAGATAACAGTCACGGACTCAACTATTTGCAAGTAGGCCCTCCTCTGGCGCCGCCCCTTCCACCTTGCCTGGATTAGGCTGGCGAGCTCGTGCTTGCGCGTCTGGAAGGCATCCTCCGTCCGGAATAGCGTCCTCGGCAGCCGAATGAAGATCTTCGTCCTGTTACGAAGAAGGACGTTATTCTTAACAACCACTTCAAGAGTGAGGGAAGGACGGGTGGCAAGAAGAGAGGGGAAGAGGCTAAGAAAGAACATAGGGCGACGTATGAGGGTTCTTGGTGCATCTCCTCTCCTCAACAAGTGGTCGAGCCAATACGGATTACGAACAACGGAGTGAAACTACCACTTTACACACAAATTCAAGTCATTTGGGTATGGTTAGTTACCGAATGGGAAGTCACTTGAGGTCGACTTTGTGGCAGTCGCTACATTATGTAACGACCAGTGTTTCCGAAGCCCTGCTAAACAATAAGTCCCTCCCTAGAGAGGGACGACAGTCTCTGAAATGGTATCCAGCTGGTATTGCGGGTCTGTCCTCACAACCGAAAGCCCTTCGCTCGTACCCCTTCGTCGATCAAGGAATCCACGTTACTCACTCTCCCATCCGGTACTCGTCATCGTCGAATTTAATGTGATCGACGATGGCCTGTACGCCCTCCTTGGTCGGGCCTTTGAAGTGTGGCCACGTGATGGGGCACAGGCATTTGTATCGCTGTAGGAAGATGTCGTAGTTCCTCCGATAAGCAAACCCGGCCCTCCGGACGCGGACATTCTCCATCAGACCCAGGTACTTCACTTGGTGACGAATCCGCTCGGTGTTGAAGTTGGCTGAAAAGGGACGTGCAATGAATCAGCCCCTCCAGATAAGTCGGGTTATCCCTGTACCATTAATGCCAATTGGGGATCACTTTGTGTCCACCAAAAATTAGCAGCTAATGAAGAACAATGGGTGAGAAGAGGCTTGTAAGGACAAAAGGGTATAATAGAGATGTCTGGAAGGAAAAAGAGCTCGAGGTAGTTTCAAACTACTTGGTGTACTACAGGCGTGACGCTTTTTCACTTACGAGTCTAACAGGATGCAACCCGTTGTCGGAAAATAAACTTTCCGACATACAGTAACTTCTCATATTTTTGTATTTGCAGTGCCAAATATTTTCTTATTATTAATTACTTGTATTGTAAACATTCTCATTTTATTGTTAGTTTGGCCAACCTGATTCTCATTTTACGGTAAGGTTGGTGAATCTAATTCTCATTTTACAGTAAGGTTGGCCAACCTGATTCTCATTTTACGGTAAGTTTGGTCAACCTAATATTCGAGATGACGATAGCGCCGTTATTCCTACAGTTTTAGAGCATTCTAGTCAACAAAAGTTATAAAAGAAACCACCAGGCAATGGCTTCGACAAGCTTACGCTTCGCTACTAAGATTAAAATTTAAAATCTAAAAAAAGCAGCCATGGTTAAATTTTTTGAAATTTTCTGAACTTTGCCAATTATAATAACTTTAAAAAGGAACTCTAAACTAAATTTTCCCCTCTTTCAAAATATTACATTGCTAAAATATAGAGTTATAGAATAGAAGATATATAAAAATAAATTTTCTGAACTTCACCACTTGTAATTCTTTGGGTTTTAAAAAATTCACAAAATTTCGATACTTATATTTATTTCTGAACTTCACCACTTTTTTTTTTAATATTATAAAAGAATTATTAGAAATAACTGATAAAAAACATAAGTCATAACCAAACTAAGATGAAATTATTATTCAAATACTCCCAAAATCCCCTTCTTAAATTATGGAGTTAGTGATGATGATGATATTCAGTTCATCAAATTTCATAGGAATAATCGTTTATGGTTCCATTCTGATGAAATTAAGTCAAAGCTTTTTCTAA
Organism: Ceratothoa steindachneri; assembly: GCA_963969495.1. NCBI lineage: Eukaryota > Metazoa > Arthropoda > Malacostraca > Isopoda > Cymothoidae > Ceratothoa > Ceratothoa steindachneri. The sequence continues at coordinate 134,078,918 of OZ018321.1, read as the reverse complement.
GTTTGACGAAAAATAGGCCCCATCTTGGAAGCCAGTAGTCACATTGTTAATTGGAATCGCATCATATTATATATAATTTTGAAGGGATCTTTTTCTGAATTAAAATATGATATGGACAATTTATATTAATCAATTTTAAAGAAAATATGATTGAATTAAATAGTGTTCGATGGTCAAGCTTATATGTCTGATGTCAAGGAACGCGGTAGAAAAATTAGATGCCTAACGACATTTAACAATTGACTTTTGCATTCAAATCTGATGTTAGACTTTCAAATTAGGAATATTACGAGTTTCTTTTAAGTTTTGTGGCGTATGGGGGTGCAACCCCTCACAATTAAGTAAGGGATATGGGGGCGAAGCCCTCATTTCGAAACTACCTAAGAAAATCTTAATTTTTGGCGGTATCGTCGTCTTAAATTACCTTTTTATATTTTAACGTGTCGATAGATGTCGCGCGGGGCCTCTTGAGTCTTTTTAAGTTTTGGGGCGTATGAGGGTGCAACCCCCCCACAATTAAGTGAGGGATATGGGGGTGAAGCCCTCATTTCGAAACTACCTAAGAAAATCTTAATTTTGGGCGGTATCGTCGTCTTAAATTACCTTTTTATATTTTAACGTGTCGATAGGAGATGTATCGCGGATCCTCTTCAGTCTTTTATCATTATCCATTTAACTCTGTCATGGCGGGTCCCATGCCCGGCTGCGAGGGGAGGGTGGTTGGATGATGGGTGTAGATATCTCATCCATAAAACCAAACACGGGTATAAATAATCATCATAGGTTGCACGCAACCCAAAACCAAATTAATTTTTGTTTATCTATTTGGAATTTATGCGCTTTGTCACAGGAAATCTAGCTCTCGTAGGTGGCCGTTGTGCTTTATCTAAACTCATTCACCTGTGAAGGTCTGAGTAAGATTTAAAGGGAACTTGATTGCCCTTTGAGTGTAAAGGTCTATAGTACTGTTCACCTGGAAACCCATTGCTTATTTAGTGTATTATCTGTAAATACCTGTGAATTAGAGGTGAGGAAATGTATATATTTTAATCAGTGGTGGGATTAAAAACATTTTAAGAACTGGTTCTCTCACTACAGGTCTCACTATAACAGGTTCTCTCACTATGTCTCTAACAGCAAACCATGCTGGCTGGCCCGATATACGTGCGTGACTACAGAAAATAATAACTACACCCTAAAAAAACTAAAATCCTACTTGCTACAGTGGTGTTTACAGAAATAGAGATGTAAACAAAACGCTCGAATCAGTGATGCCAAATTCCCTTCCCCTTCCTCACTGAGACTCAGTGTTACGAACTCCAAATAATTTGGGAAATATAGCTAATGTTCGTCTTGAACCCGTGTTCGGCTCCAACAGACATCAGATCTGTTTTTAACTTTCAAAATATCCAGTAACAGATCTATGAGCAGGCTACCGAAATAAGTTATAAGTAAAAGGTGTGCATGGGAAAAAAGATTGAGAACCCCTCATTTAAGCTAACAACCGGTTATCGGGATTAATAAAATTCCAAAAACAGGTTCTTACGAACCGGCTGAATCCCATTACTGACTCTAATACATGTGCATTATTCCCTGGTCCCTAGTGTTTTGAGTGGGATACAAGTTATTCGCCTTGGGAGCAATTATTTTTTCTCACTTGCCACGTATATGGAAATCTTCTCTTGGGACTCCCTTTCGGGGGAAACCCCCTACACCCCTTACAGGATTTAGGAATGACAAGATTTACTACAAAAAGCTCTATAAAATAGACCTTCTGACGTCATAATCAGGAGAGGCAGCACCAGATTTTTCGCCAAAAAGGATCTGCCTGTCCGCAGGGTCACAGGGGGGAAACAGCGCACACGAAAGTTTTTCTGCGAGCGGAAAAGGTAATGCGCTTGGATATGTGCCAGCCCCATTTTATGTGGAAAGCGGTTGAGGATGATCTGGATGAAGCTGGATTAGCAAAAGTGGCCAATTCGAGTTGAATACTTGGTGGGGGGGAAGGGGAGAACTTCTCTTGGTTTTGTTCCATTCCGCAATGAAGGCAAGTCCACTCGTGTGGTCGCAAGAAGGAACTTGCAAGTTCCTTACAGGCCACAGCGTTTGAAAACGTACTAATGTCATTCTTCACTCATTTCGACATTATCAACACTAGGGGAAGGGGATGACGCAAGCGTCGCCACTTACAGTCACTCAGGCGAAACCAAAGCTCTATTTTTAAACATTTAGCTCATTTGGACAAGGAGGGGTAAGGTTACGCGCGCCAATCAACAAATCCACAAAGGGGAGGCTAGCGACACTCACCAGCCTTCTTCAGATCATTGGGCTTGATGCAGCGGATGTAGGATGGTTCTTTGGTCATCAGGGTGTCCATGAGGTGCGAGAGGCTGGTTTTGAACTGGGCGGCGGCCGTTTCCGGACGCTTGAGCTGGGCAAGTTCTCCCTGTGGGAAGATGAATGCGGGATGTCAACTCCCGATCGCTACCCGGCAGGCATACCAATATCGGATAGTCAGGAGTCGTAACCCCCAATGCGACTTTTCGTTCAACTTAGGAGGATAAGATAGGCCAGGGCATTGAGTACCTTTTTGGCAACACACGGCTAAGTTCTAAAAGGTTGAAAGAGACAGTATAGACAGAGGGTGTTTTTAATATTTTTTTTTTACAGCGCCGCAATTCAAATTTCAGCCTAGTAGTACGCTACTTTAAAATTCCCCCAAATCAAACCAAACAAAGAAAATTGAAAAAAATAAAACCGCAAAAAGTAAGAAACATAGCAAGGTAAGAAGAAAGCACATTTCGGCATAGGGGGGGGGGAAGCCACCTATCCCCGACCAGCGTTACACGAAGTGTGCTCCAAAAAAGTCGAAGGCAATACGCCCAGGGCTGTGGAAGCTTTAGGTGCAGATGCGAGGCGAAAAGTAGTCAAAGGTGGTACCCTCTTGGATGACGTCCTGGACAGAATCAGAGACGTCACCGGCCCGGGTGCCTCATCGAACTTCGAATTAGTTTCCTAGTCCTAAACCCGAGGTCTTAAGATTAGCGTCTTTAAGGGGTATAGGCGCCGTCGAAGTCGACCGCAGATGCAGTGAGAGACGTTGTAGAATAAGGAAAGTGCAGGGCTTGCGAGTATGGGCGCAGAGCGAGTTGCATCTCCCCAGAATCGACGAATAGGCTCTCAATGGAGGACGTGTGAAAGGTACCAGTCGTTAGGCAGAGACCGATATGGTGAATCAAATGGACTTTCCGCAATAAACGCTTAGCTGCGGCTGCATAAAACTCGCATCCATAGTCAAGCTTCAAACGAACAAAGGAACGATATAAAAGTAACCCGAGTTTTGAAAGCCACCGAACGAAGAATGTCTATAGCACGGATCGAGCCCCTAAAGTTGCGAATATAAGCGTCCCAGGGAAGGAATCGGTCGAAAACAAGACAAAGGAAATTGTGCGAAGCCACCACCTCCAGGAAAACCAACCCTGTTAAGAAACAAGTCCAGGTCGGGATCTAGCAGTGAATGGCGGCAGAGGTACACCCCCTCAGTCATGGCCGAAGAAAACTGCAAGCTGTTCGTTTCTGCATATATTGAGATTCAGTTCAATGCTTGTTGAATTTGACACTCCAGAGTTGGCATCTGAGCTGCAACAAAAGCGATCGAAAGATCAACTACATAGAGCGTGACGAGAACATTTCTTTGGTAACGGTGATAGCGTTGATATTCAGGAGAAAGAGTGTGACACTGAGGACACTTCTTTGCGGGACGCCTTCTTCATGCCCTCTTGAGCCGGAGAAGGCTCCCTCAACCCATACACATAATCAACAATCTGGCAGAAATTCAGATACAGGAGACCCTCCCGATCAGATGAAGGTCTCCATGAGCTATCATAGGCCCTATCCAGATCAAGAAATACCCTGGCGTAATGAAGTCTATGAAGGAAGGCCTTGCAGATAGCATTTTCCAGTAGGAATAAAGGATCAGATGTAGAGTGGAACTTGCGGAAGCCGCACTGTGCGGAAGACAGGTGACATACGCTGTCCAGGAAAACGGCTAGTCTAACATTTACCAATTACTCCATCAACTTGCAGACGCAGGAGGTTAGAGAAATTGGGCGGATACCAGCCATGTTTGCGAAAGGAGAGCACACTAGCCATTGGGCAAAAGTCTGGGAGGATCCTGCTGGAACTGATCTAACAGAAATGCCATGTCTCGCTTACCTAGGTTTCGAAGCATGGCATACGGGAAATCGCCTAGACCAGGGGCGGTGTCCGCGCATGAAGCGAGAGCGGAATGCAACTTACTCAACGTAAATATTGAAGGCTGGTGGAGCAGCATGTCGGCTAGAAAATGTGGAGAAAGAGGTTGCAAAAGACGCAGGGTCTGAGATTGTGATCCCGTTCACATGGAGAACTGAAGAGGGACCCTGCGATAACTTTCCCCGAATCCTTTTAACTCGCTTCCACACCTCAGTAAGAGGGGTCTTGCGTTAAGTGAAAACACGTATGTCCGCCAGGAAGAGCACCGGGGGGCCTTCTAAACATACCGGAACCTAGCTCTAGTCCAACGAAATTTATCGACGGTTTTATCATTGGGGCGGCGCTTATAGCGAATGTAGACTTATCGTTTCTGTCTGAGGGCCGTTTCTCACTCGGCTGACGATCATGGAAGCGGGCGGCGTGTTAAGTGCCTAGACGTGTTAGGAATCGCAGTTAGGCCCATGGCGATTAAGTTGTCGGAGAAGAAATCAACCGTCTCACCCACCGATCTGAACTCCTCGACCGGGATAAAGAAATCAGTAATTTCCTGACATGCGGAATACTGCGCTACTCAAATACCAATGGGTCGTGTTTTCTGGTGGCAGTGGCACAGAAAATGATAATAGAATGTGAAGGTGTTCATTATTATGAAGGTCATCGATCACCTCTCAGCCCAAATCAGACTAGGCATCCGGATACCACAGGCAGAGATTGAGGCATTAAAATGAAGCAATCGTCGTGGTATAATGCGTAAACTGATCCACAATTTAGATCACCTATTTCCAGTTCGTCGATCGGGCCGGCAAGGACCTGACACCCATTCAAATTCCCCGAGCAAAGGGGCCTCGGCATCCGTGCCAAGATGCGGAGGAAGTCCTCCGCGTTGAAGTCGGCTGACAGTGGAATGTACACAAAAATTACAGTATACATCTAGGTGTAGCTGCACTGCTACTAACTGAACGGAGATATTTATAACAAATACAAATAAAAGAACGGAGACATCATGCCGGATGTAAATCGCGCATCCTCCTACCCGGCCCTCATTACGTGGTGGTAGCATCCAAAAACCTTTATACCCCGAGAGGACGGACAGAGGGCTACCGCCCAGCAAGGTCTGCGAAAAAACAAAAAAACAAACAAAAAGAACACCACCACACACAACAACCCCACCCCCACACCCACCCAGCTAACGTGGAACGGCAGGAGACGAGTCTACGCAGCTTTTCCCATTTGGCTCGGAGTCGACGGCGATTCTTTTGAAGGAAAATTCCCTTCATGCTTAGATCGGAGGAAGCGCTGGGGCCCTCTTCGAAGAGATGACACTGACGGGGATGCCTTATGCTTACTAAAGGCAAAAATACGGGCGTTGTTGGCTAAACAATGCGCTGAAGGTGCTGTCAGTTTCGAGGACTTATCAAGCAAAACTAGGCTAACTAAGTGAGTCCTCTCCTCTCTCCGCCTCGAAACCTTTGGTGGGCGGGAGTTCGGAGGCGGTAGTCTCTCTTTTGGATGGTTCCGCGTCTTGGGTGGGGGCATAAGAGTCGAAGCTCTTTTGGTGCTGTCCTCTTTTCGGGGGAGAGCTTCAGGAACCGCAGAAGACTACTTTACGACCACCTTCAAAGGCTGTGACTCATGCGAGTCTAACAATTCTGTAGAGGCGCGCGGCCGTTTCGTCTTACAGGAAACAGTCACGTTGATGGAGGGGGACAAGTTTTAACCGAGTACCATTTGTGCTGCCAGCTCTACCAGGGAAGCGCGCCCGGAGGGTATAGAAAACGCAGAAGGAAGCCGAATGGGTGCAGAAGCGACCAAGGCCTGGTTGGGCCAGGAGCAGAGTGATTTTTTTTTAAATTGAGGCATAAGACGTAGCAGGTAGCGCTGGGCACGCCAAGACAAGTTATTTAGCCTCGCGAAATAAGATATGATCCGCAGGTCAAAGTGCTAGGATTTCCTTGTCCAGGAGATATGCACTACATTGGCACGTTTACAGCAGCGATTGGTATGTTCGAAGCGGTGGCAGTAGTAGCACATGCGCGTCAGTGCCACGAATGCCTTCACGGAGTATCGATACCAACCGGCACGCACCGACTCAGGAAGCTTGTCACGGCCCAAGTGACGAAGAGCGTATGGGTGGGTCTGGAGGTCCCTCTCTGTTTTCTCATCATACGCTCGACTTTGACCGTCCATGGTCTGCCAGCTCTAAGGTAATGTCATATATGGAATAGTCCACGAGTTCCCTCACATAAACTACTCCTTCCACTAAGTTTATGGTAGAGTGCGGCGTCACGCTCACCGAAATATAATTAACTAGAGAGCATTTAAATCCAGGGGAATAAAAAACGCCAGGAGGTAAATGAATGAGTGGCCCCGACTTAGTCAAGTCTCGGCTTAGCGCACTTGCAACTTTTGTCTTTGTCTGGGCCCCCCCCTTCCCCTACTCGAGGGAGCATTGGGGCTGAACGTGCCGGTCTTGGCCTGGTCGTTTCCAAAGCCGCAGCGGACTCATACGTCCTAGGAGCCCCTGCGGTGGGAGAGGAATTCCTTGTCCTCTTTGATTTATGCCTATTGCTTTTCTGCTTCTTGGGAGAGTTGGGTGGGGAGTAAATCAGCTTATCTCCCACCCCTGGAAGGGGCCCAAGGCTGGAAGAACCATGCTCAGCCATATCCTTCTCCGAATTAGAGAACATCTTGGCCTTCAAGAAGGCACCAGGCAGTGTAGGGGTCACTCATCTTCTTGTGAGTATTGCAGAGGGGCGGACTCAGGTTCGGTGTCTGGCACCAAGCCAAGGTCACCCCCTTGGAAGAACCTGCCATCTGGAGCGGAGTCACATCGGGAATCATCTCCACCTCAGGAGGGGCCTACACCTGGCCATCCTCTCCCAATGTGTCAGGTATCGAGTCCGGGGAGTCAAAGGGCCTATGACCTGTCATTAAAGTGACTGGGGCCAGCATGGCGATCTGTATTGGGAAGAGAAGGAGCAGGCATATCGCCTGCCATTTTCTTGACAAACCTCGGATCGACGAGGTGTCTTGGCAATACTCAAGGGACGACGCGACATCTTACCCCTCTAAAGGAGGGGAGATTTTGAGGGACCCCTGAGATAGCACAGGAGGGACCACCTTTTAGCAGTGGTGGAGCTACGCGAGGGCGGCTGCAGAATTTATAAAGGTATATCTCCTCTATCGGTTAAGGGTGGTGAGAGGAAAGCCCCTTCACCGAGATTAAGAGTTAACAAACTAGGGAAAGCACGGAGGATGGAGGGAGGGGAAGGGGGGTGTTGCGATGCTTTTCTCTTTACTTGTAGCTGTCCTAATAGGGTTTGGAGGGGAGGTTTAGAAATAAAGAATTTGTTAGGACAAAAATAGAGCTGACTCCATCCCTGAAAGTTCCGTTTAGCCAGTTTTCATCGGAGAAGGGGCTAGAAACACGAAAAAGGCACCAGATGTCTGGTTTCCAGTAACCACTGCGAATACGCGTTGGGTACTGATAACGGTCCGATTATAAACAACACAGTTGGCATGTAACGCGGGCGCTGGGCTCTATGTAGATGGGCCACGGACATCTCCGCATAGGGGTTAACCGATACGGACCGTGCAGGCCAGTCCCAAAGAATCAGGCCTCCCCACGACTAATTACGAGCCCGGGTCCGAACCCAGAGAGAACATCTATATTTAGTCGAACCAAATATTTTGAGGGATAGGAGGAGATGTGTTACTGAAAGGGAGAAAGGTGTTAGCGGAAGGTGGAGAGGAGGGTAAGCTGGGGCCGGACGGGGCACTGAGTCCCCTCAGTACGGCCGCCAGGTAAACGCATCACCGTGCCCCTTATGGTGGCAGTGGAAGAGGGGGACGACGAAAGGAAACAGAAAGTGACGGAGCACAAAGGTGTGGATGGAAGGACGAAGGCAGGCTGAAAAAGAGTTGGTACGAAAAGAAGAGGTAGGGGTTAGCGAAAGAAGAAGAGGCTAAGCTGAGGCCAGACGGGGCGCTGAGTCCCGCGAGCACGGCGGCCAGGAAAATACACAACCGTGCCCCTTACTGGGGAACACAGAGGCAAAATGAAATGAAATCGGTAGAGTTTTTACCACCGATCTGCAAGACGAAATGAGTTTGTTCCATTCATTCCCTATTCTCTGATGTATAGGACAGTCCTCTAAGACTGGCACAAACTCACTCAATTCCATGGTTAAAGGTGTTTTTAACCATTAAATGGAGAACACGAAGGGAGAACTTTAAGGTAAGTGTGTTGTGTCTTTTTACCCAAAGTGTATTTTGGAAAATATTCTCATCCATCTTCCGTCCCCATCCCACTTTCCTCCACTCACATCTCGGACATTGACACTTAACTGAGTCAATAGGCTTACAACCTTCTTTATCTGTATTTGGGTCTTTTCAAAGCCGCAAAGTATCTAGAGGGTCACGTGAAAGCCTTCAATAGCAAGCGTGAGTACTCGTACTGAGACGTCTATTTCTAATAACTTCAAAGAGCGTTTGAAGATAATGTTTAATGGAATTAATGCCTTGCACTGATTTTTCTTGTCATGAAACTTGGGGAGAGGGAAGCCATACATCAGAGACAACGGGTTGTAAGACGTGACTGAGTCTCTCCCAAGCGAATGGGCTTAATTTCCAGATTTAATTAAAGGGAGAAAGAACGGTCTAGTGTACCCCTGGACTTCGTTCTCACCAGCATCTTAAACCACTTTCCAAACATTTTTTTATAGCGCCCATCTGGCGATGACCTTCAAGGGCACATTCACCGTAATTACCTTTTAGCCTAGGGATAGGCTAGATTAAACCCAAAATATAAACAAAAAACTACCAAAAAAAACCCAAATAAAAGCAGAACCAAGGGTAAAATAAACAAACAAAAAAGCAAGGAGGAGGAAGCACGATCCGGCACCGGGGAAACTCCCAGTGCTGAGCATGCGACCAACACCCAAGCGAGTAAAATAAAATGGAGACTACTTCCCAAGCAGCGAGGTCGGTGTGCATCGGCACCATTAACACTTCTATCCCTCTCACATCCCTCTTGGCAAAAATAGACACTTGTGATTCCTACAAATAAATGAGTGCACCTAAGTGGAAAATGACGTACCAAAAACAATTTTGTTTTTTAAGAAGTCAAACTGGCGTAGACCATGAGATCAACAATCAATGAAGATGATTTTTTTTTTTTTTTTTTTAAGAGCTCATCTGGCGACTGCCTACTTGGGCATTAGTTGCCGTATTAAAACTGGCCTAGTTCTAGGCTACTTTAAAATAAAATTAAAGAGAGAAAAAAAAAAAAAAACACCCCAAAAGGGGCAAAGGAAGCAAGCTGGTGCGTCGGGGAGAGGTCCCCCCGGCGCAGGAGCGTGCAACTAAAGGAAAAAAACAAACAAAAAACAAAAAAAAAACAAAAAAATGCAAAAAAACAACAAAACAAAACAAAAAACAAACAAACCTTGCTTAAATAATAGGGAGAAGGCCGGCCTCCCCCAAGTAGTCAACAAGTCCACAAGTCAATGTGCACGAATCTGTCCCGAGCACAAGGGACAGGCGGTAGCGACCCCGCCCATCCCGGTACTGGGACAGGTATCGTGCGCGAAGATCACCCAGACTGGGACATTCGACAAGAATGTGCCGAACAGTCTGGGGGACGACGCAGTCGTTGCAATAGGGCGCAGGCGAGCGCTCCATCAGATAGCGATGCGTCACACGAGTGTGTCCGATTCGGAGACGACAGAAAGCAACCTGAAGCCGCCGCGGCATTGGGGGATAGGTCCATGGGAACAGTCGCGGCGCAATGGCACGCAACTTTAAGTTCCCTTCGACCGTCTCCCATCTTCTTTGCCAAGCAGTCCGAAGAGCTGCCCGTATTCCTGCCATGTAGTCGGTGTGAGGAAGAGCGAAACGCTGGTCCGGTCGCAGAGTCCTCGTGGACTCTTTGGCGCGCTCATTCCCCGCAATTCCTACATGTCCAGGAACCCAGCAGAAGATAATCTCGACATCTGCCCGGCTCGCCAAAACCGTGGCGTCACGGATATCGCGAACCAGGGGATGCGGAGATTCCAATGCCCCGAGAGCACTCAGGGCGCTTTGTGAGTCGCTATAGATCACAATCCGGTCTCCGAACTCAATGAAGATGAGAGAGCGAGAGAGAGAAAGAGAACATGAAGACTCGCAGGGCTTAAAGACGGTAAAACAAACTTTGTCACAACCTAAAATGCAGATCGAGAAGAACAAGTTCGTACAAAGAGCAAAAGGTCCAAACTTGAGTCTCTTTTGTAAACAGCTACAAAAACACTGTCATTTCACGTCTGAAATTTGGATGAAACCAGGAAGGACTCGCTTCCGTAAAATCTTACCTTGAGAAAAACCCTCTGGCAGCTCTTACCTTGGGAAACCCTTGTTAACTAGGTATGACACCCCTTCCGCCAGTTCTGACCGTGGGAAACCCTTGTTAACTAGGTGTGACATCCCTTTCGCCAGTTCTTACCTTGAGAAACCCTTGTTAACCAGGTATGACACCCCGTTCGCCAGTTCTTACCTTGAGAAACCCTTGTTAACCAGGTATGACACCCCTTTCGCCACTTTTTACCTTGGGAAGCCATTGTTAACCAGATAGGAGACCCTTTCAGCTAGTTATTACCTTGAGAAACCTTTGTTAACAGGACAGAACACCCTTTCCGTCAGTTTTTATCTTGAGAAACCCTTGTTAACCAGGCAGGACACGCCTTCCGACAGTTCTTCCCTTAGAAAACCCGTGTAAAGCATGCAGAACACCTCTTCTGCCAGTTCTTACCTCGAGAAACTTGTTAACCAGACAGAACACCCTTTTTCAGCTACTTCTTACCTTGGGAAACACTTTAGAAAGTATGGTGTGTTTCGACTTGGACATAGTACCCTTGAGATCTCGGTAGAGTAGGTCGTTATTCTTGTCCAGGAATCCCTTGATGGAATAAGCGACATCTCCTGCGTAGTGGCGAAGCCGGAATTCCTCGCTATTAAAGGTCTTCCGTACCTTAAGGAAGGGTGCCAATAATCATATTATTCTTTATTTAAAGCAAAAACAAACAAGGGCATCGCCCGAAAGTTTGTAAGGAGAGATATGTAAGAAAATGGTGAAAATGTATGGATATATAGCTGCCGATCCCCCCTCAGGGCATTGGGATTGAGGAGATCTGCGGGCGTTGGTGCACAGAGGGCATGAACCCATCTGGCGAATAACCATAATGAATGCAGTTTAACTTCAAAACTAGTAAGCTAAAAACAAGAGCATACCCGCGGGAAAGTTACCTAAATGGTACCTAAAGGGAAGGTCTATGGAAGGTTTAATGGTTAAGTTGTTAAAGAAGACCAGATCACCTGAATCTTTGGGGGTCATGAACGGAATTAGCACCCTCTCCCCTTTCCTACGAGGTCAAAACCGGAGGGACTAACTAGAAACGGGTACACAACTATTCGCTTAACCATCATCAACCACCTTTCCATAAGATGGGATGGCGCGCATCATGGACGCTTCAAGCATGAGTGCAGGGGGGCCACGACCGCCGCGTTGTGCTTGTTTCGGTAGCTCAAATAGTACTTGTGAAAAAGACGAAATACCTTGTGGTGTTGATGCTTCAGGAGTTCAATTAGTGCTGGTGAAAAACGACGGACTACCCTGTTGTTGGCTTTTTAGCTCAAATTGTGCTTGTGAATAGAACGAATGTCACGTTGTAGTCTATGTTTCGGTAGCTCAAGTAGTGATTATAGAAACGACGAGCTACCTTGTTGTCGTTGATGGTTCGGGATGTCAAGTAAGCGTGTAAAAATGAAGAACTACCTTGTTGGTTCGGTAGCTGAAATTGTGCTTGTTAATAGGATGAATACCTTGTTGTTGTTGATGGTTCGGTAGCTCAAGTAGTGCTTGTGAGAAGAGAGCGACGAGTCCATTTTAGCGAGGAAAGTGATATCACTGGCATCCCCAGGACGGAGGCATTCTTCGTCCAGCATCGAAATTATGCCTGAAAGGAGACGCAATGAGAGAGATAAACCCGAAGAGATACCAATAAGGAAGAAGAAAGGGCGCGGAACCTCCAAATATGAAAGTTCCTCAATTGAAAAGACTCAAGGGGGTGGGATCCTCTCCTAATTCCCACAGGAAAAGCAGAGGAGGACACTAAATTTCAGGGAATAAGAGACTAAAATAAGGAATAATTGTAGTCATTAAAAAAGCTAAAACCAACGCTCAACTAGACTACTTATGCCGCAAAAGACCCGGATGAGGAACAACTCTGCAACTCTCACACGAAAGCGAGTCCCGTAGCGCCGCTATAAAGAACGAATCCCAAGGCAGTAGCCCCGGGCCCCCCTGCCCCCCTTCCTTCTCACCTTTGTGCTTCTCCTCGATCAAGTTGCAAATGACTTTGTTATCGAAGTAGTCGATCTTCTCCCAGTGGATGCCTTCGCGGCGGTACTCCTCCTGCTCACTCCTGAGAGTCAGCTCGATGAACACCTGCTGCAGCTTCTCATTGCAATAATTGATGCAAAATTGTTCGAAACTGCCACAAAAACTCAATATTAGATATCTCGCCATTTAACGAGGCGGGGGAATTCATTACTATGGAAACGGGGAGGGAACGTCGGTCGTACGACTTCGTCGCAACGAGGCTGAAAGTCAGCTTGAGATTGGGGTTTAGTGTTAAAGGAGAGGAAAAGAGCAAAAAAGAGCAAACGAAGTAAAAACAAGAAGGACCAGAGGAAAACAGCTAAGGGAAATGACAAGAAAGGGAGAGGAACAGAACCAAGATGATAAGAAACACTTCACAGGTAATAATTAGTAGCGACTATCATCTGCGGATAATATCATTATTATCTACCTAAATCTAGATGAAAACCAACGAGGATTTCTCTACCAGTTTGTAATCACTATTTTATAAAGAAATGAAGTCAAACCTACCCCTGCGGGGTAGCGGACCTGGAAGACGCACCCATTGTTATCGAAGATCTCGAAGCCGTAGATGTCGAGGATGCCGATGAGGTTGGTGTGGATGCTGACGTCGTCCTTCTGGAGCGAGTGGTTCACGCGGGACACGAGCCAATCGAACAGGCGCCCGTACACCGACTTGGCCAGAGCGTCGCGAGCGTACGTCGCCTGCCGGAGGGGGAGAAGAGGAGAGTGATGGGGCCTGGGCCGGGGGAGGGGGGAGAGGGTGACACCGAGGACGACACGGCTAAGCCCCGATACTCGATTTAAAGCCGCTAAACTCTTCGAATAGTCTCGACTACCCTTCCCCCGACCAAAGAAGTGTGGGGGGGGCATAGAATAAAGGGGGAGAGGAGTTTCGCAGGTTATTCCCCTTACTCATTATTCACTCACTTACGCAGTCATAGTAACCACATTAACTAACAACTGGGCGTCGACAGGGAATCCCTCAACCAGACGAAGACCATTTAAAATATTCATAGGATTATTATAAGAGCAGATTTACAAAAATAATATATTTCCCTACTTACCGGGCTATTAACGACGTGCAGCTGAATTAAAGTAGTGGTATTCGTGTTCCCCAATCCAAAGGGAGGGATTTTTTTTTAATAGATGAAAACCGACGAAGGCTTTTCCTGTACATTACCAGATTGCTCGATAAGCTTAAGAGGAGACTACTTAGGGGCGTGACGCGCTTTAGAATTTGTCCCTGTCCGCAATGACCACTTGCGGGAGCGTCCATGAAAGGATGGCAACATAGATTATCCATGAACAAGAGGGTACAAGAACTAATATGTGAGCTCAGTCTGTTTATGCCCAAAGACACACACCTGTTCTAAATCGAGCGGTGACGTCACCAGGTCGTGCTTCGTCTCGATGGTCCTGCTCGTCAGCGCCTTGGTCAGATCCGCCTCGTCGCACGCGAACATCTGCGACGAAGGATCACTTAGTAAAGGGATGGGGGATGTCATGGCCCCTCTCCTTGCTTCCCCTTTCCAGGAGTCCCGGAACACTGACCTGCGAACTCCACCCGAGGAGCCGTAGGGTCGAACCCTTGTTTTTGAAGTCGAAAGGAAATTATTTAAAACTAAAAAGAAAAGCGAAACCGAGGGAATTTACACCAGCAAGATTTGTTAAGGAAGTGGTTAAGTAAGGGGAAGTGAAAATGCATGGAAGGTATATAGGGAGCGAGGCTCCATAACCCAGCCGACCTTAACGGCACCCTCCCTCCCTCCGTTGGATTACACGCTTTCCTTTCCCACTCGAAGGCCAGTCTTGAACAGACGCCTCCTTCCGCCCAGCCCCACCACGGACCTGACTCGCTCGCTCCACTGCTTCCGGATTAGCAACGACGGCGTGGCCCAGTTGACTCCTGGCGAAGGACACGTTGCCCAGATGCAGGATGCCGGCCACAACCCGCCACATGGCGCTCTTCTCTCCGTCGTCGAAGTCGATGACGTCGAGGGCCGACATCACCGCCTTGTAGTTACCCAGGTCGTCGATCGAGTCCATCCCGTTGTCGAAACCCTGCAACGCGGGAAGCCTTTATGGTCCATACAAGCCCCGGTTGCACATCGAAGGGGATTATTATACCAAAGAGGGATTTGGAGCCTTGTCCTGTAGTTGTTGTTGTCGTTGTTTTTAGCTCCCCAGAAGCAGATGACATTTCTGCTCCTTCCTACCCCTTGGGAGATTAACCCACTAGTGCCCATGGTCCTTTTTTAGGACCATAATAAATTTACATAAACCTTTGATCCTAAAACGTGTGTTGTAGGCCCCCGGTAATGTTACCACAATTTCGGTGGAGTCGTACCTTCCGTGAGACTGTCCTGAGGGACCAGGTTAGAGTGGATTGAGGCTGTTGCATGCTGTGGGAATTTTATAGCACGACTCCTGAACTAGCGGTCCGAGCCTTGTCCTTTTCACCCATGTATATCTTTAATGTGTACGTAGCTCACCGGCTCCATGAATGAAAATTCGACCCTGTCGGTTTATCTATGTAGTATTTACGCTTTAAATTGGGTATTACTTTGCGGTTTCTGTATAGTTGTCATAATTAGTCATGTCGCGTTAGGCTGAATCTCGTTCAGAGAGTGACTAAATATTCTTATTGGATGAGAAATGGCGTATTTGGAGTATATTTAGCTAAAAAATAAACTAGATTGGACATTTACTAATAAAATAAATTAAATTTAGTGGAATTATTTACGGTATTTAAGTGTACAGAGTGACCCCCAATAAACGGGCCTGCACACACTTTTTGTGATATATCCTTCATTCATTCACTAATCACCCTTACTTTGCAGGACATGATAGAAGCAACGCATTTGAACACAGCTAGATCTCAATGGGAGCTTCAGCAAAGAATTAGCTGCGTCAAACATTACTACAATGCAGGCTCGTTCAAGAAAGTGCAAGACACTTTCGTGCATCAGTTCAAATGTGAAAAAGACCCCTCCAAGAGCAGAATTCAGGACAGGGTGGACCACTTCGGGAACTATGGGACAGTGGAGAACCTCAATGCAGCCAGTGAAAACCGTCCAAGTCATTCAGGATGCCCCAGGAAGCGTACAGCTGAGCTAGTCGAGAGTGTGAGAGAGGTCCAAAACGCTCTGTGCGCAAGCGAAGTCAGTCCTTCAGTATATCCCGTGAGACTTGCAGGAAAGTGCTAGTAATGGATGTAAAGGCCTACCCATGCATAATACAGACGAAGGATGCCGTTACAGCCTCAGACAAGGAGCAGAGAAAGGCTATGGCAGTCAAGATACTGGAGAAGATTCAGGAGACTCCAACTTTCCTTAACTTCCTTTGGACCTCAGATGAAGCTCACTTCCATCTTGAAGGAAAGGTAAACTCGAAGAAAAATGTCTTCTGGGAAACCACCAGACCAAATGAGGTAGCTACCAAGCCCTTAAAATCCCCTAAGTGCACGGTATGGACTGCAATTTTAGTTAAAGGCATCATCGGACCAGTCTTCTTCGAGGAATCTGGCGCGACCGTGACAGTCCTCAAAACCTTCAAGAGGGAGCTGCAGACCCTGTTCCTGTCGCTTATGGAAAAGTTCTGGTTCCAGCAAGATGGAGCAAGCTCTCACACCTCAAACCTGTCCCGAGATTGGCTGAAAGAGAACTTTGGTGGCCGTGTGATCAGTCTCAAGACTGATTTTGAGTGGGCACCTCACAGCCCAGACGTTAGTCCCTCAGATTTCTTCCTCTCGGGCTACCTTAAAGACAGTGTACGCAGGGAGACCCAGGACCATCACGGAACTCAAGGAAGCCATCAGGAAGGAGAACAAAGCCATTAGTCGGTCGGTTTGTAAGGACGTCATGGACAACTTTGTTTTGCGCCTCAAGAAATACACAGAGCTAAATGGAGGTCATCTCGAACATGTGCTCTAGAATAAAGAAGAAAAGTCCAAAGACCCTCATTTTTTGCTATGATGTTTTTAAACACAATTAACTAGTTATCACCAAAGTTTCATTCAATCCTTACAGAAAATTAAAAAATGAGGCCTATCGAAAGTTGGGGCCCGTTTTGGGGGGGATCATCCTGTATTACGAAGGATTGTCAAAACATTTTGAAACCGTTTGGTTTCAAAACAGGGGTGCTAAATTTCCTTCATTTTTTTTTATTTTTCCCACGTAATAAATTTATATATTTAATTTTTTTTTAATGATCGATATCACAAAAATATTCACATTAACATTCGGCTATTTTTTTAGCCTAATAATTAACTTTTCAACATAACCTGTTATGAAAAACATTACTCTTGGCAAAACAACAAAGCCTGGTGGCAATCATCTAAACCAGGGGTTCCCAACCGGGAGGTCGCGTAGCCTTGCTAGAAGTGGCCTGGGAACCCATTTTGCACTGCACTTGATGTATCCAGTATTTCAGATGAGATCCAAGATGAATTTCGGGATCTAAGGAACGACTCTCCAGCTCGTGATTTTATCAAGGTGAAATCGGTGACTCAGTTCTAGTGCGCTATGTATCAGTCATACTCCAAAGTCACTATGATAGGCTTACGTGTCCTTGTTCCATTTTCTTCTACCTACCTGTGAGAGGCAGGATTTTCGACTTTTTTCAATATAAAAACGAAAACTAGGAACAGATTGGATGTTGGAATGACATGAAACTGGCCCTAACAAACGCTCGGCCACAAATTTCAAAGCTTGCTGCTCAAATACAACATTAGGCATCCCGCTAGCTGGGCTCGATAGCTGTTGAAACCTATATTGATATTCCTGTAAGAATAATTGTGTGCTCTTTGTGAATTAAGGTTGGACCAATGTTGTGATTTAGTTTGCTAATAAATAATTACAGGATTCTTGAATAATTTCTTTGTTAGATGTTTCATTCCTTCTCCTCTACAGAAAATAAATTGTAAAGCAAGCTGCTGATAGTTGGGGGTCGCGAGTGCAAAAACGTTGGGAACCACTAATCTAAACTATTCGAGTAATTATAAACATTATAAATAATTACATCATTTACTTTACTTTTGTCCAAAACATTTTGAAAAATGGGACAAGACTAATTTGATCAACTGTGCATCTTTATTGTGTACGCAGCTCAATAGGACCCTGCTTACCTGGCGCAGGTAATAGTAGTCTTTAGGAGAGCGGCTGAGATGGAGGCGATGCAGGAGACCTTGTTCGGCGCCTGCGATGAGCTGGTAGAAGATGTGGAAGTTCCTCTCGCCCTTCTCTTGGTGGATGACGCGAGACTTCTCCAGCAGGTAGTTGAGGATATGGCCGCCGATGGGGTCACCCTACAAATAAGGAATGTGACGCGGTAAGTCTTAAAAATGTCCCCGACCAAACTAGTAAAGGAATAAGTCTTAAAAATGTCCCCGACCAAACCAGTAAAGGAAATCCGAGCGATTCCACTGGCACACCACTCGTCTGATGAGATGAATGGGCACTAAAGGAACCTCGCGAGGCATTAAAACAATCCCTGGCATCTTGGTGACCTCCAAACGTACAAAGGGCGCGAGTGCCACTTGAGTGCCATCCTTCAAATGCAAGGATATTTAGACATATTTAGACGCGTTCTACAGTTGCCTCGTTGTGAGCAGTACTCACAAGAGCCGCCAGCAGGCGCGACCGATCCAATAGGCCTAACGAAATATATTTGATCGATAAAAATAAAATGATGTAACTAACATTAATAATTTCCCCTTTTTGAAAACATACATAAGGAAAGGGACAACTAGGAAAATAAGGTAAAAGGTTACAAACTGCAATAGAAAAGGTTATCGACTTCAAATAGCAATGTGATGGATATTAGGAACTGCAGGAAGCAAGTTTCAACAGCAATAATTCTCAAATACGAAGTTAAACCCTGCTTTCGGAATTGGCGAGGAGCTTCCTTGTGATTAAGATGGCGTCATTGGAAATGGCATCCTCCAGCGGATTATATAACAGACAGGTGTGGTTGAAGAATCCCCAAAGGGGCGGTCAAGGGTAAAGGAATACGATTCAAGAGTGTGAAGGTCTACATTGAGAACCTTACCCCAGAGTCTGAGACCTACGACTAAAGGGGTCCCAGTAATTACCTTGTAATCGCACTCGATGTCCATATATTTGCCGAATCGGGATGAGTTGTCGTTCCTGTTCGTTTTGGCATTGCCGAATCCCTCAAGGAGAGGGTTGCTCTTGAGGAGACGGTCACGGATTTTGTCGCCGGCCTTGCGGTGCTGAGAAGTGGCCGCAATGTATTGGAGGACGTGCTTAGAGGCCTCCGTCTTCCCCGCGCCAGACTCGCCTTTCAAAGAGACAACGTCATCAAATCACGCAACGTCCCTTTCTTAAACGGCACCCAAGGGAGGGGATAGTCTACCATTGATGTCCTCCCGCCCAATGGGAGAAGGAACCAAAAATAGTTGACCTTTATTCGCATTAGAGCGGAGCCGCCTTTCCAGCTTAATATCATCCATTACCTTCCCTGGGGGATGCCAGTGCATTGGATGAGAAAGAGGGGGTGTATTTCCACCTCCGCTCGCAAAGCAATTGGGGTTACAAGAGTTGCTAAAGCACAGATACCCGTCCGCCCTTTTCACTTCTACTGGCTTTTCTGGTCATTCTCTTGTTTCTCCGTTTGTCGATAGGAGTAGGGAGACCAGAAAACCTGAACAAACCTCGACCCTCCTTCCTACTTAGACTCTCTTCTACACCGAGGTTTAAAGGGAATAAAGATCTTCTCTTTTCATTCCTATATTAGGGTTTGACCTTCTACGAATTCTCGGCGGAGTTTTCTAAATCATCGCACGGAACGAGACTAACTAGACCGCTACCCCTTGGGGGTAGTGGTCAGACGTTTAAAAATCTACCCAGGTTCCATCGCTTAGGTGGAATGACAGCGGGGAAGGCATTACGTACCCGAGATGAGGATGCACTGGTCTTGGCTTTCGGCATTCATCGCGCGGTAGGCCCTCTCGGAGATGGCGAACCTGCTCGAGGGAGAGGAAAGCGGGATTAGGAACAACCGATGAGGTCAGACTCAAAATTGCCACGGCATTAACGTACTCGCCTGAAATAAATCTTTATTTTTTTTTTTAAATACAGCCAATGGGGTCATCTCCGCCAGCTTAATTGAAGAAAAATGTCGAGCGTGATCTACGAATATAACGAGGGAAAATTCATACGCACATTTGAACACTTCAACACACTCGAGGACGAGTAATAAAGAGCTCCTTATGATTGCGGCCATCAACAAGACGTCGAGTTATCAGAAACGCGTGGCTCGAATTCTGACAAGCATCTAAGTGGGTGCTCTGGGAACTCCATCCGGAGACTTACCACACCAAATGAAGCTTAACTTCAATCAAATCGAAATCGCTGTTGCTACTCGGCCAAGCCGTATCCCTCTAATAAAAAGAGAGGGGCTGAACTCTAAAAGGAGGAGGGCCTGGTGGGGGGAGGGTGTCTAAAAAGAAGGGGATGGGCAAAGCGGTCGGGTGCCCACTCAATCGGTTGGTTTCGAGGGTGAGTAGGGTCACGCGCGCGAGGCGATGCGTCTTCTCGTTTATCAAGGGTCATCTCATCTCTCGCGGGGTCATTCAGCGGTGAGACCAGGATTTCGTCTGGGGGTGGGGGACTGGCGCCAGGAAAGGTAAGGAGGGGGAGGGGAAGGAATGCGACCAAGGAGTGTGGAGAGGAGCAGAGCGGGGGGAGGGGGTAATTCCACCGGGACCTCAGTAACACTAAATGCAAAGGTCAAGGGTTACATCCCAAACCTCCCCAAACAATTTCGTGGAGGAATAGAAGGCTAAAGTACAACCTTAAACCCGACCTTGAGGAGGAAACTGACTGGACACGACGGACCTCCACCCCCATCCCGCGAAAACGGGGAAATGGGGCAATAAATAGGTATGGGAAATATGACTGGAAGATAACCCCGACTGTCTGAACAACCCGGAACCCCAGGGTCATGGGGAGTGACCCGCAGCGGTGCTAGACGAAATACCGAAAAGTCAAAATAACCTCGTTGTATCTTCATGCGTTGTCATGGATAGGGAAGATGGGGAGACGAAGGAACCAGACCTCCAAAATGGTGCCCATTAACGCGGTAATAGACGCCCAATGAAATGAAGACGGACGAACTCGGAACCCCTCTACGAGACGTCACCCCCAAGGATGACTCGAATCCTGATTGAAGCAAAAGGATCCCCTCACCCCTCACTTTGAGGATAAACCACTCGCGTCAAGGGATGACGGAATGGTGGCCTCGCACTCCTGGGTAGACCAAAGTATGGGCGAAAGAGGGCGTTGCCCCCTTTGCCCCAACATAATACTTACGCGTGTGGAGGAACCTCATAGAAGTTCACTTTGCGATATTTCTCGAGGAACTCCTTGTCGTAGATGCCGAGGTCGGTGTAGGGGTTGACAGAGACGAGGACGTGCCCGATATACGTCTGCCGATAGGAAACCGGTGTGTACACGCTGAATGTGAGTTGGTACACATGTGTACCACCTGGATTATTGCGATATCTAGATTTGCCAAAAATGTAGTTAAGAGCCAGAATGCGGAGGAAATGGGGTCAAGATAACCCCCACCTTGAGGAAAGTTTTTTTGGTTTTGCTTCACTCTAATTTTAAGAAAAATAACAACAAGGACAGAGATTGTGAAAATGTCTGGAAGATGGAGAGCAGGGATTGAGGGAGAGAGGGCAAACTGTGGATAATGGGGAAGTTTTCTTTTTCATAGAGCCCATTTGATGATTGCCCCTAAGGAAATAAGTCTCTGTAATTAATTTTAGCCTATTATTAAGTTACAGTAGAGAAAATGGAGGAGGTTAGTCTCCTCCAGAAAATCCATGCGACCACTGGTTTGTCTGCACGAAGCCATGCAGAGAACTTGGGATAAGAGGAAGTAACCCCGTCCATGCCAGTACTTGGAGAAGTAATGTGAGCGAAGATCCCTTAGAGCGGGACACTCGACGAGAATGTGCCGAATACTCAGGGGGACAACGGGGTGGTTGCAGTAAGGTGCAAGGGCACGTTCCGTCAAATGGCGGTACGCCCCGCGAGTGTGAACAATTCTAAGACGACAGGAAGCGACCTGAAGCGGCCACGACTTTGGGGATACGTTCACGGAAACAGACGCGGTGCGATGGCACGCCACTTTAGATTCCCGTCGGCCGTCTTCCATCTTCTTTGCCAGGCAACCCAGATAAACGATCTGATTCCTGCCATGTTGTTGGTATGAGGAAGAGCGAAACGCTGGTCTGGTCACCCGGTCCTCGCAGATTCTTTTGCGCCCTCACTCCCTACCATTGTCACATGTCCAGTAACCCAGCAGAAAAAACTATCGACATTTACCCGTCTCACCGACACTGGGGTGTCAAGAATATCAGGAACCAATGGGTGTAGAGATTTCAATTCCCTGAGAACACTAAGGTACTGAGTCGCTTAAGTTCACAATCTGGCATCCGAATGGGAAGAGCACGTTATCTCCCGTACCGTACGGTGTATGCAACCAGTTCGACCATGAAGACAGAAGCAGAGCCTGGTAGAGGCCGGCTGACTTCAAACAGAAGGGATACGGCTTGGAAGCAGACGCCTTACTTGGATT
The DNA here is from genome assembly GCA_963969495.1 of Ceratothoa steindachneri. NCBI lineage: Eukaryota > Metazoa > Arthropoda > Malacostraca > Isopoda > Cymothoidae > Ceratothoa > Ceratothoa steindachneri. Next base: position 134,056,636 of record OZ018321.1, on the reverse strand, counting down.
TGCAACCATCCATACGGATCCAGAATAACACGAATTGTGCCCCATAAACCTCGAACGCAATATTTCCGGCACTGTGAATGTTTGGGGGGCAGAGGCATGATGACAAATAGTCAAAGGTGGTAGCATCCAGCTGGACTACTAGACAAAACCAGAGGCATCACCTGCCAGAGAGCTACACTAAGTTCTCGAAGGAGTTTCTAGCCATAAACCTAGGGGGCTTAGGGTATTACTGGCGTCTCTCGGTGGCATAGGCAGCAGTGAGATTGGCCGCGGATGTAGTGAAATCTGTTGGCGACTGAGGGATGCGATGGGATCGGGCGTACAAGCGCATAATGCACTGTGTACGACGCAAAGCGTGTGGCATCTCCCCAGCGTCAACAAGTAGGCTCTCAATTAGGGACGTACAGAAGGCACTGGTCGCCAAAAGGAACTTGGTGTGGTGGAACAAGTCTAACTTATGTAATACCTGCTCGGCAACGGAATCGTAAAGTTCGCATAAGTAGTCAAGGTTCGAACGAGCAAATGATCGGAAGAAAATCAAGGCATTAATTAGACAGGTGGCTGCCGCTGTCAAAAAAAAGGCTTACCTAACATTTATCAATTTCTTTATCAAGTGCACACGCAGGAGGTTAAAGATATTGGGCCGAAACCGGCCGAAGAAGAGTGATCTCTCCCCGGTTTGCGAAAATCGACCACAGTAGCCATCCTCAAAGAATCTGGGAGGATACACTATATTCAGATCTTGTTGAGCAAATCTAACAGAAAGTCCATGCTTCGCTCACTTAGGTGTCGAAACTTTGAATGCGGGATATCGTCTGGAGCTGGGGCTCTGTCCGTACAAGAAAGGAGAGTGGAATGTAACTTACTCACTGTAAACCTGCAATTGAACGGTTCTCCGCCTCTGGAGGTAAAGTCCAGTCGGCAGCCTTCAGAGACATCAAGAAGTGAACTGAATGCTGGCAGAGCAGAATCCCGGCTAGATAATGCGGAGAAAGCGGTCGCGAAGGAGTCCGCTACGGAAACGAGGTTTTAGAGAACGGTCCGTTCTTCTGGAGAACAGTATGGGATCTTGCGAGAACTTGTCCCGAATCCTGTTGACTCGCTTCCAGACCTCTGCAAACGGGTTCTTGTAGTTAGATTTAGATACGTATGCTCCTCCTCCCCTCCAGGAATAGGGGAGGGTGTGATTCGAAACATACTGGAACCTAGCCCTAGCCCTAGCTCGACGAGATTCACCAACATCGAAGTCGCTTGGGCGGGGGGCACTTATAACGCATTTATACATATCACTTCTGTCTTCGGCCTGTCTCACACTTGCCCGACCACCAAGAAAGCGAACGGCGTAAAAAACGACCATATTTTTCTAGGAATGGTAGTTAAGCTATGATGTTGCTCGAGAAAAACTCAACGGCATCATCCACCGACTTAAAATTCTCGACTGTGACAGAGAAATTCCTGAAATGCGGACCACGGCGCCCATTCGAAGCACCACTGAGGCAGGTTTTCATGCGGCAGCGGCCCAGAAAATGATTACTACCATGGTCATCGACTACCTCCAACTCCAAATCAGGTTGTGTATCCGGAGAGCACAAGGGAGATCAAGGCAGGAAAATGAGGCGGGTCTCGGACAGTGATGCGTAAGCTCATCTCCAGCTCGTCGAGGACCTGACCCCTGGGATTGATATAGTAATCTCCTCAGAGGGGGTCTCTACCGTTCAAAATCCCGAGCAGTACAAAGGGACTCGCACAGTGCGACCACATGGCGGAAGTAGTCCGCGTCGAAGTCAGCTGACGGTGAAATGTCCGAAGAAATTGCAGTATATCGCCTATCTAGGGGTAGCTGACTACCACTGCCTGAAAGGAGGTATTTATAGCAAATGGAAGAACAGAGATATCATGCTGTGTGTAGATCGCGCATCTCCCTGCCCAGCCCCAATCTCACAATGGTGGGATCGCAAAAAAACTATAACCCTGGGAGGGTGGGCACGGGACACGCACCAAGAATGGTCTCCTGCAAAGAAATATCTAGCGCTAGCGAGGGAAATGAGGAAAAGAGCCTCTGTAGCTCCTCCCAGTTGGCCTGGAGTCAGAAACAATTCCATTTAAGGAATATCCCCTCTAGGCCAAGCTCAGAAGAGATGAAGGGACTCTTCTAGAAAAGGCCCTTACGGGAATGGCTGTACACCTCCCAGAGGCAAACCTCCGGGCGCTGTCACCTTCGAGGACTTATCGGGGGAGGGGAGATTGGGCTCGATATGCGAGAAATTTTCCCTCTCCGCCTCGAAACCTCTAACGGGTGAGAGGTGGTCCATTTTTTGGAGGATGCACCGTCTTCGAACCGCTCTTGGTGGGGGCGTCGGAGCCGAAACTCTTTTAAGGCTGTCCTCTTTTCGGGGAAGAGCTTTAGGACCCACAAAAGACTGCGTCCCGTCTTAGACTCTTGTGAGTCTATCGATTCGGTAGTGGTGCGTGGCAGTTTCAAATTACATAAAATAGTCAAGATGGGGGAGGAGGGAGCCCAGATTTTAGCCAAAGTTGGTTGTGAGCCCTTTGTGACGCCAACTATACCGAGGAAGCCTTCGGTGGGGGGGTGGCATAAAACTCGCAGACAGGTTCCGAATGGCAGCGGAAATTACCGTGAACGTAGTTGAGGCGTAAAACGTCCCGGGCAGTGCTGGGCAAGCCAAGGAAAAGTCCTTATCCTTGGGAAATGAGAGACTATCCATAGCCTAAACGGCCAGGAATTCCTTGTCCAGGAGATACGCACCACATTGCTTCAAATAAGCAGGGTGCGTCTATCCTCAATTTACACACTTGGCTTCACACGAGAAGGACTTATCCTGTACGACCTGGAGCAACTTACACAGATTTCGGGTAAACCCAACTTTTCACGGCTACAGGACGATTAGTATGACCGAAGCGGTGGCAGTAGTAGCACTTCGCGGCAGTGGCCCGAATGCATTCAGGCGGTAGCGATACCAATCGGCACGCACTGACTCAAGGAGCCTGTCATGATCGTACGTGACGAAGAGTGTAGGGATACATATAGAGGCCCCTCCTTATTTTTCCATCACACGCTGGACCTTGACCACCCCGTAATCGGCAAACTCTAAGGTGATTTTTTTTAAGGAGTAGTTGTCGAGTTTCCATGCATAAATGACTCTTTTGACGAAGTTCGTGGTAGAGTGCGGCGTTATACTCATCGACGTGTTACTGAATGTCCGAAAGGCACTAATCATAGCCAGCTCGGATGGGGTCTGACGCATTTGTCAGAAGGGTTCTTTTCGAGAATCGGGTCACCTTCCGCTCTTTACCAATCAAACAAGTTAATGCTCTCCTGTGATAGCTCATGTTGCCACTTGAAGCCAGCGGGTTCAAAAACGCTAAATAGTGTCTAAAAGAGGGGCGCCAACGTTATCGAGGCACTGCTTAGCGCATTTGCAACTTTGGTCTTGGTCTGGGACTCCCCACTCCATTGTGCTTTAGCGTCGGACGTGCTGATCTTGACCTGGTCTCTTGCCGAAGCGGCTGTGGAGTCGTCGTTCCCTGGATACCCAGTGGAGGGAGAGGAGCCCCTAGTTTTCTCTCTGCGATGGAGAAGGTTTTGGATGTCACAGAGACACCAGCTAAGCGAGGAGTTCCCTTTTCTCATTGTGAGTCATCGGGGACCCGAGCCGCCTAAGGAGAAGATTGCACGGGGGCGGATTCAGCTTCGGTTTTGGCACCGAGCCTGGATTTTCCCCCATGAAACATATTGCTATCTGGGGCTTGATCACTTCCGGGACCATGTCTAGCTCAAGGGGCCTTCGGGTCACTGCAGTCTAAAGAGGAGTTTGCATAGGGGTGGACGAAGGTTAGGTGCCTTTGACCGGGCCAAGGTTCGTCCCCCGCAGAAGACCTTTCCTTTGAAATTATTTACATCTCAGGACTTGCTCCAAGTAGCTATTCCTGCCTCCATGGTGTCAGGTTTTCCTACCGGAGACTCAAATACCTATGACCCGTCTTGAACATCACTAGGGCAGGCATGCAGACCCGCATTGATATGAGAGCCGTTGCGCGCATGCCCGTCCCATTAACGTGAAAAACCTTGGGTCAACGTGGTGGAGGGTGGCTCCAATAGGAATAGTGGTGAAGCTTCTCTTCTATCGGTTGAGGGTGCTGAGAGAGGAACCACTGTACAAAGATTAGTACTTTGCAAATTAAAAGGTGTACGGATGAGAGTTGCGGATGGAGGAGGGATGCGCTGCTTTTATCTTAACTTGTAGTTGTATTATTCATTCCGTATTTTTTTTTTTGGGGGGGGGGTATATTTTTAGAAATAAAAAAATTGTTCGGACAATAACAAATCTGACTCCATCCGTGAACGTCTAATTGAGCTGGCTTTCTTAGGCGAATGAGACAGAAACCTGAGAAAGGCACCATAACTCTTTGTTTTCCATTAACTACTGCAGATTTCCGTTGGTGCAGACAACGGGCCTGTTCTAAACAACACAATCGGGTTGTAGGCATGTGCGCTGGGTTCTACCTATTTAGATGAGTCACGGACATCCCACAATACAGCTTAATCTATGCTGGCATTGTAGGGCGTATCCTGGTAGCTCGTTATCTTTTACAACGTCCCTTCTTGGTTCAAGCCCGGCCCCACACACCGAACGCCGACTGCAGAGTTCCAACCTTTATTGGCAGCCAAAAGAAAGTGGAAACTGGAGGTGAGAGTTTGGTAGCTGCCTATATTCCGCTGCTATTACCGGGTGGGGTGGGGTAAAACCAGGGCATTCCCAAAGAATCAGGCCTCTCTGCGACTAGTTACGAGAGGTCTTACAGAAAGGAGGAATGGCGTTAACGGAAGGCGGAGAAGAGGCCAAGCTGGGGCCGTCATTACGACGGCCCAAGCCATGATCCTTACGGGTTCGCCTTTCCTAATTTACACTCAGATAGGGAGGACGTGCAGCGCTACTAGTGTTACAGGCTACACTGGGTATCTACTTGTGGGGCCTACATCCACCTAAGAGGAAGACAAGTTCGAGTCCAAAACAAGATGCATTGAAGAGACTTAGTGAAAGTGGTAAAGAAAGGGACTATCGCAGTGGGAAGTGTACCTAAAGGAACTGGGATAACGCACTATTTTCTCTAGACATGGACCCAGAGTAGAGTAATGGGGAAGGCCTCTTCTTATAACTTTACTTGTTTTATCTATATTATTCTTCATCTTGAGTTGCCCCTTCAAGCATTGTCTTCCAATTATTTGCATTTATCTGACTCTTCTACTCTTGTAGGCTGGGTTAATTCTTGATCTTCTTTTTTATGTATCTTCATAATAACCTGCATTTATCTTGATGTGATGATTCCTTCTCTTGATGAAGTGATGATTTCTTGATGAGTTGAGATGAGTTAGCCCTTGAAATCGTTTTCTTTCTGTTTTCCTTTTTTGAGGCGATCATATTATCTTGAGTCTTCTTGAGTTGTCCTTAAAGCGTTTTTCGTGGTCTCCGTTTTCTTCGAGAATTTTCTTCGTAAAAATTGTGGACTTGGGGATCGATCGCGGGTCTTTTGAATCCAGAGGCCAGCACTCTGCCTTCACGCTAAGGCGAAGTCCGTATTAACTTGGTAATTTAATGGGCTATTTATATTCTCGCTTTTTAGAAGGAAGTTTTTCTCTTATACATCTTCGCACCCCTACACAGGTTCTCTCTGTGGTCGTATCCTTATTTGCGGGCACTTGAGGAGGAAGGACGCGCTGCTCCTCATGGTACAAAGTTTGCACAGGAATCTTTCCCGCGGCGCACTGGGAAGGGAAAGTAGTTTGCCCTTCAGGTTTCAGTTGTAGTCGGAGGTTTTGAAGTTCCGAGCTATAATATCGACTTTCTTGTGGGTAGACAAAAAATTGAGGGGATAATCTTAGGAAAAAAACGGCTACTGAAAGCGACAAAAGGGGAAAGGCACCACCTTTCCCAGGCCGCGTCAAAGAGTTTAAGTCAACCCAATGAATGTGGCCTGCTGGTAACAAGTGCAGCAAGCTACCCACCTGCGGGGTCCCCTTACGGGATGAAGCAGTTCCCCTCAAAGAGGGGGGAATGCTTCCCTGTATTAATCGAATTTATTTTCACCGAATCGCACCGCCTGATGATAGCCATCATCATGAACCAAAAATCCTGGGGATGGAAAGGCACACTGAAAGTTGCCCGGTACTCAAAAGTACCAACGGGGATTCGGACAACGGATCACTGGTTGAATCTCATTCCCACGGGGTGAGCGCCCTCGTGTGTAGGGTGTTTACTCACGTATATGATGTCTTCGGAGTAGCGCTTGCGAAGGTTCTCGATAAAGGCGTCCTCGCTCTGGAAGTCCTCGAGCAAGATGGCGTCCGGGACCCCGACGCGGTCCCGGTATTCTAAGATATTCTCCATCCTGAAATGGGAGATACCACACGTTAAATGGGGCCTCGAAATATCTCTCACACACACACACACACACACACACACACACAATCACACAAAGACACATCGATGGATTTTCAGATGACGCGAGAGGCCGGACACGAGGCGCTGGTTATTCCAGGTACTGCGGATCTCATGTAGGCGCCAACACATTTAGGTCACGTTAAATAGTGCTAAATTAAGTTAAACTAATTTTTTACTATTTTAACCTACCAAACGCATCAGAAGCAAAGGTAATTCGCAAAAACTCGAGGGAGGATATACATGGGAGGTCTGCCCAATCTTCATAAATTTCATTATACATATTAGTAAATTAAATCCCCCCCCATCCTTATAAAAAAAGCTCATGCTGGGAACCTATGTGGCATGTCATACGTAAACTACAAGTCTGCATTGTAAACCATTAGAACTAGCATATAGCGAATTACAAAGAGCGAGTGACTTTTAAATGAAAATAAATCGTCGAAGAGTGTACGGTGATAAAATGGATGGAGTTAGGGCGCGTGAATTTATGGAAGATACATAACCTGCGTAGAGAGAGGAAACTCTTTGGGTATAAAAGCCACCTGAACTTGTTCCCCCGAAGTAACCCTGACTCCAAATTCTGCAGGGTCGCTTATCTTTACCTTCTCCAGAACGTATAAAAATCAAATTAAAAGAAAAAGGTCCTCAAAATGTCACTCGAAAGTGGATGGTCAAAACTTAAAGACTCTGTGACCTCAAATTTAATTACCCACTTCACTGATGGATTTATTGGCCAAACCCAACTTTCTCAAGCGTTCTTCACATTTAATCCCTTTTGATATAATTAGGATAGTTTAGCTCGGAATTCCACGTTTGGGTGAGAAATCAAGAAGATGCCTATTTAGCGACTTAGCCTAGCAAAGAATTCAAACTTAAATACATCGATCAAATGTAATTGGATATAAATAAAAATTGGTATACAGCAGCTTATATATATTCTTTATTATTTCTGAAAATTTTAATAATATAACTATGAGAGTATTGGTGCAATTAAAGTCATAATATAGTTACTCAAAAATTTGCGATATTTGTGCGTAGGAAATACGGTGTGCATGCCTAGGCTATTAAGCTATAATTAGCCTTGTTTTTTCTCTCTCTCTCTTTCAGTCATCATTTAAACTTAAAAGTTGTGTTATTATACCCCCTATCACAATAGTATTAAGTCTAAATGATAAAATTATAAGAAAATCGTTTTACAGAAAAAGGTTGGAATGGAAATATAATCTTTCGTGAATTTCCACATAGAAATTGAACAAGTAGAAGTTTATAACTTAATTAAAACAATAAAAAATACTGGTTCGATAGCTCGGAAGAAAGGTAGTGGCGGCCATAATAAAATTACTATGACAAAGAATAAAATGATTTAAGTAGAAAACTTGTTTTATCTCAGGATGAAAACCCCGGACCTTATCTATCCCAAGGTAAGATCTCTTTTGAATTAGGTATTTCCCGTTCTTGTGTGCAACGGATTTTAAAACGACAAAAATTAAAAGCTTAGAAAAGAATGCGTATTTCCCACCGTGGTATTAATGTAAGACAATGTAGAAAGGCACGTTGTAAGTTGCTTTACGATCGCTATTCATCTCAATATACAAGAAATTTTGTGTTTACCGACGAAAAATACTTCACTTTGGAAGTGCCAACTTATAGTCAAAATAACAGAGTTTATGGCTTAAAAGAAAAAGGACATCCATCCATCCCGCTTTTATCATGAATCTTCTGGATTTAGCAAAAAAACAATGGTTTCTACGGGAGTGTTATGGAATGGTAAAACGATAATCCATTTTATCGATACCCCCAAATCCAAAGTTAATTCATAAAATTACATCGAACTACTATCTATCGTCCTGCTTCCTGATTGCCATCAGCTCTATCCTAAAGGAGAATTCATTTTCCAGCAAGATGGTGCGCCCTCTCATACTAGCAAAACAACACAGATCTTTAGAAGAAAATTGTCATTTTATCAAAAAGGATGAATGGTCTCCTCAATCGCCTGACTGTAACCCTATGCACTATTCCATATGGAATTTACTTCAAGCAAAAATAAATTTAATGAATCTGAACTTGACCGTTTCTCTCATCGAACCCAACTCAAATTGACCAATTCTCCCGTCGTAACCAGCTTAAATTGACCAATTCTCCCGTCGCAACCGCACAAATTGACCAACCACCATCAACAACCTCTTTCTTGCCTCAACGCTACTACCAGTAAGCCTTCCCCCAACCCTCTCCCGCCGATAAAGTAGTACTCGTAGGACAAAGCTTTCGAGTGAGTAGTTTACCAGGCGAGTCCCTCATCAGGATTTAGCTGCCTTTCGCCACGGAGTGGCGCCCCTGCTTCAGCTGAAACCTCGAGGAAGGCACGTGACCTAGGCCACAATGCATGCAGGAGTTTCTGCCGTCATATATCTCCCACAGACTTCTTTCTAACTTTCTGTGTGATAATGCCTCGCTGTTATTGCCCTTTAAATTCGAAGAAAAAAATGCGGAAGGTAAGGCAGTTATGTCTGGTTGAGAAATTAGCTACTAGCTTTATTCTTAACATTAAAATCGTTCTTAATTATGAATTTTAGCTAATACGTTTAGCTCATATTTTTAAGGCTTTTAATCTAGTTAAAAAACTTTAATATTTTCTCCAATTAATGCCAAAATTAATTATAACTTGTAAACCCGAGATAAAAACCGGTGAATTTTTTTTTAAATCGTGTCGAATATTGTCTTAAAAAGCAAACAATTCTAACAGCTCTTATTAAATTTCTAAACTATACACAGCTTCCTGAAATTATTTTATGACTTAATAAAAAGGGTAAATTAATGGATATCGTGACCCCTCATCTCTATATAAACCCCCGGGTTATAACTTGGCTGAATCTTGTCTTTCTAATTGGCCCCTAATTCATTACAATATTATTTATCGAGACTTGAAGATGCAATTATCATGTGAACTTAATCTGATAGACACATTAACACGAGCGAGATACAGGGTGGTCTGAAAGTCTTTTATCACCTGTAAGTATTGTTTTAGTTTTCTATTTCAAATATTGCTTTAATTTGATATTTCAGATGACCGAAAGTCCCGTCACAATATTAACGGGGAGACAAGACTTTCGGTCATCTGAAATATAAAATTAAAACAATATTTGAAAGAGAAAATTAAAATAATATTTACAGTGGGTGACAAAACTTTCGGACCACCCTGTACAATGACTGTCTAACTTGTTCTTGAAGTGCAAATTAGATCCCTTTTTGAACATGGGACACTTTTAGCTTAAGGAGCCTTTTTCATTTTTAACGTATTCAAAACTAACGTTCAATTTCAATATGAGGATATGGTTATAGGTTACCTTATGAGAGGCAAGCAGGGAAGTACCAGACATGATCTCATAAAGGAAAAATAACTTCCTTTTATTCTTCTTTTGATAAAAGTGGTGGGATAAGTATAAAGTTGAATTATGTAGAAATAGATTTTAAAAATAGCTGCGAAAATGAAGGAAAGTATGAGACTTACATACTTGTAGAATTGCATAGACGCCAAATCTGCTTAATCTCGATTAATTTTGTTATTCTTTCTTTTCTTATGTTATTCTTTTGCTTAGTTTCTCTTGATTCTTTGGGAGCTAAATAAACTTTTTTTTATTTATTGTTTTGTTTAGTTCTTAGTTTTCTTTTTTGTTATTCGTACTTTTCTAATAATCTTTCCTTTTGGTGGCGCCTGGTCCGGTTCGTAGCTTCTTAAATTTTTCTGTCCATATTATGGTACTTCGGTGACTGGTGATTTTCAGGGGTCCTTCATAGAGCATGGTCTCCATCGTATCGAGAATAGGAGACTCTAGGAAACCTAAAAACTGAGCACATTGAAATGTTTTATGAAATCAAATAAAGGGTTCACGTCGAACCAAAATAACATTCGATGGAAGGGATTCCGAATGGATAAATGCTCAAAAAAGAGCACTGTTCCCGTATAGTAATTACCTCTCCTTTTCGAAATGTCCGAAAGGCCGAAAGGACAGCGGTCAAATGACTGGATTCTAAGTTCCTGCCGAATAAAGAATACTGAATCTAGCTCCAAGATTTCTTTACTTTTGAAGAAATCTCTGATCATCTTTACCCAGCCTATAATCAAGAAACCTGTCGAGCTACCCAAGAGTGGTACCAAAACTCATTGAAAAATATCCCTTAGTAACCAAACCCACTCACAACAGGGCTACACAGCTTATCCACATAATCCCAGTCCTTTGCGAATTTGTCGTTTCTCGTTGTATATATCCTCAGGTCGATTCCTTATAGTGTCGGTTCTAGTAATTTCACTTCCGTGTTGTCTTTTCGTCATTTGTTCTTCTTTTGGACTGTGGTTCATTCTTGTTATGTTTCCTATGTACTTGCGACCATTTTACGAGTCAACTGAATTATTTCATTTATTTCCTGGTTCACCTCATCTGTGTCTTGCGTTGTGTCATCTTCTCCTGGTCTTCCGTTTCTTTGGTTATTTTTCGGTTTCTATCCTCGCCGGTGGCTTTTCGTGTGTATCTTGAATTGCTAGGTTCTTTGTAAGGATCTCCTCGGATGGATGGTTCTCTGGGAGCCAGAGGTCTCTTGTTTCCCCAAAAGAGTAATGAAATCTGGTGAAGCAACCTGTGTTTGAGTGAGGGCTGCATGATCATATATTATCATAACAAGAATTTCAATTCTTTGATTTCGCTTTATCGTGTCTTCAATTTACGGTAGGGAATTAATTGCCATTTGGCTTGTTAGAACCTATGCGAAGTTTCTTTTTTCATTTCCTCTTCCTCGATGTTGGTCATTTTATGTTTCCTTATTAGTTTTTTTTTATTCGTCACCCTATTGCTAAGACAGAATGTGGTTCTTCTCATCTCTTAGGTTGTTCTTAGACTCGTGGTTGGCGTGTTTGATTTTATACCGAACTCAGAGCACCATGGAAAATATAACGGGAAAGACTATGAGATCAGTCTATGCAGCTTCCCCCAATTAGCTCGGCGTCCCGGGTACCATACCCGATTGTGCTTTGCACAGGGCGCAGATATAACCGCGCCTTTTGGAATTAGCGAGTCCTAGATATATTTTTAACATTTTACTGCGATTGCCTGGCGGCTCCCTCACAAAGACGTTACCGTCAGTGGCTAAAAAAAAAACCATAGGTAGCGGGTTCTGAAAAGGAGAAGCCCATCTAGTGTCTAGGTGTATTTTGCTTCTTTCTTTTTTTTAACAGCGTGCATCTGGCGACTGCCTTCAAGGGCATTAGACGCCGAAATTAAAATTTTAGTCTAGTATTGGGCTACTTTAAAATTTGCAAAACAAAACAAAAACAAAACCAACAACAAACAAAAAATAAGAAACAGAACAAAGGCAAGAAGATGGAAGCACGCTCCGGGGTCGGGGAAGGCCCGCCTCGTACCGCCGCAAGATGATGCCACTAACACCAAAGAGAGTCAAATAAAATGCTAAAGGCCGGCCTTCTCTAAAAAGTCAGATAGTCCACAAGTAAATGTGCACGGACTCTTAACAAGTACGAAGGGCAAGCAGTAGTGACCTCATTCATTCCGGTACCGGAATGGATAACGTGCGTAAAGATCACCGAGACTGAATCCTTCAACCAGAACGTGCCAAGCAGTAGGGAGTACAACGCAGTCGTCGGTATAAGGTGCAGGCAAGCGCTGAAACAAATGGCGGTGCGTCTCGTGAGTGTGCCCAATTCGAAGAAAAGAGAACGCAACTTGAAGCCATAGTGCCATTGGAGGGTAGGTCAATGGGAACACTCGCGGCGCAATGACCGACAACTTTAGGTTCTCCTCAACCGTATCCAATCTGTTTTGCCAGGCAGCCCCTGACATGTAGTCAGTGGGAGGAAAGGCAAAACGCTGGTCTGTTCGCACAGTGGCGGACTCATTGAGGCGGTCATTCACAGCAATTCCCACATTTCCAGGAACTCAGCTAAAGATAATCTCGACATTCACCAGGCTCGCTGCAACCGTGGCGTCATACATACCGCGAAGCAGGGGATGTGAAGATTCCAATGCTCCTAGAGCAAAGAATACAATCAGGTCTCAGAACAGGGCACAACACGTTATCTCCCGTAACGAGTGGTGTATTGCAACCACATGGCCGTAAAGACAGATGCGACGTTTGATAGAGCCCCACTCAGGATGCAGGGTGGAAGCCGGCACCCTCCTGGGAGTTGGAGCAATCGGTGTATACTGGCAGGGATCCAGCGTGACACGAAGTGTGACCCATAAGAGTCAAACGCAATATTTCCAGCGCTGTGAAAGTTTGGGAAGCAGAGGCGTGGGGAAAAATATTCAAAGGTGGTAGCCTCTAGGGTGGCGCCCTGCGCAGAACGAGATGCGCCACCGGCCAGATAACTAGACTGAGCGCTCAAAGGTGATGTGGAGCCCTAAACCCAAAGAGCTTAGGGTATGACTGGCGTCTCTCAGGAGAATAGGCGCAGTCGAGATAGGCTGCGGATACACTGAGGTTCGTTGGCTACCGAGGAAGGTGCCGGGCTCGCGCGTACAAGCGTATAATGCACTGTGCACTGCGCAGAGTGAGTGGAATCTCCCCAGCATCGACAAGTAGACTCTCAATAGGGGACGGCGGAAGGCCCCGGTCGCCAGGCGAAGACAGGTGTAGTGGATCGAACACACTTTTCGACATGCACGCACGGCTGCGGATGCATAAAACTCGCCTCCGTAGTCAAGCTTCGAACGAACAAAGGATCGGTATAAAAGAAAAGCGGTAGCCTTATAAGAACCCCAAGTGCTGAAAGTCACTAAACTAAGAATGTCCATAGCGTGGGTACAAGAGAACCTTAAGCTGCGAATATGAGCCCTCTAGGTGAGGCACGCGCCAGGCATGGTCTCCTGCAAAATGTTAGCTAACGGAGAACGAGAGATTAGCCCCCACAGCTCCTTCCAGTTGGCCCGGAGTCAGCGGCAATTCCATTGAATGAATATGCCCTCCTGACCTAACTCGGAGAAGCGGCTGCCCTTTTCGAAGAAAAGACCGTCGTCTATAATGGCCGCAAGCTTCCTGAAGGCAGAACTTTGGGCGCTGTTGACCACCGAAGAAGGCGATTTCTCACCTTAGGGGACTTAGCGGGGACGGTTGAGCTCGCTATGGGAGTCTTTCCAACCCCGGCTCGTAAAATTGGTGCGAGGGACGGCCTCTGAGGCGTGGGTACCTACTTTGGAGGAGCCACCGTCTCTGAGCCACCCAGTCCAACATTGAGTTGGGGGGGGAGGGGTATTAACCAAAGCTCCATTAGTGCTGACATTTTCTGAGCACAGCTTTAGGAACCCCAGAAGACGGCCTCGCGACCAATTTCGTGGGTATTTTCTCCTGCGAGTCTAACGACTCGGCTGAGTCCCACGGTCATTTCGCTTTACAGGAAACAGTCACGCGGAAGGATCCATGGTTTCACCCGAGGATGGGTAATTAACAATTTGTGCTACTTGCTCTAGCAGGGGAGCGCCAGGGATGAGTAGAACCGGCAGAAAGGTTACGAATGGTTCCGGAATCGACCGTGCTTGTAGGCCTGGAGAGGCAAGGAGCATAGGGTGTCAGGTAGCGTCATGCGCGACAGGACCGAGTTCTTAGCCTCCCGAAAAGTGAGAAGATTCGTTGCCTGAACGACCAGGATTTCTGTCTCGGGGAGATAAGCACCACATTGCTTCGAAGAAGAGGGGTGTAGCTATCCTTACTTGACATACTTGGCCATACACGATACGGACTTATCATGTAGGGCCTTGGAGGAACTCACGCAGACTTCGGGTAAACCCGAATTTGCATGTCTACATGAGTGATTCAATTGGCCGAAGCGGTGGCAGTAGTACCACCTCCACGGCAGTGACACGAATAACTTCAAGCACACGCAGTAGCGACACCAATCAGCAAGCACCGACTCAGGGACCCTGTCACGGTTAAACGTGACGAAGAGTATATTGGTGGGTCCCGAGGCCCCTTCCTGTTTTATCATCACAAGTGCGACCCTGACTGCTCTGTGTTCAGCCAGCTCCAAGGTGAAGTATTTTAAGGCGTATTCCACGATTCCCTCGCGTAAACCACTCCTTTCACAAATTTTAGGGGACACTAATCATGGACGCCTCAGCGGGATCGAACGCATTCGACAGAAGGCTTTCGTCCGAGAAATGGGTCACTTTCAACTCTCTACCAATCAAGCTAGCTAATGCTCTCCTCTGATAAATCATGTTGACTTTGGCCAACATCTGCTATCAGTAGATCAAATAACCAGAAAGCTTTTGAAGCCAGCGGGCTCGCAAAGCTAGGTAGGATCTCAATGAAGGGGCCCCGACGTAATCGAAGCTCTCCTCAGCGCACTTGCAACTTTGATCTTAGTCTGTGCCCCCTTACCCAAAGCCGCGTTGGTGCCAGAGGTGCTTTTCTTGGCCTGGTAGCTTGCCGAAGCGGCAACGGAATCGTCCGTCACCGGGGAGGGAGAGGAACCCTTAGTCATATTTGTCTTCTTCCTGTATTTTCGTTTTTTGAGAGAAGAGGGTGGGAAATGAACCGCTTCTCTCCATCGCCAGAAGGAGCCCCTAGGCCGGATGGAACAGCCTCAGCAAGATCCTTCTCTGAGATGAAGAAAGTCTTAGCTGTCAGAGGGGCACCAGACAGGGGAGGAGCTCCCTCCCTCCTATCCTTGTGAGTCCTCCTGCCCCGAGCAATCTGAGGAGAATTTGCATAGGGTTGGACTTAGGTTTGGTGCTTGGCACCAGCCCCATGGAAGAGCCTGCCATCTGGGGCGGGGTTACATACGGGACCATGTCCATTTCAGGGGCCCTCTGTGTGGCCATCCCGCCCAAGACATCGCAAATCCCATTCGAGGTATCTTCCGTCAAAGTCCAATCTTTGGCCGGCGAACTGACCTCCATCGAGGAAGAGAGGGAGGTGCTGAACGTCATGGAATCAAGAATATCCATAACGCGGGTGCAAGAGACCTTAAGGCTGCGAATATGAGCCTCCCAGGTGAGGCGTCCATCAAATACAAGACCAAGAAAACGGTGCGTGTCCACCACTTCCAGCCGCACACCATTTATAAACAAGTCTGAGTCAAGGTGAAACCGTGGAGGCGGCAAAAGTGCACCACCTTAGTCTTGGCCAAGGAAAACCGGCGAACAAGAAACGCGGTTCGATGCCTGTTGGAGTCGACGCTACAAGGTTAGCATCTGGGCCGCACCGGAAGAAATTTAAAGGTCGTCCACGTAGAGCGTAGTGAGAACATCTACGGCATCACCATGCGGTATCATAGGCCTTCTCCAGCTCGGAAAACACCGTGGCGTAATGCTGTCTACGAAGGAAGGCCTCGCAGACGACATTTTCCAGTAGGGGCAGAGCAAACTACTTGGAGTAGAACTTGCGGAAGCCGCACTGTGCAGAAGACAGATAGCCTCCGCTCTCCAGTAAAAAGGCTAATCTAACATTTACCAATTTCTCCATCAACTTGCACACGCAGGAGGTTAGAGAGATTGGGCGGAAACCGGCCGGGGTAGTGATCACTCTCCGGTTTACGGAAAGCGAGCACAGTAGCGATTCGCCATGAATTTTGGGAGGATACCCTCTACCCAGATCCTGTTGAACAAATCTAAGAGAAAGGCCATGCCTCGATCACCCAGGTGTCAAAGCATGGCGTACGGGACATCGTCTGGACCAGGGGCGGTGTCTGCGCACGAAGCGAAAGCGGAGCGTAACTCAGTCAGAGTAAACCTGTCGTTGAAGGGTTCTCCGCCTCTAGAAGTGGAGTCCAGTCTGCCGCCTTACGTGACATCACGACGCGCATTAAATGCTAGCGGAGTAGCCTCCCGGCTAGAGAATGCAAAGAAAGCGGTCGCGAAGGATTCCTCCACGGACGAAGAGTCCGAGATTGCGGTCCCATTCTCTAGGAGAATGGGAGGGGGGTTCCTGCGAGAACTTGCCCCGAATCTTTTTGACTCGCTTCCACACCTCTGCTAGAGGGGTCTTCCCGTTAAGTGAAGACACGTATGCCCACTAAGAAGAGTGGCGGGCGTGCTTCGAAATATACCTGAACATAGCCCTAGGCCAACGAAATTCAGCGACAGTGAAAGATAGATTTGAGGCAGAAAAATGAAACGTTTGTCGGGCAGTGTTGCGGAAATTCATCCACATTTAGGACACCTATCTCCAGCTCGTCGATCAGGGCGGCAAGGACTTGACTTCGGGAATTATTCCAGTAGTCTACCCAGAGGGGGTGTCTACCGTTCAGATCTCCGAGCAAGAGAAAGGGCCTCGGCAACCGTGCCATGGCTCGACCTAAGTAACCCGCATTGGAGTCGGCTGACGGTGGAATATACGTCGAAATAAAAGTATACATCCTATCTAGGTGCAGCTGCACAGATACTGCCTGAAAGGAGATATCTAAAGCAAAGAGAAAAACGGAGACATCATACCGGGTATAAATACGGCATTCCCCTGCCCGTCCCCCACCCCGTGGTGGTGTGGTAGCAAAACCCTTATACCCCGGGAATATGGGCAGGGGGCACGCACAAAGTACGGTCTCCTGTGAAAAGATACCCAACAGGAACGGGACGAGACGAGCCTCTGCAGCTTTTCCCAGTTGGCCCGGAGTCCGCGGCAATTCCATTGAAGGAATATGCCATAAAGGCCTAGCTCGAAAGAGATGTGGGTGCCCTCTTCGAAGAGAAGAACCTCACGGAATTTTTCGTACGCTTCCAGGAGGCAGAACTCCAGGCGCTGTTGGCCGGACAAAGCGCTGAAGGCGATGTCGCCTTAGATGACTTACCGGGGGAGGTTTGGCTCGCTATGCTAGTAATTTCCTCCCTCCGCCTCGAAACCCTAGGAGAGCTTGGGGAGGGGGGTTGGAGGCAAAGGTACCTTTTTTGGAGGATCCACAGTCTCCACGCCACCCAGCCTGCCACTGGTTATGGGCGAAGGGGCCGAAGCTCCTTTAGTGTTGTCCTCCTTTTCAGGGGCAGCTTTTGGGACATCGGAAGATGGCGTCACGAACAACTTCAGGGGTGTTGCCTCCTGCGAGTCTAGCGACTCGAGGGAAGCGCGTGGCCGTTTCACCCTACGGGAAACAGGCACGCTAGGGAAAGGGAGGGGAGCCCTAGTTTTAACCGGGGCTCACCCTTTACCAGGTGAGCTCGTGGGGTGGGTAGAACCCGCAGAAGGGTTCCGAATGGGCGGAGAGAGAAAAGACCGTGCCAGTAGACCTGGGGGGCGGGAGGGGGAGGTGCAGGAGCAGAAGGTGTCTTTCTTAGTATTGATGAATAAGACATTTCAGGCAGAGACGGGCGCGCCAGGACCAAGTCCTTAGCCTCGCGAAATGAGAGACGATCCTAGGCCTGAATGGCCAGAATTTCGTACTCAAGGAGATACACACATCATTGCTGCGAGGAAGCTGGGTGCGGCTCTCTGCAATCGACTGACTTGGTCACACACGACTTGGACTCATTGTGTGCGGCCTTGGAAAAACTTACACAGATTTCGGGTAACCCCGACCCTGCGCGCCTACAAGAGTGATTAGTATGGCCGAAGCAATGACAGTAATAGCACATCCGCGGCAGTGGTACGAATGCCTTCACGCTGTAGCGATAACAACCGGCATGCACCGACTCGGGGAGCTTATCACAGTCGAACGTGACGAAGAGTGTAGGGGTGGGTCTTGAGGCCCCTGTTTTCTTATCACACGTTCGACCTTGACTGCCCCATGGTCGGCCAGCTCTAAGGTCATGTCATATAAGGAGTAGTCCACGAGTTCCTTCGCATAAACTACCTCTTTTACGAAGTTCAAGGTTGAGTACGACGTCACAATCACCGACGTGCCATCTAGTGTACGAAGGGCACTAATCATTGCCACCTCGGACGGATTCGATGCATTCGCCCAAAAGGCTACTGTCCGGGAAAAACGGGTCACCTTCGAATCTCTACCAATAACGCTAGCTAATCCTCTCCTCTGATGGATCATGTTGCCTTTAGCCAACATTCTGCCCTCAGTGTAGCGTATAAGCCAGCGGGCTCGAAAACGCCAGGTAGCCTCTGAATGACGGGCTCCGGCGTAATCGAGGCTCCACTCTGTGCAGTTCTGGTCTTCCTCTGGGACTCCACACCCGTGGAAGCAACGGGGCCGGACGAGCCAATCTTGGTCTGGTCGCTTAGCGAAACGGCAGCAGACCAATCCGTCCCCGGTGGCCTTCGCGGATGGATATAAGCCCCGTTTTTTTTTATTTTTACGGGAAACAGTCACGTTGGGGGAAGCGGGGGGGAGCCCTGGTTTTAGCCAGGGCTGGGTGTGGACCCTTTGTGCCACCAACTTTATCAGGGGAGCGCCAGGAGTGGGTAGAAGCCGGAGAAGGGTTCCGGATGGGCCCGGAAACGACCGTACTCGTAGGCCTGGAAGGGCCAGGAGCAGAGGGTGTCTTTTTAAACATTAAGGTATAGGACGCCCCGGGCAGCGTCGGGCGCGCCAGGATCAAGTCCTTAGACTCGCGAAATTAGAGACTATCCTGAACCTGAACGGCCAGGATTTCCTTCTCAATGAGATACGCACCACATTGCTTCGAAGAAGCGGGGTACAGCTCTTCGTAATTGACACACTTGGCCACACACGATTTGGACTTATCGTGTGCGGCCTGGGAGCAACTTACACAGATTTAGGGTAACCCCGACTTTGTACGTCGACAGGAGCGATTAGTATGGCCGAAGCGGTGGCAGTAATAGCACCTCCGCGGCAGTGGCACGAATGCCTTACGCGGGGGTGGAGCTGCCCGAGGGTGGCTCCGTCGAATTTAAAGGGGATAGTAGAGGGAGATTAATTTTGGGGGGTCTTCATCATTGGGCATGGTGACCCTTATTCTACGGGATACAAACGCTAATCACCTCACTCAGTAGCCCGCTCTGCAAGGGGTGAGTACGGGGCCGGTGGAGCCAGCTGCCACCATTTGGGGTCACTCCTCCCGCCTAGTGGCCTGGCAGTCCATCGGTATGGCGGCCCCACCTTGGGCACGGCGTAAAATGGATAGAGATTGAAAGGAGAAAGAAAGGGGAAGTGAGGAAGGTGTGGATGCGGATGAAGCAGGTTGTTAAAAACCCACCAACCCAGAGCGGAGCGCAGGGCTGAGGGAACGTTGTCCCCTCCCCTCTCAGCTCCGATCCGAGATAGTTTGGTGAGAGGAAGCTGGTCAGCATCTACACTGTGAAATTAGAGGCCAACCAGGGAAAGTTGAAGGAGAGGTTGTAGGGAAAGTGAGGAATTAGTGTAGCAACGCAGGTTGTCTGAAAGAAGGAGCAGAGGCTAAGCTGGGGCTGGACGTGCCTCTGAGTCCTGTTAGCACGGATGCTAGGAAAACCTCGCCGCGCCCCTTACGGGTTGGCCGGGAATCTTTGGAGGGGGTACTTAACTAAAGGCGTTCGAGCCAAGAGTACGTGGTGCTTCTCCAGACACAAGGTTTAGCATTATACACCGGGTACCCCCAAGCGTGGTTATGTAGGCCAAGCATGCTTTAAGCTAAAATGCAGAATAGCAAAGCAGTTCCTAGGACTTCCCTTCTCGACCATCATACATTTATTCGATTACGACCAACATTCCTTCAGTGACTTCTGAGTCCATCCTAATGGAAATTAATTCTTAAACAAGATTTATTTAACAAACCCTGAACTAAGCAATTACACTTTCTCTTAAAAAAAATTTAATCTAGCCAACATATCTATTAACCATTAAAAGAAGCGGCCAATGAGAGAGGCGCTTGAGGGGCTAACACATGGTATTTGGTAGACAGGAAATAGCAACACTAAAAAATTTGTTTTTAAATATATTCAGAGAAAAAAATATGGAATGATTGCAATTCTCTAAAAAAAACTTATTACTACAGTGAATAGCAAACAGCAGCTATCAATCCCGTAACAATAAAGAAAGGAAATTCTATACTCAATTAGATCATGAACAATGCGCCTGAGGAAGATGGTGTAACATCGCGCTAGCTTAATTGTTATTTTCGCATACACAATGGCCATAGTTAAACCCTTTGGCTGTACTTCTTTTCAGAGAAAGAAAGGCCAATCAGACTTCCCGAACAACAAAATCTCAGGTTGTCAATAAAGATTTTTAAGGAAAAAAGACTATTACATTAATTAAACAGAAACTTTAATCGCGGAAGTAATTAACATTATTAACAAAGTTCTCCCAACGCTTAACTAGACAGTGGATGGCGGACTTTTAAAATCATCGCCTGGTTTTGACGTTTTTTGTAATACAAGTGAGGTTGAACGCCAAATGACACATGCGTCCAATTACGTGAGTCTTTTCACTGTTGAGGGGTAGAGGAAGGCTAAGTGTGGGCAGGAAAGCGAAAGAAGGCATGGGCAATTATATCGAGGGTGGTGGGTATATACTTAGAACAAGGGGCCATCATCGACCAGGATTAAACGAAAGGGCTCATAGGCACGGTAGAGAAAAGGACACTGGAGGTGGGAGGGAAATCGTGGAGACTTAAGGTACCTGGTGTGAACCAGACGTAGGCGGGCCAGGACCGATTCTTTATGACGGGGGCGGTAGAAGGATGAACCCAGTATGTTTTTACTGGCGACTCACAACAAAGGCATAAATCGCCCTAATTTTGATGAGGTCCAGTAATCGAAGTGCGGCTAAATGCGGTGACAAAACAGACAAGATACAAAGAAAAGGTGAGGGATTGCTGTAGTCAAGTTAGGGCAAACAAAGAGTTGGAGAGGAAGGTTAAGAGGGGATAGGAGGAGAGAAAATAGGCCAGTGGCTATACACCGGTGCGACGCTTAGTCAGCTGTTTCATTGCCAGGCACCCCCAGCTGTGTGGGGGGGGGGGGGGATGGGGGGGACCGGCAGAAGGTGACAGGTTTATTCTATGAGGTCGAAATTTCAGACTAGGGCAATTGGATCTCGCGCTTCAGACGAGTGGGGGTGGAAGTGGGGATGGTAGTAGTGTGAGAATGAAGTCCTGCTTCGTGGGATGGGGGTGGGGGGAGGGGGAGAATGAAGCCCTGTTTCTTGGGATGGGGGTGGGGAGAGTGGGAGAATGCAGTCCTGTTACAGGATTCCGTGAACACGATGTTTTTCCCTGTGGAATTTAAAGCGCAATAGCAACGAACCCGCATCACGTAAGGGGTTGGTAAGGAGGGAGGACTCTATAAATGAAGTGGTGAAGTTAGAGAAAGCGAAAATGTTTGGAAGATACCTGGAGGATCCTCCTGCAGGCATTGGCGCCTTGAGGGCAAACTGTGCGTGTAGGGGATGGGAAGGCACATAATTCTCCCGATGTCACCAGAACCACCCTGTGTTTGCGCAAAAGGATGGGTAAGGGTAGGATGGTGGGGGTTAGTAAGAGGAAAGGGGATGAAGAATGCTGACGTTCCTCCCCCGAATCAGAGCCAAGAGGGAGGAGTGAACCAACTAGAGATGAATGGACGAACGCTGGTTGGCGACTAGCTTACGAAATTTAGCCGCTGGTCAAGAAAGGACGCGAGAAACCGTTACATCAGGAGACGTTAAAAGGGCAAAATAGATATATCTAGAAGGAATAAAGCACAGGTAGCCTCAATCCAGTTTGATACTATAGGGTGGTCCAAAAGTCTCGTCACCCCGTACCGAAAAGTAATAAGAACAAGAGAGGAACAATATAATAATATAAAACACGTGAAATATAAAATTAAAACAATATTTGAAATAGAAAATTAAAGCAATATTTACAGAGTGACAAGACTTTTGGACCACCCTGTACACAGGGGGCACGGGGTTCGGAGGAAGTGAACAGTACGAATTCAGGAGGAGTAGGCAGAGACTACGGAGGATTCCTCGATGCGTACAGCCCTGCAGTATGCTCATACGTGGCGCGTGTGGGCCTACCTTATCGTTTCACTCCCGGAGCTTTTTCGAAATACTTTATATTCAAAATGGAACAAATTTCAGTATTCAAAATCTCTGTTACAATCTAAAGGACATTATTTTTTGCCAGCGTATGAAGACAAAACGCAATACCAACAGACTAACGGTCGACTGCAAAGATTTTTTTTAGCGCCCATCTGGCGGCTACCTACAAGGGTACATGACGCCTGTTTGGCTAGATTTAAAAAGCAAACAAACATAAAACAAAGACAAAAAAAAACATAAAGCAAAAAAGCAAGAATTTTTTTTAAGAGCCCATCTAGCGACTGCGTACTAGGGCAAAAGTTGCCGTAATTCACGCAAAATGTAATACTAGGCTAGATTAAAAAACAAATAACAACATGTAAATAACATATAAGAAAGCAACAAAGGCTACGTAACACACAAACCAAAAAACAACAACAACAAATAAACAAAAAAGCAACAAGAAGGAAGCGCGCCCCGGCGTCGGGGGTAGGCCCGCCTCCCCCCGGCGCAGGAACATGTGACCTACAACAAAGAGTCAAATAAAGTGGAAGAGACCTGCCTCCTCCAAAAAGTGATATAGTCCGCAAGTCTGTGTGCACGAACTCGTTCCGAGTACCAGGGACAGTCGGTAGCGACCTCAGTCGTCCCGATACCGCGAACATCATCACCCAGACACACATTCAACAAGAATGTACGGAACAGTCCGGAGGACAACTCTCGACTCCAAACAACATCCATAAAAGGCGGGTTTCATAAGTAATTATAATACATATGACCATCTCGAGGCTATTTAACAATTATTGAAACGAACTATTGCATACGAAATACCGCTCTATGTAGCATTCCTGTACTGAGAAATGACCTTCGATTCAGTAAACATCAGTTCAGCACTAGGAGGATTACAAAAACAAGGAATTAACAAATTCTACAGTGACATACTCTCTTATATACATGTATATGTAGTAAGGCATTATTGTTATTTAAGATACACTGTCAGTATAAAAACACAAATAAAACTAAAGAGAAGAGACATATTTGTTCCCTTATCTATGGGAAAACAAAGTAAGAAATAGGTAGAAAATGAGAAAAGTAATGTAAAACACTTGAAGTAAGGTCACTATCAAGGGGAGTCATCAATCCTTTTTTTTTATTATGCAGCGCAGAAAATAAAGTATTTCTACAATGGTCACTAAACCTCTGGACAATATACCATATTGTCTGTGCAGACATATAAGCCATATTTCCCATGACTTTGTTACCACCCTGTACTTCCCCACCGAACTAGTAGGGAGGGAAGTAGAAAGTTAACACTCGTTAGCTAACATACTCGCGCAGCTAAAACAAATAGAATATCGTGCAGAAGTTCTACTTTCCTATCCTACACTTGCTTCATATCCCAAAGAACCATGAGACAACCACACGTCAAGAGGCTCAGACTGAAAAGCAACTTTTCAAGGAGAAAAGAATTAAACAAATATTTTGCTCAGGAAGAAAAACAAGAATTGATGATCAAACTTCGGAAAAGTCGAACAATGTTCACTTCTGTTGTTTTAATACGATTTTTTTGCAACTTAGTCACCCTGTTTGTGTGTTGGGACCGACTGTGGCCGTTTAACACGGGATCCCCAATGCAAGTTCGTCCAACATAACCTCACATCCACAAAGTCAACCCCAAAGTTAACATAGTAGAGCACTAAATAACAAAAAAAACAACAGAAATCAAAGGCAAAAACCAGAAGGAAGCACTCTCCGGCGTCGGGGAAGAGGCACGCCCCCTCCCGGTGAGGGAACATGCGACCAACACGAAGATAGTCAAATAAAATGGAGGAGGCCTGGAGAGCGCGTAACTCTTGATGATAACATCTAAATGGAATTCGGCGGCGTTTAGAGAGTTGAGGCATATTGAGATTAAAGTTGCAGATCTCCTCTCCGGGGTGGAGGGGTGGGGGCTTAGAGCTGCCTTTTCATAGGAAATGATGAGTTTCTTAGGTTAAATTAGATGGTGCTAATTGGGCTAAAATAATCTGGCCTTTTATGACCCGCCAGTCATGACTTTAAAAAAAAGCAACTCAAAAAACAGCCGCAGGGAAGGGGGATCTACAATAAACTCAATCCAAGCCTAAGTTCATTTTTTTAGCGAAAACCAACGAGAGCATCCCTCTCAGAATGGAAAAAAGTGGTGTATAGAAAATGTGTACAAGATATAATACCGCAGAGCCTCCTGCAGGCATTGGGTCCGAGGGTACGCAATCCTCGAGATGTTAGCTGCAGAGTCCCCTTGAAAGACGCTTAAGGGGAACTCAACCCTTAAAACGGATTTCTTTAAGGAATATTTAACGCCATCTTTCACCCATTGTTAGGTCTAAAAAGGCAGGAAATACGTGGGTGATTTAAAAGAGGTGCGACAGACGAGCCGAGAGAAAGAGCACCAATTTCTTGGGGCACTGGGGTCGAGAGGGCGCGCTACTACTCCCCCAGGTTTCAGTTGTAGATGAGGTGTAACCCCCTGTCGCACACTCCACCCCCTTGAGGGGTCTGGATGATGTCCACGCCAGGCAGAAACCACAGGAATCGTAAATTGTGTAGTTGGCGAAAACAAGGTTACAGCTGGGAGAATTACAGACATCTACCTATTTCCAGCAACTTAACAAAAAATTGTCAAAGCAAGAGAATATAAAAAAGAACAACAACAAAAAGACAAAGGCGGAAGGAGGCCCGATTGTGCAACCATTTTATTATTTTTTTTTATCAACCATCTGGCCACAGCTTACAAAAACACAAGTCACCGAAATTATCTTACAACCTAATGCTAGGTTAAATAAAAAACAAAACAAAAAACGAACAAATGCCAAAAAATTAAACAGGAAGCAAAAAGCAAGGAAGATGAGGAAGTAATCGACGGCGGCGGGGAAAGGCCCGACTCCTCAAAAAATTCATAAAGGGCACGGACTCGTACAGAGACAAGGGATAAAGGGTAGAGACCCCGCCCGTCCCGGAACTGAGACATGTCACACAACTTTAGGTTCTTCTCGGCCGTCTCTCATCTCGGTGCCAGGTAGCCCGGAGGTCTGACCTGCTTCCTGCCATACACTGTGAGGAAGAGTGAAACTGCTACGGTCGCCCATTCCTCACGGACTCTTTGGCGCCTTCATTCTCCGCAATCCCTACATGTCCAGAAACCCAGGAGAAGATAATCTCGACATCTGCGCGGCTCGCCTAAACCGTGGCGTCACGGATACCGTAAACAAGTAGATGTGGAGATTCCAATGCCACGAGAGCATTCAAGGCGCTTTGTGAGTTACTAAATATCACAATCCGCTCTTCGAACAGGCCACGACGCATTATCTCCCATACCGCACGGTGTATTGCAACCTGCTCGGACCTAAAGAAAGACGCAACACCTGTTTGAGCCCCGCTGACTTCAAACACAGTGGATACGGCATGGAAGTGGACTCGGTCCTAGGACTTGGAGTCATCTGTGTACACTCCAAGTCCTAGGAGCGAGTCCACTTCCACGCCGTATCCACTGTGTTTAAAGTCAGCGGGGATCGAACAGGAAATGGTGCGAATCCAATTGTTCCATTTAGGAACAAGTCCGGGTCGGGGTGGAGGCGTGGATGGTGGCATAAATGTACCACCTTAGTCTTGGGCAAGGAAAACCGAAAAATGTTCGCACGTCTACAGGAGTGATTCGTAGAGGAAGCGATGGCATTAGTCGCACCTCCGCAGCAGTGGCACGAATGCCTTCACACGGTAGCGATACGAACAGACAGGCACTGTCTCAGGGAGCCTGTCACGGTTGAACGTGATGAAAGGTGTAGGGGTGGGTCTCGAGGCCCTTTCCTGTTATCTCACCACACAATCGACAATGAACTAACTCTCTCTGGTCAGCCAACTTTTCAGTGGTCTCCTAAGGAGTAGTCCACGAGTTCCCTCACATAAACCACCCCATTCACGTTGATGGTAGAGAGCGGCATCCCACTCACCGGCAAGCCGTTGAGTGTCCGAAGGCAAATAGTCAAGGCCGGCTCAGGAAGTTCCGACGAATTCGTCGTGGCCCCCGTCCGAGAAACGGGTAACCTTCCGCTCTCTACCAGTCAAGATATCTAATGCTCTCCTTTGAGGAAGTATGCGGCCTTTGGTAAACATGATGCCATCTGTGGAGGGAATAACCAGAAGGCGTTTGAAGCCACCGGACTTAAAAACACCTGATAGTCTCTGAATTCGGGGCTACGACCTAATGAAGGCTCCGCTCCGAGTACGCTCCCCACCCAAGTACGCCTCGCGGGGCGGACGTACCGATTTTGGCCTGGTCGCTTGCCGAAGCGGCAACGGACCCGTTCGTCTCCAGACGGAAGGAACCCGTATTCCTTTTTGACTTCTAACCCACTCCTTTTCTTTTTAGAAGAGGAAAGCGGGGAGTAAATCAAGCTTCTCTCTACACCCCGGAAGGGGGTCCTAACCACAAACGTGGCGGCCTCAGCAAGGTCCTTCTGCGAAATGGAGAAGGGCTTGCTTATCAGTCTGGGGAAGGTCCCTCTTTGTGAGTCCTCGGGCGAAGGGGGGGGGGAGGGGAGAGCCACCTGAGGAGAAGCTTGCATTTGGAGGAGGGTGATTCAGGTTCGGTGTCAGACACCGAGCCCAGGTTTGCCCCCATGGAAGATCCTGAAATCTTGAACGGTCACCCCCGAGATCATTTCCACCTCAGTAGTGACTTCTAACTTCTCCTACCCCCCCAAATTGGGGTGAGGGGGCATGCCGGCTCCCACCAACGTGACAAATCTCGGATAGACGGAGGTGTTTTGGTAAGAGGCTCAGGGAAAGACACCTCCTCTTACCACTATAAGAGAGTTGAGATGGTTCACCCGTTCCCCTCTGTGGCCTGGAACAGAAGCGGCAACTCTCCGAAAGGTAGAGGGAAAACCCCCTGAACCTATGAGAATTGGAGAGGGTAATGAGCCTCTCCGCTAGGAAAATCTTCGGAGGGCCCACCACTAGACAAGACTCGCCCTAAGGCAACTCTGCACCAGGGGATAAGCGGGCGGCTCCCTTATCTATCGGCATAACGAGAACATCCTGGAGAAACCTGGAGGGCCCCCTGAGACAAAACAATGAGGGCTACCTCGTTAAAAGAGCCTAAGATACTCGAGGGCGGCTCCAAAAGGGATAAAGTGGAAACGCCTTTATCGGTCGAAGGTGGTGAGCGAGGGGCCCATCTACTAATATTGAGTGGGGAATTGAGGGGGAACGTAGTCGCTCATGGCCACTAAGTAGAAATTCAGTGCCGCTTCCCGTACAGACATACTTTGACCACAGCAAGAAATCGGCCGAGTGGAGGCCTATGGCGTGCTCCGACGGATACCGCTGGGACAAACACTATACCCCATAACCACCACTCCTTAGGAACCCCAGATAATAACTTACTGATGGCGTGGTAGGCAGGTCAAAGCGACAGATCCGGCTTAGTGACAGGCCTCGGAGAGGTCGGAGTCACCACGCCCAACATCCAGGTGGTACGAAATCTTTTTTTGTTGTCCGAAGAAAGAGCAGTTGTCACCAGAGTTCCAAAGGCAGTGTAAGAGCGGGCCCAATGAAAGGGTAGATAAAATGACAGTCGTAGTGGAATAGGGTGTATAACAGGACCTATGGAAAGCACCACCTCCCTCAAGCCTGGACGAAGAGTGGAAGTACAGTGGCCCCAGCCCTTCGTTACGGCCACTCGAGCAGGGAGGACGCTCACCCCCTCAGTTACAATACGTAACGAAGTACACAGGGTACCCCAGGGGGGTGGAGATGAGGAGAGTTGGTACGGGTGAGATGTTAGCGGAAGGAGAGGCAAAACTTGGGCCGGAAGGGTCGGTCTCGTCATCACGGCAGGGTACACTCGGGGCGGGAGGAAATGCCGAGGGGTAGGGGTGGGTGGTTTGGTGCAGGGGTGGGGCGTTTAAGTGAAGGGGTGGGGGATTTGGCGCAGGTGGGAGGATATGATTGAGAGAAAACTTGTTAAGGTTAGAAGTGAAAAGGTCGAGGGAGGATTACACAACACCAGTCGTCTAAAGAGGACACTGCCCCACACGGGGGGGGGGGCTGGGGGGGGGAGCATGGAAACAGTCACATCTGGTCTCTAGAAGAACAGAACACCTTCCCTGCCCCAACACATTTTTTGTGGGATACGCCCTCCTTGGTATTGTGCTTTAAATTCGCAGGGGGGGTGGGGAAGACCTGGGGACATGGAGACCAGGAGGAAGGCCACAAACACCTCTACTCTCTTCTCAGAAAATTACCTCATCCCCCACAATGACGCTCCCCCGAAACAAGGTCACGCCTCCCCCCATCCCCCACAATGACCCTCCCCCGAAACAAGGTCCCCCCCTCCCCACTAGATGAGGAGACAAAGCAGCCGTCAGACACGAGTCTCGCGTGCGTTCAACAATGAATCACGCAAAAGAGATGCGTACACAGCAAACACTCACATGTAAACAAGGACAACCTCAAATTCCTCACGTAGGCAGCGGAGAGAGACCGTCAGTCGTAGAACGGTTTACCATTCTGCAGGTGACGACATCTTGAGGAATTCCCCTCCCCCTAATACAGTCGGGGGAATCGTCGGCAATATATCGTTCACACATTTTGACCTCCACCACTTTACAGATCTTTCTGACCATAAACTTTGTGGCGATTGCCTCGTTAGTTCTCGCTTATTAGTTTTAAGTAACATCAATCACCCACGCAAGCCTGGAGTCGCACAAACGAACATACCTCTAAGGCGAGGCTCCACCCCAACTGGCAATCCATTCCTGGCCTCAACCTTCATTTTTTTTATTAATTTTGGAAAGGGGATGCAAGGAGGGAGACCTCAAACGCCTTACGAATCACTCGAGGATATTTCGATGTTTATATACTTATTTCCATATTAACGAGTTTTCCCAATGACTTTACCGCAGTGTTCTAAATCGATAAGGTACTATACTTTTGTTCTGTCCTAACCTATTTTTTAAGCATATCGACGCTTGTACTTTTCTTTCCCGTTGAATATCAGTGGCGGATCCAGGCTAAAAAAATGGGGGGGGGGGGTAACCTGAATTCCTCCCTCTAAGTAGTCGGGGAAAAAGGGCATCATTGGTCATTAATAATGGTTATCTTATACACCATTAATAGTTATAATAAATATCAGCATCTCATAAAGGAGAGGGCCCTAACTCTCTCAGATCCAAACTTTTTCCACATATCAGAAAATTATGAATTGTAGTTTTTTGGACGTCAACTAAAGTATAATACTGAATTTTATCATAATTTTTGAGATTGACCTATATTTTAGACATGTATCATATAAGATACATTGATCAGAACGGTTTAAAAAACTTTTTATATAAATTCTCTATTACTACATAACTTTATGAATAGAAGAATACAATTATGGCTTAAAAAAGAAATATAAACATAAACGAGTCTGAAATTTGGGGGGCTTCAGCCCTCAGGCTCCCCCATGGAACTGCCCCTGTTGACTATCTAATGCGAAAAGTATCTGGAAGAGCGGAACACCCTCCCTGCCCCAACACATTTATAGTGTTTGTGGAGAATCTTTTAGCCACTAATTTTAATCGATTTGCATGCGTTGGATTTTCGTTCATCCAGATCGTGGATGCCGTTTAAAACAACTCTGTGGACGGATATCAGTTGGCCGAGTCGTCGTCTCATTGCCTCCAGTAATTAGAGATTCACCACCCTTGTTTCCTAGTTTTTGCTTCTGATTGATGAGATTAATTTCTTTGTCCTAACCTGCACCTTCTTCAGTCTCTGCGGGTCTTTCCTGATGGGGGACCATAACTGTGCACAGTATAGATGTTGCCGTACGAGTTATATAGAGAAAGGACAATTCCTCGGTTTTGGAATTGGAATTACCGTCTTATATAACCCAATATTCTCATTGCTTTTCCTAAAAACACGGGTTACGAAGTGGCACGCAACTCTCCGACCCTGTCTCCGCTAATGAAGCTTTTATTGTGGCATCGGCAGAGGGGGGTGGCAGGCATGACCTTCTCTCGACTAGGATTAAAAGGATTCGCACACCCTACGGGGGCCAGTGAGGACCTAGAGAAACAAATAGGGTCTATCTTGAGGGTAATGGTCAGCCCACTGTCCATCACCTGGGTACCCCCTGCATCCGGGGTTTTACTCCCCCGTCCCCCACGTCATATTTATAAAGTGACCAACGATGACAGCTCCCTAAGGGCGTTGGGGCCTGGAGGGTACACAATCCTGTTAAAGACAACATGGCTGCACATACTACACCTCACACCACATTGTGTACTGGGGAAAGAGAGAAAAGTGGTGTTATCCCCCTCCCAGCGGTGAATGAACGAAAGCTGGTCGACGACTAGCCTGCGAAACTAGCCGCCAGCCAAAGTAGGCCAGAAAACTGTAAAGAAAGAGGCGAATGAGGGTCAATATGGAAAGGTATCGATAGGAATAAAGTTCTGGAAGTCTAAATCTAGTCTGAGACTCCTGCAGGGACGGCGGGGGTCTACTTCTCTCCCCTTTGCGGGGGCCGAGTTGAGAGGAGAGCGTGGGAAAGGGTGGGCGATGTCTAAGTGCGGTGTTGCCCCACTTTCTAAGTGGCCTTCATCTCGGTGATCCAAGCCCCATCCCCCGTGTTCGCATCTCCGGGTCATCGTTCGCACGTATGCCCCCCCACCTCCCCTCCCCAGGCCAGTCAAGGCAACTCCGTACCAAGTGGATCGAGGACAACGTGGGTGAACCCAAGCATTCAACTGTAACCGCTTTTTTTACCGAGCTCTCACCAGCCTCGTGGATAAGGCACTGGATTTCCAACGCCTAGGAATTGGGTTCGATACCTGGCGAGGGCGCGCGCAGGGAACAGACACCACCTATGCGATGCGTTGAGTCTGATACATAAGGAGGAACAGCTCCGGTCGCGTACGTCATTATGGGCACAACCGAACACAATAGCGCTCTCTTCGCATATCACTCTTCCGTCCGATAAAATGCCATGCCGATGTTTCCGTGTCCCTGACGCACAACGAGTTGGCCTTCCCTCGGGGCGCGGAGGATCTTCCGTTCGCTGGTGTCAAAAACCCAACTCTTACTGCACCTTCCCCGAAACTAGATTGCGATTGCTGGGCTTTATCCCTTCTAGACACCCATTTTACCCTTTAGAAGAGGGTTCGACCTATTTTCTTGACCGTTGGCTAATTTCGCAAGCTAGTCGTCGACCAGCTTTCGTCCGATCATCCATGGTAGGGGCTGAGAGCCTTATCCTTTTACTCAGCCGCAACGGGATGTATGTAGCATGGGTGACCCCGGGTGATTGCGTACCCTTCTGCCCCAATACCCGCATGAGGATCTGTAATTATATATCTAACACACATTTTCGCTTCCTTTATCTTGCCACTGTAGAGATCTCTCCTTGCACAATATGGGAGATGCCTCGTTGGTTCTTCGCTCTAAATTCGAGAGAAAAAAAATCCTGTCATTCCAAACCTGGTAAAAGTAGGCCACACCTCAAACTAAGGAAAACTAACGAGTGCGAACAGGCCAGAACCTCAAGAGACGTTCATAGATAGTACGAAGATGGCAGAGAAGTGAAAATGTGTGATAACTCGAAAAATCTTATCATTACTTGCTGAAAAAGACGTGAAAACCATCGAGAGCATCTTGACCAGAAAGTTAGTAAAGCGAATCTGTAAAGAAAGTGAAGATGTGTGGAAGATATCTACCCTCAGATTAATCGGGCGAACGTTGGGCCAGGAGGGGCATGTGATAATCAAGATATCACTTACATGGTTGCGCCCATACTACATTGCACATTGAGGGGGCTCCGAGTACTCTAAAGAGGGACTACTTAGAGCACGCAACTCTCCCTAACCCACTTAGGACATTCTACAATACCCCCCACCCAAGGTAAACAGATACACAGGTGCCAAAAAGGTTTAGTCAACGAACGTGCCTGGCAGAGGAAAGGAAGTCAAGGCCACCATAAAACCCTTATAATCAAGCAAGACAGATTTCAAGGCCTATTTAGCCGCTCGGGTGCATCTGGGCGCCCAGAGGGGAATCGAGGGAACTGTCGAGGAAAGCCCATTATCTGAAGCCTACCACATATCCATCAGTGTATAAGGGGGCCTAACGCCTTATTTCGCCTGAACGGTCTATTCGGACGAGTTATAATGAAACCTTAAAGACCTTACAGCCGACTCGAGATTTCAATGTGTATATACCTATTTCCATACTAATGAGTTGTCCTGACCATTTTACCGCCTAATTTTTTTTTTTTTTTTCAAGATATCGACGTGTGTACTTTTCACATGTATGAGTGCAGTCTTTCACATTTTCGGGCAGTCGATTCCCGTTGACTATCCGATGGGAAAATAAATTTCCACTACGGTTTGCGGATAATCTTTTAGCCACTAATTTTAATCCATTTGCACGTGTTGGATTTTAGTTAATTCAGATCGTGGAAGGGAACCTCAAAGGCCTTACAGCCTACTCAAAGGGATTTCATGTTTATATACCTCTTCCCATACTAAAGTTGTCCCAAACATTCGACGCTTGTACTTTGAACCCTCGGGTACAATTGACTCTCCGATAGGAGACTCACAACTACGAACTTAAACAACTGGCGACTGGTCTCTGCTCCCGAGACTCGACAAATACAGAATTCAAGGCCTTTTTATATTATCACCAAATATTTGGATGCCGGGAACACATTGTTTGTTGAAACGGGTTTAACACCACCTTCCACCCTTGGGTGGGTCTATCCAACAAGCATGGCAAAAAATGGTGCTCCTCCCATAAAAGCTTTAGCCAGGCTGGTAATGCTACACCTGACACAGCCCCTTGCGAGTGCCGTTGCCGTAACCGTAGTAAACATCCTTCCTAAATACTGGGGCAAGGAGGAAACACTTCAATTTTTTACACTACACGTAGTAAGCCCCCACTTGCCCTAAATTCAAACCCCTTTGTAGGATCGAGTCCAAAGTCCCTCCATTTCCCCCTGCGACTTCCAGGGGAAGGAAAAGAAACCCACTAAAGCCCGTATCCCACCTTCGTTCCGTCCCTTTAAATACATCCATACCCTCATTAGGGGGGCCTTGGTTTATTCCGAGACCCCCGTGCGGTGTTCCCAACGAGGAGACCGAGTCCTTCCTATTTATAGCCCAGCTCTGTCACCCTCCGGAGAGGCTCTAGAGAACCCGACCCTTCGATCTGCTTACATTTTTGTGGCGACTCAGAGGGGCATTCCTCGAGAAAAGGCTTCGTTGTTCCCGCGACGCCTGTCCTCCACTCCTTAGATAATCTTGAAGGGGGGTGATGGTCTCAAGATGGGGCCCGAGAAATATTTCTAAATGTCACTGATGAATTATTCCCCCCGTCTCCCACACTCGTTTGTTCATAACTTTAAATTCACTTGCTTGCGGGACTTCCTAAACGCAAATGTTCGCCGCATTCGTCAGCGATGTGATAGCAAACTATGAACCGCAGGATACTGCACTGAGGTGAAAGAAAACGAGGAATGATTAAAGCGATTCGGGCATCTCACGGGAGCGGCAGCCAAGGTTAAGAGGCTTTCCCTGCAGAAAAAAAGGCGGCGCTTCCTCACAAAGCACCAATCAAATGGAGAAGAGCGACAGTTTTGTTGTGAAGATTTAAAGGTGAAAAAAGATTGGATATTTTTTGGTTTAGGAGTTTCAACGTTCTTCTACATCACATCCCAGGTTGGGCGAAAATGTGAATGGGTAATAGCAAATGAAAAAAAAACGTGGGAAAGTACTGAAAATGATTTATAAATCCTCACTAGCCCCAAATGAGGACGGGAGGCGGAGCACATTTACGAATTTGAACCTCATTGTGGGATCCAAAATACGTATGGCAGTAACGCTCTTTAGTGGTCGCTTCCCTAAGCACTTCTCGGCGATGTACAAACTCGTTAGGGACACGAACCTCCCTTAAACTAAAGCCCGAAGCGCGCACAAGCGAACTAAAAAAAAATCACCCTAATCGAGGGCGATCTGCGCCGAGTCATCACCTGTCAAAGCTACGTATCTTGGTCCAGTTTGGCTTGCCACCTTCGTATGGAGACTCACTGTGACCAGATAAATTATACCGCGTGATACCACGGAACCAACTTAAATGCACGCAACGAATTTGCCACACCAGATGCAGATGTGTTCACAAGCCACTCACACGCACTCGACTAAACGCTGTGCTCAAAAAGGCGCACTCCTGAATGCCTATCCCTGCTTGACTGAAATGCCACGCGCGGCGGCACTGCAGCTACAGTTTCAAGGTTTGTACAAAAAAAGAAGCGTCACAAACCGTGACGCGTAATCGCTTAACCAGATCATCGCGACTAGAGGAGGGGAGGGGGCGTGATGAATGGAATCTGTCGCGGATTTCAAATACACCGATTGTTCACGATGTTGAATAGACGCTTTGCCTCTCTCAACCAATGCAGACGTACAACCGGTAACTAGCTGGGGATATTCGGAGGACAACCCTGTTAGGTAGGTGTGAATCTACCCACATTTACCCTACCCCCACCATTTTATGGCTTAGAAAGCAAAAACCTATCGTATTTTTTTTCCATATTGGCCTTTTACACCGTTGAAGCGCTATGAGCTGTTTCGTCTCGTCCACTTAGAGTTTATCCTTGAGGATTAAGCCCCCTTTACAAACCCCAACCATGGACACTTATTATAGATACTCGTATCATACAATTGTTCCTAGGCGATCCCCTTATCTCTCAAACATTCAGCCACTACATTAATTTGCCTACGCGGTCTTCCATTCGAACCCCTTCGGACACCATCAAATGAGGAATTTGTGAAAAGGCATCTTGCGCACACCAATGCGGGAAGGAGCACGAATAGAAACTGAAGCAACCACCTTTTCTCATATCCATGTCCGGTGAAGCCGCCTTAAACCACCTTAAGCGGTGAAGTTAGGGAGATGAACAAATCCTTAGACTATTCAGCGGAATCGGGACCGGGAGAGCGCGTAACTCTCCTGACTCTGCTACAGTTCAACCCTGAAAGGCTGTTTGCGAAGTAATATTCCAGCCCATTTCACGTCTGGGCGAGAATTAGCTAATCCAATGAGAAAAATAAAGAAACACGCAAGGTTAACAAACACGAATGACAGAAACTAAAAAAAAGGAAACGCGCCACGAGTGATATTTTAAGTGGTAATCTGGCGACTGCCTCTTAGGGCATAAGTCGCCGTAATCATCCATACCCCAATGCTACGCTAGATTGAAAAGAAAGATGTAAAGGCGCCCAAACCAAAACAAATAAAAAACCAAAGAGAAAACAAACAAAAAAAAAAGCAAGAAGGAAGCACGTTCCGGCGTCGGGTGGAGGACTGCCTCCCCATCCCCCGGCGAAGGAACTTGCGACCAACATTAGAGTTAAATAAAACAGAGGAGTCCATCCTCCTCCAAAAAGTCAGATAGTGCACAAGTCTGTGTGGACGAAAAGTTCAGAGTCCCGGAGCAGGTAACGTGCGCCAAAGAGAACGCAGATTGCGACATACAACAAGAATGTGTCGAACAGTCCGGGAACCAACCTGGTCATTGCAATAAAGTGCGGGTGAGCTCTCCATCAAATGGCTGTGCGGTCCGCGAATGTACCCAAATCGAAGACGACAGAAAGCGACCTGAAGCCGTCGCTGCATTAGGGAGGTAGGTCCATGTGGACACTGGTGGTGAAATGGCACGCAACTTTAAGTTTCTCTCAGCCAGGCAGCCCAGAGGACTGCCCTGATTCCTGCCATATAGTAGGTGAGAGGGAGAGCAAAACGCTGGTCTCGTCACCCATCCTCGTGGAATAATTGGCATCCTCTTTGCCCGCAATTCTCAATGTATAAGCGCCAAGCAAAGGATAAACTCGACATCCACCCAGATCGCGGACACCATGTCCTCACGGAGAGCTCAAAACAAGGGATTTGTGGAGATTCCAATGCCCCAAGAGCACCTAGGCTTCCAAACCGGACATGACGCCTTATCTCCAGTACCGAGCGGTGGATTGTAACCAGCTCGGTCGTGAAAACAGAAACATCGGATGATAGAGCCCAGGTGAGTTCAAACAATAGGGATACGACGTGGAAGCCTTTAAAAAAAAAAAAAAATAGGAGCCCGTATGGCCACTGCCTACTTGGGCATAAGTCGCCGTACTCACTACTGGGCTATATTAGAAAACAAATGAAAATAAGTAAATAACAAATAATATGGATGAAAAATATCATAGGTTAAAAAAAGCAAAAAGGTAACAAGAAGGAAGCGCGCTCCAGCGTCGGAGGTAGGCCCACCTCCCCCGACGGAGGAGCACGCGACCCACAACAAACAGTCAAATATAGTGGAGGAGGCTGGAGAGAGTGATATAGTCCGCAATCCGTGTGCACGAACCAGTCCCGATTACAAGGGACAAGCGGTAGTGACCCCGCTCATTCCGATACCGGGGCAGGTAAGGTGCGCGAAAATCACCCAGACTGTGACATTCAACAAGAATGTGTCCTATCAGTCTGGGGAACAACGCAGTCATCGAATAAGGCGCAGGCGAGCGCTCCATCAAATGGCGGTACGTCCTGCGAGTGTGCCCAATTCGGAGACGGCAGAAAGCAACCTGAAGCCTTCACGACATTGGGCGGGGGGAAGGGGTCCATAACTAAGTTCCCATCCACCGTCTCCCATTTCTTTGCTAAGCCGTCCGGAGGGCAGCCCATATTCCTGCCAGGTCATCGGTGTGAGGAAGAGCAAAACGCTGGTCTTGTCGCACAGGCCTCGCGGACTCTGGCGCCATCATTCTCCGCAATTCCTACATGTCTAGATAATCTCGACATTCGCCCAGCTCGGCAAAACCGTGGCGTCACGGATATCGCGAACCAGGAGATGCGGAAATTCAAATGCCCCGAGACAGGGTTGGGAAAAAAACGTTTTGGGAGTGTTTTTTTTTTTAAACCGGCCCAGTGGGTTTTATTGGGCTATATTAGGTTTTATCATTTCTCATATTTTATTCTAATTTGAGATGTTGCAAGACCTTTAACTAATGAAAACAAGGTTTAAAAATGAATAATAGTGTTAAAAAAGGTAAGTAAATTAAAATAAATAATAATACAAATAAGCTACTATGTATTAAATTATTTATATATTCACATAACCACAGTTAGTTAGTTAACAAATCTTAACAATAAACACATCATACTTGCACTTAGAGTTGCCCCATCGACAACATGTATTGCACAAGATATGAGCATGGTTTTACACTGTTGCTGATTGATTAAACCTGATTAAACAGGCACTGTTATTAATTAAACAGTACAGCAGCAACATGCTCCACTCCTATAGTTTTTCAAATTTCAGCCAGCACTCAATTACCAATAAGTAGCAATATTTAGCTATCTAATTGGTAATAGTTACTATATACTAGTTAGCTACACTAATATTTATTATTATACATTCATGTCTGCAACCATACTGTTTACTAAGTATTTGTTGAAGATGATTGATCAACACTGAGTAACCCTGTTTCAAATGTATACAAAACAAGTTCAGCCCCATTGCACCACTTTCAATGTCCAATAGCTTGCAAGGCAAAAAATCATGCATGTACTTTAATTGATCCAATTTTATCAAATTAAGTACATATATAACTATTTATAAAATGAGATTTGTTAGCATTTATATATTATAAATCACTATTTTTTTTTTCAGAAGATAGGAATTTAGATTTTATTCAAATTCTTTGAACCATTCAAGTTAAGAATGCCTATGGGAAGTGTTAGGAAGAAGGGAATAGAATGGGAGCAAGTGTCTGAAGTTGAAAACAGTACAAAGGTATCCTGTGATTATTGCCATGATTTACTTAGCAAGAAAATAGAAAGAGTGAGAGCCCATTTAAAAGATGGCAAAAGAAAAAAAGATCTTTAGAAAAAGAAAATGAAGAGGATATTCTTGATCTGCCAAGAGCTTCGAGCAGAAATAGTTGCACTGGATTACAGGCCAGTGATTCAAATATAAGTAAGGTCTCTGTCCCTTTGGCACAAACAGGACCTTAACCTGAACCTGGACCTAGTTCTTCTGTATCTGTTGCAAGTTCCGTAACCTCATTTTTTCATCAACACCTCGTAAGAAACAATGGTTGATGTCATTATACACAATAGCAACAAATATGGACCAGAAAGCAGAAATTGATATAAAAATTGCAAAATATTTCTATAGTGCAAATATATTATTCAATACTGCTGAAAACCATGAGTTCATAGACATGATCAATTCATTAAGACCAAGATTTAAGCCCCCAAACCATAAAATGATTGGAGGAGAGCTCCTGAATGAAGTTTACAATGAAGTAAACCAAAAAATGATGGATCATCTCAGCAAAGAAGAGACAATACCAATTATGCAAGATGGATGGAGCAGTGTCACTAATGACCCAATTATTGCTCACATTGCCCACACTTTTATGCATAACTAATTCAGGGTCAAATCAGAAAAGAGCAGAGTATTGTACTGAACTCCTATGTAATGTAATAAAAGATCTGAAGGAAATCTGCAATAAAGAAGTATTTGCAGTGGTGACAGATAATGAAAATAAAATGAACAAAATGAAGGGAGTTAATCAAAGAAACCTACCCCAATCTCTTAACTTATGGATGCCTGCACATTACTTAAATCTTTGTAGAAAAAGAAGTGATGCACCCAGATATCATCAAACATGTGATTGAGGTGCAGAAATATTTTCGAAACACACATCAACCAGACGTAAGTAAAAATATAAAATAACCTTGAAATAACATTCAAAGTATATAACTATTTTATTGATTAAAGAAAATGTATGATTTGATTAGCAGTTAACTAGTAATTTCAAATCTAACAAAAAGGTACATAGCTACTTATTTTTCGGGACTAATTTCACTAAAGGATGCTGATGCATTTCCACAAGAATGTTCACTAGCCAATTACTGACTACGATATCTCCTAGTGAATGATGGTCAATAATTGACAAAAGGAACGATAAATCAACCAACAAAAAGCTGCCTCAAGATTTTTGTAATTCTTTCTAAGCTCCAAACATGTCCTGCCGGCTCAGGTTCAATTGAACGAGTATTCTCATCATTTGGACTTTTCTGGTCTAAAGTAAGGAATAGGTTAGGCAGTGATAAGGAACAAAAACTTGTGAAAATATATAGACAATATAGAAACTAGATCTACTTTTGTAAACAGAAGTCACACCTTTTTTACTTGTTTGCTAATAGCTTGTTTATAGCTATTCTTTTATTTTTAATTGGAAGTTTGCATGGTATATACCTTTTATAAGAGGATTTTTTGTTGAATCTACCTAGCTATGCTTAATGCTTGTTTCATTTTTTCTTGTGTGAAATAGAAATGAATTGAAGAACAAGGCTATGGTTTTATTTCAAGGCACACGATTGAATCATAAAGGTGATATTTGTCATTTGGTGGTAGCTATAATATTCACATGGTATGCAGGTAGATACATAAATTTATCTACTATTATAAGGTAATACCTTCAGAAATACTGGTAATGCCAATTTAATTGATATGATATTTGAGCAATTAAAATAGTTTAAAAACTAAAAAAAACCCCACTTGTGCCTTGGTTTTATTAGGTGGATTTTGGGGGGCTATATTGGGTAGGTTTTTTAATGCCAACC
Source organism: Ceratothoa steindachneri (assembly GCA_963969495.1). Classification (NCBI taxonomy): domain Eukaryota; kingdom Metazoa; phylum Arthropoda; class Malacostraca; order Isopoda; family Cymothoidae; genus Ceratothoa; species Ceratothoa steindachneri. The sequence continues at coordinate 134,016,589 of OZ018321.1, read as the reverse complement.
CTGCCCCGAGAGCACTCAGGGTGCTTTGTGAGTCGCTATAAAACACAATCCGGTCTCCGAACCGGGCACGTCGCGTTATCTCCTGTACCGAGCGGTGTATTGAACCCACCACGGCCGTGAAGACAGACGCAGCGCCTGGCAGGGCCCTGCTGGCTTCAAACGGAGGGGATTCAGCGTGGAAACCGACTCCCTCTTGGGACTTGGAGCCATCCGTATACACTAACACGGTTGTAGGGTGACACAAAGTATGCTACAAAAAGGCCGAAAGCAATAATCCAGGCGCTGTAGAAGGTTTGGAGCAGAGAAGTGGTGAGGAATAGTCAAAGGTGGTAACTTCCAGGATTGCATCCTGGGCAGAACCACTGGCGCCACTGGCCCGAGAGCTATAGCGAGCTCTCGAGGGAGTTTCCTAGCCCTAAACACAAAGGGCTTAGGGTATGCCTGGCGTGTCTTGGAGGCATAGGGGCCGTCGACATCAGCTACAGATGCAGTGAGAGCTGTTGGCGACTGATGGGAGCCCTGGGCTCGCGCGTACAGGCGAATAATGCACTGTGCACCCCGTAGGGAGAGTAGCATAACCCTAGCATCCACAAGTAGACTATCAATGGGGGACATGGTATAATAATTTATGTTTGATTTCATTGTCATTTTTATTAATTTAAATATTTCAATGATCATTAATTTAAAGATAAAATATTCAGTAATTTTCTAGAGAATGATAATTTTGCTTGGCTAAATTTTGATGTTAACCAGGTGTTACATTTTTCACTAAAATTTAATATCCCGTGACTCATGACAAAGGCTCCGGCGCAAAAGAAAAAGCGTCGGCTCTCTCAGTTCTCCCTGGATACAGTATTAGTCCTTTTCCCAAGGTAAGCCAATCATTTATCATTCTCTTTGCTCATATTATGTTTAACTCATTAAAAGTTCTTATAATATAGCGGCACACTGCCCTAGCTCGACGAAATTCTCCAGGGGTGAAATCGTTCGGGCGGCGTTTATAGTGCATGTAGGCATAAAGCTTCTATTTGAGGGCTGTCTCACATTAGACGGGCCACCACTGAAGCGGTCGACATCAAAAACGGCCAGACGATCTAGGAATAATAGTTAGGCCAACGGCAATGAAGTTGCTGAAGAAAAACTCCATGGCCTCATCTACAGACCTAAACTCCTCTTCTGGGACAGAGAAATCAGTCCTTCCCTAAAATGAGGGTAAGCGCGACAGCAAGCAAAACCAGGGTGGTTTTCAGGCGTCAGCGATACAGAAAATGGTATATGAATGGCGGTCATCCACCACCTTCCACCCAAAATCAGGCTGTGCATCTGGAGAGCATTGGGATAGATCAAGGAAAGAAAATGAAGCTATTCTTGTGCAGTGATGCGTAAACTCCTCCACATTTAGGACACTTATCTCCAGCTCGTCGATCGAGTTGGCAAAGACCTGCCCCCTGAGATTCATCGAGTAATCTCCCCACGAGTATTCGAAATGGCCTCGACAATCATGCCACGACGCGGTGGAAGTCTTTGCGTCGAAGTCGACTGACGTGTGAATCTACGCAGAAATACCAGTATATCTCCTATCCGGGTGCAGTTGCACTGATACTACCTGGAAGGATGTATTCATAGCAAAAAGAAGAGCGGATTTCATGCCGATTGTAAATTGTGCATCCTCCTTCCCGTTCGCCATATCGTGTTGGTTGGGTCGCAAACCCTTATACCTCGAGAGGCTGGGCAGGGCTTTGCGCCCAGCAAGCTTTATTGCAAAAAATAGCTGACGTAGAAGGTAAGGAGACGACCCACCGCGTTGACCGAGAGTCCGTGGTAATTTCCTTGAAGGAATATGCCCTCCAAGCGTATTTCAAAGGATATGTGGGGACCCTCTTAGAAAAGAAGACCCTCACGGTAATGGCCGTGCGCTTACCAGAGGCAGAACTTCGGACGATGTTGGGCGAAGAAGGCGCTGTTGCATTTGAAGACTTATCAGGGGATGGGTTGGGCTCGATATAAGATTATTTTTTGGCCGGAGCGTGCGGATTCGGACGCATGGGTGATTCCTTGTAGGATCCACCGTCTCCGACCAACCGAGTAGTGCCACGGGTAGGGGCATAGGAGACGAAGCTCCTTTGGTGCTGTCCTCCTTTCGGGAGGAAGCTTTAGAAACCACATAATACAGCCTTATGACCACTTGCAGAGGGGTTGCTTGTTGTGAATGTAACGACTGTGGAAGGCGCGCCCTGGTTTTAGCCGAGGATGGCTGTGACCCCTTCGTGCCACCAGCTCTACAGAGGAGCGCTTAGCAGGGGCAAAGGAGGTAGACCAGCTGAAAGGTTATAGATAGGCGCGGATATGACAATGGTAGTAGGCCTGGAGGAACTATGACGAGAGGGTGCCTTTTTTAAATTGAGGCATAAGACGTCCCAGGCAACGCCGGGCACGCCAAGTCCTTAGTCTTGCGAAATGAGAGACGATGCGAGGCCTGGAAGACTATAAGTTGCTTCTAAGGAGATACGAGTACCTACCACTTTGCTTCGAAGAAGCGGGGTGCCGGTCTCCGCAACTCACACACTTGGCCATACAGGCTAGATACTTGAGTACGGCCTTAGAGCAACTTACACAGACTTCGGGTAAACCCGACTTTGCATGCCTAAAGGAGCGATTCGTATAGCCGGAGCAGTGGAAAAAATATGCCTTCACGCGGTAAGGATAACAACGGGCACGCACCTACTCAGAAAACTTTACATGATCGAACGAGGTGAAGAGTGTAAGGGCACGAGCTTCCTCGCATAAACTACTACTCTGACTAAGTTAATGGTAGAGTGCGGCGTCAAACTCACCGGCAATACATTGTTTCCGACGGAAACTAATCATAGTCGCCTCAGAAGATTCCAACGCATTCGCCATAAGTCTCCCATCCAAGAAACGGTTCACTTTCGGCTTTCTATCAATCAAACTAGATAATGCTCTCTTTTGATGGATCATGTTGCCATTAGTGGAACGAATAACCAGAAAGCGTTTGAAGGCAGGGAGGTCGAAACCACAATTTAGTCTCTTAATTAGGAAGCACGAATTAATTGAGGGACCACTCAGCACACTTGCAACTTTGGTCTTGGTCTGAGCCCTTGATCGGAGAGTGCCTCGAGGCCCGATATGCCCATCTTAGCATGGTCGCTTGCCGAAGCGGCACCGGACTCGTCCTTCACTAGAGGCCCCGCGGAGGGAGAGATTCCACTTGACCTCTTTATCTTGTTCTTCTTGTTCATTTTATGATGATGGCGGGACGTCAATCCGCTTCTCTCCTTCCCCAGAAGGCACCCCTACGCCGGACTGACCGACCACAGCAAGATTCTTTTCCGAGATGGAGAAGGGCTTGACTGTTAAAGGGGCACAAGTCTGGAGAGGAGATCCTTCCTCTCCTTGTTTGTCCTCCCGGGCCAGCGTCGCCTGAGGAGAAGCTTTCACAGGGAAGGGGGGCAGGGTTCAGGTTCGGTGTTTGGCAACAATCCCAGATTCACCTCCATGGTAGATCCTGGCATTTGGGGCGGGGTCACCTTCGGGACAATGTCCAGCTCAGACGTGGTGGGTTCCCATGGACCTATTCCTCAATGCCGCGACGGCTTCAGGTCGCTTTCTGTTGTCTCCGAATCAGGCACACTCGTGTGACGCATCGCTATCTGATGGAGCGCTCGCCAGCGCCATATTGCGACGACTCCGTCGTCCCCCAGACTGTTCGGCACATTTTTGTCGAATGTCCCAGTCTGGGTGATCTTCGCGCACGATACCTGTCCCGATACCGGGATGAGCAGGGTCGCTACCGTCTGTCCCTTGTACTCGGGACGAGTTCGTGTACAATGACTTGTTGACTTTTGGGGGAAGGCCGGGCTTCTCCCCTTTATTTAAGAAGGTTCTATTTTTTTCTTTGTTTGTTATTGTTTTCTTTGTAGGTTGCACGCTCCTGCACCGGGGTGAGGGGGACCTCCCCCCGCTGCCGGAGATTGCTTCCTAATTGTTAAGTTTTTCACATTTTTATCATTGTTATGTTTTCATATTTTTATTTTAAAGTAGCCTAGTTCTAGGCTGCCGTGTTTCCGGCGACTTATGCCCAAGTGGGCAGTTGCCAGATGGGCTCTAAAAAAAAAAAATCAGATGTGGTGGCTCCATTTGGCCATTACCCTAATGTATCACAGATCTCTATCGAGGACTCTTCACTCCTGCACTCTCTACGGCTGGCACACCGACCTCCATCTGGTGAGAGAGAGATTCAAGCGCGCCGTTTCCTTGCAAAGACAGAATACATGCCTGTAGGGCAATAGGGGGCCCGGCACGGCGGAACACAGGTATCCTTTGGTCTTCTAAGGGGGTTGACCGTATCGAGCCTCCCCCCCCCCCCGAGATCGGTCGATTTTGTACCGTACGCGTGTTCTCTTGGCAGTCCCTTTTGAGGGGCAATGGGGGACCGCCGTTGGGGCCAAGATGGAGTTGCCCTTAGGAGACTATAAAGAAGGGAGTGAGGGGGAAGTCACTTCATACATATACTAGGAGCGGAGTAAACCTACTCTACGCTTAAAGAAAGTTACAGTGGTCTTTGAGAAGGGATAGAAGAGGCGCCACGTCTTGTACTGAGGTGGAACTGAGCACGGGTAGATGCAAAGATTGAAAAGGGAAAGCCCCTAAACCGGTTGAAAGTGTATCTGTATTTCTCTCGCCCTTCCAAATACATAGGAAGGGCGAGGCTAAACTTGGAGGCGGATTTTCATGCGCCCGCTCACTATTTTTTTCATTTATATCCATAAACAATTTGAGAAAAGAAAAATGCATGGAAAGTAGATACTATGGTCTCACAATGCTTTGGAAAGTTGAGAAAAGTCTCCATAGGATAAGAAATTTAAGTAAATGAACATTTACACATACTCAGCCCACGGGTTCGAGTTAAGATGGACCTTGACAACCTGGACCGCTATACAGTCGAATTTGTCATTAAGCTTTGACCAAAGAGCAAGGGCGGGCAACATTTTCAGAGTGAGTGCCAGATGAGACCTTTGGGAACAGGCTGCGGGCCGGAGTGACCATATATATAATATATATGTAGGGGAATCGATACCCCACCCTCACAACTGAGCCATTGGTCCTTAACCACAACGTCCTTGCATTGGAAGAGGCGTAGCTCGACCACTTAACCTCCCTTCCCCTCTCTCCCCTCTTCTCGAGGAGAACCTGAAAGGCCGCCTAAGACCACAGAATGCATTAATCCTCGCAGGTCGGACCACGGTGAGCCTAACATGGGTTAAAACAGCAAGATTTCGTCTAAGAGTAGATATTCAATTTCCCCGCATAAGCCAAATTAGAGGAGCGTCATCCTAAAGCCAGAAGCTCCACTTTAGGGCTAGCTGAAAGACGCCCTGAGAAAAACCTTTAGAGGGGGAGACCTAATGCAGCCGTCCATATCCCCCCCCTTCTGATCCTAACCCTAGTGTGGTGGCGAAGTATATAAGGGTTTAAGGTGGGTTGCTGCCCAATCCAAATGGATTCTATATGGCAGCTAGGATAAAACGAGACCAATTATCTATAAAAGGTGGAGGAGACTAATTTTAAAAACGAAGGGTTAAAAGATTCCTCTGCTAATATGAATCGAAGAAGGGTGTGTGAGGGACAACCGAAACGTGGCAAAATGGGTGCAGTCTAATAAAAGGTGGGCAACCGATTTGAACATCACCCGAAACAAGATGGCCGTAAGTAAGTCTCGTGTGGTCAATGCGAACTCGGCAAAGGGATACCTCCAACGACCGCAATCTAGGACGGCTCGAGGGCCAAGAGTGAATAGAATTTTTAATTTTGTACAGTTTGGATGATGAACATTCATCCCATTCATTCTGCCACAGTTGAAAAATATACTTTCTTATTGAAGGAAAGTAGTCCCTAAAAGGCTGAACGGTGTTCTCAGGGGACACAGAATATGCTGAGCGGGCCAGCCGAACAGCCCTCTCGTTGCCCAGGACTCCTACATGCCCAGGGACCCAGCAAAGAATAATTCTATATCGGGACGCATTTTGGACCAGTCAGTTGAAAATTTCTGTGACTGAGGGATGGGACGCATTAAAAGATCTAATTGACTGTAAAACACTCCTTGAGTCTAAAAATATGACAAAATCATTAAAATGTAAAATTTGGATGAGTCTAAAGGCTAAAAGGATTGCTGAAAGTTCAGCGGTAAAAATGGATGCTGCTGGCGGCAAAGATAGAGTTAGGAATTCTCCTCCTGGGTAGATGGCTGCGGCACCCACGCCACCGTCCAACTTAGAGCCATCCGTGTATAGTGGGCAGCATTGTTTGTGTGAGGTCGAGTGCTCTAAGAACAGGCTCCTAATGATGTGAGGGTCCATAGAAGACTTCTTCAGGCTCCGCATGTTGGTACATACTGTGGGGAGAGGAGCACGCCAACTAAGGGTCAGTAAGGATGGAATGGTAAGGACCCTTGGAGCACCCAGGATAAAGAAAATGATCTCCTATGCGAAGGTTCAAGGGGCGGGGTAAAGATGGCAACTTATCATATGGCGCCGTTGATACTGCAGCATATATGCATCTGTAGGCCTCTGATACAGGGGCTTGCTGTACTCGGCAGAGGTATCGCATGCAAATTTGAAGTCTATGGTAGGGCAAAGGGAGTACCCCACTCTCGCAGTAAAGGCTGTTGACAGGAGAAGTACAGACGGCTCCACTGGAAAGGCGAACTCCGAGGTTTCGAATGGGGTTCAGCATTTTTAGGGCTGAAGGGGAATCCGATGAGTAAATTTGACAGCCATAATCCAATTGGATTGGACGAGGGCTGTGAATAATGTCCACAATGTTTGTCGGTCACTGCCCGCAGACAGCCCGTTCGAAGTCGGCGTAGGTGCGGTAACCAGGATAAGTTTGGATCGAGAGTTACGCAAAGAAATCGAAACTCGAAGACAAACTCTATATCCGCTTTGTAGGGAGATAGATGACGGAACAAGAACCCCTCTGCCCCGGTGTAAATACATTGCTTTGGTTTTGTTCGTGGAAAAGCGGAATCTCTTAAGTTGTGCTCTTTTGGAGACAGCACCGACCGCCAGTTGTAGCCGACGCACTACTGATGGAAGGGGAGGTGAGGAACAGTATAGTGCCAAATCATCGACAAACAGAGTTGCCGATACACCCTCTGGAAGAGACGAAATAATATCATTGATGGCAATTATAAAACGTAAGACACTTAAAACAGTGCCCTGAGGAACTCCCTCCTCTTGGGGTTGCAGGTCAGAGTATGCGTCTGCAACACGTACCGTGAAGGATCGAGATGCTTAAAAACTTTAAATAAGTGAGGGTAAAAGGCCTCTCATCCCCCAGATGTATAGCTGCTTCAAGATGCCGTATCTCCATGTTGTGTCGTGGGCTTTCTCGATATCCAAAATATAGCCAGGACTCGGTGCTTTAATGAGAAAGCTTTCCGGACTGATCCCTCGAAACATACTAGTAGGTCAAGGGTACTATCACCTTTACGGAAGCCACATTGAAATGGAGAGAGAAGGTGATTGGTTTCTAGGAACCAGTTTAGGCGCTCCAACACCCTTTTTTTTCAGCAACTTACTCAAACAGCTGGTGAGAGGTATAGGGCGGTAGTGATCTGCGTCTAACCCCTTCCTGCCTAGTTTGACAAAGGGAAGGATGATCCCAATGAGCTATAATGAGGGGTAATAAACCCTTCACCCATATAAGGTTATACAAATCAAGTAAGAAGAGAATAGAGTGTGGATGTAGGTGCCGAATCATATCGAAATGGGGAAGGCCAGGAGAAGTAGATCTGCAAAGATACAAAGCCGCTATGCACTCATGGATGCTCAATAGAACATTATATGCAAGGTTAGATTTTGTTGTGAATTTGATAGAATGCGACTCTTCCTTTGATTTGTAGAATAGAAAAACCATATCATAACGGCTGAGAATGACAGCCTGGCGGTCAGCAAAAGCATTGCTGACCGCCAGGCTGTCATTCTCCAAGGAACCGTGTAAGTTGAGTGTGGGGGTATGATGATCAGCATAACGGCCCCTGATCTTATTAATTCTCTTCCAGATCTTAGTGGTAGGTATCATAGAGGAAATTGATGAAACGTAACGGCGCCATGAATTTCGGCAAGCCTGTCTAAGGGTTCTTTGGCGAAGCGCACGAGCTCGGTTTCGGTCGACCTTGTTGCTCAAAATTGGGTTTCTTCGGAATCGGGCATGGGTTAACTTGTAGTTTTTGACAGCTATTGTACACGCCGAGGTCCACCAGGGCACAGTTGAACGACTTCCCGGTCGCCTCCGTGGGATGGTCTGTATTGCTGCATTGTAGATAGTCGATGTAAAGTATTCTACTGCCGCGTCCACTCCAATGAAGGTTCCCAAGGATGCACTTGTGAAGGAGGCCTCTTGGAAGCCTTCCCAATGTGCATGACCTAAGTCCCACTTAAGGGGCATGGTTGTATGAGGGCTAACTTGAAGGGCCTTCAAGAGAATAGAGAAATGGTCACTGCCATGGAGATTGTCGAGGTTTAGTGAGTGGGTAATCCCAGTCCCACTTCCTGGACATATATTTTATTACTGCATCAAGGTGAAGCGGAGGTGAAGTGTATCCAATACACCTACCGTAACCACTTCCGGTGAATAAGAATAACCCCGGTGCTTCCCTTTTGATCAAAATGAAGATAATGATCCACTGAGTGTGTCGTAACTCAGTAACAGACAGTCATCGGTGGACATGTGTAATATTGAGATTTAAGCCGAGTGGGTTGCTTAATAATTGCTAAAGAATCGTCCAAAATAGTTAAACACACAGAAACAAAAATAATCTTTAATGTACATGAATTAGAAACAAGAAACAGCGTATATAGGTATAAATAGAATTAATATTTGCACTGAATAAGTAAGTCTTCATAATGTCGTGGGGATTATACTTGAAAATTACTCACTAGGATGCCTGCGTCTTAATGGTACAAGACAGAATGAATGGAATAATATTATTGAATTAAACACTGAATTAATCACTTCTAATACTCGAGGTTATGAGCTCGGGATGGGAATTCTAGTTCACTAATAAACTGTTGAAGTTAGGGGAGGGGATAATTTACTTTAACGATACCTTTGAGTTCGTAAGCATTTTTGAGAATGACAGTGAAGACCTTCTTCTGGTCACGATGATCGCACTTAGTGCGGTCGTCCGAGGTTATCGAATGAGAAGGTAATCCTAGACCGGTGATAGAATGATCCAATGCCGGATCACGAAGGCGAGCCAAACTGTGGCTCAAATCGGACTTGTTCTTCCTCGAAGTGACTATCCGATTATTCGGCTCCTGGAGTGGGTAGCCAAAACCGATTACCTAGCTACGTCTAGGGTAATCCGCAGAGAGAGGTCCTGTATAACCTCAGACTCTGAATGGGAAGCCTGCGAGAAGTTTGGCACCTAAAGTGACGGCAACACACACATTCCCCGAAGTTTCTTTCTTACAACGAGTAAACTGTTTCTATTGTGGGACGAGCTCTCCTCACAAAGTAGGTCCAAGATCTTCTGCCTGACTTCAGGGAGAAGTTTTCCTTTTATTTCTCTCACGAGAAGGAGTAGAGAGAGAGCACCGAATTTTCATAAAATCCGTATCGCTGCGTGAAAAACCTTTTCATCTGCTGCCAAGCAGAGTAAATCTTTCACAACTTCGCTCCACGTCGCAGTTTACGACGGCGCGAAAACTCGGACCTTCATCGGCTAGCAGGTGTCTTTTAGCGACAGACATTTTCCTGAACGGCCCTCTCGAATTTGGTTGTCTTAAAGGTGCGAAAAGGGCGGAGGGAATTGGAGGCGAAAAGTGAATTTGGAATTCGGGAGGGACATGAAGCTTGCGTCGGAGTATTTCTGCGTATAGTAATGTGCGTGGTATTTAGACTTCTACAGATATCATCATGAATTGACCATCGAACTTCCGTAAACAATCCAGGGAACAAACAGACAGGTCAACACAACTAAAAGTCAGATAATAAGAGACTCTAAAACACTGCCTTTGACATTTCGAGTGGTCACCCTAGGATTGGTGACAGGAGTTAAAATCTCCTAGTAATAAGAATGGGGAGGGCAACTGGTCTAAAAGGTCGGGTCTTGACAATGATAAACAAGGGGGTAAGTAAATAGAGCAAACGGTAAAAAGCTTAGTAAGAAAAACCCTCACGGCAACAGCTTGGAGGGTAGTATGTATGGGGGATGGGAAATACATGTTGGGATGAAGATACCATAAATGACACCCCCCATGAGATGAGCTTCCAGCAGAAGCAATTTAGTTGAAAGTGAGAAAGCCGAGGACCGGCGGAAAGGGCCGTATACCCAGTTTATTCTCCTGAAGACAAATAACAGCGGGGTGGAGAGTCGTTAAAAGAATTTTGAGTTCTTCCCACTTTGGAAGAACGCCTTGACAATTTCATTGAAAATGAAATATTATGTGGGATGATTAGATACCACTGTGGATATCTTTTTCTCTTTTGTGGCCGATGTTGTATTTGAGGTTCGTCCCAAAGAGCAGATTTTGAGGAGCCTGCTTTTGCAGAGGAAAATATCTTAGAGGTAACAGTAACTGGGGCATTTGTTGAGGGTTTTGGAGAACCGACCGAGGCCCTTGATTGTAATTTGGGCTCACAACCTGGCGGCAAAGGAAGATCGAGAAGGGATTTTCGACAGATAGATCTGGATTCATGCGTCGAGGGTATTTTTAGTGTATGAGGGGTTGGTCCATGACCGCGATTGGTCATGTTGGAGAATCAACTGCTTCCATCGGATCATGGGTAGAAGGGTGAGTGGAACGGACCGGCGATCTGAGCGAGGTGTGTGGATCTGGGTGTATATCTGCAATCGTTTGGATCAGGATGGGGCCTAAGTCATGGGAAGGGTGGGTCGGACTTAAGGGAATAGGATGTTCAGCCATAGGGTAAGAGGCCATTGAAGATTCTCGAGGTTCGGCCGAGTAAGCTCCAAAGGCTCCCCGTTTATTGGTGGTCGATGACCCAGGTGAGGAATCCTTCCTCTTACAAATGGGCTTTGGATCTCGGGGCCGTGTGGATAAACCTTAACTGGTCGATGTTAGGGATTCTTACAGATAGCGTCTGATATCTTCAAGGGTCTCACCCTGAGCGTCTATCCCAGCTAGAGCTGCTGGAGAGAGGGGGGCTACATTGGTAATCTCAGTGTGAGAGCGATGCTTCGACTGCATATCCTGAATTTTTCGGCAGCTGCGAGTAGATGTAGGATGAAGTGTTTCAGGCTGGTGGGAACTCGAGCGTGATGGTCGGTTTCGTCCAGCGTCACGTAAAACGACAGAGAAGAGCCGGCCGAGTGGTAAGGTTTGTGCTCGAGCACGCTGGCAGGCCTCTTATATCTAGAGGTAGGGAGTCGCGTAAAGCGAGCACCTCCTTTTCTATAAAAAATATGAAGACGTTTTAACGCAGCCCTGTGGGTACCTCCGCAGTTGGCACAGCGAGGTGTTTTTTTGTGCATTCGGGGCCATGGTAGTCAAGAGCTACAATTCACGCAGAAGCGGGGGTGCCGACAGGCACAGCCAACATGTCCAAATTGATTGCAATTGAAGTAGCGTCTGGGTAGTTCGATGTAGGGACTTACCAAGACACGAAGGTACCCAGCTTTAATATACTGCGGCAGTTCTTGTCGTTCGAATGTTAAAATCAATGTGGCGGTTGGGACTCTAGTGGAGCCTAATGTTTTAGTTACCCTGTGTACCTGTGTGACACGTTGGGTACTAAGCTTACTCTGAAGGCGGGTGGGGTCGTAGTCCCTTAGTTCGTTTGAACGGACACCTTTTACAAAATTCAGACGCGGATGGGGCGAGACAGTTACTGGAACTTCAGCTATCGAAGATAGATTTCGCACAAGGTTGTGTTGAGAGTGGGATGACACCTCGACTACGACATTACCACTACCTCTTGATCATATCCGGCGGGGTTCACCACAGCGGGACTCAAAAGATTCATTGACCTTCAGCTATCGAAGATAGATTTCACACAAGGTTGTGTTGAGAGTGGGATGACACCTCGACTACGACATTACCACTACCTCTTGATCATATCCGGCGGGGTTCACCACAGCGGAACTCAAAAGATTCATTGACGTCAAACACATCGATTTTTGCAAGTGGGGTATCGGATGATGAACTCATTTACAAGAAAGCGAGGATAATCTAAATATAAGTCTACTTCGTTGGAATAGGGGTCCAACGAGCGAGGGAAGGCTGAAAGGGGAGCTAATAAACGTTTGGCACGAGAACCCTTACGAGAAGGGGAGGTTTTTGGTTCATGGCTAGCCATTGCAAAAAGAAAAAAACTTCGCATTCTCCCTCGGGACTCCCCAACATGGAGGCCTACAAGGGCAAGGCACTACTGCAACTCTACAATCAGTTACGTCCAGTATGTCCTCTTGGAGAATGGATACGGATCCACCACACCATCTTTAGAAACCTAAGAGGTTGCCCGAGTTCTCCTACGCACGGAGAAAAGGGGCCAACGTTAGGTTTCTCCTTGGGAATTCGGTAGACAAAGGCGGTGGAGATGCCCAGCCTCTTCTACCTTCATGAAAGAACAATTCGGAATCACTCCATAAGACGAGCAGAGGTCGAGTATCTATAAGGGCCACTAGATAGGTGAAGGAAGGGGGGGAAATAAAGGGCAGTGGAAGAACGTAATAGGGAAGAAAAGAAAGAGGTGCATGTTAAAAGTCTTGTTGGCAGCACCATGGGACCCCTAAGGGGCCCAGCGCTGAGCCTCCTCGCCACGAAAAGGTCAGAGCTTCTCTGGGAAAAACCCCTGAAGAAAAGATCCCAGATAGGGAGTGGGGCGAAGTATATATTCCAATAACTTTGGAAAAAGGTGGTAGATTATGTTAGTTATCAAGACCGGCGAGAGGCCGGGCTACCAACAGAAAGGACTTAGAAGAAGCTCATCCGAAGCCAGTTCCTGGTGGTCACCCTGAATTTAGAAGCCTGTCAGAGGTAGATCGTTAGGGAGATCTAGACACAGAAGACTGACAAAGAGCCCGGCAAACCAACGAGAGACTTAGAAGAAGCTCATCGGGAGCCAGTTCCTGGTGATCACACCGAACTTTTACTTTGCTTGGATTGAGAACCAAGTTCAACTAACTCTCGTCAGAGAAAGCCCCTATCCTGGTGTATCCCAAAACACAGTGATAGTCCTTGCCCTTGAGGAATACCCCAAGGTGAACTCCCTCGAGCACTCCCCTTCGTGAAAGGATTCACTCGTTTGCTCATCGCTTGCCAGTGTGAATTATTCTCCAAAGTAACCCGAAGATTAGAAGAAACAAACTTTCTTGCTCCCGTGGTGAAATCATTTCCTCCAGAAGGCGTGCGTCACTTCACTTTCTACACGCTCCGAGGTCCTCTGCGGCTTTAAAGCATTCCCCCTTCTAACCATCTGGACGCCCTGGTCATGCGGCGGTCCAGAAACAACATTCTTGAGGTGACATAAAAATTGATGCCAAGGTCAGGCTCAAACCCGATTCTCGTGGAATCTCGAAAGGTATTTAAACTCCGCTATCTGTTTCGTTGAAGGTCAGTTTGTATTTAATATTAAAGTGAGCTGTGGGTCAACCATTACTGTAAATTCTATTGGGTAATTTAGTCAGCCTCACTTAAATTTGTTTAATTCATTTCTTGGTAGTTTGTGTGTTAAATTTCAATCTTGGTTCATGTTTTTAATTATAGGTCTAGTTTTCTTAGAAACATCTTTTATTCAATCCTCGAAACGCTGAGCATGGCACTAGCAACCCTCAAAGATTAACGTAATAATAATAATCAGATAATAATCAAATATAGCACTCTTGGAGAGATAACTTAATCACGGAGTTTTGTAGTACGTACCTAACCTAGACGTACGAACACTATCCACTCGGTCCTTCCTATACCACGACAATATAATAGAATACATTATACAAGAATGGTATGCTCGCACCCATATCTCAGTAAGGATTAATCGCAGCGGAAAAAAGTCCTAAGCATCTTTTGTTTAGAATGCCTCCTCTACAACTTTGGTCTCTATGAAATATTTCGTAGGTGAGGGAGATGCATTTTTGTCTCATTTTTTACTTTTCACTGTTAGAGGTAAGACTCATTCCCCTCTCCCTCTACGAGTCTACTGAGAGAGATGCTGTTTGGCAGATTTTTTTTTGGGGGGAAGGGGGGCGGGCCGGATTACAATATTAATGCCGAGCAAGTTGGCGAGCCAAACGCTAGCACTTCGCGGGCCGGAGTTTGCCCGCCCCTGCTATAGAGGATGGTGCCCACCAGCACTAGTACAGTCTTATTATGCACACAAGAACGGCCACAGGGAGATCGTCAGTCCATAATACACAAGTATTTATTGGGGTAAACTCGATATTCATATTATCCGAGCCCCAATGCGCAGTTCCTCTTAAGACCTGTTTCTTACAACTTACAGGCGTTAAAGAAGGTTGTTTATAGATGTTACAAAGCCTCTCTTCTGACACAGCATGAGGTAGCTGGATTGAGGGGTGTAATCCTAGAGAAAACAAAAGCTGTCAGGGAGTGAGGAAGAAGCGCACCAAAAACTTCCCCCGGCCCCGTCAGAGTTCAATTCAAACCAGGGGCGGGACGCCCGGACTTTGCCCTCTGTCTGGGAGAACAATTCCTCCTGGTACCAAGTGCAAGAAGACAAGTGTTGAGAGGATCGTCGTAGAGTAGGGGTTCTAGAACTGGGGGGGCGTGGTGCGATCCAGTGTGACGTCCTTTTCTGCTGGTAAATCTTGAGAAGTGACTGAAAGTTACGCAACATTTCAAAGGCCAGTTTGTCAATTCATTTTTTCAATTTTTAAGGTAGTTCATCAATACATAGAGAATAATAAACTCTGTAATAATTTGGTTCCCAGAGTTTTGTCACGTGACGCTGTGTATAAAAATGATTTTGTAGAAGTTTCTATGGAAAATATATGTAATTACCATAACATCGACGATATTTAATAGGCTAGATAATAACTTCGATTGCTGAATATATAATTTGCATAATAAAAGCCCACAAGTTCCGGAAGTATGTGAGATGTAATATTCAGAAGAAGTGTTATGGTAGCGTGCATCAACTGTGTCATCTTGAAGTACAAGATGCAGTAAAGTGATGCTATTTAAGTGTATTATTTTGTGTGCGCCATCGGAGAATTCAGAGGGAAAACGCGGCTTCTTTTCCCAACCTCGATGCAGCCCTTGAGGAAAAGCAGCTTCTTCTGGAAGGCGAGTTGAAGTTGCAAGTGGAGGAACACTTCGAGCTCTTGAAACGAGAATTCGAGGGCTACTTCCCAGACCTGGAAAACTCGGAACTCCCAGAGTGGAAGTTGACGAGAAACCACTTTGGAGTCAACGAAGACATCCTACCGGACGATCTGCAGGAGGAATTTTTGGAACTGAAATTCAACTATACCGCAAAAGACGATTTCCAAACGATGCCTCTGAGCGATTTCTGACGAAATACGTTTGCGTATACCAAAAAGTTGGAAATGTAGCACTGCGCATCTTGCTACCATAATCTGCCACTTACCTTTGTGAAACTGGGTTTTCTACACTCGTGAATGTGAAGACGAAATCAAGGAACAAGCTCGACTGTGAGGCAGATTTGCGATGCGCATTGGCGTCAACCAAACCTCGCATTCAATTATTGTTTAAAAAAAAAAACAACTTCATCCTTCCCGTTGATTTTAGTGATTGTGATTGCTCACATAAAAAAATGTGCAGCCGAAGCTGGTTGCAATTTGATGATGAGACATTGTAATAAAAATTTAACTTGCCATTTTTACACACTCAAATAAACGAACTTGATTTTTATGGATATGGAAATGGTTGAGGAGGGGGCGCGAGATCCGATGAATGATGGTAAGGGGGGCGTGGACGAAAAAGTTTAAGAACCCTTGACGTAGAATAAACAAAATAAAAAAAGTAGCGCCGAAAGGGAGCGAGTGGGAAGGGGACCAACAACTCCCCTAGGCCCCGGGGACGGGGCTTTCCTAATTTGTACTCGGGCCGGGAGGATGTGTAGCTCCTCTAGATACCAAGTGTAACCGGCTACATAGGGTATTATTCCCTGCTGGATGCCGAAGCGGCAGCGGACCTGTCCTTACAGGAGGCCCCGCGGAGGGAGATGATCTCATTGACCTTATTGTCTTCTTCTTTTTAAGAGGATGGCGGGGAGTGAGCCCACTTCTCTCCACCCCCAGAAGCCGCCCCTAGGCCAGACAGACCGGCCACAGGAAGATCCTTTTCGAGATGGAGTAGGGCATGACTCTTAAGGGGACACAAGTTCGGGTAGGAGGTCTCTCCTCTCATTGTGTGTCCTCGGTGGCTATAGCCGCGTAAGAAGAAACTTGCACTGAAGCGGACTCAGGTTCGCCCTCATAGGAGAACCTCCCATCTGGAGCGGGGTTACCTTCGGTAACATGTCCAGCTCAAGGGAAGCATCCATGTGAGCCCCCGTCCCCCAAGGTATCACAGATCACAATTGAGGACTCTTGAATCTTGTGGTTTTAGGTTGGCGTACCAATCTTCATCGGGAAAGAGCGGGGAGCAGGCACGCCAACCAACTGCAAACTCACATTGCAGGGCTGCAGAGGGCACGGCTGAACGGGCGCCGCTTTTCCCTGCCACTCTAAGAGAGTTGGCCTTATCGAGTCGCTCCCACCGGAAGCGGTCGATTCTGGGCCGCCCCCTGTGAAAGGAAAGAAGCGACTGCCGCTAGTGCAAAGATGCAGTTGTCCATAAGCGACTACAAAGGAGGGGTTGAGGGTGGAAGCTACCGCACTCGTAGGCTTAGATAGGATTAAACGGCCCCTCTACTAAAAGAAAGTTGGACTAGCGCCTGCGAAGGCATGGGGTGGGGGTACCTCTTGTTCTGAGGTAGAAGTGACTGTGGGGGGATCCAAAACTTGTAAAGGGAAAGCCCCTTTGCCCATATGACCTCGCAATGCTTTGGAAAGTTAAGAGAAAAGTCTCCATAGGATCAGAAAATTCAAGTAAATGAACATTTACAAATACTCTGCCCACAGATTTGAGCTAAGATGGACCTTGACAACCAGGCCCGCCATACAGGCGAATTTGTTCTGAGCTTTGACCATAATTAATGGGGTTGGCGTAGCCCTCTTCTATGTGTACTAGAAGAAGGTGAGCAGAGTTGACTCTCTAGCACACCCCGTGCATAATACTTTCCTCAGCCAACGGGCTTTCGGTCCTCGCAGCAGGAAGGGACCTCACGGTATACACTACCACTCGACGTATAAGAGGACGAATGTGCGCCGAATAGCAAGAACATAAGTGGATACAGGAAACAGCTTGGAAGGGGGTAGATACGTATGTAATAAAGAGGAGTAGAAATAGAAGGGTCCATAACGAGTAGGGTGGATGATCGCATATTATTATCATACACCCGTGCTAGGTAATCCCGGGATGGCGTGGTACACTCAGGCACAATTTCTAACGAACCGAACTCTGTCCAGATAGGAACAGTTCCTACTGGTGCAAAGTACGGGTAGACAAACGGTTGAGGAGATAGTCTGAAATAATAAAAAATAATAAAGTAGTACTGAGAGGGAGCGAGAGGGAACCGCGCCAACACCTTCCATAGGCCCAATCAGAGAGTTCACGTCAACCCAGCAACGGAGCCTCCCGAATTTGCACTCAGGCCGGGAGAATGTGCAGCTCCTCCGGGTACCAACCAAGTGGTAAAGGTTGTAAGGAAAGTGGGGAAGACAAGGAAAATATGTGGTGTATAGCTAATCCGCTTGTATGTTGGGGCTGGAGGGCACGCCTTCCGCATGTCAGCTGAAACATTATTGCATGCTACACCCGACACCACCTTGCGAGGGCGATGATCAACAGAGCGGAACCGCAACTGACTCCTTAGTATTTTTTTACACTTTTGTATTAGAGTTATTTTCAGCGAGGCTTCCACGTCACAGTCAGGGCCGTAGTCAAGGGGGTATATATATATATATATATATATATATATATATATATATATATATATATATATATATATATATATATATATATATATATATCGTAGAGGCAATTATGTCACAGTCAGGGCCGTAATCAAGGGGGTAGGGTGGGGATTGGCCCTTTAATATATATATATATATATATATATATATATATATATATATATATATATATATATATATATATATATATATATATATATATATATATATATATATATATATTAAGTCTGTCTGTCCATTTATAGGAAGAAAGGTTTAACAATCTACACAAAAACCAAAAGTGTATTTTTATGTAAAGTTTTCAGAGGAAGACAATGGAAGTGATCCCGAGTCTCTAAGTGCCTCTCTAATGAAGCTACGGGCCCTTTTCCAAACTTACCACGTCTATTCGACCTACGGAATGTGAGCTGGGTTTAGACCCTCTAGGAGACAGGTTAGTTTTATCCTGCATTGTTGTTCACGTGTGGGAAGCAAAAACAACCTGTTTGGCCAGCACAACAAGGAAAGACGAAGAATAAGGTATACCAAGAAGTGTTGTGATGTAGCATTGATTAAAGATTAATTTGTGATAAATACAAGAATTTCAACGCAACGCCGGGTACCTAATTCAGTGGCTCATAAGAAAGCCTTAGAAGTACTAGGCAGGACAATGCTAGACACCACGGATTGTGAGGCTCCTATCGGAGGTGTTGTTCCTTTGCTGTAGGGTGATTTCAGGCAGACACTTCCAGTGATCCCTAAAAGAACCAAGGCAGATGAGGTCCAGGCTTGCCTAAAATCATCTTCTTTGTGGCGGAATGTTAGAACACTGTCTCTAAACACAAATATGAGAGCAGATCTCTTTAGTGATGAATGTCAGCACAATTTGCCAAAGACATTCTGACACTGGGAAATGGCAAAGTACCTCTTGATGCTGGTGGTGGAATAGAAATATCTCCTGTCTGCATAGTTATTAATACTATTTCCCAATCCGTCTAAGTTTTGGAATGTGAATTAAAAAAATCGTAAGGTGAGACACTATTAGTGGAAATCAACTCTATGTTGATTGTTCTAGAGCTAAAAGCAAAATTAATGTTTTTATATGCTCCACAAGATAAACTTAAAATATTGTGTACCAAGAAGTTCTCTAGCTGAACAAGATTATGTTTAGTTCATAGAATGACAATATTGTTTGTAAGAATAAACAAAAAAAATATATATTCTCAATAGAGGAACATCAAAATTTAAAATGATGTTTAAAATCTTGAAGATAATTTATCAACCTTTCAGCTGCTTAATAATGGGTGTAGTCGAAACTTTAATTCCTTATTTCCAAATGTGTTTCTGCTCTCAGAATATTTTGCACTTTTTCGTTACTGTTACTGGAGCAGAACAGAGAAGAGTAAAAAATGTCCTGAGGTCATCT
This sequence comes from Ceratothoa steindachneri, assembly GCA_963969495.1. Taxonomy (NCBI): domain Eukaryota; kingdom Metazoa; phylum Arthropoda; class Malacostraca; order Isopoda; family Cymothoidae; genus Ceratothoa; species Ceratothoa steindachneri. The sequence continues at coordinate 133,997,138 of OZ018321.1, read as the reverse complement.
ATGCGTCAAATTAGACTAAGCGGTTTAGGTGTCTTGGCAATGGAAACCCATTTGGCAAGGAATCTTAATGTTGATGGTGTTATTTCTGTTTGCCAGCCATATGGCTAGAAGAGCTCGAAGAATGCAATTTGAATAAAATGTAAATATACCCATGTTATGCTTACCAATGTATGAGAACCCTTGTTATTTTTTATTGTATATATACATGATACAATTCTTACTTTTTTTCATCTCAAATTAACTATAATGTGAGGTTAAATGCTAACAAAGTGTTTTGATAAGATGTATTCATTTCATTTTTATAACACTAATAAAATACAGGGAAAACACTTCTTAAAATTCACAACTTTGAGGCATATACTGTATGATAGAGATCTGAAGGTGTGGGCCCGGAAATGCCTAGCCCCTGTGGCTCAGGTTGGCTGGCTACGCCCCATGTCGCAGTATGAACTTTCAGGCTTTTATATATTCATGTAGATTTAACTCCCTCTTATGCAGGGTGCACCCGGGGCAACAGAGCGAAGGAAAAGAGAGAACAAGATCAGGGATAAAAAGTATCGCCACAACAAAACCACCTTGGTGGGGCCGGGAGGGGGAGACGGAACCTTACCAGGAACATTTTTACACTGGGTACAGGTAAACAAAAGCACAAGTTTGACCCTCCATTTGCCAGGGACCTTTTATGGTGTATTAGACACGATACCAACCCGCAGGAACGCATCCAAATTCGCTTAGTAAAGGTCAGGTCGATGCGAAACCTTGAAACAAATCGAAATGTCTTTATCACTGACAAACGGCAATTGAGGCTTAAGACGGAGTTTGAAGCCCTTTCACTTTCGAACACAACCCCGCCCTCGGAAATATTTCGGAGGTAAGAGAACTCTTGTAACCACCGAGATTCTAACCAGAAGCGAGAACGTGATTACCCCTTATTAACTCGTCCCAGTGTCTTCCTATATATCTACCCAATGCCCTACTTAATTCTCCCAGCCTTCTTGGATTCAAACCACTTGGGGGGGGGGGGCTTAAACCTTCTTTCACCCACCCGAGGGTGAAAAATCAGGGCTAAAAAAAACAAAAAAAAAACAATCCAACCTTAAAGCAAGGGCCGGGAGAGCGTCCCTAAAGCCTCCATAAATAAGACCTAAAGTACGGGTTTGACACCCCCCGCCTTGAGGTAACTAACCTTTCATCTAGAGGGCGTGCCTTCCAGCCCTAACACTCAGGTGTATCAGCTAAATAACACACAGCTCACCCCCCCCCCCCCCCAGCAGCTTTTGTCGGGTTCGCGGATCGGTCTCGAGATAGCGAAACAAATCGCGCCACCTCACTAAGGTGCGTGCGTACACGTGTACATTTAAGGGGTTCGCCCAAGGCGGAGGTTTGACGACACAATCAGGCTTTTGCCAAGCACCTCCAAGTGGGATGAGAATGGGGATGTCGACCAGGAATTTAATCTAATCGCATCTGGCGTCGTTCCCTCATTCCCGGGAGGTTAGGATTGACGCGACAAGTTATTTACTTACCACTTAGAAGGAATAAGCGGTAATGGGCGGGGATGTAGCGAAGCCGATCCAGTCATACCGGTTGTGGCGTTGTTGCACGCGAATTCCACACTGTAGGAAAGATTATGAAACTTTGAATCTCAAGACAACGAAGTCCCCTAGAAGATGAGGTGGTGGAGTTGGGAAAAATGAAAATGTGCGGAAAGTATATAGCCCGAGTACCCTTAAGAGGATACTACTTGAACCCAGCGGGGCCGCGACGAGAAAATCTCATAAACCTGCCCAACCTCTGTTACACCAGATACACATGTGGGGTACTCAAAACGAACAAGCGCTGGTTTGGCACCGCGGGGAGATATGAGAGCTCAACTATTATTTAAGGTGTAACAAACGAGAGAATTTTTATCAAAAGGAAAATTAATATGACGAAAACAACGGATAAATTTAAACAGAGAAAAGGGATAAAGCTAACTAATATCAAGCCGCGTTACGAATCTTGAAGAACAAATTCGCAAGAAGCCCCCCCCGCCCCCTACGAACTGGATCACCTTTTGGAGGGATCGACGAACAAAGGGACGATACAACCACTTCTACCAACCTACCTTTAGAATTAACCATCCCTTTTCCCAGCTATTGCCAAGCTTACGAATTGAGAGGAGATACGCGACTATCTCTCAAAAACGTTATCGTGAGAGAACGCCCCTGTATCGCTATCTGAGAATTGCGACTGGACCCAGTTCTTGGCGGATGCCTCTCTTCCCTCTGCATCAACCGGCCGAGGCCAATCAAGACCCAATCGGTTTGGTTTTTTTTATTGTTTTTTTAGGAGCCCATCTGGCGATTGCCTACTTTGGCATAAGTCGCCGTACTCAACACTGTCTAATATTAGTCATTTTTAAACTAAGAGGCAAAAAAACATTGATGCATAAACTCATCTACATTAATGACACCCATCTCAAGCTCGTCGATCAGATCGGGAAAGACTTGACCCCGGGGGTTAATATAGTAGTCTCCTCAGAAGGGGTGTCTACCGTTTAGATCTTCTAGCAAGAGAAAGGGCCTCGGCAACCGTGCCACGACGCGGCGGGACTCCCCTGCGTCGATGTCGGCTGACGGTGTAATGTACTTGGAAGTAACAGTATACTTCCTATGAAGGTGTAGCTGCACAGCTACTGCCTGAAAGGAGGTATATAAAGCGAAGACAAGAACAGAGACATCATGCCAGGTGTAAAGCGCACATCCTCCCGCCCGGCAGCCATCCCGTGGTAGTGTGGTGACAAAACCCTTATACCCCGGGAGGGTATGTAGGGGGCATGCGCCCAGCATGGTCTCCTGCAAAAAGATAGCTAACGGGAAACGGGACAAGACGAGCCTCCGCAGCTCCTCCCAGTTGGCCCGGAGTCCGTGGCAATTCCATTGAAGGAATATGCCGTCCAGGCCTAGCTCGGAGGAGTCGCGGGGGCCCTCCTCGAACTGAAGACACTCACGGGAATGACCGTACGCTTCCGGAGGCAAAGCTCAGAGCGCTGTTGGCCGGACAATGCGCTGAAGGCGCTGTCAACTTCGAGGACAAAATTTGGGGAGGTTGGGTTCGCAATGCGAGTCTTTTCCTCATTCCGCCTCGAAACTTTAGGCGGGCGGGGCGGCTTCGGAGCAGGGAACCGTCGTTTAGAGGATACACCGTCCCCGAGCCACCCAGCCTACCACTGTGCGTGGGCGAAGTAGCCGAAGCTCCTTTGCTGCTATCTTCCTTTAGTGGGGCAGCTTTAGGAACCCCGGAAGATGGACTGGTGACCAACTTCAGGGGTGTTGTCTCCTGTGAGTCTGACGACTGGGTGGAGGCGCGTGGCTGTTTCGCCTTACGGGAAACGGTCACGCTGGGAAAAGGGGGTGGTTCCTGGTTTTGGCCGGGGCTGAGTGTGTGGCTTCTGTGCCGCCAGATTTACCAAGGGAGCGCCCTGGTTTGGTAGAACCCGCAGAAGGGTTCCGACTGGGCGCAGAAACGACCGTACTCGTAGGCCTGGAGGGGCCAGAAACAGAAGGTGTCTTTTTCAACATTGAGGCATAGGACGTCCCTGGTAAAGCCGGGCGCGCAAGGAGCAAGTCCTTAGCCTCACGAAATGAGAGACGATCCTAAGCCTGAACGGCCAGGATTTCCTTCTCAAAGAGATACGAACCACATTGCTTCGAAGAAGCGGGGTGCGGCTCTCCGCAATTCACACACGAGTTGGAGTAAATTTGTGTGGCCTTGGAGCAACTTACACAGGTTTCGGGTAACCCCGACTTTGCACGTCAACAGGAGCGATTAGTATGGCCGAAGCGGTGGCAGTAATAGCACCTCCGCGGCAGTGGCACAAATGCCTTCACGCGGTAACAGGTACCAACCGGCACGCACCGACTCAGGGAGATTGCCACAGTCAACGTGACGAAGAGTGTAGGGTGGGTCTCGAGACCCCTCCCTGTTTTGTCATCATATGTTCGACCTTGACAGCCCCAGGGTCAGCCAGCTCTAAGGTAATATTCCCTATGGAATGGTCCATGAGTTCCCTCGGATAAAACTACTCCTTTCACGAAGTTCATGGTAGAGAGCGGCGTCACTCACAGGCGTGCCATCAAGTGTCCGAAGGGCACTAATCATGGCCACCTGGGATGGATTCGACGCATTCGCCAAAAGGCTCCAATCCGAGAAAGGGGTCACCTTCGGGTCTCTACGAAGCACACTAGCTAAAGCTCTCCTCTGATGGATCATGTTGCCCTTGCCCACCATAATGTCATCAGTGGAGCGAATAACGAGGAAGCGTTAGAATCCAGCGGGCTCGAAAACTCCAGGTAACCTCTGAATGAGGGGCCCCCGATGTTATCGAGGCTCCGCCCTGTGCACTTTTGGTCTTTGTCATAGTCAGGGGCTCCGCACACGGGGAACTATAGGGGCCAGATGTACCGATCTTGGCTTGATCGCCTACCAAAGTGGCAGCAGACCCATCCGTCCCCGCAGCCCCCACGGATGGAGAGGAGCCCCGAGTCTTTTTCTTTTTAGGAGAGGTGGGCAGGGAAAGGCACCCGCTTTTCCCTTCTGCCGCCAGGAGCCCCCAGGACAGATGGTCCTGGTGGTCGCAGGGGCACCGGTTGGAGGAGATCCCTCCCCTCCTTGTACTGCCTCGAAGATCACAGCCGTTTGAGGGGGACCTTGCATAGGGGCGGATTCAGAGTCGGTGCTTAGGGCCGAGCCCGAATTCCCCCCATGGAAGGCCCTACCGTCTGAGGCTGGGTTTCCTCAAGGACAATTTCTATCACAGGAGGGGTCTCCAGTTGGCCATCCCCTCCCAGGACATCGCAGGTCCCGTTGGCAGAGTCACCAGTCATGTGTGGGGAGGCACAGGCCTTGACCCGGCAAGGTTCAATATTCTTGCCAGCAGGTATTTTGAGGGAAGCGACCGAAGGGGCCTGGCTTCCCTCTCCCCCTTAAGGGGGTTTGCCCTACCGAGCCGCTTGCACGAGGGGCGGTCGGCAATGGGCTGCATGCTGGCTTTCTTTGCAGTCCCCTTAGAAAGAAAAGGAGGGACTGCCGCTGGAAAGAGGGAGGTGCCCGAAAGCACCTCCAGAGAAGGGGGTGAGGGCGAATCCCCTTTACCCGTAGTCGCAGGAGAGTAGTAAGCCTCCTCTCCGGTTAGAGAAATATGGAGGGTCCCCTGCGCACGCACAGTTGGGGGACCTCCATTTTTTCTGTGGAGATGCCCGAGGGCGGCTCCGTCAATGACACAGGGTGAATTAAGGGGGGATTTTTAGTTTTATCATCATTGGGCATGGGGATCCTATTTGTTCTACGGGATGCAATAGCTTATCACCCCTCGCAGTGGCCAGCTCTGCAGGGGAGGCGTACAGGCTTGGCAGAGCCAGGTGCTGATATTTAAGGCCACACCTCCCGCCTGGTGACCTGGCAGCCCTTCAGCATGGTGGCTCCACCTTGGGCACGGAGTAAAATCAAGGATAGATGGTGAAGTGAGAAGGAAAAGGGATGTGAGGAAGATAAGGGTGGATATGAAGCAGGTTGTTAAAAAAAACATCCCGAACCGGAGCTCAGGGGTTAAAGAACATTATTCCCTCCCCCCTCAGCCCAGATCCGGGACGGTTGGCTGAGAAGGTCAGCATCTACCCTGTGAAATTAGAGGCTGACCAGAGAAAGTTGTGGGAGAGGTTGTATGAAAAGCGACGAAGTAGGGGAGAAATACAGGCTATCTGAAGGAAGGAAGAGAAGCTAAGCTGGGGCCAGACGGAGCGCTGGATCCCGTCAGCACGGCGGCCAGGATGGCAAATCACCGCGCCCCTTACGGGGCCAAATTGATTGCAATGAAGCAGCGTCTGGGTAGTTCGATGTAGGGACTTACCAAGACACGAAGGTACCCAGCTTTAATATACTGCGGCAGTTCTTGTCGTTCGAATGTTAAAATCAGTGTGGCGGTTGGGTCTCTAGTGGAGCCTAATGTTTTAGTTACCCTGTGTACCTGTGTGACACGTTGGGTACTAAGCTTACACTTAAGGCAGGTGGGGTCGTAGTCCCTTAGTTCGTTTGAACGGACGACACCTTTTACAAAATTCAGACGCGGATGGGGCGAGACAGTTACTGGAACTTCAGCTATCGAAGATAGATTTCGCACAAGGTTGTGTTGAGAGTGGGATGACACCTCGACTACGACATCACCACCACCTCTTGACCACATCCGACGGGGTTCACCACAGCGGGACTCAAAAGATTCATTGACGTCAAACACATCGACTTTTGCAAGTGGGGTATCGGATGATGAATTCATGACAAGAAAGCGAGGATAATCTAGATCTGGGTCTACTTCTTTGGAATAGGGGTCCAACGAGCGAGGGAAGGCTGAAAGGGGAGCTAAGGAATGTTTGGCACGAGAACCCTTACGAGAAGGGGAGGTTTTCGCTTTATGGCTAGCCATTGCAAAAAGAAAAAAACTTCGCATTCTCCCTAGGGGACTCCCCACCATGGAGGCCTACAAGGGCCAGGCACTACTGCAACTCTACAATCAGTTACGTCCGGTATGTCCTCTTGGAGAATGGATACGGATCCACCACACCATCTTTAGAAACCTAAGAGGTTGCCTGAGTTCTCCTACGCACGGAGAAAAGGGGCCAACGTTGGGTTTCTCCTTGGGAATTCGGTAGACGAAGGCGGTGGAGATGCCCAGCCTCTTCCACCTTCATGAAAGAACAATTCAGAATCACTCCATAAGACGAGCAGAGGTCGGGTATCTATAAGGGCCACTAGATAGGTGAAGGAAGAGGGGGAAATAAAGGGCAGTGGAAGAACGTAATAGGGGAGGAAAGAAATAAGGGCATGTTAAAAGTCTTGTTGCTGCACCGTGGGACCCCTAAGGGGCCCAGGGCTGACCCCATTCGCCACGAAAAGGCCAGAGCGCCTCTGAGAACAACCTCTGAAGAAAAGATCCCAGAGAACGAGGGGGCAAGCTTAAATTATCCAAAGACAAAAGGAGATTTAGGTGTGGTAGTAAATACTAAAGCTCCCCAAATTGCCTGGAGGTAAGAAATAAGACTGTTGGGTATTATAGAATAAATGTGTAAGTTATAAAAAGTAGTTATTACTGGATTGCATCATTCTTGTTTCCGCATTAAATACTGCATACAGCCAGGGCTCATTATTCTCAGGATAACTGTTTAGGGGTGAGCCAGTGAAGGGTTACAGAGTTAATTTCTGTTAGCCCTATATGTTATGAAAAGGGGTTGCATAGTTTGAAGACAGTCGCGGATCTAAGATAAAAATTTAGGGAACGAGGGCATATATAACCTGAATTCCTCTCTGTGACAGAGTGTCTATTTGTTTTGTGATTTTGAATTCAAGGTATTTTCAAGGATTTTAAGGACTTTTAAAATTAATCAAGGACTGGTTTGAGCCATAGCTGTTTTTCTTTAAATTATTAGTTACACGATCCTTGTATGTTTTATTAAATTTATGAGACGATTTTTTTAATTAAATAATTTCCATCTTCAAAAACTATCCATTTCATGAAAATTTAGTACCTACATTTGGAAATACTTCCATTTTCAGGTATAAAAATATATTTTAAAGCATTTATTTTTTCTCAGCCACACAATTACCTAAATTATAATTTGCAAAAATATCCATTACTTTCCTCTCTTCATAACAAAGAATTTTTTTTTTTTTATTTAAGGGGCTATCTGGCGACTGCCGACTTAGGCATAAGTCGCAGTAAACAAACAGCCTAGTTCTAGGCTACTTTAAAAAATTGAACAGTAAACAACAATAAAAAGAAATAACAATAACAATAACAAAACAATAACAATAAAAAAGCAATAACAAAAACAACAACAATTAAACCTGGTTAAAAGAAAGGGAGAAGGCCGGCGTCCCCCAAAAAGTCAACAAGTCCAATAGTAAAAGTGCACGCACTCGTCCCAAGTACAAGGGACAGGCGGTAGCGACCCCGCCCATCCCGGTACTGGGACAGGTATCGTGCGCGAAGATCACCCAGACTGGGACATTCGACAAGAATGTGCCGAACAGTCTGGGGGACGACGCAGTAGTTGCAATAGGGCGCAGGCGAGCGCTCCATCAAATAGCGATGCGTCATACGAGTGTGCCCGATTCGGAGACGACAGAAAGCAACCTGAAGCCGCCGCGGCATTGGGGGATAGGTCCATTGGAACAGTCGCCGCGCAATGGCACGCCACTTTAAGTTCCCTTCGACCGTCTCCCATCTTCTTTGCCAAGCAGTCCGAAGAGCTGCCCGTATTCCTGCCATGTAGTCAGTGTGGGGAAGAGCGAAACGCTAGTCCGGTCGCAAAGTCCTCACGGACTCTTTGGCGCCCTCATTCCACGCAATTCCTACATGTCCAGGAACCCAGCAGAAGATAATCTCGACATCTGCCCGGCTGGCTAAAACCATGGCGTCACGGATATCGCGAACCAGGGGATGCGGAGATTCCAATGCCCCGAGAGAACTCAGGGCGCTTTGTGAGTCGCTATAGATCACAATCCGGTCTCCGAACCGGGCACGTCGCGTAATCTCCCGTACCGAGTGGTGTATTGCCACCAGCTCGGCCGTGAAGACAGACGCAGCGCCTGGTAGAGCCCCGCTGACTTCAAACAGAGGGGATACGGCGTGGAAGCCGACCCCCTCTTGGGACTTAGAGCCATCCGTATACACTGGCACGGTACCAGCGTGACACGATGTGTGCTCCAAAAAGGTCGAACGCAATACTCCCGGCGCAGTACAAGCTTTGGGAGCAGAGGCGTGGCGACAAATAGCCAAATGTGGTACCCTCCAGGGTGGCGTCCTGGGCAGAACCAGGGGCGCCACCGGCCCGAGAGCTATATCTACCTCTCGAAGGAGTTTCCTGGCCCTAAACCCAAAGGGCTTAGGGTATGACTGGCGTCTCTCAGCGGCATAGGCACCATCGAGATCAGTTGCGGATGAAGTGAGAGCTGTTGGCGACTGAGGGAGGCACGGGGTTCGCGCGTACAGGCGAGTGATGCACTGCACGCGGCACAGAGCGAGTGGCATCTCCCCAGCATCGACCAACAGGCTCTCAATGGGGGAAGTGAGGAAGGCACCGGTAGCAAGGCGAAGGCCGGTGTGGTGGATCGAATCCACCTTCCGCAATAAACGCTCGGCTGCGGATGCATAAAACTCGCATCCGTAGTCGAGCTTCGACCGAACAAAGGATCGATAAAAAAGTAAGGCAGTAGCCCTATCAGCGCCCCAAGCGCTGAACGTCACGGAAAGGAGAATGTCCATGGCGCGGGTACCAGAGACCCTAAGGCTGCGAAGATGAGCCTCCCAGGTGAGGCGTCGGTCGAATACAAGACCAAGGAAACGGTGCGACTCAACCACATCCAGGCGCACCCCATTAAGAAAGAAATCTGGGTCAGGGTGAAGCCGTGGATGGCAGCAAAAGTGCACCACCTTATTCTTGGCCAAAGTAAACCGAAACCTGTGCGCTTCGGCATAGCGAGAGACGCGGTTCAATGCCTGTTGGAGTCGACGCTCCAGAGTTGGCATCTGGGCCGCGCCAAAAGAGATCGAAAGGTCGTCCACGTAGAGCGTAGCGAGAACATCTTCCGGAAGCACCGAGGTGATGCCGTTGATGCTCAGGGCAAAGAGTGTGACACTGAGGACACTTCCCTGCGGGACACCCTCTTCCTGCTCCTTTGGGCCGGAGAGGGCTCCCCCCACCCATACGCGGAATCGACGATCTCTCAAAAATTCAGATATAAACATTGGGAGGCGTCCCCTCGCCCCCATCGTGTGGAGAGTCTCCATGATACCGTATCGCCATGCGGTATCATAAGCCTTCTCCAGATCAAAAAACACCGTGGCGTAGTGCCGTCTACGAAGGCAAGCCTCGCAGACGGCAGTTTCCAGTCGGAGCAGAGCATCCGACGTGAAGTGGAACTTACGGAAGCCGCACTGTGAGGAAGACAGATGGCCTCCGCTGTCCAGGAAATAGGCTAATCTAACATTTACCAATTTCTCCATCAACTTGCACACGCAAGAGGTTGAGAGATTGGGCGGAAACCGGTCGGAGTAGAGTGATCTCTCCCCGGCTTGCGAAAGGCGAGCACAGTAGCGATTCGCCAGGAGTCTGGGAGAAGACCTTCCACTCAGATCCTGTTGAACAAATCTAACAGAGAGGCCATGCCTCGCTCACCCAGGTGTCGAAGCATGGCGTACGGGACATCGTCCGAACCATGGGTGGTGTCCGCGCACGAAGCGAGAGCGGAACTCAACTCACTCACAGTAAACTTGTCGTTGAAGGGTTCTCCGCCTCTGTAGGAAAAGTCCAGCCGGCGGCCTTCCGCGACATGACGATGTGCATTGAATGCTGGCGGAGCAGCATCACGGCTAGAGAACGCGGAAAAAGCGGTCGCTAAGGATTTCGCGACGGACGCGGGGTCCGAGATTGCGGTCCCATTCTCCTGGAGAACGGGAGGGGGTCCTGCGAGAACTTGCCCCGAATCCTTTTGACTCGCTTCCACACCTCAGCTAAAGGGGTCTTCCTGTTAAGTGAAGACACGTATGCCCGCCAAGAAGAGCGGCGGGCGTGCTTCGAAATATACCGGAACCTAGCCCTAGCCCGACGAAATTCAGCGACAGTGAAATCGTTCGGGCGGCGCTTATAGCGCATGCAGGCATAACGCTTCTGTTTGAGGGCCGTCTCACACTCGGCCGACCACCATGGGAGTGGTCGGCGTGCAAAACGGCCAGACGTCCTAGGAATAGTAGTCAGGCCTCACGGCGATGAGGTTGCCGGAGAAGAACTCAACGGCCTCATCTACAGACCTAAACTCCTCAACTGAGATAGAGAATTCAGTCATTTCCTGAAATGCAGGCCACCGCGCCCGCGCCAAGCACCACCGAGGTGGTCTCTCAGGCGGCAGTTGCCCTGAAAAATGATATTTGAATGGGAAGGTGATCACTACCATGGAGGTCATCGACCACCTTTCAATCAAAATCAGGCTGTGCATCCGAAGAGCACAAAGATAGGTCGAGGCAAGAAAATGAAGCGGTTCTCGGACAGTGATGCGTAAACTCATCCACGTTTAGGACACCCATCTCAAGCTCTCCGATCAGATCGGCAAGGACTTGTCCCCTGGGATTTATGGAGTAATCTCGCCAGAGAGGATGCCTGCCGTTCAGATCTCCAAGCAAGAGATAGGGCCTCGGCAACCGTGCCACGACGCGGCGGAAGTCCCCCGCACCGAAGTCAGCTGACGGTGGAATGTACGCAGAAATGATAGTATACCTCCTATCCAGGTGCAGCTGCACAGCCACTGCCTGAAAGGAGGTATCTAAAGAGAAGGGAAGAACGGAGACATCATGCCGGGTGTAAACCGCGCATCCTCCAGCCCGGCCATCCCGCGATGGTGGAGTCGCAAGACCTTTATACCCCGGGAGGGCAGGCAGCGGGCACGCGCCTAGCATGGTCTCCTGCAAAAAAAATAGCTAAAGGGGAACGGGAGAAGATGAGCCTCCGCAGCTTCTCCCAGTTGGCCCGGAGTCCACGGCAATTCCATTGAAGGAATATGCCCTCCAGGCCTAGCTCGGAGACGCGGGGGCCCTCCTCGAACTGAAGACCCTCACAGGAATGGCCGTACGCTTCCCGGGGGCAGAACCCCGGGCGCTGTCGACTTCGAGGACTTATTGGGGGAGGTTGGGCTCGCCATGCGAGTCTTTTCCTCCCTCCGCCTCGAAACCTTAGGCGGGCGTTGCGGCTCGGGAGGCGGGGGGACCTCTTTTCGAGGAGCCACCGTCTCCGAGCCACTCGCTCCACCTCGAGGCGTGGGCGAAGCTCCTTTGTTGCTGTCCTTCTTTCGGGGAACAGCTTTAGGAACCCCGGAAGATGGCCTAGCGACCATCTTCAGGGGTGTTGCCTCTTGTGAGTCTAACGACTCGGTGGAGGCGCGTGGCCGTTTCGCCTTACGGGAAACGGTCACGCTGGGGTAAGAGGGGGGAGCCCTGGTTCTTGCCGGGGCACGGTATGAACCCTTTTTGCCGCCAGCTTTACCGGGGGAGCGCCCGGGTTTGGTAGAGCCCGCAGAAGGGCTCCGAAGATTTAAGAGATTTAAGATAAGTTACCGGTGGGTTGCTGCTCAATCCAAGTGGATTCTATATGGCCGCTAGGGTGAAACGAGAAATATCATCTATAAAAGGTGGAGGAGACCACTTTGTCACAAAAATTTATAAAACGACGGGTTAAAAGATTCCTCCGCCAATATGAATCGAAGACGGGTGTGTTGAGGAATAGTTAAAAGGGTCGGGAAACAGGACAACCGGAGAATGGTAAAATGGCTACAATCCAATAAAAGGTGGGCAACCGATTGTTCCCCACTACAAAAACGACAGCGAGGGCTGATATGGGCATCACCCGAAACAAGATGGCCGTGAGTAAGTCTCGTGTGGCCAATGCGAACTCGGCAAAGGGCCACCTCCAACGACCGCATTCTATGACGACTCGAGGGCCAAGAGCGAATAGAATTTTTTATTTTGTATAGTTTGGATGATGAACAGTCATCCCATTCATTCTGCCACAGTTGAAAAATATACTTTCTTATTGAAGGAAAGTAGTCCCTAAAAGGCAGAGCAGAGTTCTCAGGGGACACAGAATGTGCTGAGCGGGCCAGCCGATCAGCCTTCTCGTTGCCCAGGACCCCCACATGCCCAGGAACCCAGCAAAAAATAATTCTATATCGGGATGCATTTTGGATCAGCCAGTTGCAAATTTCTGTGACCACGGGATGGGACGCATTAAAAGATCTAATTGATTGTAAGACACTCCTTGAGTCGGAAAAAATGACAAAATCACTAAAAGGTAAGATTTGGATGAGTCTAAAGGCTAAAAGGATTGCTGAAAGTTCAGCGGTAAAAATGGATGCTGCTGGCGGCAAAGATAAAGTTAAGAATTCTCCTCCTCGATAGATGGCTGCGGCGCCCACGCCCCCGTCCGACTTAGAGCCATCCGTGTAGAGTGGGCAGCATTGTTTGTGGGAGATCGAATGCTCTAAGAACAGGCTTTTAATGATGTGAGGGTCCATGGAGGACTTCTCCATGCTCCACATGTTGGTACATATTGTGGGGAGAGGAGCACGCCACCTAGGGTTCAGTAAGGATGGAAGAGAAAGGACCCTTGGAGCACCCAGGTTAGAGAGATGATCTCCTATGTGAAGGTTCAAAGGGCGGGGTAAAGATGGCAACTTATCATATGCCACCGTTGATTCGGCAGCATACAGGCATCTGTAGACCTCTGATACAGGGGCTTGCTGTACTCGGCAGAGGTATCGCATGCAGATTTGAAGTCTATGGTAGGGCAAAGGGAGTACCCCACTCTCGCAGTAAAGGCTGTTGACAGGAGAAGTACGGAAGGCTCCACTAGAAAGGCGAACTCCAAGGTTTCGAATGGGGTTCAGCATTTTAAGGGCTGAAGGGGAAGCCGATGAGTAAATTTGACAGCCATAATCCAATTTGGATTGAACGAGGGCTTTGTATAATGTCCACAATGTTTGTCGGTCACTGCCCCACGAAGTGTGTGAGAGGACTTTCAAAATGTCTAGAGCCCGCAGACAGCCTGTTCGAAGTCGGCGTAGGTGTGGTAACCAGGATAACTTTGGATCGAGAGTTACGCCAAGGAACCAAAACTCGGAGACAAACTCTATTTCTTCGCCTTGTAGGGATATAGATGGCGGAACAAGAACTTCTCTGCCTCGGTGAAAATACATTGCTTTGGTTTTGGTCGTGGAAAAGCGGAATCCCTTCAAGTTGTGCTCTTTTGGATACAGCATCGACCGCCAGTTGTAGCCGACGCGCTGCTGATGAAAGGCGAGGTGAGGAACAGTATAGTGCTATATCATCGACAAACAGAGTTGCCGATACACCTTCTGGGAGACGAAATAATATCATTGATGGCAATTATAAAACATAAGACACTTAAAACACTGCCCTGAGGAACTCCCTCCTCTTGGGGTTGCAGGTCAGAGTATGCGTCTCCAACACGTACCTTGAAGGATCGAGATGCTAAAAAACTTTGAATAAATGAAGGTAAAAGGCCTCTCATCCCCCAGACGTATAACTGCTTCAAGATGCCGTATCTCCATGTTGTGTCGTAGGCTTTCTCAATATCGAAAAATATGGCTAGGACTCGGTGCTTTAATGAGAAAGTTTTCCGGACTGATCCCTCGAAACGTACTAGTAGGTCAAGGGTACTATGACCTTTGCGGAAGCCACATTGAAATGGAGAGAGAAGGTGATTGGCTTCTAGGAACCAGTTTAGGCGCTCCAATATAATTTTTTCCAGCAACTTACTCAAACAGCTGGTGAGAGCTATAGGGCGGTAGTGATCTGCATTCAACCCGTCCCTGCCCGGTTTGACAAAGGGAAGGATGATCCCAATGCGCCATGACGACGGGTAAAAACCCTTCACCCATATAAGGTTGTACAAATCAAGCAGGAAGAGAGTAGAGTGTGGATGTAGGTGCCGAATCATGTCGAAATGGATCTCATCAAGGCCAGGGGAAGTAGATCTGCAAAGGGACAAAGCGCTTTGCAGCTCATAGATGCTGAATAGAGCGTTATACGGAAGGTTAGATTTTGTTGTGAAGTTGAGAGAATGAGATTCTTCCTTTGATTTGTAGGATTGAAAAGCCTTATCGTAACGGCTGACACTGCTGACGGCGCGGAAATGGTCAGCAAAATCATTGCTGACCGCCAGGCCATCATTCTCCAAGGAAGCGTCTAAGATGAGTGCGGGGGTATGATGATTAGCATAACGGCCCCTGATCTTATTAATCCTCTTCCAGATATTAGCAGTAGGTGTCATAGAGATCGATGAAACGTATCTGCGCCATGAATTTCGGCGAGCTTGACGAAGGGTTCTTTGGCGAAGCGCAAGAGCTCGGTTTCGGTCGACCTTGTTGCACAAAGTTGGGTTCTTTCGGAATCGGGCATGGGCTAACTTGTAATTTTTGATAGCTGTTGCACACGTCGAAGTCCACCAGGGCACGGTTGAGCGGCCCGTGACAGGTCGCCTCCGTGGGATGGTTTGTGTTGCTGCATTGTAGATAGTCGATGTAAAGTATTTTACTGCCGCGTCCACTCCATTGAAGGTCCCCAAAGATGCATTTGTGAAGGACGCCTCTTGGAAACCTTCCCAATCTGCATGACCTAAGTCCCACTTAAGGGGCATGGTTGTATGAGGGCTAACTTGAAGGGCCAACAAGACAATAGGGAAGTGGTCACTCCCATGGAGATCGTCAAGAATTGACCATCGAAATTGCGTGAAGCAATCAGGGGAACAAACAGACAGGTCAACACAGCTAAAAGAGTCCGTCTGGACATGATAAGAGGTAAAATCGCCAGTATTTAAAACACAAAGAAGGTCAGATAATAAAAGAGACTCTAAAACACTGCCTTTGGCATTTCGAGTGATGTCACCCCAGTATGGGTGACGGGCGTTAAAATCTCCTAGTAATAAGAATGGGGAGGGCAACTGGTCTATAAGTTCTAAAAGGTCGGATCTTGACAATGATAAACAAGGGGGTAGGTAAATAGAGCAAACGGTAAAAAGCTTAGTAAGAAAAACCCTCACAGCAACAGCTTGGAGGGTAGTATGTAGGGAGATGAGAGAAACATGGTAGGATGAAGATACCATGATTGACACCCCTCCATGAGAGGGGCTTCCAGCAGGAGCAATAGAGTTGAAAGTGAGAAAACCGGGTACCGGCGGAAAGCGCCGTATACCCAGTTTATTCTCCTGGAGACAAATAACAGCGGGGTGGATAGTTGTCAAAAGAATTTTGAGTTCTTCCCACTTTGGAAGAACTCCTTGACAATTCCATTGTAAAATGGAAGATATTATGTGTGACGATTAGATACCACTGTGGATATCTTTTTCTCTTTTGAAGCCGATAATGTATTTGAGGTTCTTCCCAAAGAGCTTGGGAGACGGAGAGCTGATTTTGAGGATCCTGCTTTTGCAGGGGGAGAAATCCTAGATGGAGTAGTAACTGAGGTTTTTTTCGTGGGTTTTGGAGAACCGACCGAGGCCCTTGATTGTAATTCGGGCTCGCAACCTGGCGGAAAAGGAAGATCAAGAAGGGATTTTCGGCCGGTAGATCCGGATTCATGGGTCGAGGGTATTTTAGGTGTCTGAGGAGTTGGTCCAACCGCCGCAGTTGGTGATGTTGGAGTATCAACTGCTTCAATCGGATCTTGGTTTGAAGGGTGAGTGGGACGAACAGGTGATCTGAGCGAGGTGTGTGGAGCTGGGTGTATTTCTGCCATCGTTTGGATCAGGATGGGGCTTACGTCCTGTGAAGGGCGAGACGGACTTAAGGGCAGAGAATGTTCAACCATAGGGGAGGAGTCCATTGGAGATTCTCGGGGTTCGGCCGAGTCGGATCCAGAGGCTGCCCGCTTATTGGTGGTCGATGACCCAGGTGAGGAATCCTTTCTCTTACCACTAGGCTTTGAGTCTCGTGGCCGGGTGGATGAACCTTCACTGGTCGATGTTGAGGATTCTTTCAAATAGCGCCTGATGTCTTCAAGCGTCTCTCCCAGCAAGAGCTGCTGGAGAGAGGGGGGCTACATTAATTATCTCGGTATGAGAGCGATGCTTTGACTGCATATTCTGAATATTTTCGACGCTGCGAGTAGATCTAGGATGAAGTGTTTCAGGCTGGTCGGAACTCGCGCGTGATGGTCGGTTTCGTCCAGCATCACGTAAAACGTCAGAGAAGAGCCGGCCGAGTGGCGAGGTTTGTGCTCGGGCACGCTGGCGGGCCTCTCTTATATCTAGACGTAGGGAGTCGCGCAAAGCGAGAACTTCCTTTTCATATAAAAATATAGAGCAGAGTTTCGACGCAGCACTGTGGGTACCTCCGCAGTTGGCACAGTGGGGCGTTTTGGTGCATTCGGGGCCATGGTAGTCGGAGCTACAATTCACGCAGGAGCGAGGGTGCCGACAAGCTCGGCCAACATGTCCAAATTGATTGCAATTGAAGCAGCGTTTGGGTAGTTCGATGTAGGGACTTACCGGGACACGAAGGTACCCAGCTTTAATATACTGGGGCAGTTCTTGGCGTTCAAATGTTAAAATCAGTGTGGCGGTTGGAACTTTAGTGGAGCCTAATGTTTTAGTTACCCTGTGTACCTGTGTGACACGTTGGGTACTGAGCTTAATCTGAAGGCGGGTGGGGTCGTAGTCCTTTAGTTCGTTTGAACGGACGACACCTTTGACGAAATTCAGACGTGGATGGGGCGAGACAGTTATTGGAATTTCAGCTATCGAAGATAGATTTCGCACAAGGTTGTGTTGAGAGTGGGATGACACCTCGACTACGACATCACCACTTCCTCTTGACCACATCCGGCGGGGTTCACCACAGCGGGACTCAAAAGATTCATTGACATCAAACACATCGACTTTTGCAAGTGGGATGTCAGATGATGAATTCATGACAAGAAAGCGAGGATAATCAAGATCTGGGTCTACTTCGTTGGAATAGGGGTCCAACGAGCGAGGAAAGGCTGAAAGGGAAGCTAAGGAACGTTTGGCACGAGAACCCTTACGAGAAGGGGAGGTTTTTGGTTTATGGCTAGCCATTGCAAAAAGAAAAAAAACTTCGCATTCTCCCTCGGGGCTCCCCACCATGGAGGCCTACAAGGGACGGCACTACTGCAACTATGCAATCAGTTACGTCCGGTATGTCCTCTTGGAGAATGGATACGGATCCACCACACCATCTTTGTAACCCTAAGAGGCTGCCCGAGTTCTCCTACGCACGGAGAGAAGGGGCCAACGATGGGTTTCTCCTTGGGCATTCGGTAGACGAAGCCGGTGGAGATGCCCAGCCTCTTTCACCTTCATGAAAGAACAAATCAGAATCAATCCATTAAACGAGCAGAGGTCGGGTATTGATAAGGAACACTAGATAGGTGAAGGAAGAGGGGGAACTAAAGGGCAGTGGAAGATCGTAATAGATGAGGAAAGAAAGAGGGGTATGTTAAAAGTCTTGTTGGCAGCACCATGGGTCCCCTAGGGGGCCGAGGGCTGACCCTCCTCGCCACGAGAAGGCCAGAGCCTCTCTGAGAACAACCCCTGAAGAAAAGATCCCAGAGAGGGAGGGGGGAAGGGCTCCGAATGGGCGCGGAAACAACCGTGCTCGTTGGCCTGGATGGGCTAGGAGCAGAGGGTGCCTTTCTAACTATTGAGGCATATGACGTCCCAGGCAGAGCCGGGCACGCCAGGACCAAGTCCTTTGCCTCGCGGAATGAGAGTTGATCCTGGGCCTGAACGGCCAGGATTTCTTTCCCAAGGAGATATGCACCACATTGCTTCGAAGAAGCAGGGTGCGGCTCTCCGCAATTGACACACTTGGCCACACACGATTTGGACTTATCGTGTGCGACCTTGGAGCAATTTACACAGACTTCGAGGGACCCTGACTTTGCACGTCTACATGAGCGATTCGTATGGCCAAAGCGGTGACAGTAATAGCACCGCCGCGGCAGTGGCACGAATGCCTTCACGCGGTAGCGGTACAAACCGGCACGCACCGACTCAGAGAGCTTGTCACAGTCGAACGTGACGAAGAGTGTAGGGGTGGGTCTCGAGGCCCCTCCCTGTTTTCTCATCACACGTTCGACCTTGACCGCCCCATGGTTGGCCAGCTCTAGAGGGTGATGTCCTCAATGGAGTAGTCAACGAGTTCCCTCGCATAAACTACTCCTTTCACAAAGTTCATGGTAGAGTGCGGCGTCACACTCACCGGGGTGCCATGAAGTGTCCGAAGAGCACTTATCTTGGACGCCTCGCCGGGATTCGCCGCATTCGACAGAAGGCCCCCGTCCGAGAAACGGGTTACCTTCGGCTCTCTACCAATTGCACTAGCTAATCCTCTCCTCTGATAGATCATGTGCCCTTGGACAACATGCTGCCATCAGTGGAGCGAATAACGAGGAAGCGTTTGAAGCCAGCGGGCTCGAAAACGCAAGGTAACCTCTGAATGAGGGGCCCCGATGTCATCGAGGCTCCGCCCTGTGCACTTTTGGTCTTTGTCATGGTCAGGAGCTCCGTACCAAGGGGGGCAGAGGGGCCAGATGTGCCAATCTTGGCTTGGTCGCTTGCCAGTGGCAGCAGACCCATCCGTCCCCGTAGCCCCCGCGTATGGAGAGGAGCCCCGAGTCTTCTTCGTCCTTTTCTTTTTTGGAGAGGAGGGCGGGGAATGAACCCGCTTCTCACCCCCGCCGGTAGAAGCCCCCAGGCCAGATGGACCGGCCTCAGCCAGGTCCTTCTCCGAAATGGAGAAGGTCCTGGTGGTCGCAGGGGCATCATCCGGAGGAGATCCCTCCCCTCCTTGTACTGCCTCGGAGCCCTCAGCCGTTTGAGGAGGACCTTGCATAGGGCCGGATTCGGGTTCGGTGCTTGGCGCCGAGCCCGGATTCCCCCCCATTGAAGGCCCTACCATCTGAGGCTGGTATTCCTCAAGGACCATGTCTATCACAGGAAGGGCCTCCAGTTGGCCATCCCCTCCCAGGACATCGCAGGTCCCCTTGGCAGCGTCATAAGTCTTTAGTGGGGATGCACAGGCCTTGACCCCGGCAAGGTTTAATATTCTTGCCAGCAGGTCTTTTGAGGGAAGCAACCGAAGGGGCCTGGCTTCCCTCTCCCCCCTAAGGGGGTTTGCCCTACCGAGCCGCTTGCACGAGGGGCGGTCGGCAATGGGCTGCCTGCTGGCTTTCTTGGCAGTCCCCTTAGAAAGCAAAGGAGGGACTGCCGCTGGAGATAGGGAGGTGCCCGAAAGCACCTCCAGAGAAGGGGGTGAGGGGGAGTCCCCTACACCCATAGGCGTAGGAGAGGAGTAAGCCTCCTCTCCGGTTAAAGAGGTATGGAGGGTCCGCTGCGCAAGCACAGGGGGGCGGGGACCTCCATCTTTTCTGTGGAGCTGCACGAGGGCGGCTCCGTTGTTTTAGGGGGAATTAAGGGTTTTGTTTTTTTTGCATCATTGGGCATGGTGACCCTCTTTGTTTTACGGGACGCAATCGCTTACCACCTCTTGCAGTAGCCCGCACTGCAAGAGGTGCTTACAGGCCCGGCAGAGCCAGGCGCCGCCATTTGGGACCACCCCTCCCGCCTGGTGGCCTGGCAGTCCTTCGGCATGGCGGCTCCACCTTGAACACGGTGTAAAAGAGATAGATTTTGAAGACGAGAGGAAAAGGAATGTGAGAAAGGTATGGGTGGGGATAAAGCAGGTTCTTAAAAGCCAACCACCCTAGACCGGAGGTCAGGGGTTAGGGGACATTGTCCCCTCCTCCCTCAGCCCCGATTCGGGACGATTGGCTGAGAAGAAGGTCAGCTTCTACCCTGTGAAATTAGAGGCTGAACAGAGAAAGTTGTGGGGGAGGTTTTATGAAAAGCGACGAGGTAGGAGAGAAATACAGGCTATCTGAAGGAAGGAAGAGAGGCTAAGCTGGGGCCGGACGGAGCGCTGGATCCCGTCAGCACGGCGGCCAGGATGGCAAATCGCCGCGCCTCTTACGGGTTTTTTTGTTTTAAAATGACCCCCAAACACTGAACCATAAAGCATTTAGGAAAAAATCTGAAATATTTCAATTGAAAATTAAATGTATTACAAAACAGAAAGAACATTTATGATTCAGAGGTTGCCTTTTAATTTACTTTTTATTTAATGCTTGATGGTTACAACTTCCTTATCAAGAAGACTCATTTTTGCTTCAAAACCAATTTTTAGTCTTTGTTTCTCATCTTCTCTTTCTTTGATCAGAGCATCAGTTCGTCTTTTCGTGGCTTCCATGGAGGGAAAACTTTTGTCCTGCTTCCTTTTCTTTTCAAGATCTTCTTTGTACAGGCGAGAAGAATTCCTAACTACATGCATAAGTCACTTAGTCACTTTAAACTCAGTTGCAACCAAGGCATCATAGATTTCTGTTGAAGATTTTCGACTAAGATTTCTTTGTTAATATTGAAACCTCGTTCAACAGCTGCTCGTCCGTGAGTGAGGCACAATATCTCATAAATAAAGCTCTTGAAGAGGAAGGTTACGTTGAAATTCGCTACCTGGAATAATTGCTCAAAATGAGCATCAAGACGAGTTTCTCTGGAGAACTTTTTATTTGATTCGCAGACATTATTGTCAGTGACAATAGTGACAGTTTTTCTATAGACAAGTTCTCTCAGAAGGATCTCAATCCTGGACTCGTACTTGGATGTATTCAACATCACATTTAGGATTCAAACAGCTGAAGCTTTTAACAACCAAATACTTAAGAGGGCTCCTCTCGTTTATTTTTTTTAACTACAGCTACGAAGAAGTTTCCTGCTTCCTTCCGAAACTGAAGAATGTCAGTGTTAGTCAGATGTTTTCGAACTTTTAACAGCGAAGCCGAGATCCACTTTTTCAGCAGGAAATTGGTGAGACGGATTGGTTAATCCCGACAACTCAGCTGCTTGAAAGATTTTCCCTCAACTAAATCTTTCTTGATAAAACGTAGCAAGAGAGTCGACAGCACGGCACACAAATCCTCGTAAAGGAATGGCATCATTGGAGAGTCAGTTTGATAGCGGACAGAAAAATAATATATATATATATATATATATATATATATATATATATATATATATATATATATATATATATATATATATATATATATATATATATTATTACATAACTCAGAATAGAGATATAGTTTGAAAAAAGAAATATAAACATAAACGGGACTGAAATTGGGGGGGGGGGGGACCTTCAGCCCCCTAAGCCTCACCAATGGATCCGCACCTGATTGGAGAAGCTTTCACTTAAAATGATACTTAAGGGGAGTAGTTGATTCGAGTATTTAGAATATTTTCCGCATTAGCTGATGACATCACTTCATGAACTCCGTAAATGTATGTGACCTTGGTGGGTTTTTTTCTCTTGAATTTAAAACGCAATAGCAACGAAGCCATTTTATGCAGTATAACGAGATATCGATAAAGAAAATTAAGATAGAAGTGAAAATATGTGGATGATTAATTGCCACAGATTATCCCGCGGGCATTCGAACTTGGCGTGCAAAAAGTGTGGGTGTTAGGAACGATGTCATGATATTTCCTTGCCGGGGGCCGGGGGGTTGACCTTTGAGAGCTTCTTAGAAGAATTTATTGAATCAATCCTGATATTTTGTTTAGAAAAAAAGAGTTCGTTTTACGCGTAAGTGGCAGCTTAGACGAAGAAGCCGTTTGTAAATAGCGATACAGGGAAATTTCCTTTTAAGTAAATGCATGAAATCCCGACAGAGGTGGTTAATACATCTCATTCGATTGTTTTAAAAGTACCTCGTTTCTCCCCAGATTCTTTCCAATTGAACCCATCAGCGGAGGAAGGAGGATAAGGTAAGAATTATTCTCCAGAGGTCTAAAATTAGCTTGTTGCTCCCCAGGTTCTTTCCACTTGAATCCAGCAGCGCTGAGGAAGGAGGATACGGCACGTGTTCTCCTCCAGAGGTTTCGTCGGGGTTATATTCAAAGAGGTTATGAGAAATTCAAGATGGGGCAGAATCGGATAAGATAGTTTTTTTCCGGTTCCATGGAGTGACGGGGTTTGATCATTTGTTTTTTTATGTAGGGAAGAATGGTGTCATGATGGAAGGCGAGTCAGTGAAATCTCGGATTAGGAGATTTAGGGTGACTTCAGATTGGTGAATATCCTACGGGTGGGGGGCGTTTTACAGTGCGATCAGAGTAAACTGGGTGTTTTTTTCACTGGGTTCTGGTTTGGTAGGGTTGAGAGCAGGTTAACCATTTAAGTGTAGTAGTAGGAGTAGGAGTGGAACGGATGTGTAGGGGTAGAGTAGTTTATTGAACTACGTGCATTTCATGTTTAGGTGGTCCTGGATTGGGAAACCTTTGTTTCAACAGTGAGGGGCTGCATTAGTAGGTTTCGAGCAGACAGTTGCGATGCGGAGAACACCATTATGCATTGTTTGAATCCTGTGTGGGTGTGTATTAGATATAGTTCAGTATCGTGTGGATTAACACTGCATAAGATGTTTCCTTGTATTGGCTGAATTTGAGTGTGTTAATGTTGCGAGTGTTGTGTATGGAAATGGACTTCCAAGTAGTTTTATGTTGAGCGAAGGTCATGTGTGGGGTCTAACTGGACAAGTATTGGGGTGACACGAGTGGTTTCGATTAAATTAAATTGTATACCTTATATAGCATATATTTAAATATATCTACTTCACTAAAGGATGGTGTACGACAGCCCACTTGGGCATAAGTCGCCGTAAACAAACAGCCTAGTTCTAGGCTACTTTAAAAAATTTAAACAGGAAACAACAATAAAAAGAAATAACAAAAACAAAACAATAACAAAAAAAGAACACTAAACCTAGTTAAATGAAAGGGAGAAGGCCGGCCTTCCCCAAAGAGTCAACAAGTCCACCAGTCAATGTGCACGCACTCGTCCCGAGTACAAGGGACAGGCGGTAGCGACCGCGCCCATCCCGGTACCGGGACAGGTAACGTGCGCGAAGATCACCCAGACTGGGATATTCGACAAGAATGTGCCGAACAGTCTGGGGGACGACGCAGTCGTCGCAATAGGGCGCAGGCGAGCGCTGCATCAAATAGCGATGCGTCACACGAGTGTGTCCGATTCGGAGACGAAAGAAAGCATCCTGAAGCCGTCGCGGCATTGGGGGATAGGTCCATGGGAACAGTCGAGGCGCAACGGCACGACACTTTAAGTTCCCTTCTTAGCCAAGCAGTCCGAAGTGCTGCCCGTATTCCTGCCATGTAGTCGCTGTGAGGAAGAGCAAAACGCTGGTCCGGTCGCAGAGTCCTCGCGCGCTCATTCCCCGTAATTCCTACATGTCCAGGAACCCAGCAAAAGATAATCTCGACATCTGCCCGGCTCGCCATATCCGTAGCGTCACGGATATCGCGAATCAGAGGATGCGGAGATTCCAATGCCCCGAGAGCACTCAGGGCGCTTTGTGAGTCGCTATGGATCACAATACGGTCTCCGAACCGGGCACGTCGCGTAATCTCCCGTACCAAGTGGTGTATTGCCACCAGCTCGGCCGTGAAGACAGACGCAGCGCCTGGTAGAGCCCCGCTGACTTCAAACAGAGGGGATACGGCGTGGAAGCCGACCCCCTCTTGGGACTTGGAGCCATCCGTATACACTGGCACGGTTCCAGCGTGACACGATGTGTGCTCCAAAAAGGTCGAACGCAATACTCCCGGCGCCGTACAAGCTTTGGGAGCAGAGGCATGGCGACAAATACCCAAATGTGGTACCCTCCAGGGTGGCGTCCTGGGCAGAACCAGGGGCGCCACCGGCTCGAGAGCTATATCTACCTCTCGAAGGAGTTTCCTGGCCATAAACACAAAGGGCTTAGGGTATGACTGGCGTCTCTCGGCGGCATAGGCACCATCGAGATCAGCTGCGGATGCAGTGAGAGCTGTTGGCGACTGAAGGAGGCGCCGGGCTCGCGCGTACAGGCGAGTGATGCACTGCACGCGGCCAGAACGAGTGGCATCTCCCCAGCAGGCTCTTAATGGGGGAAGTGCGGAAGGCACCGGTGGCAAGGCGAAGGCCGGTGTGGTGGATCGAATCCACCTTCCGCAATAAACGCTCGGCTGCGGATGCATAAAACTCGCATCCATAGTCGAGCTTCGAACGAACAAAGGATCGATAAAAAGTAGGGCAGTAGCCCTATCAGCGCCCCAAGCGCTGAACGTCACGGAACGGAGAATGTCCATGGTGCGGGTACAAGAAACCCTAAGGCTGCGAATATGAGCCTCCCAGGTGAGGCGTCGGTCGAATACAAGACCAAGGAAACGGTGCGATTCCACCACATCCAGACGCACCCCATTAAGAAACAAATCTGGATCTGGGTGGAGCCGTGGATGGCGGCAGAAGTGCACCACCTTAGTCTTGGCCAAAGAAAATCGAAACCTGTGCGCTTCGGCACAGCGAGAGATGCGGTTCAATGCCTGTTGGAGTCGACGCTCCAGAGTTGGCATATGGGCAGCGCCAAAAGAGATCGAAAGGTCGTCCACGTAGAGCGTAGCGAGAACATCTTTCGGCATCACCGATGTGATGCCGTTGATGCTCAGGGCAAAGAGTGTGACACTGAGGACACTTCCCTGCGGGACACCCTCTTCCTGCTCCTTTGGGCCGGAGAGGGCTCCCCCCACCCGTACGCGGAATCGACGATCTCTCAAAAATTCAGATATAAACATTAGGAAGCATCCCCTCGCCCCAATCGTGTGGAGAGTCGCCATGACACCGTATCGCCATGCGGTATCATAGGCCTTCTCCAAATCGAAAAACACCGTGGCGTAGTGCTGTCTACGAAGGAAGGCGTCGCAGACGGCATTTTCCAGTCAGAGCCGCGCATCCGACGTGGAGTGGAACTTGCGGAAGCCGCACGGTGCAGAAGACAGGTGGCCTCCGCTGTCCAGGAAAAAGGCTAATCTAACATTTACCAATTTCTCCATCAACTTGCACACGCAAGAGGTTAGAGAGATTGGGCGGAAACCGGTCGGAGTAGAGTGATCTCTCCCCGGCTTGCGAAAGGCGAGCACGGTAGTGATTCACCAGGAGTCTGGGAGAAGACCCTCCACCCAGATCCTGTTGAACAAATCTAACAGACACAAAGGCCATGCCTCGGTCACCCAGGTGTTGAAGCATGGCGTACGGGACATTGACCGGACCATGGGCGGTGTCCGCGCACGAGGCGAGAGCGGAGCGCAACTAACTCACAGTAAACTTGTCGTTGAAGGGTTCTCCGCCTCTGGAGGTAAAGTCCAGTCGGCGGCCTTCCGCGACATGACGACGTGCATTGAATGCTGGCGGAGCAGCATCCCGGCTAGAGAATGCGAAAAAAGAGGTCGCTAAAGATTCCCGCGGGGTCCGAGATTGCGGTCCCATTCTCCTGGAGAACGGGAGGGGGTCCTGCGAGAACTTGCCCCGAATCCTTTTGACTCGCTTTCACACCTCAGCTAAAGGGGTCTTCCTGTTAAGTGAAGACACGTATGCCCGCCAAGAAGAGCGGCGGGCGTGCTTCGAAATATACCGGAACCAAGCCCTAGCCCGACGAAATTTAGCGACAGTGAAATCGTTCGGGCGCCGCTTATAGCGCATGTAGGCATAACGCTTCTGTTTGAGGGCCGTCTCACACTCGGCCGACCACCATGGGAGTGGTCGGCGTGCAAAACGGCCAGACGTCCTAGGAATAGTAGTCAGGCCTCACGGCGATGAGTTTGCCGGAGAAGAACTCAACGACCTTATCTACCGGCCTAAACTCCTCGAATGAGATAGAAAATTCAGTCATTTACTGAAATGCAGGCCACCGCACCCGCGCCAAGCACCAGCGAGGTTGGCTCTCAGGCGGCAGTTGCCCGCCGATAGGAGCCCCTAGGCCAGATGGACCGGCCTCAGCCAGGTCCTTCTCCGAAATAGAGAAGGTTCCGGTGGTCGCAGGGGCACCGGTTGGAGGAGATCCCTCCCCTCCTTGTACTGCCTCAGAACCCTCAGCCGTTAGAGGAGGACCTTGCATAGGGGCGGATTTGGGTTCGGTGCTTGGCGCCGCCGAGCCCGGATTCCCCCCATGGAAGGTCCTACCGTCTGAGGCTGGGTTTCCTCAAGGACCGTGTCTATCACAGGAGGGGCCTCCAGTTGGCCATCCTCTCCCAGGACATCGCAGGTCCCCTTGGCAGCATCACCAGTCTTTTGTGGGGAGGCACAGGCCTTGACCCCGGCAAGGTTTAATATTCTTGCCAGCAGATCTTTTGAGGGAAGCGACCGAAGGGGCCTGGCTTCCCTTTCCCCCCTAACGGGGTTTGCCCTACCGAGCCGCTTGCACGAGGGGCGGTCGGCAATGGGCTGCCTGCTGGCTTTCTTGGCAGTCCCCTTAGAAAGCAAAGGAGGGACTGCCGCTGGAGATAGGGAGGTGCCCGAAAGCACCTCCAGAGAAGGGGGAGTCCCCTACACCCGTAGGCGTAGGAGAGGAGTAAGCCTCCTCTCCGGTTAAAGAGGTATAGAGGGTCCGCTGCGCAAGCACAGGGGGTGGGGACCTCCATTTTTTTCTGTGGAGCTGCCCGAGAGCGGCTCCATCGTTTGTACAGGGGGAGTTAAAGGGTTTTTTTGGTTAGACTCATCATTGGGCATGGGGACTCTCTTTTTATTACACGATGCAACCACTCATCACCTCTCGCAGTTGCCCGCACTGCAAGAGGTGCTTACAGGCCTGGCAGAGCCAGGCGCCGCCATTTGGGACCACCCCTCCCGCCTGGTGGCCTGGCAGTCCTTCGGGATGGCGGCTCCAACTTGAACACGGCGTAAAAGAGATAGATTTTGAAGACGAGAGGAAAAGGGATGTGAGGAAGGTATGGGTGGGGATGAAGCAGGTTCTTAAAAGCCAACCACCCAGGACCGGAGCTCAGGGGTTAGGGGACATTGTCCCCTCCTCCCTCAGCCCCGATTCGGGACGATTGGCTGAGAAGGTCAGCTTCTACCCTGTGAAATTAGAGGCTGACCAGAGAAAGTTGCGGGGGAGGTTGTATGAAAAGCGACAAGGTAGGAGAGAAATACAGGCTATCTGAAGGAAGGAAGAGAGGCTAAGCTGGGGCCGGACGGAGCGCTGGATCCTGTCAGCACGGCGGCCAGGATGGCAAATCGCCGCGCCCCTTACGGGGACGGTTTCCTCCGTTTGTTTCTTGCGCTTACTGGCCGGAACGGGAGGGAGAAAAGAGTAAGTCCTACAGGAACCTCCACTTCTGTTCCTCCTCCCAACCGGGACACCCATCGGTCAGAAATCGACCTTCAAAACACTTGTGCGTCACGAATGAGACTGCAGCTTACCTTGATAAACAGGAGCTTGCAAAAGCTTGCTAATGTAGCAACACGATCAATAAACTGGCAAATCGAAGCGGTCGAAAGCAACAAAAGAGCGGGCTCTGGTGACCTCCATGACGCAACGTATCTGACGTGAATAACAGCCTCAGCCGGCCGGGTGACCACCGATTAGGCGCAGGCGATGATGTACCAGAGACAATCAGTACAGATAAGATAGTCATCATTTCGGGGTTGGACGGGAGCAGGGTGGAGTCTTCCTCGCCTATCATTACATTGCACAATTATGTCTCATCTCGCGCCAACCCTCCGGTTCATTCTTACAAAACACCTCATTCCCATATTTTTCCATCTGTCTCGCCTCTGTCATCCGGCGCCCTTCGCGGTTATTTCCTGTTGTCTTAAATTCTCGATTGAGGACAACGAAGTATGAGCGAAGGGCAGTCCTCCTGGCACCATCGAACCTGATACGCGAATATAAACGTCCTAGGATAGTCACGGGGCGCTTGTGCCTCATATAGTGGATATCACCTTGAAATCGTACACCATCCTTCAGAGAAAATAAGTGGAAGGGGATGAAAACGCCCCGACCTTGTTCGTAACGCGAGTTAAGGTCTTTTAACGAGGACAGACAGGTCCTCATGAAGACGTAGGAAGGAGGACCTGCAAGTAATGTTTGCGTAGTAATGAGAATCCCAGTTGATACGACGAGTATATTCCTGAAAATACTTAATAGAAAACTCATGTAATTCAATGGAAGCCTCCGCAGTTAATGGAGCTGGGGATAGAACGAGGAAAAGTGAAAAGGCAAGAAAAACGGAGGTAAAAATTTAAGGATTGAAAAGTCGGTTGCAATTAGCAATCAGGAGCCACCTCCGTACACTATATCGGATATATCTTGAGGACGCTTCTCTTCCATACCAAGCAAAATACTGCGTTCAAATGGTCTGTGCCCGACCAAGGGGGATCAACGACGGCCCATAGCATAGCCTGCGCTCATTTATACATGCTTGTAGCTCGACTCCGTCAAACATGAAAGTGTTGGAACCTCCTCCTACCCCCCGCCCCGCACACCTGCTGACCTTGGGGGTGGACACAGACTCGTACGACTGTCCAAAATTTTAGATATGTAAAAAATATACAAGAAATAATAAAAACTATATTTCCTAAAATATAAAAAAAACGTACAAAAATGAAAAATAAACAAAAACACAATAAACTCCTGATAGATAAAAATATTAAAGAGGATGGATGCCGTTTGGTCACACTTCGAATTGAACCCAAATCAACAGCCCTAACGTCACTCAAACGAATAGACTACTACAAGCTATCAATGACTTGCATACATTTGTACTATGGCACTTTATACTCTGTATTTCAGAACCTTTTAGTAGAAATTTTGTATTAAAAAATAGACTTCGAGATATTGGTTAACAGTTATTTTTTCTATTAAAATCGAAACGTGTAGATATATGCATATATATATATATATATATATATATATATATATATATATATATATATATATATATATATATATATATATATATATATATATATATATATATTTAATATGAATGTCAACTGCGCTTACATAAGGCAATACGCGCGCCAATTAAAACGTTCGTTTGGATCCTTAAAAACCGGGATATGGGTAGACGACCGTCATAGGGGAATTATAAGAAGAGAGGCAAAAACCCCGAGAAGAGGGCGACGAGAAATATCGGGGTGCGAAGGTGGCCGGGGGATTGACCACCTGGCTCGGCAGATCCGAGGGCCACTCCACCAATGGCTGACTGACAGAATCCTGCTCGTCCACGCTCATCTCTTGGGTGGGTTCTGAGAGGGGGTCGGGCTTGCAGCGGCCGTGATCGCAGCCCTGACACAAGTCTCGGTTGTGATGGTTGAGCGGTTGGCCGAGACGGCGCGTCCGGATGTGATGTGGGGTTCGGAGCCCGTAGACGCGGGAGGCAACCTCGTAGTACAGATTAGTGATGACCTGCGGGAGAGAAAGACGCATTGGGAAGCTCAATATCCAGGACCAGCGAAAAACCCACAGGTCCATTATGCGACATTTTTTCCAAAGTTTACTCCAGGATGGGCATCGCCTCTAGTGAAGTTGGGGGAAGTAAAAATGCGTGAAAGATCCATAGCCAGTTTACTAAAGGTACCTGGTATTGGGGACATGAGAGGGCGGGCAACTGCCATACACACGTTTACGCTGGCAGGTTTTAGCACGAGACAACGGCCGAGCTGGTACAAATGAACAAAAAGGAAGACCCCCTCCCCCAACGGATTCACATGGAATTGAAAACAACGACTTATTTTCTTAAAGGTTAAACGCTCTTTCACGAGGGAATCTCCGGTAGAAAGGTATTAAAAGGGGGCATGAAAGATAGTGGCAGGTCCTTCCTTTGGGGCCTAGGGTGGGAATGCAACTGTGGCCGTTGGGGATGTGGAAAGGTAAAAAATGAGAAGGACGGAACGAAAAAATGGAATAGAAAAAAGAACAGTAGATACAAACAAAGGACTTAAGAAATCTCGGGGTCCGGGAACCTCGATCCAATTCCTTAGGGCAAATCCAACCTTTTTTTTTAATAAGAGGAATTGACGTCACCAACATGGAAATGTCACAGGTGAAAAGGGAATGATAAAATGCTAGAGAAGTAAAACAAATGTAAAAAAACAATCATAATAAACCACTTTCCAATAAAGTGGGAGTAGGTGGGCATCAAAGCACAATAAAAGCTACCCTCTCTCTACCTTTCATACAATATCAAGCAGAAAGACACCCTAATTTTTTTGGGCTACATTGGCTCTTTATAGCGAAAAGGAGATGTGTTGAAGCATGTCGCCCTTTCAGGATTAGCATTGGGGCATAATGCCCCAACCATGCCCCTCTCACAACACCCTTCGATACACAATAACATCCACTTCCGAATGAGTCAGCCGTTACTCTCCCAAAACACTCAGACATAATCAAACCACGTTTAACTCTGTCATCCAACCCTTCTCACACACTCACTCACTTCTGTATACTCTCTTCGCGTCTAATTTCTCTTTGATTCGTTTAAAAAACACAACTTTTGGGGTGACCTGATCGATAATCCAAACTTTGCATGATGGCATCCATACTCAAAGTCACTGCCAGTAGTTGTCTTTAAAGGCCATCTGGCGACTTTAACAAAGAGCATAAGTCACCGAAATTAATTTTAGTTGTTTTTTAAAGCTACATTAAAAGCCACGCAAACATACAAACAATAAATAACAAACAAACAAAAACATTATTATTTTTTTAAGGGCTAATCTGGCGCATGCCTCCGAGGGCAGAATTAGCCGTAATCATTTATAGATTAATACAAGGTTAGTTGTTAAAAAAGTTACAAAAAAAAACCCCGAAACAAAACCAGAAGCACACTACGGGGTCGAGGGGAGCCCCGCCTACCCCCGGCGCACGAAAATGTCACCGACACCAGTCAAATAAAATGGTGGAGGCCAGGCTCCACCTGGGCTCCACCATAATGTCAAATAGTCTACAAATCAGTGTGAACTAACCCGTTCCGAGTACAAGAGAAAAGCGGTAGCGATGCCACTCGTATAGGGGCAGGTAACGTGCGAGATCACCCAAACTGGGACATTCAAAAAAGCATGTGCCGAACAGTCAGGGGGACAACGCAGTCGCCACAGTAAGATGCAGGGAAGCGGTCCATCAAAGACGGTGCGTGCCGGGGGCGGGTCCAATTGGAAGACGATAGAAAGCGACCTGAAGCCGTGGCGGGATTCGGGGGGGTAGAGCCATGGGAACAGTGGCGGTGTAATGGCCCGCAACTTTAAGTTCCTCTCGGCCGTCTCCCATCTTTTTTGCCAGGGAGGGCTGCCCTAATCCCTGACACGTCGCAGTTGTGAGGAAGCGCGAAAAGCTGGCCTGGACGCCCAGGCATCGCGGAATCTTTGGGGTGCTCATTCCCCGCAATTCCCACATGTCTAGGCTCCTAGCCAAAGATAATCTCGGAATGCATTCTTCTGGCGGCAACCGTGGCGTCACGGAAACCAGGAATCATGGGGTGTGGAGATTCTAATGCACGAATAGCACTTAGGGGGCTTCGTGAGTCGCTAATGATCACAAACCAGCCTCCGAACCGCGCACTACGGTGCAAAAATATTTGAATCGGAGTGATCACTACCATGGAGGTCATCGACCACCTCCAACCTAAAATCAGGATGTGCAGCAGAAAAAACAGGGATAGATCAGGGCAGAAAAATGTAGGTGTTCTCGTGCAGTGATGCGTAAATTCATTAACATTTAGGAAGCAATCTCTAGCTGGCCAATCAGGTCGGCCAAGACCCGGCCTCTGGGGTTGTTCGAGTAATCACCGCAGAGGAAGTCTCTACCGTTCAAATCCACGAGCAGCAGATTTATTCTTTTATTTTAGAGAACTCATCTGACGACTGCCAACTAAAGCAAAGGGCGCCGCAATTAGCGGAAAGCACAATAAGAGGCTATATTAAAAAAAAAAAAACAAGAAAATAACAACATAAAAAAGAGAACAAAGGTAAGACAAGCTAAAAAACAACAGCAACAAATAAAAACGAAAAATAAAAGCAAGAAGGAAACGCGCTGCGGCGTCGGGAAAGCCCCCCCTCCCCCGGCACTCCATTAAATGGCGGTGAGTCCCGGGAGTGTTTCCAATTCAGACGATTTTTTAAATATTTTTTTAAGAGCTCATCTGGCGACTGTCTACTTGGGCATTAGTCGCCGTATTAAAACTGGCCTAGTTCTAGGCTACTTTAAAATAAAATTAAAGAGAAAAAAAACAACACCCAAAAAGTGGGAAAGGAAGCAAGCTGGTGCGTCGGGGAGAGGTACCCCCGGTGCAGGAGCGTGCAACTAAAGGAAAAAAAACAAAAACAAAAAAAAACAAATGCTAAAAAGAAAATAAAATAGAAAAAAACAAACCTTGCTTAAATAATAGGGAGAAGGCCGGCCTCCCCCAAGAAGTTAACAAGTCCACAAGTCAATGTGCACGAATCTGTCCCGAGTACAAGGGACAGGCGGTAGCGACCCCGCCCATCCCGGTACCGGGACAGGTATCGTGCCCGAAGATCACCCAGACTGGTGGGACATTCGACAAGAATGTGCCGAACAGTCTGGGGGACGACGCAG
Organism: Ceratothoa steindachneri; assembly: GCA_963969495.1. Classification (NCBI taxonomy): domain Eukaryota; kingdom Metazoa; phylum Arthropoda; class Malacostraca; order Isopoda; family Cymothoidae; genus Ceratothoa; species Ceratothoa steindachneri. Next base: position 133,964,053 of record OZ018321.1, on the reverse strand, counting down.
TCGTTGCAATAGAGCGCTGGCGAGCGCTCCATCAAATAGCGATGCGTCTCACAAGTGTGTCCGATTCAGAGACGACAGAAAGCAACCTGAAGCCGCCGCGGCATTGGGGGATAGGTCCATGGGAACAGTCGCGGCGCAATGGCACGCAACTTTAGGTTCCTTTCGACCGTCTCCCATCTTCTTTGCCAAGCAGTCCGAAGAGCTGCCCGTATTCCTGCCATGTAGTCGGTGTGAGGAAGAGCGAAACGCGGGTCCGGTCGCAGAGTCCTCGCGGACTCTTTGGCGCGCTCATTCCTCGCAATTCCTACATGTCCAGGAGCCCAGCAGAAGATAATCTCGACATCTGCCCGGCTCGCCAAAACCGTGGCGTCACGAGTATCGCGAACCAGGGGATGCGGAGATTCCAATGCCCCGAGAGCACTCAGGGCGCTTTGTGAGTCGCTATAGATCACAATCCGGTCTCCGAACCGGGCACATCGCGTAATCTCCCGTACCGAGTGGTGTATTGCCACCAGCTCGGCCGTGAAGACAGACGCAGCGCCTGGTAGAGCCCCGCTGACTTCAAACAGAGGGGATACGGCGTGGAAGCCGACCCCCTCTTGGGACTTGGAGCCATCCGTATACACTGGCACGGTCCAGCGTGACACGATGTGTGCTCCAAAAAGGTCGAACGCAATACTCCCGGCGCAGTACAAGCTTTGGGAGCAGAGGCGTGGCGACAAATAGCCAAATGTGGTACCCTCCAGGGTGGCGTCCTGGGAAGAACCAGGGGCGCCACCGGACCGAGAGCTATATCTACCTCTCGAAGGAGTTTCCTGGCCCTAAATCCAGAGGGCTTAGGGTATGACTGGCGTCTCTCGGCGGCATAGGCACCATGGAGATCAGCTGCGGATGCAGTGAGAGCTGTTGGCGACTGAGGGAGGCGCCGGGCTCGCGCGTACAGGCGAGTGATGCACTGCACGCGGCGCAGAACGAGTGGCATCTCCCCAGCATCGACCAACAGGCTCTCAATGGGGAAAGTGCGGAAGGCATCGGTCGCAAGGCGAAGGCCGGAGTGGTGGATCGAATCCACCTTCCGCAATAAACGCTCGGCTGCGGATGCATAAAACTCGCATCCGTAGTCGAGCTTCGAGCGAACAAAGGATCGATAAAAAAGTAAGGCAGTAGTCCTATCAGCGCCCCAAGCGCTGAACGTCACGGAACGGAGAATGTCCATGGGGCGGGTACAAGAGACCCTAAGGCTGCGAATATGAGCCTCCCAGGTGAGGCGTCCGTCGAATACAAGACCAAGGAAACGGTGCGACTCAACCACATCCAGGCGCACCCCATTAAGAAACAAATCTGGGTCGGGGTGAAGCCGTGGATGGCGGCAGAAGTGCACCACCTTAGTCTTGGCCAAAGAAAACCGAAACCTGTGCGCTTCGGCATAGCGAGAGACGCGGTAAAATGCCTGTTGGAGTCGACGCTCCAGAGTTGGCATCTGGGCCGCGCCAAAGGAGATCGAAAGGTCGTCCACGTAGAGCGTAGCGAGAACATCTTCCGGCAGCACCGAGGTGATGCCGTTGATGCTCAGGGCAAAGAGTGTGACACTGAGGACACTTCCCTGCGGGACACCCTCTTCCTGCTCCTTTGGGCCGGAGAGGGCTCCCCCCCACCCGTACGCGGAATCGACGATCTTGCAAAAAAATGAGATATAAATATTGAGAGGCGTCCCCTCGCCCCCATCGTGTGGAGAGTCTCCATGATACCGTATCACCAGGCGGTATCATAGGCCTTCTCCAGATCGAAAAAGACCGTGGCGTAGTGCTGTCTACGAAGGAAAGCCTCGCAAACGGCATTTTCCAGTCGGAGCAGAGCATCCGACGTGGAGTGGAACTTGCGGAAGCCGCACTGTGCAGAAGACAGATGGCCTCCACTGTCCAGGAAAAAGGCTAATCTAACATTTACCAATTTCTCCATCAACTTGCACACGCAAGAGGTTAGAGAGATTGGGCGGAAACCGGTCGGAGTAGAGTGATCTCTCCCCGGTTTGCGAATGGCGAGCACAGTAGCGATTCGCCAGGAGTCTGGGAGAAGACCCTCCACCCAGATCCTGTTGAACAAATCTAACAGAAAGGCCATGCCTCGCTGACCCAGGGGTCGAAGCATGGCGTATGGGACATCGTCCGGACCATGGGCAGTGTCCGCGCACGAAGCGAGAGCGGAATGCAACTCACTCACAGTAAACTTGTCGTTGAAGGGTTCTCCGCCTCTGGAGGTAAAGTCCAGCCGGCGGCCTTCCGCGACATCACGACGCGCATTGAATGCTGGCGGAGCAGCATCACGGCTAGAGAATGCGGAAAAGCGGTCGCTAAGGATTCCGCCACGGACGCGGGGTCCGAGATTGCGGTCCCATTCTCCTGGAGAACGGGAGGGGGGTCCTGCAAGAACTTGCCCCGAATCCTTTTGACTCGCTTCCACACCTCAGCTAAAGGGCTCTTCCCGTTAAGTGAAGACACGTATGCCCGCCAAGAAGAGCGGCGGGCGTGCTTCGTAATATACCGGAACCTAACCCTAGCCCGACGAAATTCAGCGACAGTGAAATCGTTCGAGCGGCACTTATAGCGCATGTAGGCAGAGCGCTTCTGTTTGAGGGCCGTCTCACACTCGGCCGACCACCATGGGAGTGGTCGCCGTGCAAAACGGCCAGACGTCCTAGGAATAGTAGTCAGGCCCACGGCGATGAGGTTGCCGGAGAAGAACTCAACGGCCTCATCTACCGACCTAAACTCCTCGACTGAGATAGAGAATTCAGTCATTTCCTGAAATGCAGGCCACCGCAAAGGCTTCAGGTTGCTTTCTGTTGTCTCCGAATTGGACACACCCGCGGGACGCACCACAATTTGATGGAGCGTTCGCCTGCGCCATACTGTGAAGACTGCGTTGTCCTCCAACTGTTCGGCACAGAAAATGAAGCGGTTTTCGGACAGTGATGCGTAAACTCATCCACGTTTAGGACACCCATCTCAAGCTCTTCGATCAGATCGGCAAGGACTTGTCCCCTGCGATCTATGGAGTAATCTCCCCAGAGAGGATGCCTGCCGTTCAGATCTCCAAGCAAGAGATAGGGCCTCGGCAACCGTGCCACGACGCGGCGGAAGTCCCCCGCGTCGAAGTCAGCAGACTGTGGAATGTACGCAGAAATGATAGAATACCTCCTATCCAGGTGCAGCTGCCCAGCCACTGCCTGGATGCCGGGTGTAAACCGCGCATCCCCCAGCCCGGCCATCCCGCGGTGGTGGGGTCGCAAGACCCTTATACCCCGTGAGGGCACGCAGGGGGCACGCGCCTAGCATGGTCTCCTGCAAAAAGATAGCTAACGGGGAACGGGACGAGACGAGCCTCCGCAGCTCCTCCCAGTTGGCCCGGAGTCCACGGCAATTCCATTGAAGGAATATGCCCTCCAGGCCTAGCTCGGAGGAGACGCGGGGGCCCTCCTCGAGCTGAAGACAGTCACGGGAATGGCCGTACGCTTCCCGGGGCGGAACCCCGAGAGCTGTTGGCCGGACAAAGCGCTGAAGGCGCTGTCACCTTTGAGGACTTATTGGGGGAGGTTGGGCTCGCTATGCGAGTCTTTTCATCCCTCCGCCTCGAAACCTTAGGCGGGCGTTGATGCGTCGGGGGCTGGGGGCCCTCTTTTCGAGGAACCACCGTCTCCGAGCAATTCACTCCACTTCAGGGCGTGGGCGAAGGAGCCGAAGCTCCTTTGTTGCTGTCCTCCTTTCAAGGGACAGCTTTAGGAACCCCCGAAGATGGCCTAGCGACCATCTTCAGGGGTGTTGCCTCTTGTGAGTCTAACGACTCGATGGAGGCGCGTGGCCGTTTCGCCTTGCGGGAAACGGTCACGCTGGGGGAAGAGGGGGGAGCCCTGGTTTTAGCCGGGGCTGGGTTGAACCCTTTTTGCAACCAGCTTTACCAGGGGAGCGCCCGGGTTGGGTAGAGCCCGCAGAAGGGCTCCAAATGGGCGCGGAAACAACCGTGCTCGTTGGCCTGGATGGGCCACGAGCAGAGGGTGCCTTTCTAACTACTGAGGCATATGACGTCCCAGGCAGAGCCGGGCGCACCAGGACCAAGTCCTTAGCCTCGCGGAATGAGAGTCTATCCTGAGCCTGAACGGCCAGGATTTCTTTCTCAAGGAGATATGCACCACATTGCTTCGAAGAAGCAGGGTGCGGCTCTCCGCAATTAACACACTTGGCCACACACGATTTGGACTTATCATGTGCGACCTTGGAGCAATTTACACAGACTTCGGGTGACCCCGACTTTGCACGTCTACATGAGCGATTCGTATGGCCGAAGCGGTGACAGTAATAGCCCCGCCGCGGCAGTGGCACGAATGCCTTCACGCGGTAGCGGTACCAACCGGCACGCACCGACTCAGGGAGCTTGTCACAGTCGAACGTGACGAGGAGTGTAGGGGTGGGTCTCGAGGCCCCTCCGATTTCTCATCACACGTTCGACTTTGACCGCCCCATGGTCGGCCAGCTCTAGGGTGATGTCCTCAATGGAGTAGTCAACGAGTTCCCTCGCATAAACTACTCCTTTCACAAAGTTCATGGTAGAGTGCGGCGTCACACTCACCGGGGTGCCATGAAGTGTCCGAAGAGCACTTATCTTGGCCGCCTCGGCGGGATTCGCCGCATTCGCCAGAAGGCTCTCGTCCGAGAAACGGGTCACCTTCAGCTCTCTACCAATGGCACTAGCTAATCCTCTCCTCTGATGGATCATGTTGCCCTTGGACAACATGGTGCCATCAGTGGAGCGAATAACGAGGAAGCGTTTGAAGCCAGCGGGCTCGAAAACTCAAGGTAACCTCTGAATCAGGGGCCCCGATGTCATCGAGGCTCCGCCCTGTGCACTTTTGGTATTAGTCTTAGTCAGGGGCTCCGCAACCGGGGGGGCAGAGGGGGCGGATGTGCCGATCTTGGCTTAGTCTCTTGCCAGAATGGCAGCAGACCCATCCGTCCCCGCAGCCCCCGCGGATGGAGAGGAGCCCCGAGTCTTCTTCGTCTTTTTAGTCATTTTCTTTCTTGGAGAGGAGGGCGGGGAATGAACCTGCTTCTCACTTCCGCCGGCAGAAGCCCCCATGCCAGATGGGCCGGCCTCAGCCAGGTCCCTCTCCGAAATGGAGAAGGTCCAGGTAGTCGTAGGGGCATCATCCAGAGGAGATCCCTCCCCTCCTTTTACTGCCTCGGAGCCCTCGGCCGTTTGAGGGGGACCTTGCATAGGGGCGGATTCGGGTTCGGTGCTGGGCGCCGAGCCCGGATTCCCCCCATGGAAGGCCCTACCGTCTGAGGCTGGGTCTCCTCAAGGACCATGTCTATCACAGTTGGCCATCCCCTCCCAGGACATCGCAGGTCCCCTTGGCAGTGTCGCCAGTCTTGTGTGGGGAGGCACAGGCCTTGACCCCAGAGGGGTTTAAAATTCCTGCCAGCAGGTCTTTTGAGGGAAGCGACCGAAGGGGCCTGGCTTGCCTCTCCCCCCTAAGGGGGGTTTGCCCTACCGAGCCGCTTTGATATGGAGCGGCTGGCTAAGGGCTGCCTGCTGGCTTTATTGGAAGTTCCCTTGGAAAGAAAAGAGGGGACTGCCGCTGGGAAAAGAGAGGTGCCCGAAAGCACCTCCAGAGAAGGGGGTGAGGGAGAGTCCCCTGCACCCGTAGGCGAAGGAGAGGAGTAAGCCTCCTCTCCGGTTAGAGAAATATGGAGGGTCCCCTGCGCAAGCACAGGGGATGGGACCTCCATTTTTTTGGTGGAGCTGCACGAGGGCGGCTCCGTCGATGAGCAAGGGGACATTAGGGGGAGATTATTTATTTTCTCATCATTGGGCATGGTGACCCTATTTGTGCTACGGGACGCAATAGCTCATCACCTCTCGCAGTTGCCCGCACTGCGAGAGGTGCTTACAAGCCCGGCAGAGCCAGGCGCCGCCATTCGGGACCACCCCTCCCGCCTGGTAGTCCCTCAGCACCTCTGCTCCAACTTGGACACGGCGTAAAATAGATAGATTGTGAAGAGGAGAGGGAAAGGGATGTGAGGAAGGTATGGGTGGGGATGAAGCAGGTTCTTAAAAAACCTCCATCCCGAACCGGAGCTCATGGGTTAGGGAACATTGTCCCCTCTCCCCTCAGCCCCGATCCGGGACGGTTGGCTGAGAAGAAGGTCAGCATCTACCCTGTGAAATTAGAGGCTGACCAGAGAAAGTTGTGGGAGAGGTTGTATGAAAAGCGACGAGGTAGGGGAGAAATCGGGCTATCTGAAGGAAGGAAGATTGGCTAAGCTGGAGCCGGACGGAGCGCTGGATCCCGTCAGCACGGCGGCCAGGATGGCAAATCGCCGCGCCCCTTACGGGGCTACCTGTTAGGAATACGGGCAGCTCTCCGGGTTGATTGGCAAAGAAGATGGGAGACGGTCGAAGATAACTTAAAGTTGCAGGCCATTTCGACGCGACTGTTCCCATGGAATTAAGCCCCAATGCCGCAAAGGCTTCAGGTTGCTTTCTGTTGTCTCCGAATTGGACACACCCGCGGGACGCACCACAATTTGATGGAGCGTTCGCCTGCGCCATACTGTGAAGACTGCGTTGTCCTCCAGACTGTTCGGCACATTCTTTTTTAATATCCTGGTCTGGGTGATCTTTGCGCACGTTACTTGTCCCGGTACCGGAACGAGCAGGGTCGCTACCGCTTATCCCTTGCACTCGGGACGAGTTCGTGCACATTGACCTATGGACTATGACTTTTTGGAGGAGGCCGGCCTTCTCCCTTTTATTTAACTAGGTGGGTTTTGTTGTTGTTTTCTCTGTAGGTCGCACGTCCCTGCGCCGGGCGAGGCGGACCTTCCACTGACGCTGGAGCCTGCTTCCTGCTTGTTTCTCTTTTTTCTTTTTATTGTTATTTTAAACTAGACTAGTACTAGGTTGTCGTAGCGAGTACGGCGACTTATGCCCAACTAGGCAGTCGCCAAATGGGCTCCAAAATAAAAGAAGAAAGCCCTACCGAGCCGCTTCAACGGGGAGCGTTCGGTTTTGGGCTGCCTGCTGGCTTTCTTGGCAGATCCCCTGGAAAGAGGGAGGGACCCGAAGTTACCTCCAGACAAGGGGGTGAGGGGGAGTCCCCTACACCCGTGGGCAAAGAATAGGAGTAAGCCTCCTTTCCGGTTAAAGAGTTTTGGAGGGTCCCCTGCGAGAGCACGGGGGGGGGGGTGACCCTATTTTTTTAAGTGGAGCTGAGTTTTTTTGTATATTTTCATCATCGTGCATGGGAACCCTATTCTTTCTGCGGGAAGCAAACGTTAATCACCGCTAGCAGCAGCTCGCTTTGGGAGGGGTGCGTACGGGGCTGGCAGAGCCAGGTGCCGCCCTTCGGCATTGCGACTACACCTTGGGCCCGGCGTAAAAAGATAAATAGAACAGAGAGAAGAAAAAGGGCTGTGAGGAAGCTATAGGTTGGGATGAAGAAGGTTGTTAAAAACCCACTATCCCAAACCGGAATTCAGGGCTTAGGGAACATTGTCCCCTGCGCCCTCAGCCCCGATTCGGGATAGTTGGCCCAGAAGGTCAGCATCTACCCTGAGAAAATAGAGGCCGACCAGAATAAGTTGTGGTAGAGGTTGTAGGGGAAGTGAGGAAATAGGGGAGAAACACAGGCTGTCTGAAAGGAGAAGAGGCTAAGCTGGGGCCGGACGGGCGCTGAGTCAGGTTAGCACGGCGGCAAGGAAGGCAAATTGCCGCGCCTCTTACGGGGAGTACAAGGGACAAACGATAATGACCACGCTCATCCCTGTACCAGGATAGGTAACGTACACGAAGATGCATCAGAGTAGGATTCAACTTGAATGTGCCGAGGGAAAGGGGGCAACGTTTCCCTCCCCCCCGCAGATAGGTGGGGGTGCGTCCAGCGACTGTGCCCATTTGAAGACGACAGAAAGCGACCTGAAGCCGCCACGGCATTAGGCGGTAGGTCCCCAGCAGAGAATAATCTCAAAATCTGCCGACTCGCGGCGACCGTGGTTACTGAGCAGCCAGAGAGGCAGGGGGAATTTCCTTACTAGGTCATACTAATCTTTGTCAGGACGGCCGAGGCCTGTTGTGGCAGACCCAGAGGCTTTTCGTTTGCCTGGCAGCCAACAAATCAATAAAGCCCGCCATAAAAAGTACTGCCGTATTCGCACGAGAAAGGCCGCAGGTAAGTGTTTATTGGGGCAAAACCAATCTTCACATTAATCGCACCCTAACGCCCAGGATACCTCAAGTCCTGGTATCTTGCGACCTTGGGTCGTTGTATATAGAGGTTCCAAAGCCTCACTAGTGACACATGAGGTAGCTAGCTGGTCAGGTTCTTAAACCTAGCAAAAGGTTGAGGGAAGTCTTAGGAAAAAAATAATTGAAGGAGCAGGAAGTGCACCAACTTCACATAGTGTATCTGCAACCGACCTCTTTTAAAAAATTACTACGTGCACCCAAACGCCCCCCCCCCACCGTCTCCCCAACTTACTTTCTGGGCCTCCTCGGGGTACCATAGGGGAAGCTTGAAGGTGGCCGCGCTGCACTTGCCGCACCTTTGTCCCGCCACTTGATAATGCACCTCTCCGCCCTCCGTGGTGGGGTTCCAAGCGAAGAAGAATACCACTACCCCGAACATGCTCGTCCACCCATCCAGGCACCGCTGGGACGGAGTAAAATATCGATTAGTGAGAGGGAGACGGGAGGGGGAAGACATTTGAGGGAGTGGCTGATTTTATCATGGAGATAATTTCACAGACAGAGAAAATATCAGTGCTCAACCGGTATTTTGTCTTCCAACTTAGGAGCAATAAAAACGAGCGCAAAGGTTCCTCAACAGCAAAAGGCGGAAACCAAACGAGGGCGTGATACACACAAAAAGAATGGAGAGATCTGTAAAGTAAGCGAAGATGGAGAAAGTGATAATGAGTGGAAGATATACATCCCCAGAGCCTCATATAGGCATTGGTACCGGGAGGCACGCAATCTAGTTGTCAGCTGCAGCTTGGATGCTTATACCCGACACCCCCGTCGAGGTCCCGATGAAATTTGTCCCAGAGAGCGAGTGGAGGATATGCACTTCGAAACAAGTGGATCAGGAATACAGGAAAGGTATATAAAGGATCCCCAGGGGACCCCCAAACACTCTAACCGGAAGCACCGTTGCAGGGTCGTGAAGGCACATTGTAAAGTGACTGCCCTGTTCCTCCCTCGGGGCTCTCTGTCCTCGCCTTACGGAGCTCACCTCGCAATAGAAGCGGACCTTGGCAAGGTCCCTGAAGGTGTGCCATGAGCCTGACGGGGTGTCAGCGACGAGGGTCGGGTGCAGGATCCAGCGATGGGGGAGGTTCCGGAACAAGAGCTTCATGTGCGCCTCCCACAACTCCACCAGGGACCTGGCGACACGTATGAGAATTTTTTGTTAAATTTTCGGAGCCTATCTGGCGACTAGGTACTTGGGCATAAGTCAGCAAAATCACGACAACCTAGCACTAGGCTACTTTAAAATGAGAATATGAAAAAACAACGATAAAAAGGGAAAATGCCAACAATTAGGAAACAAATTCCGGCGTGGTGGGAGGTCTGCCTCCCTCCGGCACAGGAGGGGGCGACCTACAAAGAAAACAGCAACAACAAAACAAAAACAAAACCTAGTTAAATAAAGGGGAGAAGGCCGCACCCCCCACAAAAGTCGATAAGTCCACGAACTCGTCCCGAGTTCAAGGGTCCACGAACTCGTCCCGAGTACAAGGGATAGGCGGTAGCGCCCATCCCAGTACCGGGACAGGTAACGTGCGCGGAGATCGCCCAGACTGGGACATTCAATATTTTTTTTTTTAAAGGGCTATCTGGCGTGTGCCCACTTGGGCATAAGTCGCCGCAAACAAACAGCCTAGTTCTAGGCTACTTTAAAATAAAAATATTTGAAAACAAAACAACGATTAAAAGGGAAGATGACAATCAGGAAGCAAGTTCCGAGGTCGGGAGGAGATCCCCCTCCTCCCGCAGCAGGAGCGTGCGACCAACAAAGAAAACAACAATAACAAAAAACAACAAAACCTAGTTAAATAAAAAAGAGAAGGCCGGCCTCCGCCAAAAAGTCTATCAGTCCACCAGTCATGGTGCACGAACACGTCCCGAGTACAAGGGACAGGCGGTAGACACCTCGCCCATCCCGGTACCGGGGCAGGTATCGTGCGCGAAAATCACCCAGACTGAGACATTCGAAAATAATGTGCCGAACAGTCTGTGGGACGACGGAGTCGTCACAATAGGACACTCGCGAGCACTCCATTAAATGGCGATGAGTCACACGAGTGTGTCTGATTCGGAGACGACAAAAAGCGACCTGAAGCCGTCGCGGCATTGGGGGATAGGTCCATGGGTACTGTCGCGGCGCAATGGCACGCAACTTTAAGTTCCCTTCGACCGTCTCCCATCTTCTTTGCCAAGCAGTCCGAAGAGCTGCCCGTATTCTTGCCATGTAGTCAGTGTGAGGAAGAGCGAATCGCTGGTCCGGTCGCAGAGTCCTCACGGACTCTTTGGCGCCCTCATTCCCCGCAATTCCTACATGTCCAGGAACCCAGCAGAAGATAACTCGACATCTGCCCGGCTCGCCAAAACCGTGGCGTCACGGATATCGCGAACCAGGGAATGCGGAGATTCCAAAGCCCCGAGAGCACTCAGGAAGCTTTGTAGGTCGCTATAGATCACAATCCGGTCTCCGAACCGGGCACGTCGCGTAATCTCCCGTACCGAGTGGTGTATTGCCACCAGCTCGGCCATGAAGACAGACGCAGCGCCTGGTAGAGCCCCGCTGGCTTCAAACAGAGGGGATACGGCGTGGAAGCCGACCCCCTCTTGGGACTTGGAGCCATCCGTATACACTGGCACGGTACCAGCATGACACGATGTGTGCTCCAAAAATGTCGAATGCAATACTCCCGGCGAAGTACAAGCTTTGGGAGCAGAGGCGTGGCGACAAATAGCCAAATGTGGTACCCTCAAGGGTGGCGTCCTGGGCAGAACCAGGGGCGCCACCGGCCCGAGAGCTATATCTACCTCTCGAAGGAGTTTCCTGGCCCTAAACCCAAAGGGCTTAGGGTATGACTGGCATCTCTCGGTGGCATAGGAACCATCGAGATCAGCTGCGGATGCAGTGAGAGCTGTTGGCGACTGAGGGAAGCGCCGGGCTCGCGCGTACAGCCGAGTGATGCACTGCACGCGGCGCAGAGCGAGTGGCATCTCCCCAGGATCGACCAACAGGCTCTCAATGGGAGAAGTGCGGAAGGCACCGGTCGCCGGGCGAAGGCCGGTGTGGTGGATCGAATCCACCTTCCGCAATAAACGCTCGGCTGCGGATGCATAAAACTCGCATCCGTAGTCGAGCTTCGAGCGAACAAAGGATCGATAAAAAAGTAAGGCAGTAGCCCTATCAGCGCCCCAAGCGCTGAACGTCACGGAACGGAGAATATCCATGGCGCGGGTACCAGAGACCCTAAGGCTGCGAATATGAGCCTCCCAGGTGAGGCGTCCGTCGAATACAAGCCCAAGGAAACGGTGCGAATCAAACACATGCAGGCGCACCCCATTAAGAAACTTTTTTTTTTTTAAGAGCTCATCTGGCGACTGCCTACTTGGGCATTAGTCGCCGTATTAAAACTGGCCTAGTTTTAGGCTACTCCATTAAGAAACAAATCTGGGTCGGGGTGAAGCCGTGGAAGGCGGCAGAAGTGCACCACCTTAGTCTTGGCCAAAGAAAACCGAAACCTGTGCGCTTCGGCATAGCGAGAGACGCGGTTCAATGCCTGTTGGAGTCGACGCTCCAGAGTTGGCATCTGGGCTGCGCCAAAAGAGATCGAAAGGTCGTCCACTTAGAAGGGAGCGAGAACATCTTCCGGCAGCACCGAGGTGATGCCGTTGATGCTCAGGGCAAAGAGTATGAAACTGAGAACACTTCCTTACGGGACACCCTCTTTCTGCTCCTTTGGGCCGGAGAGAGCTCCCCCCACCCGTACGCGGAATCGACGATCTCGCAAAAATTCAGATATAAACATGGTAGGCGTCCCCTCACCCCCATCGTGTGGAGAGTCTCCATGATACCGTATCGCCATGCGGTATCATAGGCCTTCTCCAAATCAAAAAAGACCGTGGCGTAGTGCTGTCTACGAAGGAAAGCCTCGCAAACGGCAGTTTCCAGAAGGAGCAGAGCATCCGACGTGGAGTGGAACTTAAGGAAGCCGCACTGTGCAGAAGAAAGATGACCTCCGCTGTCCAGGAAAAAGGCTAATCTAACATTTACCAATTTCTCCATCAACTTGCACACGCAAGAGGTTAGAGAGATTGGGCGGAAACCGGTCGGAGTAGAGTGATCTCTCCCCGGCTTGCGAAAGGCGAGCACAGTAGCGATTCGCCAGGAGTCTGGGAGAAGACCTTCCACCCAGATCCTGTTGAACAAATCTAACAGAAAGGCCATGCCTCGCTCACCCAGGTGTCGAACATGGCGTACGGGACATCGTCCGGACCATGGGCGGTGTCCGCGCACGAAGCGAGAGCGGAACGCAACTCACTCACAGTAAACTTGTCGTTGAAGGGTTCTCCGCCTCTGGAGGTAAAGTCCAGCCGGCGGCCTTCCGCGACATCACGACGCGCATTGAATGCTGGCGGAGCAGCATCACGGCTAGAGAATGCGGAAAAAGCGCTCGCTACGGATTCCGCCACGGACGCGGGGTCCGAGATTGTGGTCCCATTCTCCTGAAGAACGGGAGGCGGGTCCTGCGAGAACTTGCCCCGAATCCTTTTGACTCGCTTCCACACCTCAGCTAAAGGGGTCTCACGTTAAGTGAAGACACGTAGGCCCGCCAAGAAGAGCGGTGGGTCGTGCTTCGAAATATACCGGAACTTAGCCCTATCCCGACGAAATTCAGCGACAGTGAAATCGTTCGAGCGGCGCTTATAGCGCATGTAGGCATAACGCTTCTGTTTGAGGGCTGTCTCACACACGGCCGACCACCATGGGAGTGGTCGCCGTGCAAAACGGCCAGACGTCCTAGGAATAGTAGTCAGGCCCACGGCGATGAGGTTGCCGGAGAAGAACTCAACGGCCTCATCTACCGACCTAAACTCCTCGACTGAGATAGAGAATTCAGTCATTTCCTGAAATGCAGACAACCGCGCCCGCGCCAAGCACCACCGAGGTGGTCTCTCAAGCGGCAGTTGCCCTGAAAATGATATTTGAATGGGAGTGATCACTATCATGGAGTTTATCGACCACCTCCCAATAAAAATCAGGCTGTGCATCCGAAGAGCACAAAGATAGGTCGAGGCAAGAAAATGAAGCGGTTCTCGGACAGTGATGCGTAAACTCATCCACGTTTAGGACACCCATCTCAAGCTCTTCGATAAGATCGGCAAGGACTTGTCCCCTGGGATTTATGGAGTAATCTCGCCAGAGAGGATGCCTGCCGTTCAGATCTCCAAGCAAGAGATAGGGCCTCGGCAACCGTGCCACGACGCGGCGGAAGTAACCTGCGTCGAAGTCAGCAGAAATCAGAGTATACCTCTATCCAGGTGCAGCTGCACAGCCACTGCCTGAAAGGAGGTATTTAAAGAGAAAGGAAGAACGGAGACATCATGCCGGGTGTAAACCGCGCATCCCCCAGCCCGGCCATCCCGCGGTGGTGGGGTCGCAAGAGCCTTATACCCCGGAAGGGCAGGCAGAGGGCACACGCCTAGCATGGTCTCCTGCAAAACGATAGCTAACGGGGAATGGGACGAGACGAGCCTCCGCAGCTCCTCCCAGTTGGCCCGGAGTCCACGGCAATTCCATTGAAGGAATATGCCCTCCAGGCCTAGCTCGGAGACGCGGGGGCCCTCCTCGAACTGAAGACCGTCACGGGAATAGGCGTACGCTTCCCGGGGGCAGAACCCCGGGCGCTGTTGGCCGGACAAAGCGCTGAAGGTGCTGTCACCTTCGAGGATTTATTGGGGGAGGTTGGGCTCGCCATGCGAGTCCTTTCCTCTCTCCGCCTCGAAACCTTAGGCGGGCGTTGCAAGCGCGGAGGCGGGGGGGGCCCTCTTTTCGAGGAACCACCGTCTCCGAGCCATTCACTCCACCTCTGGGTGTGGGCGAAGGGGCCGAAGCTCCTTTGTTGCTGTCCTCCTTTCGGGGAACGGCTTTAGGAACCCCGGAAGATGGCCTAGCGACCATCTTCAGGGGTGTTGCCTCCTGTGAGTCTAACGACTGGGTGGAGGCGCGTGGCCGTTTCGCTTTACGGGAAACGGTCACGCTGGGGGAAGAGGGGGGAGTCCTGGTTTTAGCTAGCGCAGGGTATGAACCCTTTTTGCCGCCAGCTTTACCAGGGGAGCGCGCGGGTTGGGTAGAGCCCGCAGAAGGGCTCCGAATGTGCGCGGAAACAACCGTGCTCGTTGGCCTGGATGGGCCATGAGCAGAGGGTGCATTCCTAACTATTGAAGCATATGACGTCCCAGGCAGAGCCGGGCGCGCCAGGACCAAGTCCTTTGCCTCGCGGAATGAGAGTCGATCCTGGGTCTGAACGGCCAGGATTTCTTTATCAAGGAGATATGCACCTCATTGCTTTGAAGAAGCTGGTGCGGCTCTCCGCAATTGACACACTTGGACACACACGATTTGGACTTATCGTGTGTGACCTTGGAGCAATTTACACAGACTTCGGGTGACCCCGACTTTGCACGTCTACATGAGCGATTCGTATGGCAGAAGCGGTGATAGTAATAGCACCGCAGCGGCAGTGGCACGAATGCCTTCACGCGGTAGCGGTACCAACCGGCACGCACCGACTCAGGGAGCTTGTCACAGTCGAACGTGATGAAGGGTGTAGGGGTGGGTCTCGAGGCCCCTCCCTGTTTTCTCATCACACGTTCGACCTTGACCGCCCCATGGTCGGCCAGCTCTAGGGTGATTTCCTCAATGGAGTAGTCAACGAGTTCCCTCGCATAAACTACTACTTTCACAAAGTTCATGGTAGAGTGCGGCGTCACACTCACCGGGGTGCCATGAAGTGTCCGAAGAGCACTTATCTTGGCCGCCTCGGCGGGATTCGACGCATTCGCCAGAAGGCTCCCGTCCGAGAAACGGGTTACCTTCGGCTCTCTACCAATTGCACTAGCTAATCCTCTCCTCTGATGGATCATGTTGCCCTTGGACAACATAGTGCCATCAGTGGAGCGAATAACGAGAAAGCGTTAGAAGCCAGCGGCCCCGAAAACGCCAGGCTCAGCGCCGGGCACTATTGGTCTTTGTCATGATCAGGAGCTCCGTACCCGGGGGGGGCAGAGGGGCCGGATGTGCCGATTTTGGCTTGGTCGCTTGCCAAAGTGGCAGCAGACCCATCCGTCCCCGTAGCCCCCACGGATGGAGAGGAGCCCCGAGTCTTCTTCGTCTTTTTGGTCTTTTTCGTCCTTTCCTTTTTTGGAGAGGAGGGCGGGCAATAAACCCGCTTCTCACCCCCGCCGTTAGAAGCCCCCAGGCCAGATGGACCAGCCTCAGCCAGGTCCTTCTCCGAAATGAAGAAGGTCCTGGTGGTCGCAGGGGCATCATCCGGAGGAGATTCCTCCCCTCCTTTTGTACTGACTGAGAATCCCCAGCCGTTTGAGGAGGACCTTGCATAGGGGCGGATTCGGGTTCGGTGCATGGCACCGAGCCTGGATCCTCCCCCATGGAAGGCCTTACCCTCTGAGGCTGGTTTTCCTCAAGGACCATGTCTATCACAGGAGGGGCCTCCAGTTGGCTATCCCCCCCAGGACATCGCACGTCCCCTTGGCAGCGTCATGAGTCTTTTGTGGGAAGGCACAGGCCTTGACCCCGGCAAGGTTTAATATTCTTGCCAGCAGGTGTTTTGAGGGAAGCGACCGAAGGGGCCTGGCTTCCCTCTCCTCCCTAAGGGGGTTTGCCCTACCGAGCCGCTTACACAAGGGGCGGTCGGCAATTGGCTGCGTGCTGGCTTTCTTGGCAGTCCCGATAGAGAGCAAAGGAGGGACTGCCGCTGGAATTAGGGAGGTGCCCGAAAGCACCTCCAGAGAAGGGGGTGAGGGGGAGTCACCTACACCCGTAGGCGTAGGAGAGGAGTAACCCTCCTCTCCGGTTAAATAAGTATGGAGGGTCCCCTGCGCAAGCACAAGGAGGGGAACCTCCATTTTCTCGGTGGAGCTGCCCGAGGGCGGCTCCGTTGATGTTCTTGGGAAAGTTGGGGGTCGTTTTTTTTTTTGTCTTTTCATCATTGGGCATGTTGACCCTATTTGTGCTACTGGACGCAATAGCTCATCACCTCTTGCAGTTGCCCGCACTACAAAAGGTGCTTACAGGCCTGGCAGAGCCAGGCGCCGCCATTTCGGACCACCCCTCCCGCCTTGTCGCCTGGCAGTCCATCGGCATGGCGGCTCCAGATTAGACAGCGCGTAAAAAAAAGATAGATTTTGAAGACGAGAGAAAAAGGGATTTGAGGAAGGTATGGGTGGTGATGAAGCAGGTTTGTTAAAAACCAACCACCCTGGAACGGAGCTCAGGGGTTAGGGAACATTGTCCCCTCCCCCCTCAGCCCCGATCCATGACGGTTGGCCGAAAAGAAGGTCAGCATCTACCCTGTGAAATCAGAGGCTGCCCAGAGAAAGTTGTGGGAGAAGCTGTATGAAAAGAGAGAAAACATATGTTTTGAAGAAAGCAATAGAGGCTAAGCTGGGGCCGGACGGGGTGCTGAGTCCCATCAGCACGGCTGCCAGAATGGCAAATCCCTGCGCCCCTACGTAGAGCGTAGCGAGAACATCTTCCGGCAGCACCGAGGTGATGCCGTTGATGCTCAGGGCAAAGAGTGACACTGAGAATACCTTCTACCTGCTCCTTTGGGCCGGAGAGTGCTCCCCCAAACGGTACGCGGAATCGACGATCTTGCAAAAATTCAGATATAAACATTGGGAGGCGTCCCCTCGCCCCCATGATGCCGTATCGTCATGCGGTATCATAGGCCTTCTCCAGCTCGGAAAACACCGTGGCGTAGTAATGTCTACGAAGGAAGGCCTCGCAGACGGCATTTTCCAGTCGGAGCAGATCATCCGACGTGGATGGAACTTGCGGAAGTCGCACTCTGCAGAAGACAGATGGCCTCCGCTGTCCAGGAAAAAGACTAATCTGACATTTACCAATTTCTCTATCAACCTGCACACGCAAGAGGTTAGAGATTGGGTGGAAACCGGTCAGAGTAGTGATCTCTCCCCGGTTTGCGAAGGAGAGCACAGTAGCGATTCGCCAGGAATCTAGGAGAAAACCCTCCACCCAGATCCTGTTGAACAATTCTAAGAGAAAGGCCATGCCTCGCTCACCCAGGTGTCGAAGCATGGCGTAACGGGACATCCTCCGGACCATGGGCGGTGTCCGCGCACGAAGCAAGAGCGGAGCACAACATACTCAAAGCAAACCTCTCGTTGAAGGGTTCTCCGCCTCTGGAGGTAAAGTACAGCCGGCGGCGTTCCGCGACATCACGACGTGCATTGAATGCTGGAGGAGCAGCATCACGGCTAGAGAATGCGGAAAAAGCGGTCGCGGGGTCCAAGATTGCGATCCCATTCTCCTGGAGAACGGGAGGGGGGTCCTGCGAGAACTTGCCCCGAATCCTTTTGACTCGCTTCCACACCTCAGCTAAAAGCTCTTCCCGTTAAGTGAAAACACGTATGCCCGCCAAGAAGAGAGGCGAGCGTGCTTCGAAATATACCGGAACCTAGCCCTAGCCTGACAAAATTCATCGACAGTGAAATCTTTCGGGCGGGGCTTATAGCGCATGTAGGCATAACGCTTCTGTTTGAGGGCCGTCTCACACTCGGTCGACCACCATGGGAGTGTTCGGCGTGCAAAACGGCCAGACGTCCTAGGAATAGTACGCTAGGAATAAACGTTCGGCTGCGGATGCATAAAACTCGCATCCGTAGTCGAGCTTCGAGCGAACAAAGGATCGATAAAAAAGTAAGGCGGTAGCCCTATCAGCGCCCCAAGCGCTGAACGTCACGGAACGGAGAATGTCCATGGCGCGGGTACAAGAGACCCTAAGGCTGCGAATATGAGCCTCCCAGGTGAGGCGTCGGTCGAATACAAGACCAAGGAAACGGTGCGACTCAACCACATCCAGGCGCATCCCATCAAGAAACAAATCTGGGTCGGGGTGAAGCCGTGGATGGCGGCAGAAGTGCACCACCTTAGTCTTGGCCAAAGAAAACCGAAACCTGTGCGCTTCGGCATAGCGAGAGACGCGGTTCAATGCCTGTTGGAGTCGACGCTCCAGAGTTGGCATCTGGGCCGCGCCAAAAGAGATCGAAAGGTCGTCCACGTAGAGTGTAGCGAGAACATCTTCCGGCAGCACCGAGGTGATGCCGTTGATGCTCAGGGCAAAGAGTGTGACACTGAGGACACTTCCCAGCGGGACACCCTCTTCCTGCTCCTTTGGGGCAGAGAGGGCTCCCCCCCACCCGTACGCGGAATCGTCGATCTCGCAAAAATTCAGATATAAACATTGGGAGGCGTCCCCTCGCCCCAAGTCGTGTGGAGAGTCTCCATGATACCGTATCGCCATGCAGTATCATAGGCCTTCTCCAGATCAAAAAACACCGTGGCGTAGTGCTGTCTACGAAGGAAAGCCTCGCAGACGGCATTTTCCAGTCGGAGCAGAGCATCCGACGTGGAGTGGAACTTACGGAAGCCGCTCTGTGCAGAAGACAGATGGCCTCCGCTGTCCAGGAAATAGGCTAATCTAACATTTACCAATTTCTCCATCAACTTGCACACGCAAGAGGTTAGAGATATTGGGCGGAAACCGGTCGGAGTAGAGTGATCTCTCCCCGGCTTGCGAAAGGCGATCACAGTAGCGATTCGCCAGGAGTCTGGGAGGAGACCTTCCACCCAGATCCTGTTGAACAAATCTAACAGAAAGGCCATGCCTCGGTCACCCGGGTGTCGAAGCATGGCGTACGGGACATCGTCCGGACCATGGGCGGTGTCCGCGCACGAAGCGAGAGCGGAACGCAACTCACTCACAGTAAACTTGTCGTTGAAGGGTTCTCCGCCTCTGGAGGTAAAGTCCAGCCGGCGGCCTTCCGCGACATCACGACGTGCATTGAATGCTGGTGGAGCAGCATCACGGCTAGAGAATGCGGAAAAAGCGGTCGCTAAGGATTCCGCCACGGACGCGGGGTCCGAGATTGCGGTCCCATTCTCCTGGAGAACGGGAGGGGGGTCCTGCGAGAACTTGCCCCGAATCCTTTTGACTCGCTTCCACACCTCAGCTAAAGGGCTCTTCCCGTTAAGTGAAGACACGTATGCCCGCCAAGAAGAGCGGCGGGCGTGCTTCGAAATATACCGGAACCTAGCCCTAGCCCGACGAAATTCAGCGACAGTGAAATCGTTCGGGCGGCGCTTATAGCGCATGTAGGCATAACGCTTCTGTTTGAGGGCCGTCTCACACTCGGCCGACCACCATGGGAGTGGTCGGCGTGCAAAACGGCCAGACGTCCTAGGAATAGTAGTCAGGCCCACGGCGATGAGGTTGCCGGAGAAGAACTCAACGGCCTCATCTACCGACCTAAACTCCTCGACTGAGATAGAGAATTCAGTCATTTCCTGAAATGCAGGCCACCGCGCCCGCGCCAAGCACCACCGAGGTGGTCTTTCAGGCGGCAGTTGCCCTGAAAATGATATTTGAATGGGAAAGTGATCACTACCATGGAGGTCATCGACCACCCCCCAATCAAAATCAGGCTGGGCATCCGAAGAGCACAAAGATAGGTCAAGGCAAGAAAATGAAGCGGTTCTCGGACAGTGATGCGTAAACTCATCCACGTTTAGGACACCCATCTAAAGCTCTTCGATCAGATCGGCAAGGACTTGTCCCCTGGGGTTATGGTGTAATCTCCCCCAAAGAGGATGCCTGCCGTTCAGATCTCCAAGCAAGAGATAGGGCCTCGGCAACCGTGCCACGACGCGGCGGAAGTCCCCCGCGTCGAAGTCAGATGACGGTGGAATGTACGCAGAAATGATAGTATACCTCCTATCCAGGTGCAGCTGCACAGCCACTGCCTGAAAGGAGGTATCTAAAGAGAAAGGAAGAACGGAGACATCATGCCGGGTGTAAACCGCGCATCCCCCAGCCCGGCCATCCCGCGGTGGTGGGGTCGCAAGACCCTTATACCCCGGGAGGGCAGGCAGCGGGCACGCGCCTAGGATGGTCTCCTGCAAAGAAATAGCTAACGGGGAACGGGACGAGACGAGCCTCCGCAGCTCCTCCCAGTTGGCCCGGAGTCCACGGCAATTCCATTGAAGGAATATGCCCTCCAGGCCTAGCTCGGAGGAGACGCGGGGGCCCTCCTCGAATTGAAGACCCTCACGGGAATAGCCGTACGCTTCCCGGGGGCAGAACCCCGGGCGCTGTTGGCCGGACAAAGCGCTGTCGCCTTCGAGGACTTATTGGGGGAGGTTGGGCTCGCCATGCGAGTCTTTTCCTCCCTCCGCCTCGAAACCTTAGGCGGGCGTTGCGGCTTGGGAGGCGGGGGGCCCTCTTTTCGAGGAACCACCGTCTCCGAGCCACTCGCTCCACCTCGGGGCGTGGGCGAAGGGGCCGAAGCTCCTTTGTTGCTGTCCTCCTTTCGGGGAACAGCTTTAGGAACCCCGGAAGATGGCCTAGCGACCATCTTCAGGGGTGTTGACTCCTGTGAGTCTAAGACTCTGTGGAGGCGCGTGGCCGTTTCGCCTTACGGGAAACGGTCACGCTGGGGGAAGAGGGGCGAGCCCTGGTTTTAACCGGGGCTGGGTGTGAACCCTTTTTGCCGCCAGCTCTACCAGGGGAGCGCCCGGGTGTAGTAGAGCCCGCAGAAGGGCTCCGAATGGGCGCGGAAACAACCGTGCTCGTTGGCCTGGATGGGCCAGGAGCAGAGGGTGCTTTTCTAACTATTGAGGCATATGACGTCCCAGGCAGAGCCGGGCGCGCCAGGACCAAGTCCTTAGCCTCGCGGAATGAGAGTCGATCCTGGGCCTGAACGGCCAGGATTTCTTTCTCCAGGAGATATGCACCACATTGCTTCGAAGAAGCAGGGTGCGGCTCTCCGCAATTGACACACTTGGCCACACACGATTTGGACTTATCGTGTGCGACCTTGGAGCAATTTACACAGACTTCGGGTGGCCCCGATTTTGCACGTCTACATGATCGATTCGTGTGGCCGAAGCGGTGACAGTAATAGCACCGCCGCGGCAGTGGCACGAATGCCTTCACGCGGTAGCGGTACCAACCGGCACGCACCGACTCAGGGAGCTTGTCACAGTCGAACGTGACGAAGAGTGTAGGGGTGGGTCTCGAGGCCCCTCCCTGTTTTCTCATCACACGTTCGACCTTGACCGCCCCATGGTCGGCCAGCTCTAGGGTGATGTCTTCTATGGAGTAGTCAACGAGTTCCCTCGCATAAACTACTCCTTTTACAAAGTTCATGGTAGAGTGCGGCGTCACACTCACCGGGGTGCCATGAAGTGTCCGAAGAGCACTTATCTTGGCCGCCTCGGCGGGATTCGCCGCATTCGCCAGAAGGCTGCCGTCCGAGAAACGGGTTACCTTCGGCTCTCTACCAATTTCACTAGCTAATCCTCTCCTCTGATGGATCATGTTGCCCTTGGACAACATGCTGCCATCAGTGGAGCGAATAACGAGGAAGCGTTTGAAGCCAGCGGGCTCGAAAACGTCAGGTAACCTCTGAATCAGGGGCCCCGATGTCATCGAGGCTCCGCCCTGTGTACTTTTGGTCTTTGTCATCGTCAGGAGCTCCGTACCCGGGGAAGCAGAGGGCCCAGATGTGCCGATCTTGGCTTGGTCGCTTGCCAAAGTGGCAGCAGACCCATCCGTCCCCGTAGCCCCCGCGGATTGAGAGGAGCCCCGAGTCCTCTTCGTCTTTTTCTTTTTTGGAGAGGAGGGCGGGGAATGAACCCGCTTCTCACCCCCGCCGGTAGAAGCCCCCAGGCCAGATGGACCGGCCTCAGCCAGGTCCTTCTCCGAAATGGAGAAGGTCCTGGTGGTCGCAGGGGCATCATCCGGAGGAGATCCCTCCCCTCCTTGTACTGCCTGAGAATCTACAGCCGTTTGATGAGGACCTTGCATAGGGGCGGATTCGGGTTCGGTGCTTGGCGCCGAGCCCGAATTCCCCCCCATGGAAGGCCCTACCTTCTGAGGCTGGTTTTCCTCAAGGACCATGTCTATCACAGGAGGGGCCTCCAGTTGGCCATCCCCTCCCAGGACATCGCAGGTCCCCTTGGCAGCGTCATAAGTCTTTAGTGGGGAGGCACAGGCCTTGAACCCGGCAAGGTTTAATATTTTTGTCAGCAGGTCTTTTGAGGGAAGCGACCGAAGGGGCCTGGCTTCCCTCTCCCCCCTAAGGGGGTTTGCCCTACCGAGCCGCTTGTACGAGGGGCGGTCGGCAATGGGCTGCCTGCTGGCTTTCTTGGCAGTCCCCTTAGAAAGCAAAGGAGGGACTGCCGCTGGAGATAGGGAGGTGCCCGAAAGCACCTCCAGAGAAGGGGGTGAGGGGGAGTCCCCTACACCCGTAGGCGTAGGAGAGGAGTAAGCCTCCTCTCCGGTTAAAGAGGTATGGAGGGTCCCCTGCGCAAGCACAGGGGGGGGGACCTCCATCTTTTCTGTGGAGCTGCACGAGGGCGGCTCCGTTGTTTTAGGGGGAATTAAGGGGAGATGGTTTTTTTTTTCATCATTGGGCATGGTGACCCTCTTTGTTTTACGGGACGCAATCGCTCACCACCTCTTGCAGTAGCCCGCACTGCAAGAGGTGCTTACAGGCCCGGCAGAGCCAGGAGCCGCCATTTGGGACCACCCCTCCCGCCTGGTGGCCTGGCAGTCCTTCGGCATGGCGGCTCCACCTTAGACACGGCGTAAAACAGATAGAATGTGAAGAGGAGAGGAAAAGGAATGTGAGGAAGGTATGGGTGGGGATGAAGCAGGTTGTTAAAAAACCCGTATCCCGAACCGGAGCTGAGGGGTTAGGGAACAATGTCCCCTCCCCCCTCAGCCCCCATCCGGGGTGGTTGGCTTGAGAAGAAGGTCAGCATTCTACCCTGTGAAATTAGAGGCTGACCAGAGAAAGTTGTGGGAGAGG
Source organism: Ceratothoa steindachneri (assembly GCA_963969495.1). Taxonomy (NCBI): domain Eukaryota; kingdom Metazoa; phylum Arthropoda; class Malacostraca; order Isopoda; family Cymothoidae; genus Ceratothoa; species Ceratothoa steindachneri. Next base: position 133,940,845 of record OZ018321.1, on the reverse strand, counting down.
TTGTATGAAAAGCGACGAGGTAGGGAAGAAATCGGGCTATCTGAAGGAAGGAAGAGAGGCTAAGCTGGGGCCGGACGGAGCGCTGGATTCCGTCAGCACGGCGGCCAGGATGGCAAATCGCCGCGCCCCTTACGGGGCTAAATAAGCTGAACCAAAGAAGTCGTTTTACCAGGTGTTATTTAGACGGTTCAAGGGCAAGAGTGTTAAAGTTAGGGTATTTCAAAGTCATCAATTCCAGTGGCCGACATAAGTACTTAAAGGGCTTAGGAAAGGCGAGGTAGGATGGCGGGGGGCATGACTCTACAGAACTTGCCCTTTTTTTTTTTCTTTTTTTAAGAGCTCATCTGGCGACTGCCTACTTGGGCATTAGTCGCCGTATTAAAACTGGCCTAGTTCTAGGCTACTTTAAAATGAAATTAAAGAGAAAAAAAAAAAACAACACCCCAAAAGGGGGAAAGGAAGCAAGCTGGTGCGTCGGGGAGAGGTCCCCCCGGCGCAGGAGCGTGCAACTAAAGAAAAAAAACAAACAAAACAAATGCAAAAAAACAACAAAAAAAAACAAACAAAGCTTGCTTAAATAATAGGGAGAAGGCCGGCCTCCCCCAAGAAGTCAACAAGTCCACAAGTCAGTGTGCACGAATCTGTCCCAAGCACAAGGGACAGGCGGTAGCGACCCCGCCCATCCCGGTACTGGGACAGGTATCGTGCGCGAAGATCACCCAGACTGGGACATTCGACAAGAATTTGCAGAACAGTCTGGGGGACGACGCAGTCGTTGCAATATGGCGCAGGCGAGCGCTCCATCAGATAGCGATGCGTCACACGAGTGTGTCCGATTCGGAGACGACAGAAAGCAACCTGAAGCCGCCGCGACATTGGGGGATAGGTCCATGGGAACAGTCGCGGCGCAATGGCACGCAACCTTAAGTTCCCCTCGACCGTCTCCCATATTCTTTGCCAAGCAGTCCGAAGAGCTGCCCGTATTCCTGCCATGTAGTCGGTGTGAGGAAGAGCGAAACGCTGGTCCGGGCGCAGAGTCCTCGCGGACTCTTTGGCGCCCTCATCGGCGCGCTCATTCCCCGCAATTCCTACATGTCCAGGAACCCAGCAGAAGATAATCTCGACATCTGCCCGGCTCGCCAAAACCGTGTCGTCACGGATATCGCGAACCAGGGGATGCGGAGAATCCAATGCCCCGAGAGCACTCAGGGCGCTTTGTGAGTCGCTATAGATCACAATCCGGTCTCCGAACCGGGCACGTCGCGTAATCTCCCGTACCGAGTGGTGTATTGCCACCAGCTCGGCCGTGAAGACAGACGCAGCGCCTGGTAGAGCCCCGCTGACTTCAAACAGAGGGGATACGGCGTGGAAGCCGACCCCCTCTTGGGACTTGGAGCCATCCGTATACACTGGCACGGTACCAGCGTGACACGATGTGTGCTCCAAAAAGGTCGAACGCAATATTCCCGGCGCAGTACAAGCTTTGGGAGCAGAGGCGTGGCGACAAATAGCCAAATGTGGTACCCTCCAGGGTGGCGTCCTGGGCAGAACCAGGGGCGCCACCGGCCCGAGAGCTATATCTACCTCTCGAAGGAGTTTCCTGGCCCTAAACCCAAAGGGCTTAGGGTATGACTGGCGTCTCTCGGCGGCATAGGCACCATCGAGATCAGCTGCAGATGCAGTGAGAGCTGTTGGCGACTGAGGGAGGCGCCGGGCTCGCGCGTACAGGCGAGTGATGCACTGCACGCGGCGCAGAGCGAGTGGCATCTCCCCAGCATCGACCAACAGGCTCTCAATGGGGGAAGTGCGGAAGGCACCGGTCGCAAGGCGAAGGCCGGTGTGGTGGATTGAATCCACCTTCCGCAATAAACGCTCGGCTGCGGATGCATAAAACTCGCATCCGTAGTCGAGCTTCGAGCGAACAAAGGATCGATAAAAAAGTAGGGCGGTAGCCCTATCAGCGCCCCAAGCGCTGAACGTCACGGAACGGAGAATGTCCATGGCGCGGGTACAAGAGACCCTAAGGCTGCGAATATGAGCCTCCCAGGTGAGGCGTCCGTCGAATACAAGACCAAGGAAACGGTGCGACTCAACCACATCCAGGCGCACCCCATTAAGAAACAAATCTGGGTCGGGGTGAAGCCGTGGATGGCGGCAGAAGTGCACCACCTTAGTCTTGGCCAAATAAAACAGAAACCTGTGCGCTTCGGCATAGCGAGAGACGCGGTTCAATGCCTGTTGGAGTCGACGCTCCAGAGTTGGCATCTGGGCCGCGCCAAAAGAGATCGAAAGGTCGTCCACGTAGAGCGTAGCGAGAACATCTTCCGGCAGCACCGAGGTGATGCCGTTGATGCTCAGGGCAAAGAGTGTGACACTGAGGACACTTCCCTGCGGGACACCCTCTTCCTGCTCCTTTGGGCCGGAGAGGGCTCCCCCCACCCGTACGCGGAATCGACGATCTCGCAAAAATTCAGATATAAAAATTGGGAGGCGTCCCCTCGCCCCCATCGTGTGGAGAATCTCCATGATACCGTATCGCCATGCGGTATCATAGGCCTTCTCCAGATCAAAAAACACCGTGGCGTAGTGCTGTCTACGAAGGAAAGCCTCGCAGACGGCACTTTCCAGTCGGAGCAGAGCATCCGACGTGGAGTGGAACTTACGGAAGCCGCACTGTGCAGAAGACAGATGGCCTCCGCTGTCCAGGAAATAGGCTAATCTAACATTTACCAATTTCTCCATCAACTTGCACACGCAAGAGGTTAGAGAGATTGGGCGGAAACCGGTCGGAGTAGAGTGATCTCTCCCCGGCTTGCGAAAGGCGAGCACAGTAGCGATTCGCCAGGAGTCTGGGAGAAGACCTTCCACCCAGATCCTGTTGAACAAATCTAACAGAAAGGCCATGCCTCGCTCACCCAGGTGTCGAAGCATGGCGTACGGGACATCGTCCGGACCATGGGCGGTGTCCGCGCACGAAGCGAGAGCGGAACGCAACTCACTCACAGTAAACTTGTCGTTGAAGGGTTCTCCGCCTCTGGAGGTAAAGTCCAGCCGGCGGCCTTCCGCGACATCACGACGTGCATTGAATGCTGGCGGAGCAGCATCACGGCTAGAGAATGCGGAAAAAGCGGTCGCTAAGGATTCCGCCACGGACGCGGGGTCCGAGATTGCGGTCCCATTCTCCTGGAGAACGGGAGGGGGGTCCTGCGAGAACTTGCCCCGAATCCTTTTGACTCGCTTCCACACCTCAGCTAAAGGGGTCTTCCCGTTAAGTGAAGACACGTATGCCCGCCAAGAAGAGCGGCGGGCGTGCTTCGAAATATACCGGAACCTAGCCCTAGCCCGACGAAATTCAGCGACAGTGAAATCGTTCGGGCGGCGCTTATAGCGCATGTAGGCATAACGCTTCTGTTTGAGGGCCGTCTCACACTCGGCCGACCACCATGGGAGTGGTCGGCGTGCAAAACGGCCAGACGTCCTAGGAATAGTAGTCAGGCCTACGGCGATGAGGTTGCCGGAGAAGAACTCAACGGCCTCATCTACCGACCTAAACTCCTCGACTGAGATAGAGAATTCAGTCATTTCCTGAAATGCAGGCCACCGCGCCCGCGCCAAGCACCACCGAGGTGGTCTCTCAGGCGGCAGTTGCCCTGAAAATGATATTTGAATGGGAAAGTGATCACTACCATGGAGGTCATCGACCACCCCCCAATCAAAATCAGGCTGTGCATCCGAAGAGCACAAAGATAGGTCAAGGCAAGAAAATGAAGAGGTTCTCGGACAGTGATGCGTACACTCATCCACGTTTAGGACACCCATCTCAAGCTCTTCGATCAGATCGGCAAGGACTTGTCCCCTGGGATTTATGGAGTAATCTCCCCAGAGAGGATGCCTGCCGTTCAGATCTCCAAGCAAGAGATAGGGCCTCGGCAACCGTGCTACGACGCGGCGGAAGTCCCCCACGTCGAAGTCAGCTGACGGTGGCATGTACGCAGAAATGATAGTATACCTCCTATCCAGGTGCAGCTGCACAGCCACTGCCTGAAAGGAGGTATCTAAAGAGAAATGAAGAACGGAGACATCATGCCGGGTGTAAACCGCGCATCCCCCAGCCCGGCCATCCCGCGGTGGTGGGGTCGCAAGACCCTTATACCCCGGGAGGGCAGGCAGCGGGCACGCGCCTAGCATGGTCTCCTGCAAAAAAATAGCTAACGGGGAACGGGACGAGACGAGCCTCCGCAGCTCCTCCCAGTTGGCCCGGAGTCCACAGCAATTCCATTGAAGGAATATGCCCTCCAGGCCTAGCTCGGAGGAGACGCGGGGGCCCTCCTCGAATTGAAGACCCTCACGGGAATGGCCGTACGCTTCCCGGGGGCAGAACCCCGGGCGCTGCGCCGGTCAAAGCGCTGGAGGCGCTGTCGCCTTCGAGGACTTATTGGGGGAGGTTGGGCTCGCCATGCGAGTCTTTTCCTCCCTCCGCCTCGAAACCTTAGGCGGGCGTTGCGGCTTGGGAGGCGGGGGGGGCCCTCTTTTCGAGGAACCACCGTCTCCGAGCCACTCGCTCCACCTCGGGGCGTGGGCGAAGGGGCCGAAGCTCCTTTGTTGCTGTCCTCCTTTCGGGGAACAGCTTTAGGAACCCCGGAAGATGGCCTAGCGACCATCTTCAGGGGTGTTGCCTCCTGTGAGTCTAACGACTCTGTGGAGGCGCGTGGCCGTTTCGCCTTACGGGAAACGGTCACGCTGGGGGAAGAGGGGGGAGCCCTGGTATTAGCCGGGGCTGGGTGTGAACACTTTTTGCCACCAGCTCTACCAGGGGAGCGCCCGGGTGTAGTAGAGCCCGCAGAAGGGCTCCGAATGGGCGCGGAAACAACCGTGCTCGTTGGCCTGGATGGGCCAGGAGCAGAGGGTGCTTTTCTAACTATTGAGGCATATGACGTCCCAGGCAGAGCCGTCGCGCCAGGACCAAGTCCTTAGCCTCGCGGAATGAGAGTCGATCCTGGGCCTGAACGGCCAGGATTTCTTTCTCCAGGAGATATGCACCACATTGCTTCGAAGAAGCAGGGTGCGGCTCTCCGCAATTGACACACTTGGCCACACACGATTTGGACTTATCGTGTGCGACCTTGGAGCAATTTACACAGACTTCGGGTGACCCCGATTTTGCACGTCTACATGATCGATTCGTGTGGCCGAAGCGGTGACAGTAATAGCACCGCCGCGGCAGTGGCACGAATGCCTTCACGCGGTAGCGGTACCAACCGGCACGCACCGACTCAGGGAGCTTGTCACAGTCGAACGTGACGAAGAGTGTAGGGGTGGGTCTCGAGGCCCCTCCCTGTTTTCTCATCACACGTTCGACCTTGACCGCCCCATGGTCGGCCAGCTCTAGGGTGATATCTTCTATGGAGTAGTCAACGAGTTCCCTCGCATAAACTACTCCTTTTACAAAGTTCATGGTAGAGTGCGGCGTCACACTCACCGGGGTGCCATGAAGTGTCCGAAGAGCACTTATCTTGGCCGCCTCGGCGGGATTCGCCGCATTCGCCAGAAGGCTCCCGTCCGAGAAACGGGTTACCTTCGGCTCTCTACCAATTGCACTAGCTAATCCTCTCCTCTGATGGATCATGTTGCCCTTGGACAACATGGTGCCATCAGTGGAGCGAATAACGAGGAAGCGTTTGAAGCCAGCGGGCTCGAAAACGCCAGGTAACCTCTGAATGAGGGGCCCCGATGTCATCGAGGCTCCGCCCTGTGCACTTTTGGTCTTAGTCAGGGGCTCCGCACACGAGGGGGTAGAGGGGCCGGATGTGCCGATCTTGGCTTGGTCGCCTACCAAAGTGGCAGCAGACCCATCCGTCCCCGCAGCCCCCGCGGATGGAGAGGAGCCCCGAGTCTTTTTCGTCCTTTTAGTCTTCTTCTTTTTTGGAGAGGAGGGCGGGGAATGAATCCGCTTTTCACCTCCGCCGGCAGAAGCCCCTAGGCCAGATGGACCGGCCTCAGCCAGGTCCCTCTTCGAAATGGAGAAGGTCCTGGTTGTCGTAGGGGCACCTGTCGGAGGAGATCCCTCCCCTCCTTCTACTGCCTCGGAGCCCTCAGCCATTTGAGGAGGACCTTGCATAGGGGCGGACTCGGGTTCGGTGCTTGGCCCCGAGCCCGAATTCCCCCCCATGGAAGGCCCTACCGTCTGAGGCTGGGTCTCCTCAAGGACCATGTCTATCACGGGAGGGGCCTCCAGTTGGCCATCCCCTCCCAGGACATTGCAGGTCCCCTTGGCAGTGTCGCCAGTCTTGTTTGGGGAGGCACAGGCCTTGACCCCGGCAAGGTTTAATATTTTTGCCAGCAGGTCTTTTGAGGGAAGCGACCGAAGGGGCCTGGCTTGCCTCTCCCCCCTAAGGGGGTTTGCCCTACCGAGCCGCTTTGATGGGGAGCGGCTGGCTAAGGGCTGCCTGCTGGCTTTCTTGGCAGTCCCCTTGGAAAGAAAAGAGGGGACTGCCGCTGGGAAAAGGGAGGTGCCCGAAAGCACCTCCAGAGAAGGGGGTGAGGGGCAGAACTTGCCCACAAAGGAAGGTCCCCTTGAAGAGGGCTAATGACCCCCTTTATAAACTACTACTACTAATGGAGAACTCGACCCAAAACTTACACAGTTCCATTGGAGGAGAGCGTCGGAATGAGGCGAGGCCGACCGAGGACTGTGGAGGGAAGATCGAGCCGCTGATAGCAATTGTAAAACGACATAAGCGACTTGGGCATCACGAGTTTGGTGGGGATGATCACTTCGACCGATTCTTGAGAACCGGTGCTGTCATTCAGGTCGTAAGCGCTGTCGGGTGAGCACGAGTACCAGTACCCATCCGAGCCGTAGAACCCCCACCCATGGGTCGAGGCTCTGGGGTCTCCCTCAACGGAGTAAGCCATACTCGACGAAATCTGCTTTATGGGTGGCGTTCCCTCGCCCTCAAGCGTCGAGTTTTGAAAGAAAGAGAGGCTCTCAGGGCAAACGGGCACGTTACCCATAGAAGGGTTGGAGGGGGCCCCAAGGCCACTGTCTTCTGCTGCCGAAACGCAGTCGCTAAAAGTTCCGTCATGGGAATTGGGGGACGTCTCGTAAGACTCTTCTAAAACTTGACTCGACGGCAAATTGGCGGGGAAGGTGGGGCAGAAAGTGCATATAAGGGCCGGGTAAGGATCATATTCAACGGGCTGCACCACCGGAAGAGCTGCGTATGTAAGAGGCGCTTCGTAATAATTGGTGAAATGATTGATAGGGGAATAAGGCAAATAGCTTGGAAAACTCGGGTTTAAATGAGACATTTTCGGTTATAAAAACAGCCAATTATTCGGAGCCAGTTAGCTAAGGGCAATTAAAAACCTTCTAAAGGCATGGTATCTGAAAAAGAAAAACAACTATGATTTCATACATTTCCCATATTACAGAAATGCCATTGGCTACTGCCCGCATTAAACCCCCTGAGTCAGGATTTTTATATAGTGAAAGGAAAAAAAACGAAAAATAAAAAGGGTACATATTTCGATAACGTATCTAGGAGGTTCATAGAGAAAATTCGGAAATGTTTTGTTACGTAAACCCCCCCAAAAACTGACAAACAAAGGGGGTCATCTCCGCAAGGAAGTGATAAGGGTAGGAGTAAAAATGTGTGACAGATACATATATGGCTGCAGAGATCTGGCGGCTACATACGAGGGTAAAGCAGCCGAAATATCAAAAGCCGTCAGTAAGAGAAAATTTATTACAATATTGAAAAAAAAAACCCAAAAAGTTAAATATAAAAAAACAAAGCAGCCTCGGTGTCCCTGAGAAGTCCCGCCTCACTCAGGAACCTGAACACACATAGAACAGTTTAAAAAATTAAATGGTATGGAGGAGGCCTCTTTCTTCCAAACATCTAAAGCACCACAACCAGGTGCACTGGAAACTGACCCCACATACCAGGGGCAAATATTTTTTTTAGGCTACTCATCTTGCGACAGCCTTTAGGGGGATAGTCGTTGAAATTATATTTAAAGCTATAAAATTTAAAAACAAAACAAATAAAACCTACAAATGCACGGTCAGATAAATGAGGGGAGGCCCGCTCCTTCAAGAGCCAGAGCGTGCATCCAAAACACACACGCTAAATAATGCGAAGAAAAAAGGTCTGCCTCCTCCCAAAACTCAAATAATCGACAATAAAAAAAGCCCCACCAGCTTCAAACAAGGGGGGAGGGGAGTCGAGCTCTTGGGATTTGGAGCAATCCATCAACATTGGCCCGGCTCCAGCGTGACACATGTGGACCATGAAATGTGAACGCAGTACTAGCGGCCCGAGCGTTACATCGAACCCCCGAAGGAGTTGCCATGATTTAAACCCCAAAGGCTTAGGGTATGATTGGAGTTTCTCGGCAACATGCACCGTCGAGATCGAGGGCGGGTTAAATGAAAGCCAGTGACGAACTGCGCAGACGTTGGGCTCGCGCGTACAAGCGCATAATGCACTATGGAGGCCGTAACGCGAGCGACATCTCAGCAGAATCGAAAAGGAGGTTATCTACGGGGGATGTGCGGAAAGCACCGGTCGCCAAACGGAGGAGACCCGAGTGGTGCTCACTAAAGAAATGGTAAAAAAGAGCAGTAGACCTATCAACATTCTAAGTGCTCAACACCAAAGAACGAAGAATGTCCATGGCTGCGAACATGCGGCTCCCAGGTGTGACATGTGAAAAACAAGACAAAACAAAACAGTGCGACTCTACCAGATTCAAGCGAGCTAAACTTAGGAACAAGTCCGGGTCGGGGCGAAGCGGTGGATGGAGAGAGAAGTGCACCCAAGAAACTCAAATCCCGAGCGATTCAGTATTGCGAGAGATGTGATTCAGAGTTTACTGGAATCAACGCTCCAGGGTAGGTATCTGTCCCGCATCACAAGCGATTGAAACGTCTTCTATGTAGAGCGAAGCGAGCCATTTTCCGGAAGCCCAAAGGCGAAACCGTTGGTACTCAAAGCAAAGCGGGACATTGAGGAATATTTCACAGAGGGGATCCTCTTCTTGCCCCATAAGACCGGAGAAAGCTGTCCTTCCTTGTATCCCAGCACTCAAATGGGTTAAATAGGCCAGAAGTACACCAGCGACCAGAACTTCCATAAATAAAAGGAGAAAAAATTGGAAGGTGTAGAGTAGGAGAGGTAATAAAGAAGTAAAGGGGTAGGCAGATTTATTAAGAAGCAGGGTAAGTGATTACCGAGCTATATTAGAATACCTATGTATTTTTTTTATTTTAAAACATCTCATCTGGCGACTGACTTCTAAGACATAAGTCGCCGTACCAGCCTAGCCTAAATCTAGACTACATTAAAAGCCAAATAAAAAAGAAAAAAATACAAAGAGAAAAAAAACAAAACAAAAGTAAAGCGAACAAATTGAGAAAAATATAAACCGAACTTCGTCGACGGGGGAAGGCCCGCCCTCTACCGGCGAGGCAGAAGGCGATCCATAGTCAAATATTAAATAACGGGGAGAAGGCAAACATCCTCCAAAAAACTAAAGGTCCACAGGACGGTGTGCACGAACTCCCCGTCCCGAGTACAAGGGAGAGGCGGTAGTGACCCCGCCCACCCCGGTACCGGGACAGGTAACATGCGCGAAAATCACCCAGACTGGGATATTGGACAATTTTTATTTTTTTCAAGAGCTCATCTGGCGACTGCCTACTTGGGCATTAGTCGCCGTATTAAACTGGCCTAGTTCTAGGCTACTTTAAAATAAAATTAAGGAGACAAAAAAAAACACCCCAAAAAGGGGAAAAGGAAGCAAGCTGGTGCGTCCGGGAGAGGTACCCCCGGCGCAGGAGCGTGCAACTAAAGGAAAAAAAACAAAAAAAAACAAATGCAAAAAGCAAAAACAAAAACGGAAAAAAAACAAACCATGCTTAAATAATAGGAAGAAGGCCGGCCTCCCCCAGGAAGTCCACAAGTCAATGTGCACGAATCTGTCCCGAGTACAAGGGACAGGCGGTAGCGACCCCGCCCATCCCGGTACCGGGACAGGTATCGTGCGTGAAGATCACCCAGACTGGGACATTCGACAAGAATGTGCCAAACAGTCTGGGGGACGACGCAGTCGTTGCAATAGGGCGCATGCGAGCGCTCCATCAAGTAGCGATGCGACACACGAGTGTGCCCGATTCGGAGACGACAGAAAGCAACCTGAAGCCGCCGCGGCATTGGGGAATAGGTCCATGGGAACAGTCACGGCGCAATGGCACGCAACTTTAAGTTCCCTTCGACCGTCTCCCATCTTCTTTGCCAAGCAGTCCGAAGAGCTGCCCGTATTCCTGCCATGTAGTCGGTGTGAGGAAGAGCGAAACGCTGGTCCGGTCTCAGAGTCCTCGCGGACTCTTTGGCGCCCTCATTCCCCGCAATTCCTACATGTCCAGGAACCCAGCAGAAGATAATCTCGACATCTGCCTGGCTCGCCAAAACCGTGGCGTCACGGATATCGCGAACCAGGGGATGCGGAGATTCCAATGCCTCGAGAGAACTCAGGGCACTTTGTGAGTCGCTATAGATCACAATCCGGTCTCCGAACCGGGCACGTCGCGTAATCTCCCGTACCGAGTGGTGTATTGCCACCAGCTCGGCCTTGAAGACAGACGCAGCGCCTGGTAGAGCCCCGCTGACTTCAAACAGAGGGGATACGGCGTGGAAGCAGACCCCCTCTTGGGACTTGGAGCCATCCGTATGCATTGACACGGTTCCAGCGTGACACGATGTGTGCTCCAAAAAGGTCGAACGCAATACTTCCTCTCGAAGGAGTTTTCTGGCCCTAAACCCGAAGGGCTTAGGGTATGACTGGCGTCTCTCGGCGGAAGGGGCACCATGGAGATCAGCTGCGGATGCAGTGAGAGCTGTTGGCGACTGAGGGAGGCGTCGGGCTCGCACGTACAGGCGAGTGATGCACTGCACGCGGCGCAGAGCGAGTGGCATCTCCCCAGCATCGACCAACAGGCTCTCAATGGGGGAAGTGAGGAAGGCACCGGTAGCAAGGCGAAGGCCGGTGTGGTGGATCGAATCCACCTTCCGCAATAAACGCTCGGCTGCGGATGCATAAAACTCGCATCCGTAGTCGAGCTTCGAGCGAACAAAGGATCGATAAAAAAGTAAGGCGGTAGCCCTATCAGCGCCCCAAGCGCTGAACGTCACGGAACGGAGAATGTCCATGGCGCGAGTACAAGAGACCCTAAGGCTGCGAATATGAGCCTCCCAGGTGAGGCGTCCGTCGAATACAAGACCAAGGAAACGGTGCGACTCAACCACATCCAGGCGCACCCCATTAAGAAACAAATCTGGGTCGGGGTGATTTTTTTTTTTTTTTTTTTTTTATAGAGCCCATCTGGCAACTACCCACTTGGGCATAAGTCGCCGAAAAACACGACAGCCTAGAATTAGGCTACTTTAAAGTTAAAATATGAAAACTTAACAATCAATATAAATTGGAAAAACTTAACAATCGAAGCAATCTCCGGCAGCGGGGGGAGGTCCCCCTCACCCCGGTGCAGGAGAGTGCAACCTAAAACAAAACAACAACAAAAAAAAAAGGAACCTTAAATAAAGGGGAGAAGGCCGGCCTCCCCCAAAAAGTCAATAAGTCCACCAGTCGTGGTGCACGCACTCGTCCCGAGTACAAGGGACAGGCGGTAGCGACCCCGCCCATCCCGGTACCGAGACAGGTATCGTGCGCGAAGATCACCCAGACTGGGACATTCGACAAGAATATGCCGAACAGTCTGGGGGACGACGCAGTCGTTGCAATAGGGCACATGCGAGCGCTCCACCAAGTAACGATGCGTCACACGAGTGTGTCCGATTCGAAGACGACAGAAAGCAACCTGAAGCCGCCGCGGCATTGGGGGATAGGTCCATGGGAACAGTCGCGGCGCAATGGCACGCAACTTTAAGTTCCCCTCGACCGTCTCCCATCTTCTTTGCCAAGCAGTCCGAAGAGCTGCCCGTATTCCTGCCATGTAGTCAGTGTGAGGAAGAGCGAAACGCTGGTCCGGTGGCTGAGTCCTCGCGGACTCTTTGGCGCCCTCATTCCCCGCAATTCCTACATGTCCAGGAACCCAGCAGAAGATAATCTCGACATCTGCCCGGCTCGCCAAAACCGTGGCGTCACGGATTTCGCGAACCAGGGGATGCGGAGATTCCAATGCCCCGAGAGCACTCAGGGCGCTTTGTGAGTCGCTATAGATCACAATCCGGTCTCCGAACCGGGCACGTCGCGTAATCTCCCGTACCGAGTGGTGTATTGCCACCAGCTCGGCCGTGAAGACAGACGCAGCGCCTGGTAGAGCCCCGCTGACTTCAAACAGAGGGGATACGGCGTGGAAGCCGACCCCCTCTTGGGACTTGGAGCCATCCGTATACACTGGCACGGTACCAGCGTGACACGATGTGTGCTCCAAAAAGGTCGAACGCAATACTCCCGGCGCAGTACAAGCTTTGGGAGCAGAGGCGTGGCGACAAATAGCCAAATGTGGTACCCTCCAGGGTGGCGTCCTGGGCAGAACCAGGGGCGCCACCGGCCCGAGAACTATATCTACCTCTCGAAGGAGTTTCCTGGCCCTAAACCCAAAGGTCTTAGGGTATGACTGGCGTCTCTCGGCGGCATAGGCACCATCGAGATCAGCTGCGGATGCAGTGAGAGCTGTTGGCGACTGAGGGAGGCGCCGGGCTCGCGCGTACAGGCGAGTGATGCACTGCACGCGGCGCAGAGCGAGTGGCATCTCCCCAGCATCGACCAACAGGCTCTCAATGGGGGAAGTGCGGAAGGCACCGGTCGCAAGGCGAAGGCCGGTGTGGTGGATCGAATCCACCTTCCGCAATAAACGCTCGGCTGCGGATGCATAAAACTCGCATCCGTAGTCGAGCTTCGAGCGAACAAAGGATCGATAAAAAAGTAAGGCGGTAGCCCTATCAGCGCCCCAAGCGCTGAACGTCACGGAACGGAGAATGTCCATGGCGCGGGTACAAGAGACCCTAAGGCTGCGAATGTGAGCCTCCCAGGTGAGGCGTCGGTCGAATACAAGACCAAGGAAACGGTGCGACTCAACCACATCCAGGCGCACCCCATTAAGAAACAAATCTGGGTCGGGGTGAAGCCGTGGATGGCGGCAGAAGTGCACCACCTTAGTCTTGGCCAAATAAAACAGAAACCTGTGCGCTTCGGCATAGCGAGAGACGCGGTTCAATGCCTGTTGGAGTCGGCGCTCCAGAGTTGGCATCTGGGCCGCGCCAAAAGAGATCGAAAGGTCGTCCACGTAGAGCGTAGCGAGAACATCTTCCGGCAGCACCGAGGTGATGCCGTTGATGCTCAGGGCAAAGAGTGTGACACTGAGGACACTTCCCTGCGGGACACCCTCTTCCTGCTCCTTTGGGCCGGAGAGGGCTCCCCCCACCCGTACGCGGAATCGACGATCTCGCAAAAATTCAGATATAAACATTGGGAGGCGTCCCCTCGCCCCCATCGTGTGGAGAGTCTCCATGATACCGTATCGCCATGCGGTATCATAGGCCTTCTCCAGATCAAAAAACACCGTGGCGTAGTGCTGTCTACGAAGGAAAGCCTCGCAGACGGCACTTTTCAGTCGGAGCAGAGCATCCGACGTGGAGTGGAACTTACGGAAGCCGCACTGTGCAGAAGACAGATGGCCTCCGCTGTCCAGGAAATAGGCTAATCTAACATTTACCAATTTCTCCATCAACTTGCACACGCAAGAGGTTAGAGAGATTGGGCGGAATCCGGTCGGAGTAGAGTGATCTCTACCCGGCTTGCGAAAGGCGAGCACAGTAGCGATTCGCCAGGAGTCTGGGAGAAGACCTTCCACCCAGATCCTGTTGAACAAATCTAACAGAAAGGCCATGCCTCGCTCACCCAGGTGTCGAAGCATGGCGTACGGGACATCGTCCGGACCATGGGCGGTGTCCGCGCACGAAGCGAGAGCGGAGCGCAACTCACTCACAGTAAACTTGTCGTTGAAGGGTTCCCCGCCTCTGGAGGTAAAGTCCAGCCGGCGGCCTTCCGCGACATCACGACGTGCATTGAATGCTGGCGGAGCAGCATCACGGCTAGAGAATGCGGAAAAAGCGGTCGCTAAGGATTCCGCCACGGACGCGGGGTCCGAGATTGCGGTCCCATTCTCCTGGAGAACGGGAGGGGGGTCCTGCGAGAACTTGCCCCGAATCCTTTTGACTCGCTTCCACACCTCAGCTAAAGGGGTCTTCCCGTTAAGTGAAGACACGTATGCCCGCCAAGAAGAGCGGCGGGCGTGCTTCGAAATATACCGGAACCTAGCCCTAGCCCGACGAAATTCAGCGACAGTGAAATCGTTCGGGCGGCGCTTATAGCGCATGTAGGCATAACGCTTCTGTTTGAGGGCCGTCTCACACTCGGCCGACCACCATGGGAGTGGTCGGCGTGCAAAACGGCCAGACGTCCTAGGAATAGTAGTCAGGCCCACGGCGATGAGGTTGCCGGAGAAGAACTCAACGGCATCATCTACCGACCTAAACTCCTCGACTGAGATAGAGAATTCAGTCATTTCCTGAAATGCAGGCCACCGCGCCCGCGCCAAGCACCACCGAGGTGGTCTCTCAGGCGGCAGTTGCCCTGAAAATGATATTTGAATGGGAAAGTGATCACTACCATGGAGGTCATCGACCACCCCCCAATCAAAATCAGGCTGTGCATCCGAAGAGCACAAAGATAGGTCAAGGCAAGAAAATGAAGCGGTTCTCGGACAGTGATGCGTAAACTCATCCACGTTTAGGACACCCATCTCAAGCTCTTCGATCAGATCGGCAAGGACTTGTCCCCTGGGATTTATGGAGTAATCTCCCCAGAGAGGATGCCTGCCGTTCAGATCTCCAAGCAAGAGATAGGGCCTCGGCAACCGTGCCACGACGCGGCGGAAGTCCCCCGCGTCGAAGTCAGCTGACGGTGGAATGTACGCAGAAATGATAGTATACCTCCTATCCAGGTGCAGCTGCACAGCCACTGCCTGAAAGGAGGTATCTAAAGAGAAAGGAAGAACGGAGACATCATGCCGGGTGTAAACTGCGCAGCCCCCAGCCCGGCCATCCCGCGGTGGTGGGGTCGCAAGACCCTTATACCCCGGGAGGGCGGGGAGGGGGCACGAACCTAGCATGGTCTCCTGCAAAAAAATAGCTAACGGGGAACGGGACGAGACGAGCCTCCGCAGCTCCTCCCAGTTGGCCCGGAGTCCACGGCAATTCCATTGAAGGAATATGCCATCCAGGCCTAGCTCGGAGACGCGAGGGCCCTCCTCGAACTGAAGACCCTCACGGGATTTTTTTTTTTTTTTTAATTAAGGGGCTATCTGGCGACTGCCGACTAAGGCATAAGTTGCCGTAAACAAACAGCCTAATTTAGGCTACTTTAAAAAATTAAACAGAAAACAATAAAAAGGAATAACAATAACAATAACAAAGCAATAACAAAACAATTACAAAAACAACAACAACAATTAAATCGCGTTAAATACAAGGGAGAAGGCCGGCCTCCCCAAAAAAGTCAATAAGTCCACCAGTCAAAGTACACGCACTCATCCCGAGAACAAGGGACAGGCGGTAGCGACCCCGCCCATCCCGGTACCGGGACAGGTGTCGTGCGCGAAGATCACCCAGACTGGGACATTCGACAAGAATGTGCCGAACAGTCTGGGGGACGACGCAGTCGTTGCAATAGGGCGCAGGCGAGCGCTCCATCAGATAGCGATGCGTCACACGAGTGTGTCCGATTCGGAGACGACAGAAAGCAACTTGAAGCCGCCGCGGCATTGGGGGATAGGTCCAGGGGAACAGTCGCGGCGCAATGGCACGCAACTTTAAGTTCCCTTCGACCGTCTCCCATCTTCTTTGCCAAGCAGTCCGAAGAGCTGCCCGTATTCCTGCCATGTAGTCGGTGTGAGGAAGAGCGAAACGCTGGTCCGGTGGCAGAGTCCTCGCGGACTCTTTGGCGCCCTCATCGGCGCGCTCATTCCCCGCAATTCCTACATGTCCAGGAACCCAGCAGAAGATAATCTCGACATCTGCCCGGCTCGCCAAAACCGTGGCGTCACGGATATCGCGAACCAGGGGATGCGGAGATTCCAATGCCCCGAGAGCACTCAGGGCGCTTTGTGAGTCGCTATAGATCACAATCCGGTCTCCGAACCGGGCACGTCGCGTAATCTCCCGTACCGAGTGGTGTATTGCCACCAGCTCGGCCGTGAAGACAGACGCAGCGCCTGGTAGAGCCCCGCTGACTTCAAACAGAGGGGATACGGCGTGGAAGCCGACCCCCTCTTGGGACTTGGAGCCATCCGTATACACTGGCACGGTACCAGCGTGACACGATGTGTGCTCCAAAAAGGTCGAACGCAATACTCCCGGCGCAGTACAAGCTTTGGGAGCAGAGGCGTGGCAACAAATAGCCAAATGTGGTACCCTCCAGGGTGGCGTCCTGGGCAGAACCAGGGGCGCCACCGGCCCGAGAGCTATATCTACTTCTCGAAGGAGTTTCCTGGCCCTAAACCCAAAGGGCTTAGGGTATGACTGGCGTCTCTCGGCGGCATAGGCACCATCGAGATCAGCTGCGGATGCAGTGAGAGCTGTTGGCGACTGAGGGAGGCGCCGGGCTCGCGCGTACAGGCGAGTGATGCACTGCACGCGGCGCAGAGCGAGTGGCATCTCCCCAGCATCGACCAACAGGCTCTCAATGGGGGAAGTGCGGAAGGCACCGGTCGCAAGGCGAAGGCCGGTGTGGTGGATCGAATCCACCTTCCGCAATAAACGCTCGGCTGCGGATGCATAAAACTCGCATCCGTAGTCGAGCTTCGAGCGAACAAAGGATCGATAAAAAAGTAAGGCGGTAGCCCTATCAGCGCCCCAAGCGCTGAACGTCACGGAACGGAGAATGTCCATGGCGCGGGTACAAGAGACCCTAAGGCTGCGAATATGAGCCTCCCAGGTGAGGCGTCCGTCGAATACAAGACCAAGGAAACGGTGCGACTCAACCACATCCAGGCGCACCCCATTAAGAAACAAATCTGGGTCGGGGTGAAGCCGTGGATGGCGGCAGAAGTGCACCACCTTAGTCTTGGCCAAAGAAAACCGAAACCTGTGCGCTTCGGCATGTGAGAGACGCGGTTCAATGCCTGTTGGAGTCGACGCTCCAGAGTTGGCATCTGGGCCGCGCCAAAAGAGATCGAAAGGTCGTCCACGTAGAGCGTAGCGAGAACATCTTCCGGCAGCACCGAGGTGATGCCGTTGATGCTCAGGGCAAAGAGTGTGACACTGAGGACACTTCCCTGCGGGACACCCTCTTCCTGCTCCTTTGGGCCGGAGAGGGCTCCCCCCACCCGTACGCGGAATCGACGATCTCGCAAAAATTCAGATATAAAAATTGGGAGGCGTCCCCTCGCCCCCATCGTGTGGAGAGTCTCCATGATACCGTATCGCCATGCGGTATCACAGGCCTTCTCCAGATCAAAAAACACCGTGGCGTAGTGCTGTCTACGAAGGAAAGCCTCGCAGACGGCACTTTCCAGTCGGAGCAGAGCATCCGACGTGGAGTGGAACTTACGGAAGCCGCACTGTGCAGAAGACAGATGGCCTCCGCTGTCCAGGAAATAGGCTAATCTAACATTTACCAATTTCTCCATCAACTTGCACACGCAAGAGGTTAGAGAGATTGGGCGGAAACCGGTCGGAG
Organism: Ceratothoa steindachneri; assembly: GCA_963969495.1. Lineage (NCBI taxonomy): Eukaryota > Metazoa > Arthropoda > Malacostraca > Isopoda > Cymothoidae > Ceratothoa > Ceratothoa steindachneri. The sequence goes on along the minus strand of OZ018321.1, from coordinate 133,923,076 downwards.
TAGAGTGATCTCTCCCCGGCTTGCGAAAGGCGAGCACAGTAGCGATTCGCCAGGAGTCTGGGAGAAGACCTTCCACCCAGATCCTGTTGAACAAATCTAACAGAAAGGCCATGCCTCGCTCACCCAGGTGTCGAAGCATGGCGTACGGGACATCGTCCGGACCATGGGCGGTGTCCGCGCACGAAGCGAGAGCGGAAGGCAACTCACTCACAGTAAACTTGTCGTTGAAGGATTCTCCGCCTCTGGAGGTAAAGTCCAGCCGGCGGCCTTCCGCGACATCACGACGTGCATTGAATGCTGGCGGAGCAGCATCACGGCTAGAGAATGCGGAAAAAGCGGTCGCTAAGGATTCCGCCACGGACGCGGGGTCCGAGATTGCGGTCCCATTCTCCTGGAGAACGGGAGGGGGGTCCTGCGAGAACTTGCCCCGAATCCTTTTGACTCGCTTCCACACCTCAGCTAAAGGGGTCTTCCCGTTAAGTGAAGACACGTATGCCCGCCAAGAAGAGCGGCGGGCGTGCTTCGAAATATACCGGAACCTAGCCCTAGCCCGACGAAATTCAGCGACAGTGAAATCGTTCGGGCGGCGCTTATAGCGCATGTAGGCATAACGCTTCTGTTTGAGGGCCGTCTCACACTCGGCCGACCACCATGGGAGTGGTCGGCGTGCAAAACGGCCAGACGTCCTAGGAATAGTAGTCAGGCCTACGGCGATGAGGTTGCCGGAGAAGAACTCAACGGCCTCATCTACCGACCTAAACTCCTCGACTGAGATAGAGAATTCAGTCATTTCCTGAAATGCAGGCCACCGCGCCCGCGCCAAGCACCACCGAGGTGGTCTCTCAGGCGGCAGTTGCCCTGAAAATGATATTTGAATGGGAAAGTGATCACTACCATGGAGGTCATCGACCACCCCCCAATCAAAATCAGGCTGTGCATCTGAAGAGCACAAAGATAGGTCAAGGCAAGAAAATGAAGCGGTTCTCGGACAGTGATGCGTAAACTCATCCACGTTTAGGACACCCATCTCAAGCTCTTCGATCAGATCGGCAAGGACTTGTCCCCTGGGATTTATGGAGTAATCTCCCCAGAGAGGATGCCTGCCGTTCAGATCTCCAAGCAAGAGATAGGGCCTCGGCAACCGTGCCACGACGCGGCGGAAGTCCCCCGCGTCGAAGTCAGCTGACGGTGGAATGTACGCAGAAATGATAGTATACCTCCTATCCAGGTGCAGCTGCACAGCCACTGCCTGAAAGGAGGTATCTAAAGAGAAATGAAGAACGGAGACATCATGCCGGGTGTAAACCGCGCATCCCCCAGCCCGGCCATCCCGCGGTGGTGGGGTCGCAAGACCCTTATACCCCGGGAGGGCAGGCAGCGGGCACGCGCCTAGCATGGTCTCCTGCAAAAAAATAGCTAACGGGGAACGGGACGAGACGAGCCTCCGCAGCTCCTCCCAGTTGGCCCGGAGTCCACGGCAATTCCATTGAAGGAATATGCCCTCCAGGCCTAGCTCGGAGGAGACGCGGGGGCCCTCCTCGAGTTGAAGACCCTCACGGGAATGGCCGTACGCTTCCCGGGGGCAGAACCCCGGGCGCTGTTGGCCGGACAAAGCGCTGAAGGCGCTGTCGCCTTCGAGGACTTATTGGGGGAGGTTGGGCTCGCCATGCGAGTCTTTTCCTCCCTCCGCCTCGAAACCTTAGGCGGGCGTTGCGGCTTGGGAGGCGGGGGGCCCTCTTTTCGAGGAACCACCGTCTCCGAGCCACTCGCTCCACCTCGGGGCGTGGGCGAAGGGGCCGAAGCTCCTTTGTTGCTGTCCTCCTTTCGGGGAACAGCTTTAGGAACCCCGGAAGATGGCCTAGCGACCATCTTCAGGGGTGTTGCCTCCTGTGAGTCTAACGACTCTGTGGAGGCGCGTGGCCGTTTCGCCTTACGGGAAACGGTCACGCTGGGGGAAGAGGGGGGAGCCCTGGTATTAGCCAGGGCTGGGTGTGAACCCTTTTTGCCGCCAGCTCTACCAGGGGAGCGCCCGGGTGTAGTAGAGCCCGCAGAAGGGCTCCGAATGGGCGCGGAAACAACTGTGCTCGTTGGCCTGGATGGGCCAGGAGCAGAGGGTGCTTTTCTAACTATTGAGGCATATGACGTCCCAGGCAGAGCCGGGCGCGCCAGGACCAAGTCCTTAGCCTCGCGGAATGAGAGTCGATCCTGGGCCTGAATGGCCAGGATTTCTTTCTCAAGGAGATATGCACCACATTGCTTCGAAGAAGCAGGGTGCGGCTCTCCGCAATTGACACACTTGGCCACACACGAATGGACTTATCGTGTGCGACCTTGGAGCAATTTACACAGACTTCGGGTGACCCCGATTTTGCACGTCTACATGATCGATTCGTGTGGCCGAAGCGGTGACAGTAATAGCACCGCCGCGGCAGTGGCACGAATGCCTTCACGCGGTAGCGGTACCAACCGGCACGCACCGACTCAGGGAGCTTGTCACAGTCGAACGTGACGAAGAGTGTAGGGGTGGGTCTCGAGGCCCCTCCCTGTTTTCTCATCACACGTTCGACCTTGACCGCCCCATGGTCGGCCAGCTCTAGGGTGATGTCTTCTATGGAGTAGTCAACGAGTTCCCTCGCATAAACTACTCCTTTTACAAAGTTCATGGTAGAGTGCGGCGTCACACTCACCAGGGTGCCATGAAGTGTCCGAAGAGCACTTATCTTGGCCGCCTCGGCGGGATTCGCCGCATTCGCCAGAAGGCTCCCGTCCGAGAAACGGGTTACCTTCGGCTCTCTACCAATTGCACTAGCTAATCCTCTCCTCTGATGGATCATGTTGCCCTTGGACAACATGGTGCCATCAGTGGAGCGAATAACGAGGAAGCGTTTGAAGCCAGCGGGCTCGAAAACGCCAGGTAACCTCTGAATGAGGGGCCCCGATGTCATCGAGGCTCCGCCCTGTGCACTCTTGGTCTTAGTCAGGGGCTCCGCACACGAGGGGGTAGAGGGGCCGGATGTGCCGATCTTGGCTTGGTCGCCTACCAAAGTGGCAGCAGACCCATCCGTCCCCGCAGCCCCCGCGGATGGAGAGGAGCCCCGAGTCTTTTTCGTCTTTCTTGTCTTTTTCTTCTTTTTAGGAGAGGAGGGCGGGGAATGAACCCGCTTTTCACCCCCGCCGGTAGAAGCCCCCAGGCCAGATGGACCGGCCTCAGCCAGGTCCTTCTCTGAAATGGAGAAGGTCCCGGTGGGCGCAGGGGATTCATCCGGAGGAGATCCCTCCCCTCCTTGTCCTGCCTGAGAATCCACAGCCGTTTGATGAGGACCTTGCATAGGGGCGGATTCGGGTTCGGTGCTTGGCGCCAAGCCCTGATTCCCCCCCATGGAAGGCCCTACCTTCTGAGGCTGGTTTTCCTCAAGGACCATGTCTATCACAGGAGGGGCCTCCAATTGGCCATCCCCTCCCAGGACATCGCAGGTCCCCTTGGCAGCGTCATAAGTCTTTAGTGGGGAGGCACAGGCCTTGACCCCGGCAAGGTTTAATATTTTTGCCAGCAGGTCTTTTGAGGGAAGCGACCGAAGGGGCCTGGCTTCCCTCTCCCCCCTAAGGGGGTTTGCCCTACCGAGCCGCTTTGATGTGGAGCGGCTGGCTAAGGGTGGCCTGCTGGCTTTCTTGGCAGTCCCCTTAGAAAGCATAGGAGGGACTGCCGCTGGAGATAGGGAGGTGCCCGAAAGCACCTCCAGAGAAGGGGGTGAGGGGGAGTCCCCTACACCCGTAGGCGTAGGAGAGGAGTAAGCCTCCTCTCCGGTTAAAGAGGTATGGAGGGTCCCCTGCGCAAGCACAGGGGGGGGGACCTCCATCTTTTCTGTGGAGCTGCACGAGGGCGGCTCCGTTGTTGTTATAGGGGGAATTAAGGGAGATGTTTGTTTTTTTCATCATTGGGCATGGTGACCCTCTTTGTTTTACGGGACGCAATCGCTCACCACCTCTTGCAGTAGCCCGCACTGCAAGAGGTGCTTACAGGCCCGGCAGAGCCAGGCGCCGCCATTTGGGACCACCCCTCCCGCCTGGTGGCCTGGCAGTCCTTCGGCATGGCGGCTCCACCTTGAACACGGCGTAAAACGGATAGATTTTGAAGACGAGAGGAAAAGGGATGTGAGGAAGGTATGGGTGGGGATGAAGCAGGTTGTTAAAAGCCAACCACCCCAGACCGGAGCTCAGGGGTTAGGGGACATTGTCCCCTCCCCCCTCAGCCCCGGTCCGGGACGATTGGCTGAGAAGAAGGTCAGCTTCTACCCTGTGAAATTAGAGGCTGACCAGAGAAAGTTGTGGGAGAGGTTGTATGAAAAGCGACGAGGTAGGATAGGAATACAGGCTATCTGAAGGAAGGAAGAGAGGCTAAGCTGGGGCCGGACGGGGCGCTGGATCCCGTCAGCACGGCGGCCAGGATGGCAAATCGCCGCGCCCCTTACGGGGGACCCTCACGGGAATGGCCATACGCTTCCCGGGGGCAGAACCCCGCGAGCTATTGGCCGGAAAAAGCGCTGAAGGCGCTGTCGCCTTCTAGGACTTATTGGGGAAGGTTGGGCTCGCCATGTGAGTCTTTTCCTCCCTCCACCTCAAAACCTTAGGCGGGCGTTGCGGCTTCGTAGGCGGGGGCCCTCTCTTCGAGGAACCACCGTCTCCGAGCCACTCACCACCTCGGGGCGTGGGCGAAGGAGCCGAAGCTCCTTTGTTGCTGTCCTCCTTTCGGGGGACAGCTTTAGGAACCCCCGAAGATGGCCTAGCGACCATCTTCAGGGGTGTTGCCTCCTGTGAGTCTAACGACTCGGTGGAGGCGCGTGGCCGTTTCGCCTTGCGGGAAAGGGTCACGCTGGGGGAAGAGGGGGGAGCCCTGGTTTTAGCCGGGGCTGAGTATGAACCCTTTTTTGTCGCCAGCTTTACCAGGTGAGCGCACGGGTTGGGTAGAGCCCGCAGAAGGGCTCCGAATGGGCGCGGAAACAACCGTGCTCGTTGGCCTGGATGGGCCAAGAGCATAGGGTGCCTTTCTAACTACTGAGGCATATGAGGACCCAGGCAGAGCCGGGCGCGCAGGGACCAAGTCCTTCGCCTCGCGGAATGAGAGTCGATCCTGGGCCTGAACAGCCAGGATTTCTTTCTCAAGGAGATATGCACCACATTGCTTCGAAGAAGGAGGGTGCGGCTCTCCGCAATTGACACACTTGGCCACACACGATTTGGACTTATCGTGTGTGACCTTGGAGCAATTTACACAGACTTCGGGTGACCCCGACTTTGCATGTCTACATGAGCGATTCGTATGGCCGAAGCGGTGACAGTAATAGCACCGCCGCGGCAGTGGCACGAATGCCTTCACGCGGTAGCGGTACCAACCGGCACGCACCGACTCAGGGAGCTTGTCACAGTCGAACGTGACGAAGAGTGTAGAGGTGCTTACAAGCCCGGCAGAGCCAGGCGCCACCATTTAAGACCACCCCTCCCGCCTGGTGACCTGGCAGTCCATCGGCATGGCGGCTCCACCTTGAACACGGCGTAAAAAATATATAGATTGTGAAGAGGAGAGGAAAAGGGATGTGAGGAAGGTATGGGTGGGGATAAAGCAGGTTGTTAAAAACCAACCACCCCAGACCGGAGCTCAGGGGTTAAGGAACATTGTCCCCTCCCCCCGATTCGGGATAGTTGGCTGAGTAGAAGGTCGGCATCTACCCTAGGAAAATAGAGGACAACCAGAGAAAGTTGTGGGAGAGGTTGTAGGGGAAGTGAGGAAGTAGGGGAGAAATACAGGCTGTCTGAAAGAAGGAGAGACTAAGCTGGGGGGATGAAGCATGTTGTTAAAAACCCACCATCCCAAACCGGAGCTCAGGGTTTAACGAACATTGTCCCCTCCACCACCCAACCCCGATCCAGGATAGTTGGCTGAGGTCAGCATCTACCCCGTAAAAATGAGACCGACCAGAGAAAGTTGTGGGAGAGGTTGTAGGGTAAGTGAGGAAATAGGGGAGAAATAGAGGCTATTTGAAAGAAGGATAAGAGGCTAAGCTGGGACCTGACGGGATGCTGAGTCCCATTAGCACATTGGCCAGGAAGGCAAATCGCCGCGCCTCTTACGGGGAGAATATCTATGTAAGAGAAATACAAGGGGAAAAAATTGTAGTTTTATAATGAGCAGCAGATGAGGACTAGGGAGACAGCACCACAATATCTTGTCAGTGAGTGGTCATGTAAATATCACCAGTCTAAACCTTCATGGTGATAGGGCTGAGAAGGCAAATAATGATCCTCCACATCACCACTGAGGTACCGCTGCCCCCCTCCCCCACCCCGATCCCATAACTCAAGAGTAGAAGAGTTGTATTTTTAAAGATGTGCAGATGAGGATCTAACGGCAAACATCCGCTTTTTTTGGCAAAACATTTTTCCTATTGTAGATATGCTGCATCTGCTTTTATGAACCATATCTGGGTGAATTAGAAAACAAAACAACAGGAAACTGTATAAATACAAACAGAAAAGGGGGACACATTTAAAATTTTAAGGAAGAAAATTCATAAATCAGCTGCAGCACATAAATGAATTACTTTCTGAGTTAAAGCTTTAGGCACAAATAATAAATATTTTATATTATTTAATTAAGATAGGCAGTTATTAAAGATAAGAATAAATATAAAGAATGAATAAGAATTATGAGCACTTATAAACTAATTAATGTCAGATAGGGATATGCGGAGCTAACTACAGTACAATAAACCCTAGGCGAGAATAATGTAAACACTTTTAATAAAAAATACATAGAGAAGCAATTTTATCAATGAACAATAACTTCAAAAGATTTTAAAGCCACAAGCAGAATGTTATCAAAATAGCAAAAAAATGATGGGGGGCAATAAAAATTTGAATTGGGGGGCTCTGACCAGGGTATGAAAAATTAAGGAATGGGGAAATAAAAAGAACTGTTTTTAATCCTGAAATATATTCTACTTTTTATTACTTAGCAATACTACTTCATGCCTGATTGGAATGGAACATCTACCAAATCCATAGAGTTGAGTCAACAAATAACTATTAATTAAACCTACGCTTTCTTATTTAGATTTCTATTTTTCAATACACGAATCAAGTGAATCATTGCATTAAAATACCTTACTTTATTTTAATCTACCTTCTTAATATCCACTTTGTACAAGTTAAATTTTTGGATTTTAATCTATCTTCTCATATCCAATTTTCTACTATATATTCAAATTTTTGCTTTTTTTTCATTTACCTTTCTATCCAATTTTCTACTACTATATGGTCATTTTTTATTTGTATTTTAAACTAACTTCTTTATATCCAATTTTCTACTATATGTTAAAAAATTATTTTAATCTACCTTCTCCATATCCAATTTTCTATTATATGTTCAATTTTTTGTATTTTAATCTACATTCTTCACATCTAATTTTCTCCTACATGTTCAAAGTATTTAGACAAAACTTATTATCATAGATGTAGGAAAGATAAAAATTAGACTGAGTAGGACAAGTGCAATTAGTCCTATTAGTCAGGACTGATAGGGGGAAAAAAATCAATAAAATTACAAAAATCCATAAATTTATTATATAATCTTTTCATATTATCTGCTGTTATGTCACAGATAATTGAAGACAAAATCACTGCAACAGCACTTTCTGAATCACATTTTCAGAAATTTCTTGACATGCCTCCACAATGGATGATTTAGTAGAAATACTCTGGCATTTGGATCTTTTACACTTTAGCTTTCAGGTAGTCCCATAAATAAAAATCTATGAGAGTAAGATCAGTGCTTCTAGGAGGAAACTCAACTTGTCCTGGTCATCCTGACTAGCAAAACAACTAGAACTAGCTCCTCTCTAGTCATGGACATGGATTAAATGCAACTTAAAAATCACTATGGGCCTGACTTACAGGACACTGTGTATATTGAAAGAGTGGAAAAGGAAAGAAATAAATTATTTTGCAGAGAACCACATGCCTTTGGTCACGATAATATGAAAATAATCTAAGTAAGGGTAGAAAGGGAGAAGCAAGGATGGTGTCTGATATGGCAGGGTTGACTGGTAGGAAGATTGCGAAACATTTCTAAGGTATTTGTGGGCTAGGGTGGGATGGCTAAGGTGGTTGTTGTTACTTAAAACCAATGAGTTAGCATTTCAGCAAAATGTTTGTAAGCAGATATGTAAAGAATGTGATGGGCAAAGTGAAGTGTGAGTCATTTCATGTTAATTCAACAAAATTTGGAGAAAATTTTGTGTGCCCCTCAATTTCTTTTTTAACTGTGAACTTATAGAACTTGAGACAAACTCAGTAAGTGTCTCTGCGGTAGGTCAAATGGTTCCCCAAGATACAGTCCTCTAATTTGGGGTAAAAAAGGTAATTTTTGTTGAAAAATCAAAAGGTTAACATTAAATATCTCAGCAAGACTATGGCACCTACAGGAGTCATTCTGGTACTAATTTAAAGCTCGTAAGTTAAATTACAACTTTAATTTTATGTAATTTACCCTAGGTCAAATGAAAAGGCCATGACAAAAAAAATCGAACTTTTAGGAAACTTGTATATAAGGTGTATCTAATTTACAAAAAGAATTATCTTCTAGAAAAAGTTATATTTTTAGAGCTACAGCCTTTTATTTGAAACTTACTTAGCAAAAAATAATGATTCTCTTAGGTAGTGAGAGATGTCTATTGTCTTAATATTATATTAACTACATTTACAAACATCTGCTTTTTTGTATTTTATTTTCAAAATGGAAGTCAACTTTGTTTTTTTTAACTAAACTAATTTAAAATTGACAGCCATTAAACCAGTTGCTGTAAAAAAAATTAAAAATCAAGATTCAAGTTACCTAAATTTGAAGAAATATTGTCAATTATTAAGATTAACTCCAGATAAGATTTTCTTCCTTTTTTTTCCACTGAAAAACACTTAAAATGGTGCTTTGCCTCATTACCGTGTTTTAATATCAGTACACATCATTTCTGTACTATAGAAAGTAGTGTTCATAATCTTGTCCTGAACTAGCAACCGAGTTTATTAACTAATCCAACCTAACCTAAGTTAAGTGAGGCCATTTTAGATGGGAATATATCTTTATGAACTAAATAAGATTATTAAGAAAATCAAAAGGATATCAGAAATTAACTTAGCTCAGAACAAATATAAAGCCCAAGAAAATTCTTTAGCTATTATAAAATCGATAACAAATCTAGTAGAACTAATATAAGATTTTGTTTAACAAACATACTAGAATATATTGGATATGATGGAAGAGTAATGAACTGGATGGCTGAAATATAGGAAGCAGAGGGTAGTGTTAAATGGAGTAATCACAGTGGGAGGGGGGGGGATATCAGTGGTATACCTAAGAGATCACTTCTGGGTCCATTATTATTTATAATCTATATAAATGACCTGGGGAAATTAGGTAATAGCAAGTAGGTAGCTTCTATAAAAGAAGTTGAGGCTAAGTGCAATGACTTAAGTTATTTGCATGGGCCCATAAGTGGCAGATGACTTAACCTTTTAGAAATGCAGTTATACACATGGGAAGAGATAAGTGATAATTTAGTTATGAAATGGATGGGCATCAGCTGAACTCAGTAAAAAATGAAAAGGACAGAAGAGTAGTAAGAGATAGGTCACTGAGATTTTCTAAGCAGTATATTGAGACCCAAAATAAAACAAATAGTGTTGGGCTTCATTAAGAGAAATGTTTGTTACAAAAGTGGTTAGCCTTAAATTATAACATTTATGTTAGTGCACATCTTTAGTATTGAATACAGGGATGGTCTCCACATTTTAGAGATAGGTACTCAACCTGATAGTGAGTGCAACAAAGATGATGCCTTTCATAAGGCACCTTGAATATATAGAGGGTATCAAATATGTTCTCATTTTAAAGGTGCAAAAGAATATGATTGCGCTTTATAAGTTTGTTCTGGGATGGATGTTGTATTATGGAAAGTTCTATGAGTTGGTAGGTAGTAATAGGACCAGGGCCTCACCACCTGAAATGTCAAAATGGGTGGAAGTTGGATGTAAGAAAATATTTTTTCGCAAATAATAATTTCTTGAATAATTTACTGCAAGAGCTAATAATGAGTAGAAAAATACAAATATTTTCAAGGGCAGGGTGGACGAGATTATGGGGAGGGAAGGTTATTGTGGTTTTTGTTTTGTCTTTGTGTATGAAGTGTATATATTTTAATAGATATTATTGTATGTTGTAGTTCCATGGTAGAACTTTTGATGAGCCTTAAATGCAAATAACTTAAAGATGATGTTATAGACACTATCCTTTATATGTAGCTTATGGAGGGATGTTGGGGTGGGAATTGACTCAGAGATCCTTTGATACACCCTTGTAGCTTTGTCATCTATGAATGTTATATTGGACAGAAAACATGGCCCAAATTAATTGTGGTAACATTGGCGGAGCCTACAACATTGACTGTAGGATCAAAGCTTTCTCCTTTAATTTTCAAAGCAGTGCAGAGATTCCTTCTGATCTCAGGAAGCTAGAAACAACAACTAGGTACTACTTTGTATGGTACAAAAATGATGCATGCTGATTATAAAAACAGTAATGAAAGATAAAAACACTTTGAGTTGTTTTTAATAAAATGCAGTAGAAAATATTCTGAGAGCTAAACAAAAAATATTTTAGAAATCTAATACCTACCATGAACAAATAAAGCTAATCTTTAGGTAGGCAATTATGTGCAAAAACTGGCAGAATTTAGTTAACCAACTGAGGATATTTTTAAGAATAGCAGTTAGACATTTATAAAAAGAATATTTTTTTATTTCACTATTTCCATTTCACTTTGCTGTATAATTGTCAATTAATGTTGTTGCTTTAGATTTCCTTCATTTCAAGATTGGGTAAAGTGCAGGGGGACTTAAATAAATTGTTATCCTGGGCACATAAGTGGCAAATGACTTTCAACCTTGATAAGTGCAAAGTTATTAACATGGGAAAAGATAATAGAGAATTTAACTATGAAATGGATGGGCATTGGCTGAGCTCAGTAGAGGATGAGAAAGATCTAGGAGTAGTAATAGATAAGTCATTAAGGTTTTCTAAGCAGTGTATTGAAGCAAGAAATAGGGCAAATAGAGTGCTGGGTTTTATTAAGAGAAATGTCAGTTACAAAAGTAAGGAGGTTATTCTTAAACTCTATAACTCTTATGTTAGGCCACATCTAGAGTACTGTATACAGGCATGGTCCCCACATTTTAGACACGATATTAACCTTCTTGAGTCAGTGCAACGGAGGGCAACAAAGATTATTCCTTCCCTGAGGCACCTTGAATATGAAGATAGACTGAGGGTATTAAATATGTTCTCGTTCGAAAGGAGGTGTGTGAGAGGGGATATGATTGAGCTGTTTAAAATTTTTTCCGGGATAGATAAATTGGATGTTAGCAAGTTTTTTGAGTTAGATGATGGAAATCGGACTAGAGGTCACCACTTGAAAATTAAAAAGCAAGGGTGTAGGTTGGATTTAAGAAAATATTTTTTCACCAATAGAGTGGTAGACTTCTGGAACAAATTGCCGCAGAGGGTAGTAGGTAGTCCAAATCTAAATGTATTTAAGAGTAGGTTGGATGAGTTTATGGGAAGGGAAGGTTGTGATGGTTCCTAAGTTTTGTATATATTAATATTGTTTGTATATATCTATAGCTGCATGATTTAGTTCTTGACAAGCCTTGATTGGTGATACCCTTGTTTCTGGATGCAATCCTCTGGATGTAGTTTTCCTGGGAGTTTGGGTGCCTTGAAAAAGAAGCCGCTTGACTCGGATGACCTATGATGAGCCCTTGTGGCTTTTGTCATCCGTTATATTATATTGTGGGGGACTTTGATTTTGTCTTCCCCTGGTGATGGTGCTTTTTGTGGGTGGGTTTTGACGGAGGCGGATGACCTTTGATAGGCCCTTGTGGCTTTTGTCATCCGTGTAATTATGTTATGTTATGTTATGTTATGTTATTTATCATTTTTTTTCTGCTATTCAATTAAAAAGAAATATTGGAGCTATTGACTTCGATCTTTACATTGTTTTAGTTAGAATAAATGAGTTGACTGTTTTGAACATAACAAAAATATAGTTTTTAAGAGTGAAGAATTCTATAAGTTTGTTTTATCAATTATAGATTGAATTTACTGAAAAGAAAACAGCCTTGGCACGATAAGCCAAGATTTCAGGTTCTATCACAAAGAATCTGATTTTGAAGATAGAGAATAATCATGTATGTTTCAGTAAGTTTAAATACTTTCATTAGTTTCTTACTTTAATGTTAAGTTAGGTCTATCTAGGTAATGCTTCATTTGAGATAGAAATTAAGGTGATTCATTTATAGCATCATGAAATAATGATAATTTTGGTAATTCTATAGATAAACATGTTTTTTTAATACTTTAAATTTATTCTATAGGCCTCTCTGAATTGTCTGTTATTTATTCAATGCAGAGCACTATTTTTTTTAGTTATTAGCACTTGATGCCAATTTAACTATGATGTAGGTGTGGGATAGTAGATTATTTAAACACATTTTTTTAAAACTGATTCTAACCAGTTACATTTCCCTTTTTTTTTTTTCTTTGAATCTTCAAATTTCTCTGGGATCTCCATATCTTTCTTGTTAAATTTAATGTAGCCTTACTCCTCTAAAATTAACAAACATGTTCTTTTGGGATTATGCCTTGTATTTGACAAAAATCAATTACAGCTTCTAACAGACCATAATATTCAGATGAGAATGCTAGTACTGATATTTCACAACCATCATAAACAGCAGTCATTTTCAAGTGAAGACAATGCCACATTGTATCACTACAATAGGCTTCTTTTTTAGGTTACTTTCCAGCACAAAAACTAACAACTTACTAAACACAAAGTAAAACAAAAACAAATTATTCTAACCTTAAATTTAACAAACTAAAAAGAACGAACCTATCTGATCCCGCACTTAACTAAAGCATTATTTTGTTGGTTCAAAACAAGTTATGATCACCAAGATGGCTGGAAGTTTACTGGTGCAGGATTTTTCCTAGCGATTTTTGCATTTGGGGGTTGCATCATATTGTATTATATATCATTTTGAAGGGAATTTTAAAATGGGGGGCTTTGTTCCTCATAGCTCCCTTTAATTGTGGAGGGGGTGTACCCCCCGATATTTATAATAATCTAGTAGTATTCCCTTGTAGAAATCGCTACTAAAATCGTGTGCCACTAATCTAAACAATTACCATTTGTGCACCTTAATTAGTGAAAGGGCTATATGTATATTAATATACACTATATAGCATGTGTATATTTTTAAAATAGAGATATTTATAACAAAGCATCTTCACTGCATTGAGGTTGTTCATCTGTAGAATTACTATAATTTTTTTCTAGGAAAGCTATATGGTCATAATCTTCAAATTTTCTTCTTTTTTTTAAAGGTTTAAACTGTTAGTAGCACTTGCATGTTTTGTGTACTTGGGGTAATGTCAATATGATAAGCCTGCTGGGCTAATTGCTTGCTAATGCAGTCCAATGGATGTAGTTAACATAGTTGTAGATTTTTGAAAATGGGATTACTCACTTGGATGACCATTGATAGGCACAGGATTTTAGTCACCCTTCAACTTATGTTTTGTGAACAAAACCTAGCGAAATAATCCAATATTAGGTAAACAAAGTTATATTTGGTTAGGTAAATTTGGGTATGTATAATAGGTGTCAACCTGGAATCAGATTAAAATCATGCATCATCAGGTTCATTTTATGTGCTGAAACTAAATCTGCTATTCATTTGTTGTGCAAATGCTTCATTTTATAAAACTCACTAACTATTTGCAATTGCTATTTTGTTTAAAAACAAGCTTCATTTCGTATGTCTCTCTCTTTTTTCCTATGATATAATTTTAATTTCCTTCATACCTATATCATTTTAACTTCCAATATTTTTTCTCATATGACATCACTTTAAGTTCCTTCGTATGTCATTTTAGGTTAGGTTAGTTCATTTTTTTAAAACTAGCTACCTATTTGCAATTGCTGTTTGTTTACATACAAGCTTCATTTCATATGTATGTATCTTTTTACTATATCTTAATTTCCTTCATATATTTTTCTCATATGACATCATTTTAAGTCAGGTTAGGTTAGGTTAGTTAATATTAAAATGAAACATTTGCATAACAAAAGAAGAACAGAATGAGGGCGTCTACTATTCTTTAGATTAAACCAGAAGACTTTTAGAGGACCCTCAGTAAAAAAGTTAGAGAACATAATTTAAACTAGAAATTACGATCAATATTTACTTATGTACATGTTAGCTAAAATAACATTTATTTTGTTTAAAATCTATGCTACATGAACATTTGCAGCTGCTGCTAGCAGATTTTTCAAAATATTATAAAAATTTGGTTGTTTTTTTTACACAAGTATTGTTCCACTCAGGGCCCACTCCAAGCCAACTTAGAAATGTAACTAACTAACTTTATATAGTAAAAGTCTATTCTTTTTATTTTTAATATTTTTATAGAAAAAAAACAACTTTAGTTACAAAGATAATATAAAATTACAATAATGCTAATTCAGTAGAGTTTATTTGACTGTTAATATATTGATACCACTACTGGTTATTTATATCTTCTCTTTTTTTTCAAAATTTTGAATTTCCAAGAATTTTCTTTTCATTTATTCTATTTTCTTCTAGATTCAAGTTTTTTAGTTTTTCTGTGATCGGTTATATCTATTTTAGGACACAACGTAGTTTCAATATCTAGTTTAGGACCCAAAAGCTAAATACGAGTAGTTCAAAAAAGCAGACAAAATGAAATATTCATGTTCCCATATTTTTTTTACCACGCATAACCACATTTAGCATTCAAATATTACAATGTTTTTTTAAGTTGAGAGGGGTGTGGGGGTACAACTGCCCACAATTAAGTGGAGGCTATCAGTTGGAATATGAGTTAGCATTTCATTATAGGTCTCTCAAAGAGAGGCACCCAATATAAATTGGGGGAAATAACAAAAAAACTGACTTGCATTAGAGAAAAAATACCTTGATAGGTATATCTACTAAAATTTAATGAAGCGAGACTTAATTGCAGGGTTAAAGATAAGTATTCAATTAGTTCTTTTATTTTTTGTAAGTTATTTTGGGGGCATAAGCACTATAATACAGTAAAATATTTAAATACCTACCTTAAAAAACAGACAAGGTAGAATAAAAATGAGTAAAGAGCAGCTTATCTTGAATAAAAGAACTTTTAGAGTACTCCAAATAAGTCCTGGAGTACTTAAGAGACCTTTTAGAGGAGCTAGTAGACACCTTGAGATTTTGGCTTTAACACAAATGAACTTAGTGACATAAACTTTGAGCAATTATAGATTGACACCTATTATACATAATTACAGGTAAATTTTAATAACATCCCCACCAATAATTCCAGGCATTAAAATGTATTTTTCTTATATTTTTTAGGTTTCAGTAAGAGGAATGTGTTCAATACTGGTGCAATTCAGATACTTTCTGGATAAAAGGTTTGCTTTATATTTACAATTAATGCCAGAGGTTATTAGGCTTTTATTTTGTTTTTATGAATTAACAAAAAAGGATAGGCACGCTCAGGGAAATTAGAATTTAATTAATTAAAAACAAAGCAAACCTTTTATCTAGAAAGTGAATTGCGGCTGTATTGAGCATAATATTAGTGTTCCTAATTTACCTTTGGTTATTTTAACTATAATTGTTTAGTGATTCAAAACAGATTTTAATTTATATTTAATTTTCTTGCATATGTGGAGCTATGTAAAACAAGTGCCTGCAGTCCAATACCGACCGACCTAGCGTAACCCCGAAAAAGCAGAAAAAAATGTGGGGTAATAAGCCCTCTCAGGCCAAGAGGGAAAAAATATATTAACAAAGGGAAATAAAACATATTAACAAGTATTTTAACAATAATGTTTTGAATATAATGATGAGACAGCAGAAATGCCAGAAAGTAGAGTAATTTGTTTATGCTCTTTCGAAAACGCGCGGGAGTTCAGAAAAGCAGTTGTTATTTTTTTTAAGGTCCGATAGACTCGAAAACAATACCACTCTAACGAGGAAAAAAGAAAAGAAATTACCGAACTAATAAAGCTTATTATTATAATTAATGAGAATTATTTATAATTTCAATAATAACACACGATTTTTTAAAAATAGAAATCATTAAAGTAATTGAAAGTAGTAACTAATGATTTGCCCATTCAGGTTTTTTTTTTAAGAAGTCATAAATTCAAATATTTGTAACCTGCTTTTCGATTAAATAACTAACTGAAAGGATTTGGAGTTATTATTTACTCGGTAAATATGTATGTAGATTAGCGACTCGAACGATGGGACGTACTATTTCGTCAGTGTTCCAAAATGTTTTACGTTTTTGGAGTACATTTACAGGGACGGCTCGTGTGGGAGTAAACACAATGGGGGAACCACACTACGATGATCCTGAGTTTCATTAAATTGGGAGGGGAGTGGTCTGGGGGGCACAGTCCCTCAGTATATAATCCTAATTGTTTATAGACTAATGTCCTAACGTTTACAGAGGTGAATGATTTAACCAAATCATGTCAGCGCCTTTAATCGTTTTGCGAATTATAATGGGGGTGGGATCTGACGTCAGACGACTCAAACGCCCATGAATATTCCGGCAGGGGTGAAATAAAATATTTACCAAAAAAAAACGCTTTTTCAGCCGAGCCGCTAATTTATATATTTACCATTTACTCTACCGTAATCAATTTTTTTTTGCATCGACTCAGTGCTGTTTCGTTTTTGTTTACACTCACTAAAATTGTGAATATACAACAGTGCAGAACGGATCATTTAAATAAAAAATCCCCAAATTAACCCTGTTTAAATAACATCTTAACCATTTGAGCTGTAGTTGAATCAATATTTGTTTTTTTTGTGACGCTAATCGACATATGGGTCAAACTTCAGAAAACCTACGCTGTATTTTTAGCATTATAAAAGCACTAATGGTCTTTCTAAGCATTCTAGTCGCCATATAGGGTTGCGTTTTGGCACAAAAAGTACATATTTTATAGATACTATGCATTGATGGGGTTAATATTGAAATTGAAATAAGTCCGCCTTACCTCCTACTGGTGTGACCAGAATCTATGAATTTTACACATTGGCAACATTTAATTCGAACTTAATTCACACATTGGCACCCCTCGAGGGAAGCACTTATAAGAGCGCAGCTTTCGATTGTAACGTCAAAACTCCTTGTGTCTAATGTCAGTGTAGGAGTCGTGTGGTTTTTGCGTATTAAAATTTTTAAGCTTTAGTAATACTTTTAATAATTACTTGGTCAATTTTATCGACTTTTGTAGAGCTTATGGCCTCATTTTGAAAGTGAAGCGTTGCGACAGGTGTGGGAACGAGGCTTGATTATAATGTGCCCAGCAATAAATAGTAAGTTTGATTGGTCTTTGGATTCGAACCTAATGCTAGGCTTTCGGATTGTCAATACTACTAGTTGTATTAGATTAGGTTTCGTTTTACTACTTGCTGCTGAGGAGCGAGCGGGGAGTGGGACTCCAACCCCCAATAATGGCAAGCCGATAACGGCTTCCAGTAACCAAACGCATATACGAATAATCTATAAATAAATGGTAAGTAGGTAAAAACAGTACTAATGGTGTTTTAGGCATTTTAGCCATCATTTACGGCTTCGTTTTAGCGCGGAAAGCAGTTGTTTTTAAGATAGTATCACTGCAAATAGAGCCCTACTCAGAGTGCAGGTATCTTAAAAATAAGTGCTTTCCGTGCCTAACCGAAACCGTAAATGACAACTAGAATGCCTAAAAACACTATTAATACTATTTTTACTACAAAAAATACGGCGTAGGTTTTCTAAAGTTTCACCGATATATGTATCTATTATAGGAGGTAGTCTGATTAATCCTCTTCACGATTGGTGGGATTACCAAGGGGTGATTTGTCACCGAATTTTGGTACCACTCTTGGGGCAGCGAAAGGGGTTTCTTAATTCTGCTAGGCGGCTGTATGTTGATTCTTTAGTCAATGTCTCGTATTCGCAAGGCTAGGACTACAAAAATAGCAAGGTTTCTTCTTGCTTAGTAGGCTGGGTAAATGGTAATCAGAGATTTCTTCAGGGGTAAAAGGAATCTTGGGCAGGATTCAATATTCTTTACTCTTGATAAAAGAATTCATCCTTATAGTAGGTCCATCTCCTTTATTATATAACTGCTCGAATACATGGATGCAGTATTTTAAGAGCCACTTATGTAATCGGTTCCCATAACATAAAATTGTTTCTCTCAACTTACATTAACATATTTTATCAATTCTTATATAATTATTAAGTTTTACAATTGATATTTTAATAATACAAGGAATTAATTCACTTTCATAAAAATCAAGATGAAAGAATGACTTCCTTCTTAGGCCATGGATTGTTGCCAAATGTCACCGTTTCTCCTATTTTAGCGCGCCAAAACATATTCTTTTTTTCGTCAATTAAACTCGATATATAATAAATATATTAAAAAGATAAGATTTGAGTTATTTCTTGTAGACTTTTACTCTATTTTTATATTTATTAAATCAAAATTACTAAATTTTATCGTTTGTTTCTTTTTATAAATTCGTTTAAAGTTTCTTCATATACTGGTAATGGAAATAAAAATTATTTAGTTAGTAGTAAAAATAAACAAGTGATTAAGAGAATGACAATAATTTGGAGAAATATAACTAGGCTGTTTAATTTTGAATATAATGCAAAAGAGAAGTATTTATAATTTGTGAGCAATGCTCTTTCTAAAGCACTAATTATTGGGATTCCCTTTTCATTTAATGTTATTTTAGTTAAAGCTACCCCATTACAAAAGACTTTATGAAACTCCAAAGTGCTCATTTTTGAGATATTTTTGATTGTCTCATTCTATCTTGCAATGTGAGCACTACATAACACTATAACACTCGCCTTCGAGAAAAAAACGGATTTTTAAAACACAATTATGTATTTAGAAATATTTATTTCCCACGCAATTTTACGGTCCTCAGAGATTCTTTAGAGCATTCGGATGCAGGAACTGCAATTCTTAAATGCAAACAAAGACATTTTAACCTATTTTATGCCAACCGTTTAATTACATTGATTAGAGCGTTCCGCATGTAGTAGCTGCAGTTCCTCATTATTATATGAGTCTGCACCACACCACTTCTCTTAAGCTAAACGGATCATAGGAATACGAAGTGAACTTTATATTTATAATTACATAAATTTCATACACGTAATTAGGTCAACAAAATTATTATTATTCTCAATGTCAGACAATGGATTTTTCACTGTTTTCATTTTTTAAAACCACTATAATTGTTATTACTAATTTTTAAACACTGCCCGAACGAATGGCGTTAGTTTGTCTGTTGTTTGCCATTGGTCCAGTGTTGCCCTCTTTGAGCTGCGACGGTGGGTGCTGTGTAAGTAGGTAGAGACTGGAAAAACCTTTGCCGGGTTAGGTCTCAACCCACGTCCACTTTCAGCTGTTCATCATAGCTCATCCAGGCTGCTTGAAGTAGTCCGGTGTGTAGAAATGAGCTCGAATCATTCTTGCTTCAGTCTCGCAGAGCTGAATGATTTGGTTGCTCAGAAGAGTAGCTCTGCGAAAATATGAACGTAGGTGGAATTCGATCCACCGTCTCGGGAGGCAAAGCAGAAGAGATCGAAGATTTTCGACCATCCCATAACTGCTGCTTCACTGAAGACGGCAGGCTCGATGGTGGTGTAATTCAATCCACCGCCTCGGTGGCAAAGCAGCAGAAATCCACGGTTCTTGGTCATCCCGTAACGGCTGCTTCGTTGAAGGCGGGAGGCCGATAGTGATGGAATTCGCCGGGTTCTTTTCAATGGCAAAGCGAGCAGCTTTTTGCTCTTGGCGAATTCATTTTCTTCTCCACCATCTTTCGGAGGGGTCACCGGTTGTGGATGAGCCTACCTCCTTGGGAGAGGAGCACCCCATAACTGGTGACAGGCCTTTTTCCTCTGGAGCTGGTGTATTCTTGTATGGCGGTGAGCTAGGAGCTTCCTCTTATTGTGGTAATCCCACCATCCCGTAGAAAGATCTTCTGGTATTACTCTCTCTCTCTCTCTCTCTCTCTCTCTCTCTCTCTCTCTCTCTCTCTCTCTCTCTCTTCAGATGTAAATTTCCGTAAATAAAAGGATTAATCCTTAAACGCATCCCATCTCCCTCTTTACATAACAGCTGGAATACACGAATACGGTCTTTTTAAGAACCACTTATAATAAATTTATATATTTAATCGGTTCCGATAACATAAAATTGTTGCTCTCAACTTACATAAACATATTTTATCAATTCTTACATAATTATTAAGTTGTGGGCGCGACCACAATAAAACGTTTCACGATAACCGATAATCGATAACAGGCGATAAATTTATCGCCCGATAAGGTGATAACTGTTAAATCGATAAATCCAAAATTATAATACAATATTAATTATTGACTATATATAGCGTTATTTTATAATACAATAGTAAGAATATTTGAATAATGTTTCTTAGTTTCTTACATGGTGAGGCTCTCCTTTATCTCCTCATAGGTTTTGAGGATCCTCCTCCCCAAGTGTCCTCCTGGAGCGTACCTCTTTCTTAGGGTTGAGGGTGTGGACCATATTCCTGAAGCTCTGACTGTCCACAATCTGCAGCGGTGGCATGTTGTCCACCACAAACCTGACAATTGTCTTGTCGACGATGGACTGTAGGACGGCGCTGCCCTGGGCCATGATGCCAAAGTTCCCAGCGATGGACATCTGCAGCTGATTCTTGCTGGTTAACCCGCCGTCGTCTGACTGACCGGACCGGTTCAAAGTGGTGCCGCCAGCCCCAACGTTCGCCTTGCAAGCTTCATCAACTTGTTTTGACTCGTCAGGAGGAATCCTGTTGAAGTGGCTCTTCAGGTTGGCCTTGGTGCCTTGTTCACCTTCACCTCAGTTATCTGGGGAGGCAGGACAAGCACCGGAAGATGTAGCTGTCGCCAACCATCTTCTTGTACTTCACCCATTTGCCAAGCAATGGCCAGGGTGACTGAGGCTGAGCCTCAGTGAGCTCAGAGTCAATAGACTCCGCTGAGTCTCTTTGGCTTAATGCGGGCACAGTCTCTTGCGACGCACTGCACTACTAAATTACAATAAAATTAAGATCAGTTTAGAATAGAGGCGTAACTTCGTAAGTGTTCAAAACGTTAATAAACGGATATTAAAGAATAGCACCGAATAGTACATGCATTTATATACACGTGCACAAAAAATTATAACGGAAGAAGCAGGGAAACATAGGGAAAAAATCATCAAAGAACGCGTAAAACCGATAGCGCGCAGGAACAACACCTCGTGACCTCTCGTCCGACAGCTGGTGAGAGACTGAAGCTGAGCGAACGTTTTGAGAAGATGTCAAGACCGCCCGCCCCGCACTCCGTTCAGTATACGTTCGGTTGCCAGCTCGGACCGACCTATTTCTTCCTCCAAGGCACTCGCGGTTTTCCCCTATGCTAAATTGGAACCAAAAAGTGAAATTATCGATTATCGCTAGTTTGGAACAAAAAGTATCGGCGATACCGATGAATCGATGACACGGAAAAAATATCGGATAACCGATAACCCGATATCGTTATCGCGATAACGCCCACCTATGCTATATAGTAATACAAGGAACTAATTCACTTTCATAAAAATCAAGACGAAATAATGCCATGCTTCTTAGGCCATGGATTGTTGCCGAATAGTGGCGAACTTGGAGCTTCCTCTTATGGTGGTAACCTCACCATCCCGTAGAAAGGTCTTCTGGTACTACTCTCTCTCTCTCTCTCTCTCTCTCTCTCTCTCTCTCTCTCTCTCTTCAGGAGCTGCCAAGTGTAGGCCATGAATGGTCTTTTGCAGTCTCCTTCTTTTCTTATGTTCTTAGATGTGGAATTTCGTAGATAAAAGGATTCATAACATAACATATTTCACGGATGAGAAAAGCCACAAGGGCCTATCAAAGGTCGTCCGCATCTGTCAAAACCGTCCCACAAAATCCATCCATAAGATTGTGTCAGATCATGCATTTACAATATACAATTTAAACCATCCATAGGATTGTCTCATATCATTAATCTACGATATACATTTTAAACCATCCACGGGAATGCATTAGAAACAAAAATCATTATAATCAATGCTCATCAAAATCCAAATCACCCATAATATATAATAATAAAAAACTGCATTCACAGGAATGAGTTCAGCATACTCCTCCCTCCTATATAATTATCTAAACATTCAAGTTTGGACCGTCTACTGTCTCAGGTGGCAAACTATTCCAGTAATCTATCACTCTATTGGTGAACAAAATATGTTCTAACATCCAACCTGCACTTCTGTTTTTTTGTGTGTTTTTTAGGTGGTGCCTCCATAGTTCTATTACTACCTTCCAACTCAAATAACTTGCTAAAATCCAACTTATCAATCCCAGAACAGATTTTAAAAAGCTCAATCACATCTCCCCTCACACACCTTCTTTCAATTGAGAAAATATTTTGTACTCTCAGTCTATCTTCATATTCAAGGTGCATCAGGGAAGGTATTATTTTT
Organism: Ceratothoa steindachneri; assembly: GCA_963969495.1. Classification (NCBI taxonomy): domain Eukaryota; kingdom Metazoa; phylum Arthropoda; class Malacostraca; order Isopoda; family Cymothoidae; genus Ceratothoa; species Ceratothoa steindachneri. Next base: position 133,900,358 of record OZ018321.1, on the reverse strand, counting down.
GTTGCCCTCTTTTCTACTGACTAGCATGTTGATATCTTTTTTTTTAAATGTGGCGACCATTCTTATCTTTAAACGCAGTCCTTCTCCCTTTTTACATTGCAGCTCGAATACCTGAATGCGGTCTTTAAGAACCACTTCTAGTAAAATTGTATAATAAATCGGTTCCCATAACATAAAACTGTTTCTCCCAAATTACATTAGCATATTTTATCAATTCCTACATAATTATTTAGTTTTACAATTGTTTTATAATAAAACAAGGAATTAATACACTTTCACAAAAATCTAGACGAAAGAATGACTTGCTTCTTAGGCCATAGATTGTTGCCAAATGTCACCGTTTCTCCTATTTTAGCGCCCCAAAACATATTCTTCTTTTTTTCCATCGATTAAACACGATTCATAATAAATATATTAGAAAGATAAGAGTGTAATTATTTCCTGTGGACTTATACTCTATATTTATATTCATTAACCCAAAATTACTAAATTCCATGGTATCGTTTCCTTTTATAAATTCGTTTAAAGTTTCTTCATTTTACGGTAATGGAAATAAAAATTATTTAGTTAGTGGTAAAAATAAGTAAGTGATTGAGAGAATAACAATAATTTGACAAATATAACTAAGTTTTTAATTTTTATTATAATGCTAAAGAGAAGTATCTACAATTTGGAAACAGTGCTCTTTCTAGAGGACTTATTATTCAGATTTCTTTTCTGTAATGTTATTTAAGTTAAAAAGCTCCCTCATTATAAATCCTTATGAAATTCCAGAGTGATCATTTTTTTTAGGTATATTTGATTGTCTCATTTTATCTTGCAATGTGAGTATTATTGGGTTGAGGAATAAGTTCTTGCGGTTTTATCAAATTTATTCATTACCATTAACAATTTTTAAAAAAACTTCATTTTTAATTGATAACAATATGCAATTTAATCAATAATGTATTTTCCGTTGTTATTTACCACTTCTTCCCAACGTTCAACTAGTTTTTCGATACCTCTGCAATAAAAATCTCTGGATTTTGACTCAAATAATTCATCTAACCAAATTCTTAATTCCACATCAATATTGAACGAAACGCCGCGCAAATTGTTGGGGAGCGATCGGAACAGATGGAAATCCAATGGAGCCAAGGCTGACGAATATGGAGGATGCGGCAGGATTTCCCAATTAAGCGTTTGGATGGCGTCTTCTGTCATATTACCAATGTGAGGACGAGCATTTTCGTATTGCAGAAGGACTCCATAACGTCGATGAATTCGCTTTTCAAGAAGAGCTTCGGCATTGACAATCTCGTTGTTCGCAAGGAACTCATAAAGAATGATGCCTTCACAAACCCACCACACACACAGCATCGTATTTCGTGGATGAAGTCCTTGCTTTAATCGCGGAACTGTTTTTTTATTGGGGCTAAGCCATTGTTTTCGATGGTTCATGTTGACAAACACACCACTTTTCGTCGCCAGTGATGATGCGGTGAAGAAATCTGTCCTTATATCCACGAGAGGCCTTGTGACGAGCAAGCAAACCTGCGGCAATCGTGGAGTGTTGAAGTTTGTTGCTTTCGCTCAAAGCATGTGGAACCCATGCACCGAGTTTTTAAACTTTCCCCAACGAATGAAGGTTATTCACTACAGTTTTCTGATCACACGCCAATTGTACAGCCAATTCTCTAGTCGATTGACCAGGATTTTCATGAAGAAGGTCGTTCAATCGATCTTCATCCAACTTAATGGGGCGACCAGAACGTTCTTCGTCATTAAGATTGAAATGACTGTTTTTGAAACGCGAAAACCACCATTGAGCTGTCCTCTCTGATAAAGCATTTACTCCGTACACAGTACAAAATGCGCCTTTCTTTCAACTTGACATTCCATTACAGAACAAAAATTAGATTAACACAACTTTTAAATAAACCACAATGACTTATTATTCAACTTCAAGACGTAGCCTAAGCAAAGGCTTAATAGTCTACGCTGTTAAGAGATGTAGCCTAACCTTTGCAAATTTTACTCTCATTATTTATTATTGTTTCTTAATATGTGCACAAATCACGTCAGCAAAACTTAAATCAACACAACATTAAAAAAAACGCAAGAACTTATTTCTCAACCTAATACTCAACATTATACTATTTCGAATATATCGATATATTTAACAACGAGCCTTCGTCTGTAAGTAATAAAATTGGTCAGCTAATTGCTTTTATTATTTATTTATTGCTAATCGTAAATATTGGAAATAAAAACTAAATTAGTTATTTTGTTAATTAATTTTACTAACTTTGACTATGACTCTTAGAAGAGGCATTATTAGCAAACAGCGACAGCTTGTAACTTGTCTATTAAGTTACCGTGAGACAGTGCTGTGAGAGGTTGTGTACCCCTCTATAAACGTGATTACTATCATATTCTGCAAACAGTGCATGAACTAGTACAGAAATTTGAGTTGTTCCTTACAGTTACGCTAGGTGAATCGTGCAAAAATAGAGCTGATGCTTTTACCAGGGACAGCATATCTTGGCTGAAAGTCGAGTCGAATTTATCAGTCGATGCACTTAATGTTGATGATCTTCATGCCCAGCATCATTTCAGAGTAGATTGAACTTTGTACTTAGGGCGATTGGTTGAACCTGCAAGAGAACGAGACAATGTAGAGGAGCGCGAAGGCTTTTGTGGTCAATGACGTCCAATTGAATCTGCTCCAGAGACGCATGGGCTTGCGTGATTGAGCGTGGAGAAGAGCTGGAGTAGACTTGCTTTGGATGCTATATAATGCGCAGGGAAGTGTTATCTGACGTTGGTTGATTGTGGACCTAGTAGATTTGCTATATGGCGGTACGTGATATCGAAGAATGATGCTGATATCTACAAGAATTTGGAACAGATATTCCACAGGAGAGGACCTCTGGATGAGGTGATTGTGGACAATAGCGCCACAGTTCGGTCGAGTCAATTGGCATCCTGTGTAAGGAGTGGAATGTTATTCGACAGTTCCGAGCTGCATCTAGACCGTCAGGAAATGGCATAGTTGAGCGTCATCACAGGCCCTCTGAAGATGTTGTATTGGTACAATTGTCTGCAAGGAGAGTGGTAGATGAAAGTACGGCTTCTTTTAAGGTGCTGCACAATTATTCGAGGATACATCTGTTTCAGCAGAAGAATTTACGTACTTGCGTAAATTCAAAGTTTGGTGTAGGTGACAATGTCTAGGTGAAACCTGCAAGTAGACGGTGTACTGAGCAATGGAAAGTTAGAAAGATCATGGGTGTCAATTCTAGTGATAATGTTGAAATAAAGGGAGTGTCAAGACATGTCTTGGACATTAGACACATGTTTCTGATGACTAGTGATGACAAGCCGTCACTTTTTACCAGTGACTCTGGTGGTGAGAAGGAGACTAATGACGTGGATTCGGCTATGCCATTTCCGGTTCACTCTGTTTGATAACGGCGGTCCCCAGCGTGGATGCAGGATTATGTTGTTTCATACTGATATCAAGGGGAGGGGGGCGATGTCCGCATGATGAGAGGATTCTTTTTTTTTGGGGGGGGGGGGACAGGTGCGCCGTTAACTAATGTTGCAAGCTGGCAATCGTTGACAGAGCGTCGTGATGTGAGGTCGTGTGTTGTGTTAGTCGGTGGTCTTGATCATCGTGCGGATATCATATTGCTTTATGGTGTTTTTGTTATTATATTTTATTGGCTAGTTTAGTTATTACGTTATTTTGTTCAGTTTAGTTCTGCCATTTATGTCGTGTATATGTGATTTATATTTATGCCGTTTAGTTTGGTTGTTGCATTGTTTTATGTCATTTAGTTTAGTTGTGATGTTTTGTTTGTGAGCATGCCTGTTAAAGGACCATGCATAAGGTGGGTTCACCGGGGTTTTTTTCTTTGCTTTTTTGTTTATTTTTTGAGACCACACAAGGTCAAAAAGTTGGTATACAAGGGGTTGGCAGACGTTATGTAAGCTTGTGAGTTTTTTTTAAGCTTGAAGTGTTAAATTTATTTTTTATTCACATCTTATTTCCTTTCTTTCACATCATATCCTGGCAGCCTTGTAGAAAGTGTAAAGGCCCTTAGTTTCTGTTGCGAGCGGTGAAAGAGCGAAGCCATACTTTTGGGGTAGGTATGCTCTAAAGCCCCCCCCCCACACCTCTAAGTATAAGGGTGGGTCAGGACTTGGATTTATGAATTGTCTTCGGTGATTCTAGTGCATTTTCAGCAATAAATACAGTCAAAAATAAGTAAAACCAGGATAAATATCATTGGAAAATAATTTTATTTTATCATCATTTTTTTGTAATTTACTGTGCAACGGATATTAATTACAAGGATGTATTCATTAGATGTATATGCATCTTTAAATCATGTTACTCACCAGAAGTGCACAAATCAGTAATACATCCCTCGCAAAAGATATATATGTACATGAAGAACTTTTAATCAAGTATTTTTTCTCAGTTTAAAGTCTCGTTTGTGTGGACACACTGACTGTTTTCACACTAGATTTTGCCATATCCAAAATAGTAAACTGTCCAAACAAAGCCTGCCGTCTCTCATGGACTGACAGGAAATTATTGGCTACATCTACCAAACTGTTCGCGTCCAGTCTGTCTTTATGTACATTTAACAGCATCACATGATTTAATCTTTGCTGTAACATGGTATAGGGTCTCGGTAACGAATTCTCTCTCTTGTAGTTTCGTAGGCTAGGTTAGGAGATCAGCGGCGAGTTTCCTTAGGATAAAGGAATATATATATATATATATATATATATATATATATATATATATATATATATATATATATATATATATATATATATATATATATATATAGCTGGATTCTTTTTCCTGGGTAAATAATTGGAATAAACTGACATGGTGGCGAACAGTAATGCCCACTTTTCTTTTTGAATAATAATGATAACTATTTCTGTACTCTCCTTTTCCACAAGAGTACACCTATATAAATAGTCATTTCATCTACTCATAATACTAAAAAAATTCAACCAATCTGGATTGAGATACATTTAATCGTCATACTTATGTTCATTTTTGGAATAACAGACCTTAGCGTTAACAAATTCACCAATCAGCTTTGAGACATAAGCACTGCAATCATTGTTCAATCAGCATCACGATAAATTTAAAAAGTTAATAACGCTCAAATCGTGTGCACATAAACACGGCTGAAATCCATTTTCCGAATTAGTGCTAAAACTTCTTGTTATGATTATTTCTCTCGTACATTGTATTTGCAAAATAAAGTAAAGTCCAGCAGAAAATAATAAACGTTACCCAAAGATATTGTGTGAACCGTTTAAATTTTTAATACGAATGTTTACTTGGTTCGACCCACACAGTACTACGGGCCGAGAAAACGGAGTGTTTAAAACATAATTAATATCTACACCTTAAAATTATAAACATATATATATATATATATATATATATATATATATATATATATATATATATATATACAAATATATTTTAATATGCTATGTTTTCCTGTGAACCAATTATAAAATTTCCTAAGACTTCAAAATGCTCATCCTTGAGGTATTTTTGAGTAATATTCGATTCTATAATGTGGTTACAGCTCCACAGGAGTTCCCCGCGAGAACGTGGAGTGTGTTAACATATTATGAATAAACATAGAGGTACTTTAAATAAATTCGGAAGTACTTTATAGCGTTCGGACGCAGGAACTGCAACACTTAAATATATATATATATATATATATATATATACAAATATATTTTAATATGCTATGTTTTCCTGTGAACCAATTATAAAATTTCCTAAGACTTCAAAATGCTCATCTTTGAGGTATTTTTGAGTAATATTCGATTCTATAATGTGGTTACAGCTCCACAGGAGTTCCCCGCCAGAACGTGGAGTGTGTTAACATATTATGAATAAACATAGAGGTGCTTTAAATAAATTCGGAAGTACTTTATAGCGTTCGGACGCAGGAACTGCAACACTTAAATAGAAACAAAATTATGTTTGCGTGCGGGTGCGTGCCCCACAACTTTCTTATGCCGTTCCTTTACTTCTATCATTGGCTGCAGTAAAAGCTAACTATATTTCTAAGCATACTTACAGCTTTGTGCGCGCGCCAACAACATTATATACTTCCGTATTTCATTTGAAATTCTTGACTACAAAACAATAGATTTCAGAGGCTTCAGTAGTCCTGAGATCCTTTGTATAACCTGTGTTATGCCAATGGATTTAACAACATTGATTAAAGCGTTCCGCGTAAAGTAGCTGCAGTTTCTCGTCATGAATTAAACCTCTTTTATGTACATACGTTACTTTGTGCGAAAGCACCACACCACTTTCCCTAATTAAACAGAATTAACTTTATATTGATGTCTAAACGAATTATTATTCTTTTTTTACACCCAAAATTACTATATTATTCTCATTACATGTCTCTGTAATACAAGGTTTCTGCATTTTTCTTTCTGTTTTCCAAATTGTTTTAAAAGGCTGAAAGTTAATATGGTGAAAGCTCTGTGGGGGTTGTTATCACCCGCAGAACTTGTATTATTTGCTTTATATATATATATATATATATATATATATATATATATATATATATATATATATATATATATATATATATATCGTCTTCAAGGGGCGTGACCTTGGCTTCTCCGTGGGGTGGTCCAAGGCATCTAGTTTGTTCGTTATTTCCACCCCTTGGGCAGAGTTCCCGACAGCCGTATATACCTGTTGTGCCTACATATTTCCCATAGATTTAGCTTTATTATAGGGAATCGCTTTTTGCAGGTCTCTGAAATATCTCTGGTCAGAACCTATATTTGTTCAGCTGCTGAAAAATGTTCCCAACACGCGTATGTTTATTTGTGTGCGATCCTCGTATTTGTCCAAATGATCCCCTTTGATATCTTTGAATGTTCATGGGTTTCCATGCGACTTTAAAGACCGCTTTCCTCAGATCTATTCGTACAGTTTAACATATATATAGTTTCATTTCCTAATTCTCTTTGGTTCTTATTTATTAGGCTAGGAACAGGTTTGACTGAAGAGACCGGATTTCAGAGCTAACTTGAAAGCGCCAGGCAAGGAAGAGAAACTTATGTGAGGAGGAGACATACCTATCCACAGCTAGGGGACAACTACAGAGAAAGTACAACCAACTATGCAGCAGAGTCGAATGCGAGAAGCGGAAACCAGGAGGGCTTTTTGTTGTATGGATAGAGCCAGTGCAGAGGACAGATAATGGGGAGTTGCGGTGTTTAGGATTTTAAATATCTAAAAGGAAGACTTAGAAGTAATTTAATTTAAAATTTAATAGGCACCATTTTTCCTTTTTATTGTTAAGTTCTATCCATTACATAAAGTTATACTTGCATTAACTAAAAGTATGTAAATTTGCATTTATAACAGTATATATATAAGCTCACCGGACAAAATATTAGTCACTTCTAACCATAGTAAGGGCTTCTTGCCTCTTGCACGCCACTTTGCTCAATATGTTCATGCCATGGAATTCCCTGTGTAATGTTCTTTCTGAAATGGGTGGTGGAGGACCAGAATTGACGTTTTGTAGCAATTCTTGCCTGATAGCAAATTGATTTGCAATTACAAGCCTGGAGGTTCTACGACGGTAACTGTCTGTCAACACCTTCTTGTGTCCGCAATTCTGGCGAGAGTTTTTCGCATTTTAGGAGTTTGCCATTGCTTGTAAATCCGAATGACCGTACTCGTTGAAACACTGCCAAATTCTGCCACCTCCTCCACATCCTTCACCTTTGGCGCGGCCAAATGCAATCACACCTTTTTGACATTCCATGAAGTCGATTTTCCGGCCCATTTTAAGTAGAGCTGATTTGCTATCTGCAGATCTTCACGCCGTCCGCAACACAAATAAAGCCTAACTAACATTTTGACGTAAACTAAGCTACGTCTCTCGGCTGCCTAAGGTTCCTACACGCTTCAGGTGTTAAATTATGTTTTTTCTCCCTAGGTGACTAGTTTTTGTCCGGTGAGCTTATATATATATATATATATATATATATATATATATATATATATATATATATATATATATATATATATATACATATATATATATATATATATATATATATATATATATATATATATATATATATATATATATATATATACATATAAATATATATATATATATATATATATATATATATATATATATATATATATATATATATATATATATATATATATATATATATATATATATAATATATATAATATACATTTTATTTTCGAAAAATATTTATTTCGCAGAAATAAAGAATCATCCCAAATCTATTTTTCAGCATAGTTGCCATCCTGCTCAATATGTAAACATTTCTAGAGGATATTTCCAGCTCCTTAAAACTTTCTCGTTCGAAACCACATATTGGGCAGTATTTTAGCTTCTTCTACCCTTCTGAAATGGGTTCCTTTCAGCATTTCTTTGAACTTTGGAAAGAGAATGAAGTCTGAGCGGGTGAGGTAGCACTTTCCATCGAAATTCTTGGAGAACATCTTTCGTAATCCCCGCACAATACGCTGGTGCATTGTTTTGGTGAAAGGGTATTCAACCATGCGGTTTCACAAGGCGTTTTTTGGCAAATGCTTCTCTGAGTCTCCTTAATATTTCTGCATAGTATGCTCCTGTAACAGTTCTTTTGTAGTGTACAATAACTGCCCACACATAAAGAAAGGGAAAGAGAGAAGGACAAAGACACATTTTCCCAGGTCGAAGTATCGAAGATGGAAAGGTGGAGCAATAAAATAAGGTCGTTTGGAGACCGTTTGTGAATCAGCGGAATCTGATTAGAACGTCTGGTTTGAAACCCCTCCACAATGTAAGGTTATCGCACTCGAGTGTGAGAGCAGATAGCAAACAGAGTAATTTGAGCTGTCTGGAATGAGAACAGTATTGGCGATAAAAGATGTTTCGCCTTAATGCAAAATTTGATAAGGTCATCTTAGCTTTAAGCAAACGGAGTTTCTGGGATACCCTCGCAGGGGAAAGACCCCCAAAGTAAGATACAAAGTGGAAAACTTCAGCCAATCACAGGTTACGTGGGGCTGACAGGTAGCTAAGCACCGCCTCTGCGACCAAAAGAAGACGGAGCTACGCGTTGCCTCAAAAATGAGGCCCGGTATAAATAAGAGAACATTTTCATTCAAAGATCATTATGATAATTATTATTGTTATTATAGATTATTATTGACCCATTTATTGATTGATTATTAGACTCTTAATTCACTGCTCTGCGAATCTCCATTATTCTTACTCTTGCCATTATAACCCGATTTAAAATATTCCGTTGCGCAATTTAAATCTTTACCGTAAATGTAAACATTTCAAAGTGGTATAAAAATACAAGTATTCAATTCCTTCACAAAGGATCGGATAATGCCCCTCGGACCGTACGTCAAGAAACCTGTAAGCAAGCCACTTTACCAAACCCTTATAGGATCGTTTGCAATCAAAACAAGGCCTACTTACGCCAAACCTATAACTAGCGACTCCATATTTGTCGACCTATAATTGGTGACCTTTTTACTTTGAACCGCAATAACCGGCTAGCAACCTTAGCCACCGAAACCGAACAAAGAAGAAAGAAGATGAAAGGCAGAGAAAACCAGCAAACAAGTCAATAAGTAGATTTCGCGAATGTGGTTAGCATAAAACCACCTATGTTTAACGAATCACTGGTCACTGGCGAGTTCTGTATAATTGAAGCTCAGTTGCACAACTCCGGAATAAAAAAGAACGAGGCAAAATTTTATCAAATTTTAGCCTGAGGGCCCCCAGAGACTGTCAAACGACTGCCAGAGGATATTTTTGAAGGACAAAACTACAAAAATCTGAAGACAGAAGTCATTGTGCTTTTCGAAAAGAGCAAGCCCGAACTTTTCGACAAACTCATAACGTTTTCCCCACTTACCAGCCGTCCCTCACTGAATTTGGAAGAACTAAGGAGGGCAGCACTTCAGGTAAGAGTCGGTGAAGATTTAGGGCGACATAAATTTGTTCAGTCCTTGCCGCTGAGCATAGCCGCTGTAATCGCGTCGCCAAAAGACCTATCCGTGCCCCAGCTAGGTAAATTAGCGGATGGACTGATTATGTTCGACAAAGCGCAATGTAATTAATAGTGCATATAATAATAGTAATTTTAATAATAGTGCATTTAGTAATCGTGAATCTAATAATTATGCATTTAATAATCGTGCACTTAATAATTGTGGATATAAAGATTGTGTGAATAACGCCGCGAATTCGTCGTGGTCAGGGCATAATAACAGTGGCTATAAGCATAATATTCCGGTGGGCTTACGGCCATTTAGAAGGGAGCAAAGACCTCTGGTGTGCCGCGCTCATATTCATTTTGGTGAAAAGGCAAAAACTTGTAAACCTTGGTGCAGGTGGCTAAAGAGAGGTGAGACTTTGCAAGTGCAGCCTTCCTCTAGGCCATATTCGCCGCTTTCGGCGGAAAACGAGCCAGGCACGCCATAGCTAGCGCGGCCGCTGGCGTGCCATCTGTTTTCACGATCGCCGCAAAAATATACAATCAAAAATGCGAATTTTTAATAGATACAGGGGTGAGTGTGTCTATCGTACCGGTCAAACTGGTGGATTAGGTGAAGCGCGTGAATCGGGAGTTAATATTTCCAAGGCAAATGGCGGAAAAATTAAGGTGTACGGCGAGATGCACGCGGATATTGCAATCCCAAGTCTCCGGCGATCATTTAGGTGGTTGTTCGTAGTCGCCGATATCACCTCTCCAATTTTGGGAATCGATTTCCTGAGGCATTTCGATGGATTGTGGGCGCAGAAAACTACTGGACCGGCAAAAGAAGCTTGCCACAGCCGTGAAGATCTCCGAGAAGCCTTCAGTTGCAATGATAACTGATGATCTCATCAATGTACCACCCTCTCCCCCACCGTGCCATCCGATCGTAGTAAAGTTCGGTGCTCTGTATGGGCCTGCTTCCGCTCAGCCATCACCATCCCTACCGCAGTCAGTAGAACACACCATTGGGCACATAGGACCTTGAAGGCCTCAATAATGGCCCGTCAACAAGGTTAGCTAGTGGCACTGCCAATAACCCCGCTGGGCATTCATGCCTTGCCTAACGATTCGGGATTTTCCCCCTTTACGGCAGTGACTGGCATTACTTTATGATACCCACAACCACTGGTCTCATTGTCTTCGTCAAAAACAGAATGCAAATTCATCAATGAACTAGCATCAACGGTGGCTCAAATTGATTTCGGACAAATATCGGAGGGCAACCTTCACTCGGTGCCAAAACCTTTCATGCCACCATCTCTGCAAGACGCGTCACATATGTGGGTGAGAATAGATCTCATTCGAAAGCCTTTAGAGACGCCCTATGCGGGGCCCTTTCCAGTGATCGAACGCCGTCTCAAGGTCTTCGAACTAGAGTTCCTGAATGGAAGGAGGGACACTATCTCCATTGACAGGTTGAAACCGGCAAAATTGCTCGCAACCAACGTGAGCAGGCCTTCCGCCGCCCAGCGTCGCCCAAGGCCACGGGTCTGTTATGAGCAACTCGGCCGCGAAACACATAAGAAAGAAAAGGCAACAGAAGAAAGGAACACTGAATCCGCACCATGTAACGCTTCATCGGAAGCGAAGGAATCCCCGAGAAAAAATGTGAAAAAACGATCAGGGAGACGGGTTTCATTTACAAGAAATCCAATGTACAAATATTATTGAACTTTGCAAATTGTAAATATGTACATGTGACATTGTTAATTTTTATCATTGTATAATGGCTTAGATATATATTTTGTAATAAACATGGCAGCTTTGAGGTTAGATACCAATTGTATATATATATATATATATATATATATATATATATATATATATATATATATATATATATATATATATATATATATATATATATATATATATATAAGTAGTAATTCTCATAGGATGTAATTTTTTTTTGTATCGTACGCACTCCATGGACTAACAGAGGGAACGTATGTAGTGTACAATAACTGCACACGCACAGAGAGAGAGAGAGAGAGAGAGAGAGAGAGAGAGAGAGAGAGAGAGAGAGAGAGAGAGAGAGAGAGAGAGAGAGAGAGAGAGAGAGAGAGAGAGAGAGAGAGAGAGAGAGAGAGAGAGAGAGAGAAGCACAAAGACACATTTTCCCAGGTCGAAGTATCAAAGATGGAAAGGTGGAGCAATAAAATAAGGTCGTTTGGAGACAGTTTGTGAATCAGCGGAATCTGATTAGAACGTCTGGTTTGAAACCCGATCACAATGTAAGGCTATCGTACTCGAGTATGAGAGCAGATAGCAAACAGAGTAATTTGACCTATCTGGAATGGGAACAGTATTGGCGATAAAAGATGTTTCGCCTTAATGCAAAATTTGATAAGGTCATCTTAGCTTTAAGCAAACGAGTGTCTGGGATACCCTCGCAGGGTAAAGAGCCCCAAAGTAAAATAAAAATTTCAGCCAATAACGGGCTCACCTGGGCTGACAGGTAGCTAAGCGCCGTCTCTGTTACCAAAGGAAGGTTGAGCTACGCGTCCCTTCTAAAATGATGCCCGGTATAAATATGAGAACATTTTCATTCAAAGATCATTATGATAATTATTATTGTTATTATAGATTATTATTGACCCATTCATTGATTGGTTATTAGACTCTTAATTCACCGCTATGCGAATCTCCATTATTCTTGCTCTTGCGATTATAACTCGATTTAAAATATTCCGTTGCGCAATTTAAATCTTTACCGTAAATGTAAACATTTCAAACATTGTAAACAAAGGAGCCTTTTACTTACAAACCTTGATCGGTTTATACCCCTCGGACCGTACTTCAAGAAACCTGTAAATAAGCCACTTTACCAAACCCTTATAGGATCGTCTTGCAATCAAAACAAAGCCTACTTACCCCAAACCTATAACTTCAACCTTCAAGGTAATCTACCACTATCACTCCGTCTGAATCCCAATAAATGGCGGTCATCACTTTCTGAGCTGACTTTTTTGATTTGATTGGCTCAGATGATCCACGCGGAATCCACCATTTTGACTGCTGTTTGGTTTGAGGGTCATAGTGATTGATCCAATTTTTATTTCTGGTGATAATTCGATTCAGAAACTGCTCTTCATCAACCTCAACTTTTCAATATCGCCGATGACAGATAAATTCAAAGAGCCAGCTGATCTGGATGCAATGATTTTTGACCCTATCGCGCTGAAAGCTTGTTGATTTCAAAATCATCAAGCAAGATTGAATGTACTGAACTATATGGAATGTATAGAGACTTAGCTATCTGAATAACAGATATGGTTCTCTTTTCTTCTATGAAATTTTGAACAGTACCACTGTTTTCGTCATTTTTTGATATTGTTAGTCTCCCAGATTTTCTCTATCTTCTTGAAATCGCTGAATCCACTTGAATATCGCAGTTTTTCTTATGGCATTAATGCCATAAACCTTGTCCAAAATATCCATAATCTCCGCCCGTTTCCATTATAGGTTGTTCGAGATTATTGAGGCGATAGGCTAGATAGCTCAGGTCAAAATAAACCCCCAAACCTATATTTTTGTTATACAAGGGGAATGAAGTTAATTGCTAACGAGAAGTCTGAATTTGCAGACGAAATTTCCTTAGGCCTAAATCGGCGATGTCGTGGGAATACGTGAATTAAGAAGAAAGAGCTGCGAAAAATATATAATATCGAATGAACAGTTATGGTATAAAAGTTAAATTATACAGTTTATGATTGGATGGATTACGCGGGTGATTTAACTTTGCATGAGTTAATGAGAATTAGAGTACACATATGATGATTGATAATTAGATTTACAATTATTAATTAGATTATAGTTGAGTGTTAAATGAGTAAATATTATAAATGTATGATAACTATTTATATGGGTTGCTAAATAGATTATATGAGCAATTAGATTATATAGTTAGATGGATTGGGTAAATATTAAATAGATTGATATGTATAAATATTGGTATAAATAGATTGCATAGATTAAATTAGATACATAAACAGATTGCATGGATTAAATTGGATATATAAATAGATTATAATTTGAATACATAAATAGATTAAATAAATAGATTATAACATATTTGGAAGGGTCTGTAAATGAGAGAAGAATCATGCATTAAAACGAGATTCTTTCGGGACATATTTAACTAAAAATTACTATTCAAATATTACAGACCTGTTCACTGAAGCAGTCGAGGAACACAAATGAACCTCATTTATTTTATTTGAAAATGCTCGCGAGAGCGGGAGTAACAATCTCACGAATTTAGTCAGGTTTACCAACCCTTCTTGAATTAATATATATATATATATATATATATATATATATATATATATATATATATATATATATATATATATATATATATATATATATATATATATATATATATATATATATATATATATATATATATATATATATATACAGTTATGATTAAATATTTCCACTTGTAGGGGTATAGACCGCTACAATACTGCCCCACCGAGGAAAAAAAAAGAGCTCGCACAACATAAAATCTTAGTCTATATAGCGGCGAGGCATCCTTAAAACGAGTCTAGAACGGGTTATAGTGCCAATTGGCTGACTCGGATTGCGGGTCAGGTGGCGATTAGTAGTGCCACTCGATTGATAAGGGAGATTGTCTCGAGCGAGGACCGGAGCGTCGGGTGACGATTGTTCTGGACCTCCCGAAAAGGCAATTGTCGGGAGTTGCGTGCTGGTCGCTTGGTGTTCTCCAGCTGCTGTCGAGTGGTACTGCAACAAAAAGTGAGGCAGCAGCAGTTGGGAAGAAGAATTGAGGGGTGTAGTGATTGTTGGCGGAGAGTTTGCGAGTAAAGAGGTGGGAGGAAAAGTTGCAATTTGATTTGAAAGAGCCGAAGAAGGGTTCGGAAGGGGAGTTAGTTGGTTGGAAAGTGTCGAAGGAATAGTTGGGTGTGGAAGGTAGGCTGGGATAACCACTGGACCTGTATTAGTGGAAGAGGAAAGTAGTGACTGTTCCAGATGAACGGCCTCTATGAAAGCGGGTTTAAGCCGGTCGATGGAAACCGTATCCTGCTTGGTGCCAAACTGTAGTACAAAGAATTTCGGCTTCCTCGAGACGAAGAGAAAGGGTCTGTCATAAACAGGTTGCAAGGATGTGCGAGTGGAATCGCGACGGACAAACACATGAGAGTAAGTTGCGATCTTCTTTGGCACGAAATGTTTCTGATTAGCAGGCACTCTTGTGGCGGTCGGCTTTACCTCAGACATCGCTCATACTAAATTGTGTATGCAGCAGGATGTATGTCGGAAGGAAGAGGACAGTCAGTGGAAGAAAAGAATTGACCTGGAAGATGAAGTTGCGCACCATAGACGAGTTCCGCAGCAGAGCAATTCAAATCCTCTTTCAAGGAGGAACGAATTCCAAGGAGAATTGAGGGTAGATTGTCAATCCAAGTGATGTTGGGCTCAGTGGTGCATAATCTTCCCTTGAGAGTACTGTGTACACGTTACAGCTTAGAGTTACTCTGGAGATGGTAGCTAGTGTTACGGAGACGAAAGGAGCCAAGCACTGACATGATTGCATCCCATTGGTTGGATTCAAATTGGCTACCTCGATCAGTCATGATCATTGATGGGACACCAGAACGGGCAACCCATGCTGAGACGAAGGCTTGAGTTACAGTGGAAGCTCTGATGTGGGGGATAGGAACTACCTCTATGCAAGAGGTAAAACGATCGATCATGGTGAGAAGGTAAGTGCAACCACGCGCAAAGGGCAAAGGGCCAACCAGATCGATGTGAACGGCGTCAAAACGTGCCGATGGAAGTGGAAAAGCAGCCAGAGGGGACTTTGTGTGGCATTGAACCTTTGCACGTTGACAAAGGAAACATGCGCGGGTTCATTTGGCCACGTCGGGGTTCATACTTGACCACACATAACGTTGTGTGATGAGCTTGCGAGTTGCTCGAATGCCAGGATGAGGGAGACCGTGAGTCTGGTCAAAAATGTACCGACGGTAAGCGAGAGGAATGATAGGACTAGGACAGTCAGGCATTGAATAGTCAACCAGGATACGCCTAGATGGACTGTCCAGCAAGTCGATGGTTGCGTGCCTGAAATCGATGAAATGCAAAAGAGCGCATCTGGTACGACGTTTGAAGAACCAGGAACGTAGCGAATATCGTTTGTCATCTGCAGGATAAAGTCAAGGTGACGAGTATCAACTGCAGAGTGCACCGAGGAGGTGCTACTAGCGGCGAGCGCACCAACCAATGGCTTGTGGTTGGTAAAGACAGTGAATTCACTCCCTTCCAAGTATTGTTGGAAGTGAAGGAGGGCGAGGTATATGCTCAGTAATTCGCGGGAAAACGTACTGTACCTCTGTTGAGAAGGGACAAGAGCTTTGGAGAAGAAAGTGAGTGGTTGCCAAGAGTCAACAACTTTCTGTTGTAGCGTCGCACCAACATGAGTAGCAGACGCGTCCGAAGCAACGCTTATGGGAGCTCCTGGGCAAGGATGGGCCAGGGCGACAGCGGAAGCCATAGCTTCTTTGGTGCGATAGAAAGCCTCGCGAGCTTCGGGGAACCGGGAGAGAGGAAGGTTCTTCTTGGACTTGGAAAGCAATTCGTAGAGAGGTTGCATAATGTGGGAAATGTTGGAAATGAACCTGTGGTAAAAGTTTACCATCTCACAGAATCTACGAAGTTGCTTTAGCGAAGAAGGTCGGGAAAAAATCCCGGATAACTTCAACTTTGTCCTCGAGAGGACGAATTCCCTCAAGGAAAATGTGGTGTCCCTAAAAGGAGAGCTGTGTGACACCAAAGATACACTTAGAAGTGTTGAGTACGATACTATACTCATCTAAATGTGCAAAAATCTAGCGAAGGTGAGAAAAATGCTCCTCAAAAGACAAAGATGCTATCAGGAGGTCGTCTATATAACAAAATACGAAGGGAGGACCTCTCAGAACCTGATCCATGAAGCGTTGGAAGGTTTGACGAGTGTTACGAAGTCTGTAGGGCGTTCGGTTCATGATGAAGGAACCGAATATAGTGGTGATAGCCGTCTTAGGGATATAATCAGGATGAATCGGGATTTGGTTGAAAGCGTGAACCAAATTGAGCCAAGAAAAAATGGAGCATCCAAAGAGAGCGGAGTTAAAATCTGATAAGAAAGGCAGAGGATATCTATCCGGAACTGTACAGGCATTGAGTCGCCTCTAGTCACCTACAGATCTGAATTCCCCCAGAGTAGACTTAGGTACCACATCAAGCGGTGAAGCCCATAGGGGGGGGAGCAATCCCGGCCTCCATCATGAACTTAAATTCTGGCTTCATTTGGGCAAGTCTATATGGGACCAGTCGACCGGGACATGAGAAAACGGATCCTCCTGTCGTTTCTATTTTGTGCATCATATTGTGCTTAATAGGTCTGTCCTTAGAAGGAGGCAGACAGATGCTTGGGAACTCCTGCAAAATTTCCTGAAAGTGGGAGAGAGTTTCAGGGGGACGAACAGAGAGGAGAGAGCTGGTGGAAGGAAAGAAAGAACCAGCCACTGTTAGTGTCGTGGTTCTGTCGATAACTTTGCGGTGACGAGAATTTACGAGAATGTCGTGCGCGGAAAG
Organism: Ceratothoa steindachneri; assembly: GCA_963969495.1. Taxonomy (NCBI): domain Eukaryota; kingdom Metazoa; phylum Arthropoda; class Malacostraca; order Isopoda; family Cymothoidae; genus Ceratothoa; species Ceratothoa steindachneri. Next base: position 133,882,649 of record OZ018321.1, on the reverse strand, counting down.
GAAATCGAGGCCCGAAATTGGAATGTCGACGTCGGCAATGATGAACGACCATGAGAAAACACGACTTAACCCGAGAGAGAGAGATCTAGGATACGCCTCCCTTAAGTCCTTATGTCCGATGAATTGGCAGCTTTAAGGACCAGATCAGAAGAAGTGCAAGCTTTCTCGACTGAAGAGGCTGGAATGACACTGGATTGAGCGCCAGTGTCAACCAGGAAGGATAAACCAGAGAGTGGGTCATGAATGCTAAAGGAAGGATGGACCTGATGAAGGGATGAGGTTGCAGAGGTGACAGACCCACGTATCACTTGCGAATTCAGTTTAAAGTTTCCTGTGAGGAAGGTGAATTTTGGGTAAGGGAACCCGTAGAATTTTGTAGGATTTGAGGTGGTGAAGTTAGGGTAGGTTGAGATGAAGATTGTGCATTTTGATGGTACGAGCATGGGCTTGAGCATTTTTTTCTGCTTTTGCATCAAATATGGGGTGGTACCAGCAAAAGCCTGAAGGTTAAAATATAGTAGTATGAGCAGCACGACCAGAATGAAGGTTAAAGTTGTAGGCATGGGATGATGCCGGTAAAATCTGCAAGGCTGAACACAGCGGACAGCGTTGCTCCCATAATTAGAGAGGTACCAGCAGCTACCCTGAGAATTGTCAGGATAGAGGGAATTAGACGAAGGTTAAAAATGAACCTGCCTTGCCTCACCTCTTGTGCTGGAGTTCCCTCGTTGGTTTTGCCTTTTTCGGGAGGAGGAACGACATTTGACTCCTCCGTCATCCTCGCGATGTTGCTCTAGGTGAAGACCCGTTCACACCTTTAGGGCACGAATATCTATTTCAATCCTCTCTAGAACGGATAAAAGACCCGAAACCTGGCAGGATTTATCCTGAGTGAGTCCTGGCCGGTTGTAAGAAGCTCCGGCCGGTGATTTAACTTGAGAAATGGATACATGTGAGTGTTTATTTACATCGCTAAACGACCCATGGCCTGCATTTTTCCAGTTGATGAAAGGGTTGTTATACAGGGCGTCAGCCGCCCCTGCCATATTCTCCATGTTCGCCAGGGAGGACACTAAAGGAAGGGGCTTAATTTGATCCGGCATCCCACTCATGAATATCTCGGTTATGAGTAACTCGAGTTGGTCGAGATGTGCTCCCTTGGCATGTGTGAGGGCATTAAGATGGTTAAAAAAGAATGCGTGGGGCGCCTGTCCTCCATCTCCTGCGTATCGAGAAGGATCCGCAGGTCCTCTATCTGCGATCTCCCAAATTCCTCCTTGAACGCCCTCTTGAACCTAACCTAAGAATCAGCAATTACCCCATCCAGCAAAATATTCTTAAAAATGGAAAATATACTTAGAGGTAATTTCTGGGCTACGACCATCGTTCTATGGTCCTTAGGAATTGCCTGGTGTTGAATGATGAGCTCCACCATTTCCCACCAGCCAATGGGGTTTTATGAGTCGAATGGTGGCAGCTGAACCATAGAGGGAGTGGAAGGCGAATGCGAGAGAATGCTTGCGTGGGGCACGAAAGTGGTCGAATAGGTCATCGTTATTACTGGGGAAGATGCTTGGGTCGTTGTAACTGTGCTCGAAGTTGGGGCGTAGCTTGGGGCTCCGTTATAATCCATTTATAAAATATTAAAAGTGTGTATGTGTGTATGCACAAATCCAATCCACCCCGCTTGAAGGTAAAAAAATTGAAAAAAAATTATCGATTTTGATCACTCTTTGTCCTTATTCCTGTATTGATAATTAATTATATGAAATTGCTAAGGGAGAACTTAAGGAAGTAAAGAAAACTTATGATTGAGAAACGAGCACGTGTCGAAAATGAAAGTTCACGCGAGAAAAAAATGGAACAGGTGAGGCGGAATGAGTCGTCCGAAATAAATGCAACACGTGACGGTGAAAATTAATTTATTATTACGAATAAATGAATGGATGGGAGATAATTAAACTAGTCTGGGCACCATTTATAGGTTGTTAGGTGATTATTGAGGCGATCGTAGTTTTAAAGTGGAAGCTAAATGAGAAGACCCTTCAATCTTTATCGACCCATCAACATGGACAAAATGAATCTATTTCAATTGGTTCAGACCACAACGTACAAGTAATACTACAGCTCATAATGGAGAGTAAATTAAATGTAGTTAGTTACAACTGCAGGGGTCTGCGAACAAATGAAATTGGTTTAAATTAGATAATAAATAATTTTGATATAGTTTTACTACAGGAGACATGGATATCAAAAACGGAATGTAAAGAGATTAATACACTTTTTTTAAATCATAGGGGTGTAGCAAACTCTCCAAATGATGATAATAACTGTTTATTAGTAGGTAGGAAAAATAAAAAAGAAGGTGTAGCAATAATATAGAATTCAAAATTTGAACATTATATAAGTGGATTAACTTTTGATTATGATTGGGTTGTTGGTATAAATATAGTGCTTAACTGTCAAGTAATGTATATATTTAATGTATACCTACTATGTAAGTCAGTAGAAAATGAGGAATTATATATAGATAGACTATATAAGTTAGGTACTTTGTTAGAAGAGTTAGATAGTACATGTTATTGTGTATATGGCGATTTCAATAGTAACATATTAGGTAATGACTCAGAGTTTTCTAAACACTTAAAATTCTTTTGTGAAGCCTATAAACTTAAATCGTCAAGCAGACTAAGCCTGCCGAGAGACACTTTCACATATGTCAGTGACCCATGTGGTTCAAAATCTTGGTTGGACCACTGCATTTCATCTGAGGATGGTCATAAATTAATTTCAGATATGTATGTATTATATGATTCTTTTGAGTCTGATCATCTTCCATTTGTGTCAAAATTGACTCTTAAATTAATACCTAAAGTCTCAACAAAAATTCTTTTGAGAACTTAGCTAACTATAATAGGATATTTTGGGATGAGGTGCCACAAAATAAAAAAGATGAATACACTGACATGAGTGGGGTGTTCCTCGAGAATGTGGAAATTCCAAGCGAGGCCTTTAGTTGTAAAAATTTTAACTGAGAAATAATGAACATATGGAAAAAGTCGCTACTTTCTATAATAACATAATTTTTGCACTCTCTGAGACATCAAAAATTGCATTTGAGAGTGCATCAGATAAAAATAAAAAGTACAATCGGCCTGGTTGGAATGACCACTGTCAGGAATTGTATGAGAGATCCAGAGAGGCTTATGCTCTGTGGTTAGAAGTAAACAAATCTAGGAGTGGTCCAATTTTCCATCTAAAAAATTCCACAAAAGCCAGATTTAAAGGGGCACTTAAATTTATTAAATTAAATAAAGAAAATATAAAAAGGAATCCTTAGCTCGCAAACTCTTTAATATGAAAGTAGATAAAAGAGAATTTTGGAAAGAAATTAAAGTGCATAACAACAAAAAATTAAGTCCACCTGATGAAATTGAAGGTAATTCAGGAGCTGAAAATATTTGTAACATGTGGAAAACACACTATCAGGAACTGTTTAATTGTTTGCACGATAGTTCACTATCCTTAGACAACAATTATGCAGTCTCTGATAACTATAAAAAGGTTTTAGTATCATGCGAAGAGGTGGCAACCATGATAAGAAAACTTGATGTAAATAAAAGTTGTGGATTGGATGGAATTCAAGCTGAACATATTAAATTTAGTTGTGCAAAAATTATTCCATTATTAGCTGTGTCTCACTGGATGTCTCGTACATGGAGTCTTACCTGAAAGCATGTTGTCTGTTGTGTTAATACCTATTATTAATAACAAAAGTCAAAGTATAACTATAAAATCCAATTATAGGCCAATTGCGTTAGTAAAATTTTAGGAAGAATCATACTTAGTAGAATAGAATCATTTATGTTAACAACGGACAACCAATTTGGATTTAAGAAAAATTATGGTACAGATATGTGTATTTACTCATTAAAAGAAATGATATTGAAATTTAATAGTCCTAATAGCAATTTATATTCCTGTTTTTTGGATGCGTCAAAGGCTTTTGACAGAGTAAATCACAGAGTTCTAATAGATAAGTTAAGTAAATTTAAGGTTCCATCATATATTATAAGAATAATTAGTTACTGGTATGCTACTCAAAAAATGTATGTAAGATGGTCAAATACCATATCTGACTTCTTTACCGTAAGTAATGGTGTTCGACAGGAAGGAATTCTTTCTCCTTACCTATTCTGTATGTATATAAATGATTTATCCATAGAATTAGGCAAAATTAAAGTACGTTGTATAATAGGTAATGCAAAAACGAATCATTTTATTTATGCAGATGACATTGCACTAATTGCACCATCTTCAAGTGGTCTAAATAAATTATTTAACGTTTGTAATGATTTTGGGATAAAAAATGATATCAAACTTAATAGTTCTAAAAGTGCGGTGCTAGTTTTTAAGTCTAAATTTCTTAAATGTTGTAAATATGATAGTTTTAAGTTAGGTAATGATACAATTCCAATAGTGAGCAATATAAAGTATTTAGGGCATATAATTAGTGATGATCTCAAAGACACATTAGATATAGAACGCCAGCGTAACAAGCTGTATATACAAAGTAACATGATTAAAAGACATTTCGGACATTGTACTGAAAGTGTAAAAATTAAACTGTTTAGGTCTTATTGTGAGTCAGTTTATACAGCTCATCTATGTTGGAATTATGCAAACGCTACCCATAGTAGATTTATAGTTGCTTATAACAATTGTCTCAGAATTCTGTGTGGTGAACCTAAGTATTGTAGAGCTAGTCCGATGTATGTATGTAGAAATATACCTTCGCCTAAAGAAGTAATCAGAAAACTTGTAATTGGTTTTTTAAATAGGTTAGAAAGTAGCTCAAATAAAATTGTGTCTGGTATTTTTCACTCAGACTGTAGGTATCTTTCTGAAATTACTACTTACATGATAAATATTACCCATTGCATTAATTCGGCAATATTAAATATTAGTAGATTGACAGTTCATTTAAATAGGTGAATAAGTATTAGCAGTAAGATAGTGGTAATTTTAGTTGTTAAGGTAAGTATAATCTTTGGGTGCCTTTTGGATAAGTAATTTCGAAATTTTATACTTCAAAATTGTAATGTATTTTTATTTTTTAATTTTTTTTTAGGGATCACCAAAATCCGCAATAAAGTTGTTTGTTTGTTGTTGTTTTTTTGTAGTTCCATAACGAAAAAATTCCTCTTCTTCTGTTTTCTTTGGTTCAATAGACTTCAACGAGAGCGCATTCTTTTTCGAGAGACATTGCCCACCTCTTAATGCATTCCTCTCCAACTCCGTTTAGCATCTCCCTTGTAACAAGATTGCAAGTATTTCTTATACATTCCTCTAACTCTTCAACACTTCTTGGCTTTGATAAATAGACTTTGCTTCTGAGGAATCCCCACAGAAAAAAGTCACGGGGTGTCAAATCTGGAGAACGTGGCGCCCACTCCAGAGGTCCTCGACGAGACTACCCATCTATCAGGAAACTTGTGATTCAAGAAATCGCGAACTGCTTTAGCATAATGTGCAGGAGAAACATCTTGTTTGGAAAAACAATTGTCAACATTGGCTACACGTGCCAATTCAGGAGAAAAAAGTTTCGAAGAATCGCTAGATAATTGACACCTGTCATATTAATAGTCCACTGCTGATCATCTTTGAAGCAAAATGGTCCAATGAGCCTTTTTAGAAGATATAGCGCACCATACAACGAGCTTTGGAGAGTCACACTCATACTCTTCAACAACTCCTGGGTTGTTTTTACCCCCAAATCGAGGGTTATGTCGATTCACGCGACCAGATAAATGAAAAATTGCTTCATCACTGAAGAACATGTTATCTATGATTGAAGGGGCATTTTCGTGACGGTGTATGAGTGTCTCACATCGCTCTACCCTTCGATAAAAGTCCTATTCTATCAAATTTTGAGCAAATGGAATCTTAAAAGGAAATATTTTAAAGTCTTTAGGTAGTATCCATTGGATATTTGAAGCATGAATGGCTAATTCACGCGTGGCTCTGTTTATTGAATTCCCTTAGTTTCGGGCGAAAGCTTCTTCAACGATAGCAATGTTTTCCTCACAACGGCTACTTCTATATCTTCCTGCGCGTAGTATATCAGCCACAAAGCCTGTTTCCATAAATCTCTTACGAATGGAATAAATTGTAGAGCCTGTTGGGCAAGTAGGCGTCTCATATAAAGTACGGAATCGTCTTTGAGTTGCGGTTGAAGATTGGTAAACTTCCTGTCAGGCAGCGATTTTACACTTCATTCCCAAATCAAATGATCACCCATTTTGACCAGATGTAGGGTTCAACTTATATACCAACAAATTATAATTTAGTGAACTATATTATACTACGAAATTGAAAACCTCGGTTTATAATATGAAAAATAAAAAAAATGTAGCGTGACTTTCGAATGACCCGATATATATATATATATATATATATATATATATATATATATATATATATATATATATATATATATATATATAATTTTTTTATGAACGCGAAAGAATGATGAAATGAATCCAGCAAACCCCAAGAAACAGAAAACAGGATAATTTTTCTTCGGAAATGTTATTTCCTACGAGGGGCGGTCAATAGGTTTTGCGAATCGGTAGGGCAAAACAGAAGAAGGGGGATGGCTGTTTGTGGGGGTGGTAGGACAAGTTATAACAAGTCAGGACCTGCAGCCGAACGCTCCTGCCTCGTCTATTTAAGAAGCAGTAGCTGATCGCAGATCGTCAGTCACAAATTTTTCAACAATGGAGAAGGTTCAGCACCGCGCAGTGATAAAATGTTGATCAAGGAAGGCAAGAATGCAAAAGAGATCCATGAACGCATGGTTACAGTGTACACAAACACCGCCCCTTCTTATGCAACCATTGCTCGCTGGAATAGGGAGTTTCGCCATGGTCGTGAGTTCCTTGAAGATGACGCCCGTCAGACGTGACCAATGAGGACAATGTGACCCGTGTGGAGAGGATGATCATCGAAAATCGACGGGTGAAGGTCGAAGAAATCGAGTGAGAACTTGGAATATGACATGGAAGTGTTATCAACATCATCCACTACAATTTAGCTATGACCAAGGTTTCTGCCCGTTGGGTCCCTAGAAACCTCACGCCCCATAATCGACTTCAACGACGTCAAAGTACACAAGGCCAGAGTTGCACAAGCTGCCCTGCGTGAGTGCGGATTTGAGGAGCTCAACCATCTCTCCTACATTCCAGATCTGGCCACTAGTGCAGCTCAAGGCTGCACTGCGTGGACGCCGGTTTGGGGACGATGAAGATGTCCAGCTCGCCGTCCTGGAGTGGATTGAACAGCAGTCGGGAGATTTCTGGTTGTCGGGAATTCGAAGCCTCAGGGACAAGTGGCGAAAGTGCATTGAAGTCGAGGGTAGTTATTTTGAAAAATAATAAAACACTTTTCCTCACATCTCGTTTCCTTATATCCGAATTGCAAAACTTATTGACCGCCCCTCGTATAATACAATAGTTGGAATGCTCCTTAATTGTCAACAGGATTCCGACTTAACGAGTCGGCCATACAATTGTTGGACCCTTTTATATAGTGAATGGAGTACTGGTAATTCATCAAGAGTAAACTCCATCTCAGGAGCCTTCTATTCTTACTCTTATTCTTACTTAAATATGACAACGGTTTATGGTCGCATTCCAACCTAAACTCGCGCCCTATTAGATAATATTTGAATTTACCTATGGACCATATTATGGCCAAAGCTTTGATTTCGATTGTGGCGTAGGCTCTTTCTCTAACCGAAAGCTTCCTACTGACATAAGCTATGCGATAGGCTGTTTCGTCATCTTCGTATTGAAGCAATACTCCGCCTAAACCGTTTTGACTAGGGTCAGGGCGAATACCGAAGATCTTGTTGGGATTTGGTAAGCGGAGAATGGGCGCAGTTATGAGTTTTCCTTTAAGAACCTCAAACTGAGTTATTGCATTGGGGTTCCAGGTGACAGGGTCTGACGCTGTCTTTTTTAACAAATCATTCAGTGGGGCCGCGATGGAAGCTAAGTGCGGCAAGAAACGCCTGGAAAACGAGGCGGCTCCCATGAAAGATCGGAGTTGCTTCTTTGTTTTCGGCCGGGGCATTTTGACTATGGTGTCCACTTTTTCTTGATGGGTAGTCAAGTGTTTTTGCCCTATTTTGAATCCCAGGTAGTCAATGGATTCGTAGGCGAAATAACACTTGTTAGGCCCGGCGGTTAGTCCTTGCTCCTTCAATTTCTCCAGCAACGAGCGTAAGGCATGCAAGTGTGACTCCCATGTACGCGTAGCTACGTACACGTTGTCGAAGTAAAATGACACGTCACTTAGGCCAGCGATAATTCGCCTTATCATCCTATTGTAATTGCTACCGGCTGTAAGTAGTCCGAAGGTAACCTGGTAAACTGTAACAGACCTCTCTCGGTCGCAAAAGCCGTTAGATTTTTGGACTTATTAGCGAGAGGTATTTGATAGTATGCCTTACATAAATCCAATTCGGTGATGAATTTAGCTTCTTCAAATAAATGGAGATTTTGATCTATTAGCGGGATGGGCTCGGCGTCGAAAACGGTAACTGAATTTAATTTTCGGAAGTCCACGCACATCCGATATGATTGATCAGATTTCTTAATCATTACGATGGGGGAGCATTAATCGGACTCCGATGGCTCTCAAATTCCCAATTTTAATAAATTCCGGACTTCATTATTGAAGGCTTCTCTTAGGTGGATCGGTAAAGGATATGGTTTGCTTCGTACAACTGAATTAGTTTTTAGTTTTATTTCATGGATGAAATCCTTGGCACATCCGGGGGTTTCAGAAATGACTTCTGGGAATTCCATGAGCAAGTTCAACATTTGCGCTTTCTGTTGAATCTCTAAGTAGGGATTTATCTTTAAATCCGCCCGAGGGTCTTTCGGGATAAGTGAAAGCGATGGAAGTTCGTATTCCTCGTCTTGTTTCACACATACTGTGTGTTTGACTTGCAGGGGCGTACCCGGGGAAACGGCCTCCATCGGTTCTTCTTCGTCTAGAAGGGTAATATTATTTATGCACACGCGGCGGGGATATATTTTTAACATGTTTATGTGATAGGTTCTTCGCCTTGTTGGGGTATCTATCAAGTAATCGACTAGTCCCTGTGCCTCGATTACTTCAAACGGTCCCTTCAATTGGGCCCATAACTTATTATTTTCGGTCGGGAGTAATAATAAGACTTCATCCCCTGCCTTTAATTTTCGCGCCTTCGCTTTCATATCGAAGTAGTCCCGGTATTTGGCTAAATTTTTCTCGGCGTTGTCTCGAGCTAAGCCAGAGCAGTATTCTAGGCGATCGCGCATTACCATCACGTAGGCGTAAGACGATTTGATTTCTTGGTCGAGCTTCGCGTTGGAAAATAATTCTTTAAGAATACTCATAGGACCTCGCACATTTCTCCCGTATAATAGCTCAAAGGGCGAGAATAACAACGTCCGATGAGGTATTTCTCGGCATGCGAACAGGGCTACAGTAGGGTTGTTTTGACACATCTTCTTCAATATATTTTTGAGAGTCCCGTTTAATTTCTCGCAGATTCCGTTAGTGGATGGATGTAATGGACTCTTAAAAATTGGCCTGACTAGCAGTAGTTTATTAAAATACTCCATCAATTCTGAGGTGAACTGGTGCCCTCTATCCGATAAAATTTCTTTAGGCAGGCCTATTCGTGCAAATATTGAAATTAATGCTTCCGCGCAGAAAATAATGTCAATCTTGTTTAGTGCCATGACATCTGGGAACCGGGTGGCACAATCCACTAGGGGGAGGATGTAGGAGTGTCCTCCACTTGAAGGGAGTGAATTGGTCCCGCCAAATCAATAGCCACTTGAACGAATGGTTCGGTTATAACGAGCACTTTTTGTAATGGCGCGGGAGGTACTCGTCCTATGGATGGATCTTTCTGACACACGTCGCATGATCGGCAATAGGCCACAAATTCCTTGGGAGCCTGGGGCCAATAAAAGTGTTTGGATATCCACTGCGCTGTTTTGTTGTGCCCAAAGTGCCCGGCTAATATTCCACCATTCGCAGTATTCAAGATTCTTTGCGTGTATTCTTGGGGTACACGCAGTGCTTTGTTGCTGTCCTTATCCTCCTTGCTGATAGTACAGTAAAAAGTAAGTCTTCTACGATATATTGAATAGGCTTCTTTCCTTTCACTTGGAGAGTTTCACCCTTAATCGCTTTCTCCCATAGGGGTTTAAGGGTGGGGCATTCCTTCTGAGCAATAGCGAAAGAAGTCAATTTTAACCCATTGTCTTCGAGGGTAATCCTCGGGGCCAACTCAGCAGGTTGCTCTTTCCTCTGGGCTTCTTGTGCCCGGGTGACTACTTGTTGGGCCACTTCTTGCTAGAGAATTTGGGGGTTTTGTCCGATTAGCACTGCGCTGAACTTAATCAGAGCTACTACCACGTCTGTCCAACCGGTAAAATATCTGCATAGTATATGACATCTTACGACGGGGAATCGATTGTCGCGTCCTAAAAAGTCGTGGACGATTGCGAATTTCTTATGGTTAGGGTTTACTGGCGGCGACAACTTGTCGGATACCACTATGCACGTACATCCGGTGTCTCTGACTAAAGTGGATACTCGGCACCCATTAACAGTGCCCTCTTCAAATTGTAGGCCACCTGGCGAACTTTTGTTAAATAGAAATTTTACCTGTTGTTGGGGCCCTTCGGATGTTGGCGAGGGGATGGGGAACGCATCAGCTTGTCCTGCTGGGAGCGCGGCAGTCAGGTTTTGCACCTGTATTCTCGAGGTCTTGCTCAGTCGGGAGTTCTGTGGGCACTGGAGACTCAGGTGACCTACTATCCTGCAGGTATAACAAGTGACGGGCTTCCTGGGATACGTGCCGGTATTAGGGTATGATCCTTGTGGAACCCTTACCTCTTTTTGACTTTTTGCTCCTCCAAAATTTGGCTTATAAGTTCCTTTTGCTGTTGAGAACTTAAAGGGCTTCTGCTGCAAATGCTTTGGTGGCGGCCCATTTTTCTTTGGGGAAGGAGCCTTCTGTTTCCTGTACTCCCTCGGATATAAACGATGATTTACCACGTGGATGTCAGCCTCATCCAGACACTCGTTGAAGGTGGCAGCTTTTCGGTCCTTAACGAATGCACGGATTTCCTGGGGTAGTGTGTTTAGTAACTGATCTCTAAGCATGAAGGCGACGACCGAAGCGACTTCGTTCTCTACCCTTTCTGGCTCCATCCAAAACTGTAGGCTTCAACGAAGCTCAAAGCCAAAATGTTTGTATGTTTGTCCAGGTCTTATACGGGCCTGCCTGAACTTCATCCTATATTCTTCCGGGTTAAGGTCTGTTGCTGAGAGAAGTTCGGCTTTGAGAGTGGAATACTCCACAGTCGCTTCTGAGGGTAAAGATACAAATATCTCTCTCATCCTACGATTGAGTAGAGGTAACGTCTGGCGACCCCATCTTCTTCTAGGTCCCAATTATTGACTTCGAATATTTTCTCTAAATGGGACAGATATGAGCATAAATCTTCTTCATCCCTCTACTCCGGGAGTTTCATGCTGGCCGCTGGTGACACTCCTGTTTTGGATGTCACTGACTGCACCTCTAACTGGTCTTTGTTAAGAGCTCTTTCGTGGGTCCTTTTCTTCTCCTTTCCTCAGCTTCCAGTTTCATTTTCCTTTCTTCGGCTTCCAATTTCATCTTACGTTTCTCCCTTCTTTCCTTTCTTTCGTCTCTCTATTTCTCGTGAATATACAAGTTCAGCTCGGTTCTTTCCAGTTCGAGGCTTTGACCTTGCTTCCGATAAAGGTCAAACGATACCATCGCACTTATGTCAGTCATCTACCTTGTTGTAAATCGAGCCTGACATACCCCACCACCGAAACTTACCACTTGGACTAATAATTACCTTTAGATTGTTTCCACCCCTAACTTTACCAATTTTCCTCTGGTCAAATATTCTATTATTCCTGGTATTTCTTTTACGTGTTGGCTCTCCCTTAATTAGACGCTGCTGGGTTCTTTCTAATATAAAACCTACAGAACTGACACCACTTTTGTCGCAGGATACCTTGTGGTCGTGATGTACTTCTTTGATGAAGTAGGCTTTGATTTAAGAGTGCAAATTTTGTTGTTTTAATGATGAGCCGCTTCAACACGTAAGGATATAAGTAAAAACACATGAATTATCTCAAAATAAACATATATTTTTAAATTTAACACTTAACTATGAAAAACAAACAGTAATCACATTTATATCTTCGTCATAAGCTAACCTAGACTCTCCCGGTTGGCAACTAGGCCTATTACAATACCTTCAATGATAAAAGTAAACACGTAGGCTCCCGGTAAACACACCAATTGCCGATTAGTATTTTTATCGTGACCCTTTTTGATTAGCGTTAAACATTAAATTAAAGTACTCTCTTTTACCAACAAATATGACCGGGGTTCACGTACAATTGTCTCTCTTTCTATTAAATCGTGAAACGTACTAACCTCGTACTATCGCAATATGAATATAAATGTTCTTGCTAACTCACATGACAGACGGGATCAGGTGTGCCGGAGGTCGTTGTAGGGCTTATCTCGCACTTCGGGGATTTGCAGTGCCGATGATAGAATTTCGTAGAGATGTGATGGCTGAAGAGAGGGTGGGCGAGGTCACTTCTTATTGCAAATTGACCTCTGGTTAAGTTAATCTTGACGCCTCTTAGTGTCTTATTCTCCAACGTAGCGTGCCCAACTAGATTTGGGGGTATTTGGTGAGATTTTTACCGTGATTAAAGAACGGAGCCTCGTTGGGGCTGGGTTCTTCTCCTCTCACTCTTACGGAGCTTGAGATGTGAGAGTCGCTCGAGTGTGAGCGGCTTTGCTTTTCTCTAGTCAGACTTCTTCTAAGTCTGTAAAGGATTCTTCGGTATGGCACCGATACAAAACTTGACGATTTATGTTAATTCGGCCCGGGGAGGGGGGATCGATCTTCTCAATCTGGTCCTATCGTTTCTCACGGAAATCGTCTTGTCTGGCTGGAGGATCGATCTTTACGAACTGAACCTTCGCCTTTCTTACCGAATTCTAATCTCTTCTCTTTCTTTGCGGGGCTTATTTATAGGCGGACCACCGCCCATCTAACGGAAAAGAGGCTAGGCCACAGAGGGGAGCGCGAATGGTGAGTTCGCATCTGGTGATGGCGAGAAGTGCAGGTGTTGGCACTGAGGTGCCCAAGTCGGCTTGTTAATTAGTGAGACCTTTAACCGCCACACTCCTTGGCTTGCCTTTTGACTAGCACCATTTTTTTTGTGTGACATACCCATGGATTTATGGATCTCGTAGGTAATTGGATCGTTAGAACGTCGTTTAAGGGCCTTATGTGGTTGCCTTAACACAGATGGTCGCCCCAACTACCTAAGCGGCGGGGAGATCAAACAGGGTAGGCAGTGTTATTCGCCGGCTACCTTTCCCACGAGTCTCTTCATGGGGCTCGCTTCTCCGGTATTCTCCACAGGGGGGAGGGGGGGACTTTTAAGGTATATGTCCACCTGGTCCTCCGGGATGCTTTATGTAGCCATTTCTCTACACACCGCAATCGCGATGATCCACTAAACTTCCATTTTAAGCAATTTTTTGAGCCTTAGAATGTGTTATAAAGTAACTCGAATCAACATTTGCAGTAGAGGTATCCGTAACAAGAGAATTTACAGGCAAAGTGAGATCACTTATGAGATACGTCCTAGATGAATCTGCTTGTTTCACCTCATATTTTGATTCTGAAGTGATCAAAGTAGCATTTGCCGTATTTGTGTCCACTGCTGATGACGGAGATTGATTTGGACTCGGAATCTGTATATCATGTTGTGGAACTTGTGTGAATAAATTTGTTAGCTTTGCAGTCTTGCGCTCTAATTCTAAAATCTTCTCCTGTTTCTTGTTTGATAGTTGTCATTTTTGTGTACCACTTAATTGAATCTGTTTCATCTTGCTTCTTGGGGTCTGTTAAATACAGAAATAAAGAGATTATTTTGTTCGAATCATTATGCTGCAATCAACACAGCTACACATATCATAGGCAGAACAATACGGACAATTTTATTCCCAGTTTATTGTTAAATCTTATGCCTTAATTAATAAAGACAAATTTTGTTTCATAATCGTCTTTTCAAGATCTAAAAACAGTATATAGGAAATAAAGATATCACATATTTTTTGAGAAAAAAACATCAAACACCCCCAAAATATCTTTGACATTTTTTCATAAAACTTTAAAAAAACACTAAAAATAAAAAATATAGGTCATATCTAAGAAAAAATTTGATAGTTTGTAGACTTGAAAATATGAATTGAATGCACTTTGAATCATTGCTCTACGACGAAAGATGACGGAGCTGTAGCGATTTGAAAATACCTGTAAAAGTCGGGGGGGTTTCGTATTTTTTCGGGATATCTTGTTTTCTATCGCGAAATGGAATAATTCCTATGAACAAATTCGAGTTTTTTTCCCCCAATTCTCTATAAGTGTACCAAATTTCAGCACTAGCTTTAAAAATAAAAAGTTAGAAATAAAGGGAAACTTCCCTAATGCTGGCATACGCATTGACATTTACCAAAAATAGGTTATCCTGATATTTATTTTTTTTTTAAATTTCGGTATAATTAAGTCGCTAAGGATCCGGAAATATTAGTTGTAGAGCGATGATTCAAAATGTATTCGCTTCGTATTTAAAAGCTTTACAAAATTGTAAGGTGTTTTGATATGATTTATAATTTTTTCTAAAAAATTATTTTGTGATTTTTTGCAAAATTTTACAAAAGTAGCCATACAATAATAATCTTTACAAATTTTGTAAAAACACACGACAAAAATTTAGTTTTAAGCCTTGTGTACATAGTCCAACTTGTTGAATAAAAAAATGAGAAAACTTAGCGATTTTAAAATACTCCCTAAAATGCCGCGATTTTTGAAAATATCTCGGTTTCTGTCGGAAAATCGGAAAGGTTTACATGAAACAACTTCGATTCGTATTTCAATTCTCTATAAGTGTGTACAAATTTCACCACTCTATCTATAATAATAACCAGGCAATGGCTTCCCCACTTCCCCAGGTTGCACTTCGTTACTAAGATTACAATTTAAAATCTAAAAAAAGCAGCCATGGTTAATTTTTTTATAAATTATCTGAACTTCGCCAATTATAATAATTTTCAAAAGAGAAACTCTAAACTAAATTTCCCCCCTTTCAAATAATCACGTTTCTAAAATATGGTTATAGAAGAAGATATATAAAAATAAATTTTCTGAACTTCACCATTTTGTTTTTTTATATTATAAAAGAATTATTAGAATTAACTTTGATAAAAAAACATAAGACATAACAAAACTAAGATGAAATTATTATTCAAATGCTAAAAAAAAATCCCCTTGTTAAATTATAGAGTATCGTAGAAAAGGCTCCCGACGATATACTATATATCTATTCTTTGTGGGGATTATTCTATATTCGAGTGCGGGGTTGATCAGATGTCCGAGAATGACTCTACGTTAATTTATAGGCCTGGAGAGGGCTTATTTATCTTCAATATTCTTAAGAAGTGAAACGGAGCCCAAGGATAAATAATATTGCAAACATGAATAAAATAGAATTTTATTAATTAATCTAACAAAACAACACATGGAAAATATTTACATGACTGGGGATTAAAATGGGAGATACATATGAAAATGAAAAAGGTCATGGGATAAATTTGACTAAGCGGAGGATTAAGATTTGGAGGGATTTAAATGACAAAACAAACAAGAAGGGAAAGGGTTGGCTAAATCCGTGTTAAAGCACGGAGTTACGTTGGCACAAAATTAAATAGTTAAATGCAATTCGTAGCTTACGTATTTATAAGGTCGTCGTGCAGAGGAAGGCGATTTGAAGGAATGGCTTCGGTCCGACTGGCGATTTCTTTCCCAGGAGGAGGGGTTTTTAAGGGGGTTATGGGGAAAATTGTTTAAGTTCTCACGAAGACAAACCTACCACGTAACACAACATATTGCCGCAAAGAAAGATGCTAATTGTTCCTCGCCTTTCCATGGCGCCAAAGGGATATTAGCGAGATATTTGTAAAAAACCGAGAATCGGTTGTCAATAACGAGGGGGGAAGGACAGACTTCGAGGAGAGAGAGTGAAGTGGGGCTCGGAAGTACGAGCGATCCTTGAGACAGGAGATCGGAGATGTTCTGGATGAACAATTGAGGTTATTGGTGTAACCAAGCGTTCTCTTGAAGAACGTTAAAAGGGGCGAATTAAATTACCACTGACGTGATATCAGGGGAACGAAAACCGTTTCTTGTCGAACGGGCTCGAATAACAATGACTGTTCTAAAGTTGTTCTCTTCTGAACAATTGTAAATTATCACTGACGTGATATCAGGGGAGTGAGAACCATTTCTTGTCGAACGGGCTCGAAGAACAATGACTGTTCTAAAGTTGTTCTCTTTCTGAACAACAGGGGGGGGGGGCTGTTGACTTGGCATCTCGAGGGGCACGAACCTTGGTACTCGAGGATATTGTCCTCTTCTGGACAATAAGGGGGTTCTCGGGGTAGAGTTCCTAGGTGCACAGTGAAGACCGGATCGGCGTGATGTCTCGCGAAGATAATCGGGATTGCTTCAAACGCGAAATTCTATCGCAAAAATAGCCAGAGGTACGTCGTCCTCCATTGTCCCCTACCCCCTCGGGGTAGGGGACAATGGGGGACTTCCATGGAATGTCCCGGTAGCGCTTGGAAAAATCTTATCTTCCCATAAGCCTAATTCAATCTGGCCAGATCGACGCCTGGAGGCAAACGGGGGTTTTAACCTCCTTGATTAAACTTGAAGCGGGGGAAGATAATACTCGCCATTCTTCTCTCTCTCGCAGGATGCACGTGGGAAGCATGAGTTTCAATATGTGATAGAAGCGAGGCATGGCCGCCTTAGGCAATTCTATCACATGGAGTTAGTGATGAAAAGTTTACATTTTTATTGAAACCATCAGCTTAAAAAATATATCCACGTTAAACGCATTCAAATTAAATAAAACGTACTTACATTTGAATATATTAAACAGCCGGAGCTGAGTGTGCCTTCCGAATAGTCATTAAGCAACCTAAAGCAAGAATGAGCTAATGAATGCACATGAAATTAACACCATTGACAGTTGGCAACTAAACTAAGAACTTGTGAGCTACTACCCGTCTCTTGCGCTGTTTCAAACGCGTACTAGACTTGTTCAAAACTTGTATAATTTCCTATCTGCGACTACAGTGTACTATATCTTGTAGGATAAACAGGACGTAGGAGAAAACTCTTTATAAACAGAACTTATTCATTTTTCATTAAATTTTGAAAATTAATATAAATTTAATTAATTTAATAATTTAAATGCTAAATTCGGCTATAATAAATTTCTGAGGTACCCCTCCTTCCCTTGATGCCCTAAGCACGTGCTTACTTTGCTTATAAGGTTAATCCACTACTGGTCTGTGGATGTCTCCAGTGAAGGTGACGCCATGCCGCACCACATCTTTGAGCAAGGTCTTAGGCTCTACTCAGACGGCTATGCGAAGCTACTGGAGATTGTGGTCTAACCCAGGTTAAAAATGGTTACTGCTGGAGGGCCATAGCTCTGGAAAGAGTCAGAAGTGGTTGTCGGAGAATTTCTACGACTTTACCAGCTCCACTTTCTGGCCTCTTAGATCCCCGAATATTAATTTCATGAATGTCGATGTGTGAGGCGCATTTGAGAGACACAAACCCCTGTGCCTGCAAACCCAAGACACAGCTGGTGGCCAAAATCAAGGGATATAGTGAGGCACGCATGCAGAAGGTTCCGGAGCCGTTTTAAAGCCGTGGTGGAAGTTGAGGCGGCTACTTTGAATAAACTGTTATCTCTAAGCCATAATCTAGAAGATATTTTTAAAATTTTACAATACTTAATTTTAGCTGAGATATTGCAGTTTTTTTATGCAACCCGTCGAATTTAGCCCGAATACCGTGTATTTACCAACGTAGCATGATAAATTAAGGGATTGTACAATTCCAGAGGGTCGTCGTCTAGAGAGTTGGGAGGCCAGATGTTCCGAGTGATGTGGTCAACGAAATTGTCTGACAGTCAAAACTGAGGCCTCCTATTTTGTGGCATGATGGGTGCAGAATCCTACTGCCACGTGTACGGCGTTCCAGCAGCCATTTCCTGGATCCAAGGCAACACCAACTCTTTCAGGCACTTGATTAAGCTTTTCGTACTGAGTCTGAGCCCCTCTGGGAAAATAAACGGGGGCATAACGTGGCCCTCGCTACTGATCCCCCCAAACCTCATGATATGGTTCACAAACTTGGTCTTCATGACTTTCGGTACATTATTAGGGGGCACAGCAAGCCAGCGATTGTTTGACAATTTTAAGACCTGATCCTGTCAATCAATTCTATATGGATGATTCGCAAAAATCTGCTCCATAAAATAGGAATGATTAAATTTGTTTTTAAGCGATTACGCTTTTGATATTTTTGAATAAGAGTGGCGCACCCGTTTTAGATTATTAGAACCTGTAACACTTCTTTCTATCATTGTAATAGTGCTCTAGGATTAATGTTCCGATGGCAGAGAGGGTCTATCTCCCTTTATAAAGTCATAAAATGTCAATATTTCAACTCGATTCTGCAACTCAAGAATTTTTCCCGGAGTCCATCTTGAATTCTCAAGAGACGCCTACTCTCCGCTCGCGCGTTTGTTTTTAATATTAATTCCAGAACATTTCCACCACGTTTTTTTAGCCATGAAATGTATTTCATGTATTTAGGCTTACCATCAAGTTAGCTTCACATTTACATGAGCACAGCTACAACAAAAGTAAGCAATTTTCGTCGAAAATAAGCGATTTGAGAAGACAACAACGATCATAAATCGCTAACCTAACCTAACTTTACCTTACTTAACTTTTTATGACGAGTTAGATTTTGTTTAGTTAGGTTAGGTTAGCGATTTATGATCGTTGTTGTCTCTGCAAATCGCTTATTTTCGCTACGTTGATAGTAAGCTTAAAAACGTCATAAAATACATTTTGTGGCCAAAAATCGTGGTGGGGATGTTCTGAAAATTTACCTTTACTTTTGGTATTTCTACTACATCTTCTTTCGGAAATACAGACGTTAACTAATAACATTAAAGACAAACGCGGAGCACAACTTAAGCCTTTACATGGCATTTCAAGATGTGCAAATAACTTAATCCGACTCTCAAACAAATAGTGAAACGCGCTCTCGAGCTTTAGTCCGGTGGTGTTAGTCGTAGAAAAATTATTGTTTCAGCATCGGGTTAGAATAACCCGAACAGTGTTATTTTAAGAGCACTTATCCATTCGGATTTCCTTACATATAATGTTATTTTGGTTCGACGCGAACCCATTATAAGATTTCGTACAACTTCATAGTGCACATTTTTAGGTGTCTTTGAGTGTCTTATTCCATCCGACGATGTGGTTCCTACACCACTACACTACCAACTCCAACACAGCTATGACTTCTGTGGCATACTCAGACTCTCAGACTCTCACCATGCCCATCATGAATTCATCAACTGTGACTCCAATCTCGGAACACACCCTAATTCAACCATCATATATCCCAGCTCGAGTTAAATTACCACCTTACGAATCAACAAAACCTGTCGAGTGACATCGATTATGTGACCTGATAAAATCTGCCACCAGTTACAACGAGCAACAAACATCGTGTTGCTTTCACTATCTCTTCACCTCAGTATTTTCGGTTTGTTTCAAAATTTATTAATAAATAACGTGAGTCCGGGTATGTTGGAAGTGTTTACAAGCACTTTCATTCAAGAATTTGGAAGATTTAAGGTAAGCAAGTCTCGTGAAATTTGGCTAGTCAGGTGATAGTAGAAAGCCCCACCCCCACGTTTTCTAGACCATTTAAAAGTAGTAATTCTTGAAGGCGTGAATTTTAATGATCTAAAATTATTTGAAAAGAAATAATCATGCGAAGGATGCCTGATCACATTCGCACACTAACGATTGTGGGCCCACGTAACTTAAAAGAAATAGCCAAAGTGGTTGACCAGCTTTACCTCATTGCTTATTCTTATTGGGGGCTAATTTCATAACCCCTAATTGTATATCTAAGTCTTCTATTTGTTCGCAGAACAGAGTCCAAAAGGAGGCTGCAAACAACCGACCAGAATGTAACCAGGCGAGCCCCTCTCTGGATAGAATTTGCAACCGCAGTAAAGGGGGTAAGACAACAGCTCTGCAATTCACAGCTGCAACAAGAAAACAGGAGCATTCTCCAGCATGACCAACATAGGCGACACCTGGTGCGAAATTCGTCCTCCCAACGACGTAACCAGCAATGACATTCCAACAAATGAGGTAAGCACTGCATATTATATTTCTACTACATACTCACCTTAGTTTTCAATCTTACTCCTCTGATACATGTTGGTGTCATTAAAAAAATGGCAAAAACGCCGTACCAGGTGTACAGCCAAGCCAATTTACCACATAACTTGTAGGGGTGCGAAGATGTATAAGAGAAAAACTTCCTTCCAAAAAGCGAGAATATAAATAGTCCATTAAATTACCAAGTCAAAACGGACTAAGCCGTGTCGTAACGGTAGAGTGCTTGCCTCCGGAAACAAAGACCCAAGATCAATCCCATACAGCCCACAAATTTTTACGAAGAAAATTCTCGAAGAAAACGTAGAATGCTTCAAGGACTAACTAATCCAGAAGGACCAAGAGATCGACTCAAGAGAAAACCGCGCTCAAAGAAAACGGAATTCAAGGAAATACGACTTTCAAGGGCTTACTCGTCTCAACTCATTTCATCCCATCAAAATCGTCAAGAAGCATCAAGAAGTCATCACGTCATCAGAATTGGAAAGAATCATCACATCGTCGTTAAAAAGCAAGATACATCAAGAAAAAGAAGATCAAGAATTCACCCAGCCAACTTAAAGAAGAAAGAATCTCAGCCTACAAGAATACAAGAGTCAGATAAATGGAAGATAAAGTTTCAAGGGGCAATTTCAGTCAAGAAGTAATAAATAGATTCGTATATAGAAATCTCAAGATGAATGATATTGATAAATAAATAAAGTTATAAGAAAGAGGCCCCTCCCCATAAACTCATTCCGCCTTTGCACTCTTTATCTTCTTATCATATATCATCTGACTTATGTTGATGCCATCACAAGTACAGACATAAAGCTGTTCATCGTGCACAACCATGCCGCTATCATAATACAAGGAATGCTCTACCTTTCTGTTCATCCACTTCACCACATCAATCTTCTACCCCTCCACAATCCTACAACTACAACGAAGAAAATCTGATTGGATAAGTGTTCTAGAAAGATCACTGTTCCTGTATAGTATTACCTCTCCTTTTAGAAGAGTCCCAAAGGACAGTGATCAAATAACCGGGTTTTTTTGTGTTTTCTAAGCTGGTGGGATCTGTGAAAGCAATGCAATACTTGAGTTAATTAATACAACACTACAAAATAATTACGAGCGCCTAAAAAATACAGACAGACACCTTAAAGAAATGAAGAGAAACTCATCCAGGGTTTACTTAGGAGCGGGTGCTCTGAGACTAATAATCATAGTTTTGCTCAATTTCAGAACTCACCAAAAAATTAACTAGTTAATTTTATAATAATAATTACCGTCAACATTATGATCTAAATATCTCCTAACGTTAAGAAATAAACAGCTTAGTTAGACTTTTTAAAATTTCTGTCATTTTTTTGTGTCATTTTTTATTTGTATGACTAACTAAATCATATCTTTATTTCCGTTAAGTCGAGCAACCTTTTAACAGTTTTAAAAAGAAACAAAAGAGAGAATTATAATAATTTTGGTTGAATGATAACATAAATCAATGTAAAAGTTTGTAGGTAACAATTACAATCCCATTTCTTCTATATATTTAATCTAAATCGGGTTTAATCAATGATTGAAAAGAGAAAATTATGGTTTGAGCATAAAAAAATGAGAGATATGGTGGCATTTGGCAACCATTGAAAGGGTGTCTCCAGAGGCCACCATGTCCGCTAATTAAATTTTTAAGCCTAACTGTTAAAGAACTCTAATCTTATAGAAAAAAATTAATGTAATGGCTTTGTTTTTGTCTGTTAAGATTAAGATAACTGTAATTAAAAAAAAATTACTATAAATTAAACTCCCAAACTTCTACTTGAATGTATTAAACGGTCTAAATATGAACTCATTTTATTTCGCGAATGCAATGAATGTGAACTCATTCTTTCGTAGAAATATTAAAGGACAGTGTATTATTAATTACTTGTGTATTATTGAATAGCAATTGTAGGATTTTATAATGGTGTATGACTTTGTAAAATACGTTAATGTAACTAGAAAGTGAAAATCGAATTTTATTTTGAACTCATATCGAATGTATAAAAATGAATTCCATTTACAATCTGATAAATTTCGCCGTCTGTGCGGGCCATTTATGTAAAAGGAAAATTGGAAAGTGCCTCAGTTTGAAGACTAAAAATCTATCAAGAGAGATACATTTGAAGACTTTCCAAGTTCCCGCTGAATAAAGAATACTGAATCCAGTTCCAAGATTTTTTTACCCTTAAAAAATCCCTGGTCACTTGTAGCAAGCCTGCAATCAAGAAAGAATATAACTCTCTACCAATCGGTGTCAGTGCCCCACCTGAAGACTCGAACCGGTAGCCACCAAGCCGAAACAAGAAACTTATCGGGCTCCCCAGGCGTGGTATCGAAACTCGGTCACAAATCACCCTTCATAACTAAACCACTAACAACCATGCAGCATCTCACCACTATAGGTAAAGGAATACAGCGCTGAACTCAGTATTGTTTATTCGGCGGAAACTTAAAAAGTCTTCAGATGTTGTTATTTCCATTTTGAGGCCCTTTCTATTTTCCCTTTCATATCAATGGCCGGACACTCCGCAGCTAACAAAAGATACAAATGGAATTCATTTTTGCGCATTCGAAATTAGTTTCAAATACCATTATATTTGTACATTATACTTACATTAATTTATTTCACAATGTTTCACATTAAGGAATCTTGCAATTGTTATTTAATTATGCACAAGTATTTAATGAGGTAGTTTTACTTAGTGTGATAGAATGGGTTGAGGCCGCGTTAATTTCAACCCCTATCACGTGTTATTAAAAACCACGATGCTCCCACGTGCATCTTCGCTTTGAAGCTTGGTGCCTTATCGCAGCCACCTGAGTCAATGTTTAAACAAGGAGGTTTATCTTCTCCCGTTCGTCCCATGCGCCGACCTCGCCAGATTGAGTTAGGCTTATGGGCAGATAAGGCATTGTTCCCAGGCTCGGCTGTGCATTCCCTCGAAGCTCCCACTCCATTGTCCCCCACGCCAAGGGAGTGTCTCGATTATTTAGATGGAAAATTTACCACTAAGAGCAGATTGGAGATCCAGATTTTCGTCGCGAAACATCACCACGACCCTCTCTCACTTTGTGCGCCAAGGGACCTCGACCTCGAGATTCACCATCACTTGTCTAGCAGGAGGACAATATCCCTTGAGTGCCAAGGTTCGAGCCTTTGTGACGCCGAGTCCACAAGGCTTCCCCCTTGTTGTTCAGAAAGAAAACAACGTTAGAACAGCTATTGTTCGTTCGAGCCCGTTGACAAGAAACGGTTCTCGCCCTTCCCTTGTTGTCAGAAGAGAACAACGTAGAACAGCCATTGTTCGTTTGAGCCCGCTCCCTAAGAAACGGTTCTCACCCTTCCACCTTGTTGTTCAGAAGAGAACAACATTAGAACAGCCATTGTTCTTAAGCCCGTAGACAAGAGACGGTTCTTCCCCCCCCCCCGTTGCTCAGAAGAGAACAACGTAGAACAGCCATTGTTCTTCAAGCCGTTCGTCGAGAAACGGTTCTCATTTCCAAGACGCCACGTCAGGATCATTTAATTCCCCCCCCCCTTCGGCTGGAACTCGCCAGCGGACCGAAAATTCCTTCACATCGACTTCCTCTGCACCACTAGTATAAAATTACGTAAGCCGAACGTTACCTTTGAGTATTTAACCCTTCTGTCAATTCTATCCTGTGCTTTAAATGGTTTAGCGAACCATCCCTTCTCTTTAACTTTATATTTGTTTTACCTTTTTAAATCTTTTAATCCTCGGATAAGCCGGAGCCCCACGACCCTTTCCATTCTCTGTTTATGTCAATATTTTCCGTTTTGTGTATTGTTGATAGTTATTATGAATAAAACTCTATTATTTTATTAATGATAGCAATATTATTATGCTTGAGCTCAGTTCCACTTCTTAAGCATATCGAAGATACATAATATCAGCCCGCCAGACATCCACGCACTCTAAAGATAATTAAAGAAGTTCCCTCAACGAATAGTTATATATGGTATATCGTCGAGAGTCTATTCTACGATATATATATATATATATATATATATATATATATATATATATATATATATATATATATATATATATATATATATACTATTTAAATTTGGTATCAGGTGTGTAAGGTTTAACGCTATATCTTTGCAAACACTGGTCTCAGTCGAGTAAAGCATAGTGTTATTCGTTATAATAATAGAGTATAGTAGTTCCCTTTTGTTTTAACGATTGCTATCCCCTTTTTGGAAACTTAAGAAGCTGGAGTAGCTCAAGGAACTGTTATAATAATTTGTTTGTGTTTTTTTTTGTGATTTTAGTCAGTGGTTATTTAGATCGAGAAACCAAGTACGAATAGGTCAGTGCCCATATTTAGGTAGGCTAATTCTATAGAGGGATAATTCTTGTTGCAAGGAATTTTAGTTGGTTGACTAGTGCGCCCCCAAGTGCAAAGATGACTCAGTTCGAAATCTTTAAAGCGCAAGGAGAATCCTTGGGACTTTCCGGAAGAGAACTAATTGAGTACGTTCAAGAGGAGCAAAGAAAAGAGCGTGAAGAAAAAGAAAAAGAAAAAGAAAGAAGAAGAGAAATACAACGAGAAGAACGAGAAAGAGAAATCCAACGAGAAGAAAGAGAAAGAGAAATCCAACGAGAAGAATGAGAAAGAGAAATCCAACGAGAAGAAAGAGAAAGAGAGGAATGGATAAGACAAGCTGAGCTTCACCATCAGATTGAATTAGCTCGTGTTGAAGCAGAGATACAGTCCGCCAGTTCCCGTTCCGAAGCCCCCCCCCAATCTCTCACTAAAGCTCCCCAATTTCAAGGAGGGAGAGGATTTCTGAGCATTTTTAGCACACTTCGAAAAGATTCTCGAAATCAATAACATGGATCTGGAGGCTGAAGGTGTAGCCAGATTACTTCCCCTGTTAAATTGTAAATTGCGCGAAATTTTTATATCTTTACCATCTGAATGTACAATTACCTACAGCACCTTAAAAGCGGAGTTATTGGCCGCTCATAATATGACTCCCGATTTCTACCACCAAGAATTTCGAGGAGGTCGTATTAAACCCGGACAGACGTTCCGTCAATTCGGATACATTCTTCAGAGGAATTTTAAATTTTGGTTAGAATCCTCAAAGGTTGATCCGAACTACGAGTCTTTAACAGACTTCGTGTTGCGAGATCACTTTTTGGCGTCTCTCCCGACGGAGATCCACGCGTTCGTCAAGGAGCGTCGGTGCCAGATCTTTAAAGAATGTACCGAAGAAGCGGATGTCTATGCCGCAAGCCATAATTTATACCCAAAGGAGAATCGAACTTCTCACCAATCCCCCAAAGAGGAAAGAAGGAAGGATTCGCGCCCGTTCACAGGAAAGTCGTCGAAGATTCCGAGACCCGTAAAACCCCAAAACTTCTTTCCCAAAACCAACAACGGGACTCCAAACCCCGCGTTAAGATTTCTCCTCCATCTCTCTTCCCGAAGCGACCAATCATATGCTTTACCTGTGGTGTAGAAAACCACATGAGCTGGAATTGCCCCCAAAATTCTAGGCTTAAAAGCGGATCAGCCCCCCAAGTTCACCAGATTAATCCCACCCCGGCTCCCTTGGTGGTGCAGACCCAAGCAGCAACTTCTCCCCCTCCGTCAGGCCACCAGGTAAATTAGAATTTTTGATAAAAGTTCACCGGGAACTTTGAAATTTGAGGAGGGCAGCGTGAACGGCTTCCGAGAATCGACTCTCGTCAGGGACACAAGATGTACGTGTTTCATCGTGTCCGACGAACTCCTCTCCCCAGTGGACCCTAACCACGAAAAATTTGCGGTGGTACATGACTACCTTGGGCGGGCGAACCAATTCCCCGTCGTTAGATGTTACCTGCAGTGTCAATATTATGATGGCTGAACTGAAGTCATTTCAGCACCCATACAATTCTGTTCCGTACTTATAGGACAGAGCCCCCAAGTAATTTCCGACCCTGTGTCTCAGGCTGCCCCTCCTAGAGGCCGAGCTAAGAAAGAAGCCCAGGATCCCGTCCCCATCAGAACCCCGATACCGTCCGATTTCTCGGAGACCCCTAACCAGGACTTTAGGACGGCACAAAAGGAGTGTGAATTACTAACACCCTTAGGCGATAAGGCCCAAGACAAGGACACGGAGACTGTCCGTGGACCCCAAGAAAAAAAGAACCCCCAACGCGCCCATGGAGATACCTTCGTAGAACTGGACGAAACATCGGCGCTTGAAGAAGATTACCCCGCGGAGTCCCTTAATGTAATACAGATAGTGTGCACCCAACCTGATGCCGATTACCCTCCTCCTTCCCTACCAGGCGAGTCTTTGGAACCCTCTCACCTGGATATTGACGCGCAGCTGACACCACATCAAAAGAGTCGGCTACAAGAACTATTTGAATGGAGTCACCATTTAACCACCCTATTAGCTCTTTTCGAGCGACTGCGCGAAAATGGCCTCACCATTGGCCCCCGCAAATGCCATTTTGCCCACGAAACCATAAAATATTTGGGTTTCAAAATAGGACAAAGCCAGTTGAGTCCCCAAGAAAATAAGATTAAGGCAATCGCTGACATGCCCCTCCCGATTACAAAGAAGCAATTAAGATCGTTCCTAGGATCAGCTTCGTACTATCGGCGATTCGTTCCGAATTTCACTGCAATTTCGGCGCCCCTCAGCTCCCTGTAAAAAAAGAATTCACCCGATCGTCTACGGTGGAATGATGTCGCTATTTCCCATTTTAATCAGCTCAAGAGTAAGCTCATTTCTGCCCCCAACCCGGAAAAATCCTTTGGGATTAAGACCGACTCGTCCAAGGAGGGCATTGGAGGTGTACTCCTTAAATACGAGGATGACGGAACGAGTCATCCAGTTGCATATGCTAGTCTTCAATTATTACCACGCGAAAAGAGATATGCCACTATAGAAAAGGAAGCTCTATCAATTATCTGGGCCATAAACAAATTCAAGATGTACTTGATAGGAAAAGAATTTCAGATAGGAACCGACCACCGTCCGTTAGCCTATATTAGGAATGTGCGACACTCCAACGGCCGAATCATGCGCTGGAGTTTAATCTTGCAAGGGTATCAATTTAAAATAAATTATATAAAAGGTTCCGATAACCAGGTCGCTGACGCACTCAGTAGGAATGCATTACCGAATAGCGTAGAGTAATTGTATTCATAGAATTAGTATCTCCATGTAGGTATATAGCGTCTTGTACGACTTAAATTAAGATTCTCTTGTAATATAATTAGTTAATGTATATGTCTGAATTTTGTAACGCTCAATGTCTATTTTTTTTTGTATGTATATATTTGTACCCATTAATTACGTATAAATTATTTTGTCCCATATGTACTAATTTTATATCATTTCATTGTTCCATGCCTTTTTTTTTATTAAGTTTGTATTAAAGGTTATTTTCCCTTATAATCAAAAGATCAAAATAATCATATGTATTGAGGTAATACTAGTTAGGTGCAGGAAGGTACGGTTGGTACAAGAAAACGAGTTCCCCACAACGGAGCTCTATCGTTGTCCCTTCTCTCTTTTTTTTCAAAGTGACAACTTCCCCCGGAATGGAGGGATGTGATAGAACGGGTTGAGGCCGCGTTAATTTCACCCCCTATCACGTGTTATTTAAAACCACGATGCTCCCACGTGCATCTTCGCTTTGAAGTTTGGCGTTTTATCGCAGCCACCTGAGTCAATGTTTAAACAAGGAGGTTTATCTTCTCCCGTTCGTCCCATGCGCCGACCTCGCCAGATTGAGTTAGGCTTATGGGCAGATAAGGCATTGTTCCCAGGCTCGGATGTGCATTCCCTCGAAGCTCCCACTCCATTGTCCCCCACGCCAAGGGAGTGTCTCGAATATTTAGATGGAAAATTTACCACTAAGAGCAGATTGGAGATCCAGATTTTCGTCGCGAAACATCACCACGACCCTCTCTCACTTTGTGCGCCAAGGGACCTTGACCTCGAGATTCACCATCACTTGTCCAGAAGGAGGACAATATCCCTTGAGTGCCAAGGTTCGAGCCTTTGTAACGCCGAGTCCACAAGGCTTCCCCCTTGTTGTTCAGAAAGAGAACAACGTTAGAACAACCATTGTTCGTTCGAGCCCGTTGACAAGGAACGGTTCTCACCCCTCCCCCTATCGTGTTGTTCAGAAGAAAACAACGTAGAACAGCCATTGTTCGTTTGAGGCCGTTCCCTAAGAAACGGTTCTCACCCTTCCCCCTTGTTGTTCAGAAGAGAACAACATTAGAACAGCCATAGTTCTCGAGCCCGTAGACAAGAGACGGTTCTCACCCCCCCCCTGTTGTTCAGAAGTGAACAACGTAGAACAGCCATTGTTCTTCAAGCCGTTCGTCGAGAAACGGTTCTCATTCCCAAGACGCCACGTCAGGATCATTTAATTCCCCCCCCCCTTCGGCCGGAACTCGCCAGCGGACCGAAAATTCCTTCACATCGACTTCCTCTGCACCACTAGTATAAAATTACGTAAGCCGAACGTTACCTTTGAGTATTTAACCCTTCTGTCAATTCTATCCTGTGCTTTAAATGGTTTAGCGAACCATCCCTTCTCTTTAACTTTATATTTGTTTTACCTTTTTAAATCTTTTAATCCTCGGATTAGCCCGAGCCCCACGACCCATTCCATTCTCTGTCTATGTCAATATTTTCCGTTTTGTGTATTGTTGATAGTTATTATTAATAAAACTCTATTTTATTAATGATAGCAATATTATTATCCTTGAGCTCAGTTCCACTTCTTAAGCATATCGAAGATACATAATATCAGCCCGCCAGACATCCACGCACTCTAAAGATAATTAAAGAAGTTCCCTCAACGAATAGTTATATATGGTATATCGTCGAGAGTCCATTCTACGACACCTAGTATTTCATAAAATAATGGGTTCATAATTAGAAAGATTAATAGATTCAAATAAAGTCTATTTAATTTAGTTTATATATATATATTTTTTAATTAAAATATATTAATTTTAGCAGAAATAAAACAAGTCATTATATTAATTGTTTTCTCTATATGATTAAAATTATTTAGAGGGAAAGTTTCAATATTTAATTACCTGAAATGGAGACATCTTGGAAACATCTTTTCAATAGTTGCCAAATGATTCCATATCCATCATTTTAGTGCTCGAAGCACAAATTCTCTTTATCAAATCCTGAATTCATTTAATTTAAATTAAATATATCGAGGCCATTGCGTAATAGTTATTGCCTATACTCGTATACAAAGATATTTATAATTATTCAATCTAAAATACTATATCCCTGTCTTTTTTTTTTTTTTAAACGTTACTAAAGATCGTTGCGTTAACGAAAAAAAAAATGATTCAGCTATGAACAAAAAAATGAATTGCGTATGAAAATGTTATCAACATGGAAAAACATAACCCAGGATATTTATTCTTTTAGGTTATGTGACATATCGATTATGATGTTAACGAGATTTATTGTTTTAAAATTACTGTTTTTTCAGTCCGAACGTTGAACTTCAGAAGAGCAGTGGTTTTAACCTTGACTTTATTGCTCCTAAGACTCAGCAGAAGCTTTCCTTATTTCTTAAACTGGTCTGCCAGTATCTTTTGGCGCTCGTTATTATTTTGTAGTTTTGGATACTAATCTTAGTTGTACCACTTGCATAGATCGCACCAGCATAGGTAACAACAAAAAACCCTGTTATTTGTCTATTGTCTATTCGAACTATACCAAAAGA
The DNA here is from genome assembly GCA_963969495.1 of Ceratothoa steindachneri. NCBI lineage: Eukaryota > Metazoa > Arthropoda > Malacostraca > Isopoda > Cymothoidae > Ceratothoa > Ceratothoa steindachneri. The sequence continues at coordinate 133,852,385 of OZ018321.1, read as the reverse complement.
GAGGTAATACAACCTAGGGAACAAGTGCTCTTTTGGAGCACTATTACCCATTCGGACTCTCTTAAATTAAGTGTTATTTGGTTCGACGTGAACCCATTATAATATTCCTATTTCGTCAATATCATGCAAGCAGAGCACGCGTCCTTAACCCGTTGATCATACAACTCTAGCTTTAGCTAAGAGCAGGATTTAGCCAGGCAAACATTGCGTGATTCTCTTCAATTTGTTGTCGTTCAAGAAATCGAATTCCGAGACAGTCCGCCCAGACTTGATTTTATTTATCTGACCGTCCTCGTTCTCCTGTTCTACTTTCTTACCGTCAGCAAGTTTCCAACCAAACCCACGCTCTTTCTCATCGTGGTGTTCGGGCTACTCGAAAACGCATTGCCTGTGGTTGTTTTTACAGTGTGCCAAGATTCAAAGCGACACAAGGACCCTTTTAGTCCGCTTTCCTCTCCCCTCATCGAGTTTTGAGTCAAAACTCGATGAGGGGAGAGGAAAGCGGACTAAAAGGGGACTTTTGACCACATTAATCTCGATCTGTTGGTTCTCTACCTTTTTCTCTTATCTGCACATATCTTCTAAGTATAATAGATCGTTTTACTCATTGGTAACAGGCTCGACATATTCCAAACATTCGAGCTTCCATCTTACTCGAGCTTTTTTTTTGTGTGTGTGGGAGTTCGCGTTTTGTTTTTCCTTCAACAATTGTGAATGATCGCAGAAGCGAATGCGAATCATATTAGTGGCAAGCGTTTATGTCACTAATTGGCTCATTTTGCTTGCGTACCACAACATATGACGGACAAAGTAATAGCGCTATTGAGCGTGTCCAGCAGCATTATTACTTGGAAAGGCAAACTGCCTTTTTCTTACCCTCCTGAGAATCCATTCATCTCAAAAGGAAGACTTGTCTTGTTCTGTTGCAGATTTAGCTTATGGTATATAGCTCCGTCTTCCCGGTCATGTCTTTTCTTCTTCTGCCCTACATCTACTTCTTTGTATAAATCCTGCTTCCAATATCCATAATTGACTATGGGCGATTGCTGAAGTCGCTCCAAATTTGCCTAGAGTGCCTTCTAATCGTGCTGCTTTTGTGATAAAGGAAATAACAATTTGATCCCATGGTTTTGTCAGATGTGAGTCAATACGCTCACCATTACAGCAGGTATATAACGGCCGAGTCCTCATTTCCGGATAGGACAAAATTCTTTGTTCTAGAGCGTGGCACCAAGCAAGTTACCATCTCCTTGGATCGCAGGAGACATGTATTTATCGACGCTCTTCAATCTGAACAGCGTCTTCTCACTAAACACTCTCTCTCTCTCTCTCTCCATATATATATATATATATATATATATATATATATATATATATATATATATATATATATATATATATCATCCACCTTCAAATTCAATTTTAATAGACTTCGACCCATCTAACTTCATGAAAGGCGGGTATTTCTCATTTAAGATCACCGGCAATATCCATATCATAGAATAGGACAATGTATTGGCAATTTACACAGCCAATTTAGAAGAATATCTGTGCGTTTCTGTAGAGAAACTTGGACTTGGAGAGGGATGGGTCTTTCAACAAAATAATGATGTGAAGTATACTGCAAAACCTACTCGCGAACGGTTCCGTAAAAACAATGTAAGCGTTCTAGAGTGGCCTAGTCAGTCCCCAGATTTGAACCCAATAGACAACTTGTGGCCAACATTGAAGAGCAAGATTCATTTGAGGAATCCTAAGAATATCAAAGAATTGGAGGTAATTTTCAAAGAAGAATGGGCCGAAATACCAAAGGAATGTTGCAGCGCGCTAGTGAAGAACTAAGGAAAATGTTTGATGACGGTGAAAGCCAACAAAGGTTACGCAACTAAGTATTTATCATCAAATATCGATTTGTATGAATACATTTTTCACACCTGTTTTCATTAATTTCAGGTTTACTGGATATCAAATCCGTTTCATGTCTTTTTGTGCACAGAACTTTTAACGTTACATTAATATACACCTATTGTGTAAATTTTATAAAGTTTGATGGGTTGGAAGTCTATTGAAATGTTATTCCTACTTTCGAAGTGAATCGAAAAAAACAGGTAGTCCATTTTAGCTCGGCCTTATAAATCGAGAACTATTTGCAATAGCGCAATTATAATTATACGGTTAAAAAGGCAATGTTGTAGCTAGCTAACTAAGCTCTTCATAAAGCCCTCGAAAGAAGATCTTCTTATACTCACGAGAGGAGATCACATAAACCAGCTTTTATAACACAAACAAAAAGCTTTGCGCATCAATTAGTTATTTTAATTGTTATCCCTGCTTTCCAGATAATCGAAAAATCACTTAAGCCATTTTAGCTCAGCCTTATAAATTGAGAATGATTTGTAATGGTGCAATTCTAATTACGCGGTTAAAAAGGCAATGTTGTATCTAACTAAGCTCTTCTTCTTCAAAACCTCTGAAGAAGCTCTTCTTGCAGGCACGAGAGGATATAGCATAAGCCAGCCTTTCTAACGCCCCCAAAATTTGCGTATCAATTAGTTATATTTATTGTTACCCTTACTTTCGAAGAGAATCGAAAATCACTTCATCCATTTTAGGTTGGCCTTATAAATCGAGAATTATTTTTAATAGTGCAATTATAATTTTGCGGTTAAAAATGCAATGCTGAAGCTAACTAAGCTCATCACGACCTCGGAAGAAGCTCTTCTTACAGTCACGAGAGGATATCGCATGAGCGGGCCTTTCTAACGTGTCAGAGAGAGAAGGAAACCACCCCCATCAGAACCCAACGACTACCCGTGGAGCTTGAGAAAAGATGCACTTGCACGCCCAGACAGCCACAAGGGAGCAGCGGAAATTTCACGCGATCATGTGATCCGTGTTCTCCCCCATCGCATGGCCTGATCGGCACCAGACCTCCGGCGTCGAGGCCTTTCGCGCGAGCCTGTGATGCTCGCCGAGAATATGCCCTTTCCCCTGGCGCGCCAAGTCTAATGAGATCCCCCCTTTTACGGGGCCTCTGATGACCCGCTTCCGCCGGGGCAGTATAAATACTTCCGGAAAAGTTTTAAGAAATTAGTACCACACAGTCCTATCTTGGTTATCCTTAACACTTCTTGTCACACTTCATTTATGGAATTAGAAAGGCAAAAATATGGTCACACCGTAATTGTATAGTCTAGAAAAGTATAGTATAACACATTATTGCATAGTGTAATATAGCATATTATTGCATAGTGGTGCTTATCATATTATAGAATAGTATAACATGGCATAGTATATTATAGCAAAACATAGTATAGTATAGCATAGAAACATAATATAGTGAGGTATAATATAGTATAGTATATGTAGTATAGTATCTCCTAGCATAGTATAGACTAGCATAGCATATCCTAGCATGGCCTAGTATTTTCTAGAATACTATGACATCTTATAGCATAGTCTAGTATAGTCTCGAATACTAACCTGGCAAAACCTAACTTCCCGTAGGATAGCCTACCGTAGTATTATCTCAACTAGCATAATAAAGCCTAGCATAGTATAGACTAGCTTAAATTGCTTAAGATAATAAATCCTGCCTAGCCTAGCCTAGCCTAGTATATCATAGCATAATATAGTATAGCATAGTATAACAGAGTAAATTATGTCATAGTATACCATACCATAGTATGACCTAGCCTAGAATCGGATAGCCTAGAATCGTATAGCCTAGTCTAGCCTAGCCTAGCTTGGTATAACCAAGACTAGCCTATGGTTCCTTATAATAGTAGAACTTACCATACTATACACTAGCGTAGCTAGCATAGACTAGCCTAACCTTACATAGTATAGTTTAGCCTGGCATATTAGGACTTAGCCTAGACTAATATAGCCTAGCCTAGCAGAGAATATATAGTATGGCCAAACTTAGCCTAGAAACCAGAGTAAGGCCTAGCCTAACATAGCCTAGCATATATATAGGGTAGTAAAGCTTACCATAGTATAGCATAGCATAGCTTATCATAGTATAGCCAAACTATAATATTATACTATTCTAGGATAGGCTATACTATGATAAGCTATACTATGCCAGGCATAGCCTAACCTAGTATAGTTTAAAATAGTTTAACATATTATTGCCTAGCCTATCCTCGTATAGCCTAAACTAGCCTAGCCCTGCAAGGCCTAGCATAGTATAGCCTATCTATCATAGCCTACCTTACCCTAATTTAGCATAGTATAGTATAAGCATAGTATAAACCTAGCCTAGCATAGTATAAACTAGTCTAGCATAGTATAGCCTAGCTTAGTATAGTATATCCTATCCTATTATAGCATGGTATATCTTGGCATAGCACACCCAACGATAGTCTAGCCTAGCCTACCCTATGCTAGCATAGCATAGTACACTATAATCTAGCCTAGTCTAGCATAGTATAGTCCAGCATAACCTTGCATAGCATAGCATGCCCTTGTATAGCGAGCCTAGAATATCATAGAATAGAATGGGCTAGAGTAGCCTAGTATATTATAGAAGAACCTAGCTTAGTATAGTATAGCTGAGCTTATCACAGTGTATTCTAGCTTAGCCTAGCCTAGTTATCAAAGTAGAGTCTAGCCTGCCTAGCTGAGTATAGCGAAGCCTAGCTTAGGGCAGCCTACAATTGTATATTAAAACTTAGTCCAGCCTAGCTTAGCTTACCCTAGCCTAGTATAGCTTATATTAGTATAGAATAGCTTATCCTAGTTCACTGGAGCCTAACCTAGTATATTCTATCCTATCTTATCCTAGTGAGAATATTCTAGCATAGCCTAGTATAGTATACCATAGCCTACCTTACCCTACCTTGCCCTAGCCTAGTTAGTATAGTATAGTATATCATAGTATTGCTGAGCCTAGACCTGACTATTAGATCTTAGCCTAGGGTTGCATAGCATGCATAACATAGCCTAGTCTACCCTAACAAAGCCTCGCTTATCCTAGCTGGTATAGCGAAGACGAGCCTAGTATAGCATAGCCTAAACTAGCATACCATAGCGTAGCCTAGCCTAGCTTAGTAATTGCTTTCATTCCATGCCTAGCCTAGTATAGCTTAGCAAATCCTAGCATAGAATAACCTAGCCTAGCATTAACTATCCTAGACATGTATAGCCTATACTATACTATTATACCCTAGTCAAGCATAGCTTATTATTGTCTATTCTAACATATGTACTATATGTTATCTCATCATAGCATATTATAGCATAGTATATTTTACCCTTGTACATTATATCTTAGCATAGCTTAGCAAATATAGCCTAGCCCATAATATCCTAGCATAGCATAGCCTATTCTAGGCTTGCCTAGCAAAGTATAGCATATTATAGCCTAGTCTAGTCGGGCAGAGTATCGGCCGAAAAATTATGATGTTATTGCAAAAACAAAATAATTACCGGGCTAACCTCGAGAGGACTTTGGTAATTATATAATTCGAAAGAGAATGTAAAACAACATAATGTTTTTGAATTTCGTTAGAATCGGCAGAATAGTTATTGCTAAAACAAAATAATTCCCGCGCTAACCTCGGGAGTCTTTGGCAATTATAGCATTCGAAAGAAAATGTTAAACAACATACGATGAGGTTTCAAATTTCGTTAGAATCTGCCGAATAGTTACAATGTTATTACAAAAACAAAACGAAAAAGCAAAACGGGGACTGACCGACATAGTGAGATGTAGAGTCGCTCGCGACATGACTCGCACGCGACTAATAACATCAAAGCTATTCGGCCGATTCTAACAAAATTTGAAACACTTATGTTGTTTTACATTCTCTTTCGAATAATATAATTTCAAAGGTTCCCCCAAGGTTAGTCCGGGAATTATTGAAAGTTTTGAAGGGCGTAGAGTCATAAATCACATTAAGTGAGAGCACGAGACTTTTGGTCAGCAGACCTTGTTTTATTCTTAGTTGAGAAAAATGGTTACTCATAAATTACTTGGATAAAAGCTTCAAATATACAAAAAACTAGCCCTAAGGTCTGGTTTTCTACCTCTAAATCAACCTTTGGCAATAACTTTATTAAATACTTTTAATTAAATAAATAAACTCCGATTAATAACTTAGATAAAAACATTTAATATACGAGTAAAGCAATATAAAATTATTAGAGTAAATTTAGATGAAGAATATTTTTTAAAAGGAAGCGTGAGGATTTTTTTTATTTACCTTATCTAAAAAAAATCCGATGAATGTTTTTATTGGCTTTAGGCCCAGAGAATGAAGATCGATGTGAAAAAAAATATACGGGGTATTTTTTCTTATATTCAATGCTATTTGTCTTAGAATGGAATCTCGACGATATACCATATATAACTATTCGTTGAGGGAACTTCTTTAATTATCTTTAGAGTGCGTGGATGTCTGGCGGGCAGATATTATGTATCTTCGATAGGCTTAAGAAGTGGAACTGAGCTCAAGGATAATAATATTGCTATCATTAATAAAATAGAGTTTTATTAATAAAAACTATCAACAACACACAAAACGGAAAATATTGACATAAACAGAGAATTGAAAGGGTCGTGGGGAATCGAGCTAATCTGAGGATTTAAAGATTTAAAAAGGTAAAACAAATATAAAGTTAAAGGGAGGGGATGGTTCGCTAAACCATTTAAAGCACAGGATAAAGTTGACAAAAGGGTTAAATACTCAAAGGTAACGTTCGGCTTACGTAATTATACTTGCTGTGCAGAGGAAGGCGACGTGAAGGAATTTTCGGTCTGCTGGCGAGTTCCAGCCGAAAGGGGGGGGATAGGAATTAAATGAACCTGGCGTGGCGTCTTGGAAATGAGAACCGTTTCTTGACGAACGGCTTGAAGAACAATGGCTATTCTACGTTGTTCTCTTCTGAACAACAGGGGGGGGGGTGAGAACCATCTCTTGTCTACGGGCTCGAGAACATTGGCTCTAATGTTGTTCTCTTCTGAACAACAAGGAGGAAGGGTGAGAACCGTTTCTTCGCAAACGGGCTCAAACGAACAATGGCTGTTCTACGTTGTTTTCTTCTGAACAACACGGGGGGGGGGAACCTTTTCTTGTCAACGGGCTCGAACAAACAATGGCTGTTCTAACGTTGTTCTCTTTCTGAACAACAGGGAAAGGGTGAGAACCGTTTCTTGGCGAACGGGCACACAAGAACAATGGCTGTTCTACGTTGTTCTCTTCTGAACAACAAGGGAGGGGGTGAGAACCGTTTCTTGCCAACGGGCTCGAACAAACAATGGCTGTTCTAAAGTTGTTCTCTTTCTGAACAACAGGGGAAGCCTTGTGGACTTGGCGTCACGAAGGCTCAAACCTTTGCACTCAAGGGATATTGTCCTTCTTCCGGACGAGTGATGGTGAATCTCGAGGTCGAGGTCCCTTGGCGCACAAGGTGAGAGTGGGTCGTAGTGATGTTTCGCGACGAAAAGTTGGATCTCCAATCTGCATCTTAGTGGTTAAGTTTCCATATAAATAGCATGCACATTTCCTTGGCGTGGGGGACAATGGAGTGGGGGCTTTGAGGGAATGCACAGCCGAGCTTGAGGACAATGCCTTATCTGCCCATAAGCATAACTCAATCTGGCGAGGCTGGCGCATGGGACGAACGGGAGAAGATAAACCTCCTTGTTTAAACATTGACTCAGGTGGCTGTGATAAGGCCCCAGGCTTCAAAGCGAAGATGCACGTGGGTAGCATCGTGGTTTTAAATAACATGTGATAGGGGTTGAAATTAACGCGGCCTCAACCCGTTCTATCACACCCCTCCATTCCGGGGAAAGTTGTCACTTCGAAAAAAAGAGAGAAGGGACAACGATAGAGCTCCGTTGTGGGGAACTCGTTTTCGTGTGTAACCGTACCTTCATGCACCTAACTAGTATTACCTCAATACATATGATTATTTTAATCTTTAGATTACAGGGAAAAATAACCCTTAATACAAACTTAATAAAAAAAAGGGGCATGGAACAATGAAATGATATAAAATCAGTACATATGGGACAAAATAATTTATACGTAATTTAATGGGTACAAATATATATACATACCAAAAAAAATAGACATTGAGCGTTACAAAATTCAGACATATACATTAACTAATTATATTACAAGAGAATCTAATTTAAGTCGTACAAGACGCTATATACCTACATGGAGATACTAATCCTATGAATACAATTACTCTACGCTATTCGGTAACGCATTCCTACTGAGTGCGTCAGCGACCTGGTTATCGGAACCTTTTATATAATTTATTTTAAATTGATACCCTTGCAAGAGTAAACTCCAGCGCATGATTCGGCCGTTGGAGTGTCGCACATTCCTAATATAGGCTAACGGACGGTGGTCGGTTCCTATCTGAAATTCTTTTCCTATCAAGTACATTTTGAATTTGTCTATAACCCAGATAATTGATAGAGCTTCCATTTCTATAGTGGCATATCTCTTTTCGCGTGGTAATAATTGGCGACTAGCATATGCAACTGGATGACTCGTTCCGTCATCCTCGTATTGAAGGAGTACACCTCCAATGCCCTCCTTGGACGAGTCGGTCTTAATCCCAAAGGATTTTTACGGGTTGGGAGACTTTAATATGGGGGCAGAAATGAGCTTACTCTTGAGCTGATTAAAATGGGAAACAGCGACATCATTCCAACGTAGACGATCGGGGAAATTCTCTTTTAAAAGGGGGCCGAGGTGCGCCGAAATTGCAGCAAAATTCGGAACAAATCGCTGATAGTGAGAAGCTGATCCTAGGAACGATCTTAATTGCTTCTTTGTAATCGGGAGGGGCATGTCGGCGATTGCCTTAATCTTGTTCCCCGGGGAACCTAACTGGCCTTGTCCCATTTTGAAACCCAAGTATTTTATGGTTTCGTGGGCAAAATGGCCTTTGCTGGGACCAATGGTGAGGCCATTTTCGCGCAGTCGCTCGAAAAGAGCTAATAGGGTGGTCAAATAATGACTCCATTCAAATAGTTCTTGTAGCTGACTCTTTTGATGTGGTGTCAGCTGCGCGTCAATATCCAGGTGAGAGGGTTCCAAAGACTCGCCTGGTAGGGAAGGAGGAGGGTAATCGGCATCAGGTTGGGTGCACACTGTCTGTATTACATTAAGGGACTCCGCGGGGTAATCTTCTTCAAGCGCCGATGTTTCGTCCAGTTCTACGAAGGTATCTCCATGGGTGCGTTGGGCGTTCTTTTTTTCTTGGGGTCCACGGACAGTCTCCGTGTCCTTGTCTTGGGCCTTATCACCTAAGGGTGATAGTAATTCACACTCCTTTTGTGGCGTCCTAAAGTCCTGGTTAAGGGTCTCCGAGAAATCGGACGGTATCGGGGTTCTGTTGGGGACGGGCTCCTGGGCTTCTTTCTTAGCTCGGCCTCAAGGAAGGGCGGCCTGAGACACAGGGTTGGAACTTACCTGGCGGCTCTGTCCTATAAGTACGGAACAGAATTGTATGGGTGCTGAAATGACTTCAGCCCAGCCATCATAATATTGACACTGCAGGTAACATCTAACGACGGGGAATTGGTTCGCCCGCCCAAGGTAGTCATGTACCACCGCAAATTTTTCGTGGTTAGGGTCTACTGGGGAAAGGAGTTCGTCGGACACGATGAAACACGTACATCCTGTGTCCCTGACGAGAGTCGATACTCAGCAGCTGTTCACGCTGCCCTCCTCAAATTTCAAAGTTCCCTATGAACTTTTATCAAAAATAAAATTTACCTGGTGGCCTGACGGAGGGGGAGAAGTTGCTGCTTGGGTCTGCACCACCGGGGAAGCCGGGGTGGCATTAATCTGGTGAACTTGGTGGGCTGTTCCGCTTTTAAGCCTAGAATTTTGGGGGCAATTCCAGCTCATGTGGTTTTCTACACCACAGGTAAAGCATATGATTGGTCGCTTCGGGAAGAGAGATGGAGGAGCAATCTTAACGCGGGGTTTGGAGTCCCGTTGTTGGTTTTGGGGAAAGAAGTTTTGGGGTTTTACGGGGCTCGGAAACTTCGACAACTTTCCTGTGAAGGGGCGCGAATCCTTCCTTCTTTCCTCTTTGGGGGATTGGTGAGAAGTTCGATTCTCCTTTGGGTATAAATTATGGCTTGCGGCATAGACATCCGCTTCTTCAGTACATTCTTTAAAGATCTGGCACCGACGCTCCTTGACGAACGCGTGGATCTCCGTCGGGAGAGACGCCAAAAATTGATCCCGCAACACAAGGTCTGTTAAGGACTCGTAGTTAGGATCACCCTTTGAGGATTCTAACCAAAATTTAAAATTCCTCTGAAGAATGTATCCGAATTGACGGAACGTCTGTCCGGGTTTAATACGACCTCCTCGAAATTCTTGGCGGTAGAAATCGGGAGTCATATTATGGGCGGCCAATAACTCCGCTTTTAAGGTGCTGTAGTTAATTGTACATTCAGATGGTAAAGATATAAAAATTTCGCGCAATTTACAATTTAACAAGGGAAGTAATCTGACTACACCTTCAGCCTCCAGATCCATGTTATTGATTTCGAGGATCTTTTCGAAGTGGGCTAAAAATGCTCAGAAATACTCTCCCTCCTTGAATTTGGGGAGCTTTAGTGAGAGATTGGGGGGAGCGCTTCCAAACGGGAACTGGATGACTGTATTTCTGCTTCAACACGAGCTAATTCAATCTGATGGTGAAGCTCAGCTTGTCTCCCCCCCCGTTCCTCTCTTTCTCTTTCTTCTCGTTGGATTTCTCTTTCTCATTCTTCTCGTTTGATTTCTCTTTCTTTTTCTTCTCGTTGGATTTCTTTCTCTTTCTTCTCTTTCTCTTAACTTTTCTCTTTCCGTTCTTTGCTCCTCTTGAACGTACTCAAATAGTTCTTTTCCGGAAAGTCCCAAGAACTCTCCTTGCGCTTTAAAGATTTCGAACTGAGTCATCTTTGCACTTGGGGGCGCAATAGTCAACCAACTAAAATTCCTTGCAATACGAATTATGCCTTCTAGAGAATTAGCCTACCTAAATATGGGCACAGACCTATTCGTACTTGGTTTCTCGATCTAAATAACCACCGACTAAAATCACACAAAAAAAACACAATCCAATTATTATAACAATTCCTTGAGCTACTCCAGCTTCTTAAGTTTCAAAAAAAGGGGATAGCAATCGTTAAAACAAAAGGGAACTACTATACTCTATTATTATAACGAATAACACTATGCTTTACTCGACTGACACCAGTGTTTGCAAAGATATAGCGTTAAACCTTACACACCTGATACCAAATTTAAATAGTAAATATATATATATATATATATATATATATATATATATATATATATATATATATATATATATATATATGTATATATATATATGTCGTAGAATGGACTCTCGACGATATACCATATATAACTATTCGTTGAGGGAACTTCTTTAATTATCTTTAGAGTGCGTGGATGTCTAGGCTGGACGATATTATGTATCTTCGATATGCTTAAGAAGTGGAACTGAGCTCAAGGATAATAATATTGCTATCATTAATAAAATAGAGTATTATTAATAACTATCAACAACACACAAAACAGAAAATATTGACATAAACAGAGAATTGAAAGGGTCGTGGGGAATCGAGCTAATCTGAGGATTATAAGATTTAAAATGGTAAAACAAATATAAAGTTAAAGGGAGGGGATGGTTCGCTAAACCATTTAAAGCACAGGATAAAGTTGACAAAAGGGTTAAATATTCAAAGGTAACGTTCGGCTTACGTAATTATACTTGTGCAGAGGAAGGCGACGTGAAGGAATTTTCGGTCCTCTGGCGAGTTCCAGCCGAAGGCAGGGGGGGGGGGAATTAAATGATCCTGACGTGGCGTCTTGGAAATGAGAACCGTTTCGTGACGAACGGCTTGAAGAACAATGGCTGTTCTACGTTGTTCTCTTCTGAACAACAGGGGGGGGGGGTTGAGAACCGTCTCTTGTCTACGGGCTCGAGAACTATGGATGTTCTAATGCTGTTCTCTTCTGAACAACAAGGGGGAAGGGTGAGAACCGTTTCTTGGCGAATGGGCTCAAACGAACAATGGCTGTTCTACGTTGTTTTCTTCTGAACAACACGATAGGGGGAGGGGTGAGAACCATTTCTTGTCAACGGGCTCGAACGAACAATGGCTGTTCTAACGTTGTTCTCTTTCTGAACGACAGGGAAAGGGTGAGAACCGTTTCTTGGCGAACGGGCTCACAAGAACAATGGCTGTTCTACGTTGTTCTCTTCTGAACAACAAGGGGGGGGGTGAGAATCGTTTTTTGTCAACGGGCTCGAACGAACAATGGCTGTTCTAAAGTTGTTCTCTTTCTGAACAACAGGGAAAGCCTTGTGGACTTGGCGTCACGAAGGCTCAAACCTTTGCACTCAAGGGATATTGTCCTTCTTCCGGACAAGTGATGGTGAATCTCGAGGTCGAGGTCCCTTGGCGCACAAGGTGAGAGTGGGTCGTAGTGATGTTTCGCGACGAAAATCTGGATCTCCAATCTGCATCTTAGTGGTTAAGTTTCCATATAAATAGCCGGGACATCTCCTTGGCTTGGGGGGCAATGCAGTGTGGGAGCTTCGAGGGAATGCACAGCCGAGCCTTAGGACAATGCCTTATCTGCCCATAAGCCTAACTCAATCTGGCGAGGACGGCGCAGGGGCGAACGGGGGAAGATAAACCTCCTTGTTTAAACATTGACTCAGGTGGCTGCGATAAGGCCCCAGGCTTCAAAGCAAAGATGCACGTGGGTAGCATCGTGGTTTTAAATAACATGTGATAGGGGTTGAAATTAACGCGGCCTCAACCCGTTCTATCACACTATTATCCAAGTTCTTTTTAAGATTTTCTTTATATTTTGAAATAATATGCAGGGGGAATGGTTTTTCGTATATCCATTGTTTTTATCAAAGTTCTTTCTAGAGCTCCTTTAGAGTTTGCCCTTTGGGTTGTTTTTTCGTATATTGGAAGCTTTTATCCAAGTAATTTCTAAGAGTTACCATTTTTTCTCACGTTATATATTTTACTCACTGAACCTAAAGATAAAGATGAGAAAGTTTGAATAAAATAAATACAAAAATATTTTATATAGAGTATTTAAAGACGAGATTATTAATACAATTATAGATTAAAATAATAATGAATACGATTAAAAAAGAGAAAATCAAAAGGAAGTTATTTAAAAAATATTGAAGGTCTTCTACTGCGAAAAGATATAGAAAACTAAGAAAGTAATAAATATATTTCAGAAGAATTTGACACCAGAGGAAAGAAAACTGCTCAATTGGATCATGAAATGGAAACAGATACAATTACTTTGGACGTAGGCCACAGACCGATGGTCTGCATGTGAAGAGGAGCAAATCTTGTCTCCTAATAATTTGTTATTGGTCTGTGAAAAGTAGCGAAGCCGCTCCTCTTGTGTCCAAATTATTTACTATTGGTCTGATTATCAGATCTATTCTTATTGTTCAGACTTAAATGTAAAAAAAAAACCACATCGGAATTCTTTTGAAATACAGGAAAAAAGAATACCCAGACCTCATTTTTCCACATCTAAATTTTTATTTAATATTTTCATTTTGCTTTATCATCATCATTATCATCATCATCACTAACTCTATAATTTAAGAAGGGGATTTTTTTTAATATTTGAATAATAATTTCATCTTATTTTGGTTATGACTTATGTTTTTTTATCAAAGTTATTTCTAATAATTCTTTTGTAATATCAAAAAACAAAATGGTGAACTTCAGAAATTAATGTAGGTATCGAAATTTGGTGAATTTTTTAAAACCCAAAGAATTACAAATGGTGAAGTTCAGAAAATTTATTTTATATATCTTCTTCTATAACTATATTTTAGCAACGTGATATTTTGAAAGGGAAGAAATTTAGTCTAGAGTTCCTTTTTAAAATTTAACCATGGCTGTTTTTTTTAAAGATTTTAAATGTTAATCTTAGTAGCAAAGCTATTGCCCGTTTTTTTATATGGTAGCTATTTCCTACTGATTAAGATTAAAATGAAAAATCTGTTTTAGAAAGAAGTTCGATAGAAGATTCGAATATACGAAAAAATATATATATATAAGCAGCCATATCATTCTCTTAATAAAATTCATGAACTTCATCGTTTGTAATTCGTTTTGTTTTAAATAATTCACTTTATTTTTTTTTAACTTAACCATTGCCCTTGGTCAATTTATACATCGTTGTCGTCGTCGTCGGCGGCTCTAGCTCGTGTCCGAGCATCGGTTTCGTCTTCAATTATCCGGTCTCCTCGGCTGATGTTTGTGTCGGATATGACTTACGAGACCCATTCGGTTAGGAAGCGTCCAGTCCAGGAAAGAAAGAAGGCCGGAAAGAAAACAGAGACGAATGACAGTTTCTGAGGAATTTGTTTTGGACGATCATGGCGGCGCGACGGCCACGCGCGCTCACTTGGCCAGTAACGAGCCCACTGTAGCTCAAAACATTGAGACATGCGGTTGCGGCGAGGCTGGTTACATCTAGCTGCCGGGTTCTTGGTCTATCAAGGCCTACCTTTGTCGCGTCTGCCCGCTGGGCACTGCTCTCTTCCGCCGGACCCAGAAATACGAGGGGCAGTCAATAAGTTTTGCAATTCAGATATAAGGAAACGAGTTATGAGGAAAAGTGTTTTATTATTTTTCAATATAACTACCCTCGACTTCAATGCACTTTCGCCACTTGTCCCTGAGGCTTCGAATTCTCGACAACCAGAAATCTCCCGACTGCTGTTCAATCCACTCCTGGACGGCGAGCTGGACATCTTCATCGTCCCCAAACCGGCGTCCACGCAGTACAACCTTGAGCTGGCGGAATAAAAAATAGTCGCCAGGGGCCAGATCTGGACTGTAGGGAGGATGGTTGAGCTCCTCGAATCCGAACTCGCACAGGGCAGCTTGTGCAACTCTGGCCTTGTGGACTTTGACGAAGTTAAAGTCGATCATGGGGCGTGAGGTTTCTAGAGACCCAACGGCAGAGGCCTTGGTCATGGCCAAATTGTCGAGGATGATGTTGACAACACTTCCATGTAATATTCCAAATTCTCGCTCGATTTCTTCGACCTTCACTCGTCGATTTTCGAGGATCATCCTCTCCACACGGGCCACATTGTCCTCGATGGTCACGTCTGACGGCAGTTTTGGACGGGGGTCATCTTCAAGGGACTCACGACCATGGTGGAACTCCCTATTCCAGCGAGCATTGGTTGCATAGGAAGGGGCGGTGTCGGTGTACACTGCAACCATGAGTTCATGGATCTCTTTTTACATTCTTGCCTTCCTTGGTCAAAAATCTGATCACTGCGCGGTGCTCAACCTTCTTCGTTGTTGAAAAAATTGTGACTGACGATCTGCGATCAGCTACTGCTTCTTAAATAGACGAGGCAGGAGCGTGCGGTTGCAGGTCCTGACTTGTCATAACTTGTCCTACCACCCCCACTAACAGCCATCCCCCTTCCTCTGTTTTGCCCTACCGATTCGCAAAACTTATTGACCGCCCCTCGTAGGAAGCTTATATGGCCCAGATCTGCTTGGCCCGCCATTGGGGTCTTGATATTGGTTGCGTTTAGTATGGAAATTCATCCACGACATTACCGCCATGAGTGACCCTGCCAGGAGTTTGAAAAGACTGACAGCATTGCCCTTGGAATCAGTGGAATACTCAAGAAGCTTATACTAAAACGAAAAAGATCAGCGGCTTCGCCACTCCTCCTTACTGGATGACCCTGCAATTCACAAACTAAGAATTTTTTTTTATTCAACACCCCCCAAAACTCCTGTTCTTAAATATATTGTTAGGGACAAAACAAGCGGCTTCTGCACTCCTCAGCTTGCTCTTCTCTTTTTTAGGTGCCAGTATCTTTTTCCTCTTAATAAAAATTAAAATGGAAAATCTATTTTCAAAATAACTTCGCTAAAATTTTCGAATATGCCAAAAAATAAAATAAAAAAGCAGCCATGGTTAAATTTTTATAATTTCTTTTAATTTCACCAATTGTAATTCCCAAAAACTTTTGATAATCATATTTATTTATTCTGAACTTCACTATTTTTCTTTTTCAAACTCAAACGGAACTCTTTGAAATAAGTTGAATACAAACTTAACCGAACTAAGAGGAGAAGAAAAAAATTGAAAACAAACCAAGCCTTGATAATAATGAGTGAATTTAATGGTCATGTGGGATTCTTGGGATATCAAAAAGTTGACGAAAATGGTAAAGTAATACTTAAAAGGATGGAAGAATATAAACTTATATTGTTAAACGATAATGAAAATACAGAAAGACTTTGGCTTTGACTTGTTGTAAGAGTAGGTGTGGGTAGGGAATAGAGATAGGGTGTGTGGAAAAATAGCGGAAAATAGACCAGTGGTGAAAAGAGAAAGAAGTGTGGAAGACTACTTTGGGAGAGAAAGCGAGCCGTTACTCTCCCCCCATCCCCTTTCCGACCTCACCTTTTTTTAATTCGCTGCCAAGTCTCCGTGAAATTCACACCGAGGCTACATCCCGGCCGTCTCAATCTTCCCTTACCCTCCCTCGGGTCGGGAGATTACTTTGTAGGTTCACCGTGAACAGCTTTTATGGCTCCCACCGCTGGTCGCCCGTCTGGCCCGCTGATCCCTGCCTTTGACACCTCACCACAAGGAGATGCTCGGATTGTCACGCCCGATAACGAAAGTTAAGAAGGTCTCAATCTCTCTTCATGTTTTGAAGAACTCTGGGTATATATGCACACCCTCCAGGCTGACAGACAGATTTGGTTAGACGCGACTTGCCCGAAAGGAGTGCAATTCAACGAGCTCTCTCCCAAGAAGTATGAGTGACGGTCGCAAGCCACGGAAGAGATGGATATCACAACCTTATCTTCGGATAAGGGAGAAGAGTCTCGTGAGGCAACGTCAGCCTTTCTCATCTGCCTTCGGATAAAAAATTGGAGAAGCCGTCTTCCGAAGTTCTTCTGGTGACCTCTTAAGGACAAGAGGCCTGTTAGCTCGCTTAAGCCGAGTGTGGAGAAGTCATCTTCCCGCCCCCTTCGAAGTTCGTCTGGTGATGCTTTGAGGACAGGAGGCTACCCTCGTGAGTAATCAAGGTCACCAAGACCTCCTCCAAGTTTTCCCCCGCTTTACTCTCGAGTTTCAAAGGAAGTAAATCACTCCTTACCTTCAATCTCCCATTAGGGTGTATTAAAATCTATTTTTGTCATTGTGTTTGGTATATTCCTTGGTGACGCAGCTGCCGCTATCTATTCAAATCGCACTCTTAGAACAATAACAGTTGTCGCCTTGCTAGGCCTACCTTAGAGCCTGTGTGCGCATATTCACGTACACTTGGCCATACTACGACATAAAGATATTTGGCGTCAGGCTTTGGGTCTTCCCGACCTGATTTCGAAGCACTAAATTCAATTGATAGCAGCTGCATTACCAAGAATATCCGAACAAAAATATTTTAGGACAATTTTTTTTATTAACGGGTAACAACCAATTTTAAGCCCATTTTTTGTGTAGTGTGTCCACAGTTTTTCTAGTCCCTTAAAAGAGTATACTAGCTAAGCGGTAATACTAACCGTCTTTCTTTTGTGTCGTGAGACAAATTCCTCCGCTATTTATTTTTTTTTTTTTCGTGTGAGTTTGCCCGATTTATACTAGGAATTTTAATAATTTTTTAGTAGAATTTATATTTGTTTTGGGTAAAGCTTCAATGCAGCCTTTTCGTTGTCCAAAGGCCGGAAGTAGCATATCTGGGATGTTTTTATTCGATCACTTTCTAAGCAAGGGCAGATCCTAGGCTTAGCTGGGAAACATTTAATCGCTTACGTCCAGGAAGAGTAACGTAACGAACGTTCGGAAAGAAAAGCACAGAGAGAATTAAAGAATTAGGCAGCATGAGAGAGAGATAAGTCGTCACCAAGTCGAGATAAGCTCCGTAGGATCTCGAAACGAACGGGCTCAAGTGCCGTCATTAAAACTCCTCGCATACAAAGATGGAGAAGATTTTTGTTCTTATTTAACGCACTTCGAGAAGATCTTCGAAGTCAACAATTGGGACTTAGAATCAGATGGCGTCGCCCGGTTACTTCCATTATTAAATTCCCGTCTTCGCGACATATTCGTTTCTCTTTCTTCCGAGGCCACGCTTAATTATTCAACCCTAAAGGTAGAACTTTCTGCCATTAACATGAATCCAGAATTTTCTAGGGTTAGGTTCCGCTCCGCGCGAATACAGCCAGGCCAAACCTACAGGCAATTTGGATTTACGCTTCGGCGTAATTTCCAATTCTGGTTGGATTCCACCCAAGTATTAAATGATTATGAGTCGCTAGTTGACTTCATCCTAAGAGATCAACTGATGTCGACCCTCCCTCGCGAGCTAAGGGCCTTCGTAGCGGACAGAAGAGCGTCCACTTTCAAGGAGTGTGTAGAAGAAGCCGACCTTCACGCTTCCAGTCACGACCTCTACCCCGAGGAGGTCAAAAAAGAATCATCCCCCCTCCCCCAAACACAAGTTTGGTTTAACCGAAGCCAACCCAAAGGCAACAACGGCTTCATAAAAGTGCAGGCGCCGAGCAAGTACAGGCCTCACCCGCCGAGAAAACAAAAGGACGTGAAGCCCCCGGTACTTCCCTCCAACGCCTAGCAACTACCCCCGTAGACCAATTGTATGCTCTACGTGTGGCACCCCTGGGCATCTAAGTTACATTTGCCCCCAAAATTCTCAACTGAGGACCTCGTCGAGTCACCAGGGCCACCAAATCTCTGCTGCCCTCTCGCCTAATCCGCCAGCCGCATCGCCAGCGTCTCCTGCTCCCTCTCCCCAAGATCAACAGATAAATTTCCTGTTCAACAAGAGTTCCCCCGGTGGGCTCCAGTTTGAAAATGGCGCAGTAAATGGTTGCCGAGTGTCAACCTTGGTTAGAGATACAGGTTGCACCTGTATAGTAGTTTCTGACAAACTACTACTCCCCGTAAGTCCCCAGCATAATAGTTTCGCGTTGGTGCATGACCTTTTAGGTCGCGACACCAGATTTCCAGTGGTACAGTGCCATATACAGTGCCAGGACTTCACCGGATGGACTGACGTAGTCGCGGCCCCGATAAAATTCTGCTCCGTCCTTATCGGACAGAGCGCACAGCTCTCCAAAAACCCAATTTCTCAGCCAGTCGTTACCAGGGCCCAGGCTGAGAAGGATGAATCGCTTCCGATACCCCTATCGTCTCCTAACATCGACTTCGCCACCAATGTCGAATTTGCTGTGGCACAGAAGAAATGCCCAACATTACAACCCCTGTGGAAATATACAAGGAAGAAGGAGACTGAAATGGTGCGAGTCAACCGCAAGATTGAATACACCGTGAAGGATGAGTTATTATATCGTTCTTCTGTTGAACCGGAGAGCCCCCCGACCAACGCATTGTGTGTGCCTAGAACGTATATTGAACTCGTTCTAAAGATGGCTCATGATGGCTCAATGGCCGGACATTTCGGTCATAACAAAACAGAACAGCGAATTTTTAAATATTTCTTTTGGCCTAGGAGCGGCCAAAGAAATTATCGACTTGTGCAAGTCCTGTGACCTTTGCCAGAAGGTCACCTCCAAAGGGCGTGTAACCCCCACCCCCTTTCAAAAGACCCCGAGAGTGGCCGAGCCCTTCGCCCGGGTCTCAATAGACCTAATAGGCCCCATTCGTCTCCCGTCGAGCGAGGGGCACTCCTATATTTTAACACTTGTCGATTGTGCCACCCGTTTTCCAGAGGCTATCCCCATGAAGAAGATTGACAGCATTTATTGTGCGGAAACTTTAATCTCAATCTTCTCCTCTCTCCCAAGCGTCATTGTAACCTATAAATACTAGCCCCTAGTTAAACGCACCATTCAATCTCCAGGAAGGATCCACTTTAGTAAATACAAAAATTAACCGTTTTTATATTAAATGTTTTTAACTCTTACAGTGTTTAAAAAATTAAAAACATAGTTTAAATTTATTATCTTTAACTATTGGCAGGTCAATTTCTCTTATAATTTTGAATTAATTTCTGAAATAAACTTTAAATTTATTAACTAATTTTTTGTTGCCAAGTCATATGAAAATTTTAACTTATAGTACATTTTACTGATATTTTATAATTGGTCACCTTTTAAAATAATGTCTTGTTAGCCTTTTCAAGTTTTCTTCATATGTATTAACTTTAGTAAACTTATTTTAGCCTGAAGATGAAAACTTTAGTTTTCGAAACGTAGTGAGAAATTAAAAGATGTTGCATCCGCTTCTGGTCGCTCTAGGATTTAGCTTCAATATTATATATATATATATATATATATATATATATATATATATATATATATATATATATATATATATATATATATATATATATATATATATATATATATATATTATGGCGTTCCAGCCATTTGTCTTCAAAAAACAATTAATATCCTTGGATATGATATGCGCATTTGCTGTTGTAGTAATAATTACTTTATTAATTACTTTAGTGTTGTGCTTAGTGTCTTTGTCTTCTTTGTATATCTCGTAGTCAGTGTAATTCGTGTTTTTTGTTTTTTCATGGATGTCCTCTTCGGTAAATTTGGGTCTTCATCGGTAAATTTGGCTCTTCCTCGGTGAATTTGTAGAAATCGGTGATGTTTCACAATTAGATAATCTTATTCTTGGTCGGATTTTTTATTGGTTTAGAGTAAAAACATTTCTATTATCATGTGTAGAACGGCCCTTCTGCTCCGCCAGCTAAAACCCCGGAAGAGCTTGGAAATCTGCCGTGACTTATTCCTCTTCTGTTCTGGTCAATCATTTGGACGATATCATCGTCCAATTCACGATTAACCATTTCTTGCTTATTCTTTGTCCGTTCTCCTTGACAATGTTAATGGGACTTAACCCCTCCTCCCGGTGCAGCTCTTCCTGTCGTCTTCTTTCTCGCCTGAGTGTACCTGTAATTAGGTACACACATTTATTCTGCACCACTTGTAGTTTCTTCTTTTGTGTCTTTGAGGCACACGATAGGGC
Source organism: Ceratothoa steindachneri (assembly GCA_963969495.1). NCBI lineage: Eukaryota > Metazoa > Arthropoda > Malacostraca > Isopoda > Cymothoidae > Ceratothoa > Ceratothoa steindachneri. The sequence goes on along the minus strand of OZ018321.1, from coordinate 133,831,311 downwards.
GGAAGCGGGGTATAGCAGCGGCGATCTTACAAGTGCATTGTAGATCTTTTTCTTATTGCTTTCACGAAGATTTCTGAGTATGTATAGAATTTTGACTGCAGCAGTGGACGTGCTTCTTTTACTCGGTTGAAATAATCTTCATTCCGAGTACATTGCATTCCGTGGTGTAGGGATAACCTCCCCTGCGGGAGGCCCGCAGTGAGCGGAAACTTTGGTCCGTCCGTGCACCCTAAACTGATGTACGCCGCTCTCCCCATGCCATAGGCACAGAGAGTCCTTTCTAAGTTTTCACTTAGGCCCAGTCGTAAGAACTTGTACTGCATTGCCCGTTGCCACACCTTATAAAATGCCTTTGATAAATCCCGACAAACAATGTCCATGTAACTCCTTTTCCGTTTTGTTCGGGCTAGCTTTTCCGTGATGACATTAATCACCATCTTCGTACTTCGCTTCCTCCTAAACCCGAATTGATGTGGGTTGAAGAGGGAGTTCTCCTCCAGGTGAAACACCAGTCTTATGTTAAGGATCTTCTCGATGAGCTTCCCGCCAAATTCTAGAAGTAAAAATGCCCGGTAGCTCTCCTTCAACGTTGGGTCCTTTCCGTGCTTAAGCAAGAAAATCATCTTAGCCGTTTTATAAGCATCTGGAAAGTATCCCGTGTTCAGACAGGCGTTATATATTCTTCTCATCCCTTCGATTACATTGGCTGGTGCCTTGTCAAGGTTTATCTTTGTAAGCCCCGATTGCCCTGGGGCTTTTTGTCGGAATGATCAGAGCGCGCCGAGTAGTTCTTCTTCGGTAATCTCGGCGTCTCCATCGCGTTGTCTATCCACCTGGTGGTGAGGGTGTGTCGTGTTATTTGTTTGTTAAGCTCGTTGATGATGTTGCTTTCGAACTCTAGGTCATAGTCTTTGTTTTACTTCTAAGTAATACTGAAGATTTTCCCAATAACTTCGGAATAGCTCTTCAATTCTTCCTTCTTCCGTTTCGATGTTTCCATCTTCCTTTGTAGCTCGATCTTCTGCTTCTTCGCAGTCGATCCTTTGAGATTTCTGATCTTTTTCCAAAAATCTTTGGGAGTTGCTTCGTGATCGAGGCTATCGATCGCATCATCCCATCGTCTCCATTGTTGTTCGAGGATCAACTGGTTTAATTCTTCTTTGACTTCTTTACTTCACTGTATTGAGTGAACTGACGCATTCCTGATGCTGATTTCATACAATAACTTCAGCTGACGGTATGAATCCTTCATGTATTCGGTCCATCTGTAGGTAGAGATGGTCCTATACTCAGATTTAGGGATACAAGCCCTATCTGCGCTAATGAGGTGGTTATTGAGGTCGTCGAGTACCTCCTCAATCTCCTAGAGAATTGCCTCGTCCAAGTTGGGCGGATCTTAGGCCTCGCGAAGGCGCGCATACCGTGTTCAGTCTGCTCTTTTGTAGTTCTTTCTGACTACAGCTGGAACTTGTATAGGCTTCCTGTTGATAGTGAGTACGATCCCTATATGGTCAATACATGGTACCTGGACTGGATGCATGTAGTAATTGAACGGCAGATGACGATTCGCCAGACAAATGTCTGTCCAGCAATAGGTCCAGGCTTCTTCCTATACCGTTGAAGGTTCTGTAACCGGATTCTCGGCATCTGGCGTTCAGATCCCTCATTAATATAGTGGGAGCCCTTCTGCCAAATAGCCAGTGAGAGTGTGAATTGGTAGCACACCTCTCCTTGGCGGTTGATATCCGGTAGCAATGACCAACTTTCCTAAGTCGAATTCGACCTCAATCGCGGGGTAGGATTCTTTTAGATTTCTTACTTGCTTGTATTTAATCCTTTTCTAAATTGCAATAGCGGCTCCATCGAACCGCTCCTGCGAATAATTTGTGATCAACACATCGTAGTTCCAAATTTTCATTTCTGTACTACGCGTGTCGATCCCGTGTTCCGAAATTAAGATAATGTCCGCATCAATTTCCATGAATACATTTCCGTAAAGAAGTCTTTTCGTCGTCCAGCCGTTGGTATTAATTTCCAATATCTTCAGTGCGTTCCGTAACATGGTGAAATGTTTTTACCTATGCTTCTTATTCTTATTCTTGGGGGCTGGTTGGGCGGTTTTACTGTGCCCAGGGTTTTCCTTTTTCAAAGGGGTCTCGGGGTTTTGGACCTGATCTTCGTAGCTCGTGTATGGGTGAAGGGACCCTCTTCGTTGTCAGAAGAGGAGGATCCCTCCTCACTCTCAGCCTTTTCTTCTTGTTCTTCGTCGTCCTCTTCGGATTCCTCCGATGAGGGAGTTTCAACGATCTCCTCCAGTCCAGATTTGACGGTGTTGATGATCAGAGCGCGCCGAGTAGTTCTTCTTCGGTAATCTCGGCGTCTCCATCGCGTTGTCTATCCACCTGGTGGTGAGGGTGTGTCGTGTTATTTGTTTGTTAAGCTCGTTGATGATGTTGCTTTCGAACTCTAGGTCATAGTCTTTGTTTTACTTCTAAGTAATACTGAAGATTTTCCCAATAACTTCGGAATAGCTCTTCAATTCTTCCTTCTTCCGTTTCGATGTTTCCATCTTCCTTTGTAGCTCGATCTTCTGCTTCTTCGCAGTCGATCCTTTGAGATTTCTGATCTTTTTCCAAAAATCTTTGGGAGTTGCTTCGTGATCGAGGCTATCGATCGCATCATCCCATCGTCTCCATTGTTGTTCGAGGATCAACTGGTTTAATTCTTCTTTGACTTCTTTACTTCACTGTATTGAGTGAACTGACGCATTCCTGATGCTGATTTCATACAATAACTTCAGCTGACGGTATGAATCCTTCATGTATTCGGTCCATCTGTAGGTAGAGATGGTCCTATACTCAGATTTAGGGATACAAGCCCTATCTGCGCTAATGAGGTGGTTATTGAGGTCGTCGAGTACCTCCTCAATCTCCTAGAGAATTGCCTCGTCCAAGTTGGGCGGATCTTAGGCCTCGCGAAGGCGCGCATACCGTGTTCAGTCTGCTCTTTTGTAGTTCTTTCTGACTACAGCTGGAACTTGTATAGGCTTCCTGTTGATAGTGAGTACGATCCCTATATGGTCAATACATGGTACCTGGACTGGATGCATGTAGTAATTGAACGGCAGATGACGATTCGCCAGACAAATGTCTGTCCAGCAATAGGTCCAGGCTTCTTCCTATACCGTTGAAGGTTCTGTAACCGGATTCTCGGCATCTGGCGTTCAGATCCCTCATTAATATAGTGGGAGCCCTTCTGCCAAATAGCCAGTGAGAGTGTGAATTGGTAGCACACCTCTCCTTGGCGGTTGATATCCGGTAGCAATGACCAACTTTCCTAAGTCGAATTCGACCTCAATCGCGGGGTAGGATTCTTTTAGATTTCTTACTTGCTTGTATTTAATCCTTTTCTAAATTGCAATAGCGGCTCCATCGAACCGCTCCTGCGAATAATTTGTGATCAACACATCGTAGTTCCAAATTTTCATTTCTGTACTACGCGTGTCGATCCCGTGTTCCGAAATTAAGATAATGTCCGCATCAATTTCCATGAATACATTTCCGTAAAGAAGTCTTTTCGTCGTCCAGCCGTTGGTATTAATTTCCAATATCTTCAGTGCGTTCCGTAACATGGTGAAATGTTTTTACCTATGCTTCTTATTCTTATTCTTGGGGGCTGGTTGGGCGGTTTTACTGTGCCCAGGGTTTTCCTTTTTCAAAGGGGTCTCGGGGTTTTGGACCTGATCTTCGTAGCTCGTGTATGGGTGCAGGGACCCTCTTCGTTGTCAGAAGAGGAGGATCCCTCCTCACTCTCAGCCTTTTCTTCTTGTTCTTCGTCGTCCTCTTCGGATTCCTCCGATGAGGGAGTTTCAACGATCTCCTCCAGTCCAGATTTGACGGTGTTGATGATCAGAGCGCGCCGAGTAGTTCTTCTTCGGTAATCTCGGCGTCTCCATCGCGTTGTCTATCCACCTGGTGGTGAGGGTGTGTCGTGTTATTTGTTTGTTAAGCTCGTTGATGATGTTGCTTTCGAACTCTAGGTCATAGTCTTTGTTTTACTTCTAAGTAATACTGAAGATTTTCCCAATAACTTCGGAATAGCTCTTCAATTCTTCCTTCTTCCGTTTCGATGTTTCCATCTTCCTTTGTAGCTCGATCTTCTGCTTCTTCGCAGTCGATCCTTTGAGATTTCTGATCTTTTTCCAAAAATCTTTGGGAGTTGCTTCGTGATCGAGGCTATCGATCGCATCATCCCATCGTCTCCATTGTTGTTCGAGGATCAACTGGTTTAATTCTTCTTTGACTTCTTTACTTCACTGTATTGAGTGAACTGACGCATTCCTGATGCTGATTTCATACAATAACTTCAGCTGACGGTATGAATCCTTCATGTATTCGGTCCATCTGTAGGTAGAGATGGTCCTATACTCAGATTTAGGGATACAAGCCCTATCTGCGCTAATGAGGTGGTTATTGAGGTCGTCGAGTACCTCCTCAATCTCCTAGAGAATTGCCTCGTCCAAGTTGGGCGGATCTTAGGCCTCGCGAAGGCGCGCATACCGTGTTCAGTCTGCTCTTTTGTAGTTCTTTCTGACTACAGCTGGAACTTGTATAGGCTTCCTGTTGATAGTGAGTACGATCCCTATATGGTCAATACATGGTACCTGGACTGGATGCATGTAGTAATTGAACGGCAGATGACGATTCGCCAGACAAATGTCTGTCCAGCAATAGGTCCAGGCTTCTTCCTATACCGTTGAAGGTTCTGTAACCGGATTCTCGGCATCTGGCGTTCAGATCCCTCATTAATATAGTGGGAGCCCTTCTGCCAAATAGCCAGTGAGAGTGTGAATTGGTAGCACACCTCTCCTTGGCGGTTGATATCCGGTAGCAATGACCAACTTTCCTAAGTCGAATTCGACCTCAATCGCGGGGTAGGATTCTTTTAGATTTCTTACTTGCTTGTATTTAATCCTTTTCTAAATTGCAATAGCGGCTCCATCGAACCGCTCCTGCGAATAATTTGTGATCAACACATCGTAGTTCCAAATTTTCGTTTCTGTACTACGCGTGTCGATCCCGTGTTCCGAAATTAAGATAATGTCCGCATCAATTTCCATGAATACATTTCCGTAAAGAAGTCTTTTCGTCGTCCAGCCGTTGGTATTAATTTCCAATATCTTCAGTGCGTTCCGTAACATGGTGAAATGTTTTTACCTATGCTTCTTATTCTTATTCTTGGGGGCTGGTTGGGCGGTTTTACTGTGCCCAGGGTTTTCCTTTTTCAAAGGGGTCTCGGGGTTTTGGACCTGATCTTCGTAGCTCGTGTATGGGTGCAGGGACCCTCTTCGTTGTCAGAAGAGGAGGATCCCTCCTCACTCTCAGCCTTTTCTTCTTGTTCTTCGTCGTCCTCTTCGGATTCCTCCGATGAGGGAGTTTCAACGATCTCCTCCAGTCCAGATTTGACGGTGTTGTTCTTTATGACTGAGTCCTTGAATGCCTTGGAGCATTCAGGGTCTGCAGGCATAATTACTGAAGGGAGATTGTTCCCTTTCAGGAGAGCATTGAGTGCATGGTTATAGCAGCCAGGCTTCATTGCACTAGCCACATTTGCGTGGGTAATGCAGATCAGTATTTTTGCACTTAGATCTCCCGTCATGTTCATCTGTGAAAGTGTAGTTGTAGGCTTTATTTCCGCATTCTTCTTGGCGGCGTTCGCGTATATCGTTTCCTTAGCTTTCCTCTGTTCTTCTACCTTTCTTTTTTATGATCTCGCGGTGGTTGGGGCAGTTCAGAGCCATTGTCCTATGTTCCCCTTTGCAGTTAAGGCATTCCTTCTTAGTGCTCTCGCATTTATCAAAGCGATTACCTTCTGTGGCGCATTCACTGCACCACAGTTTGGATTATCCGGGCATGTAGTCGTAGTATGGTCTTCGAGTTTATAGCATACAAAGCACATTTGTATGCTATTAAATTTCTCCGCTGAATGTTATTTCCTGGTATTCTCATATTAAATACCAGTATTCCGTTCTGCGTAGATTTCTTGGCCATTTCAGTGGTAGTGAAGGTTATCTTAGACACGGGGGTATGTTCGCGAAATTTGATTATTTCACGAACTTGGGCCCAGGGTTTGCTTTTGGTGATCTCTTCTTTGAGCTCCTCGGATGTATGCTCCCCACCCAGCTCTTCACTTTGCGGCTGATCACGCTTCGGTTTGCTGCCACTTGTGGAGGGGTTTTCGCTTCCAGTCCAGTGTTCCTGAGGACCCTTGCTCCCTCTTCCGAAAGGAGCTGGTCCGCGTCCTTAGTCTTGGCACATAAGGCGATGAACCCAGATGAAATTTCAATAAGTTTCACCAGTACTACTTTCAACTCGAGGTAGAGGGTTTCACGATGATCCTTAGAGGGACCCTCTTAGTGAAAGTATCCATAGTCTTCTGCGTCCTTACTATGTCCTCTTGTGACGTCTTCTTTTTTTCTGAAACCAAAGTGTAAATATGGTGTTTTGGAGTGCAAAAGAAAGTTATGAAGTGGTAAAGGAGGTAGCGGTTATTGTAGGTAAGTTGAGATACGAGTCCAAAAACATGGGGACAAAACGCCCCCGTCCATTTTCCTGTTGGTCCCCCGCTCGTTTGCTGCCAGAATGATGGGTGATGGATAGATGGGATGGATCTCCAGTGGGAACATCAAGAGGGGTGAATTATGGTGGACTTGATGCAGTAGTGGCCGAATCAACGACCGCTAAAGTTTTGCCACCCCTTCTCCGGTACTTACGCCATAACTGCATCCAACTACATAGAGACGGGTGTACTCCCTCTATGATTCTGGCCGGGTCCCCCGAGCGATGAGGATCTCTCCTCCGTTCGGCACTCGCAATTATGCCCCAGTTTCGATATAATTTCTAACTTATGCTTCCGCTGTGGGCTAGTCCTCAAACCAGTTTTTACATAAGCCCTTAATTATGTCAGTCCAAGTGGCCGGCATAGTTAAGACAAAATCAGTGAATGGCAGACATCTGAGCACGTTCACACGCAGGGCGATGGACGGGAGCAGTGGGGTGCTTAAGCCCTCATTGAGTTATCAGTCGTCGGTGAAAAAAGTATTATCTCTTTTTGAAGAATGAAGCGTAATTCACCGTAATACTCCAGAATAGGCGCTCTTCTATGTAGGCGGTGCTCAAGGTCCCTTACTAAGCAAGTAAAAATGCTTTATCCGAAGTTGTCAGCTGACCGTAGTAGTCGAATATTCGGCCGTCATACAGAAAGACTTTATACATGGCAAAAAAATTACCAACGAAGTGTAATTGACTACATACTTATGGATATTTTCTCTTATTTGGCGCAATTTCGTCTTCTTAGCCAGATGGCTGTGAACGGCCGGTTACTCGAGTGATTAAGCTGACATCTTCAGTGTTAAGATATCCTTTGTTTTTTTTAGAAGCATAAACATTGTTTTTACCCTTATCAAATGACAACGTACAAGCTTGATAGAGAAATAAGAATGTCTGGAGGGTTTTACCGGTGCAGTGGGTTTTCAGAGGGATTTACAGGGAAACGTGCGAGTGTTTCATGTATGTAGTTCCTGATAAATCGGCAGAAACATCATTATCTAATATAATAAATCCTTGCTAGAGATGCGATATAAAAATTTGACAGAACTTTAAAGATCAAGAAACAGGTGGCCACACAAACCAAGGCGAAAATTGGGAATAAAAAAGAATGTGTAACTGTTTGTTCTCTGATCGACTCCTATACATATGTGCGAGTTTTTATGGAGGCAACCAAATAAAGGAAAAGACTTAGTTGCTCAAACTTACAAAGACATTGTAAGGTTTTATCTATTAAATAATGTTTAGCTTTTATTTTCTTACTTTCCTTAATTTGTTTTTGTTTTAAGTTTCCTCTTATTCGCCCCCAAACCCAAGTACTTATAACAGAGGATTGATCGCATCCTTCGATTCCCGCGCATGAGAGAGGCAGTTCAGCTTCCTCAGCCGGCCGTTCAGCCATCTGGCTTAAGAGACAAAATTGCGCTATAATGAGAGGAAAGGTCTCGTACTTAAAATGAGAAAGCCTATTGTATGTTAAAAAATATGATCATTGATGATCAAAGAGAGATAATAGATATTTCCGATCATAACCTAATTCAAGTGAACCTCAAGATAAAGCTAGAAAATCGTACCTTTAAAAGCACAAAATATATTTTATATGAAGAAATCACATATAATAACAAATAAGTTGACATCAAGAAATTTATTGAAGAAGTAGAAAACAAGATAAATGTTTATGAGTGCACAAACATTGAGAAATTCAATAAAGATATTAAAGAAATTGTTGACTCAACTTTTAAAAGAAAATTAAAAAAGCGAATAGATGCTAAAATATTATTAAAAAAACAAATTCGATGAATGAAAATATTAGAAATGAAATAAAGATAAAATAGAACGCAAAGAATAGCCTTTAGATGAGGATAAAGATATTCTATTCACTGAATATGCAGAACAAAAGAAAGTCAAATTTATGATTAAACATGCTACCTATAAATATGAGAAAAAAAATTAGCTAATGAAATAAAAGATAAAAAATCAAATAAACTTTGGAAAAATATAAACTCTTTAAGATATGACGTAAAATCACAAGATAAAAATATAATATTATATGATTTAAGTAGAAATGTTATTAAAGAGAGTATTGAAGGAGAAATTGAATTATTTTGGAAAGATATATATATTAAAAATACCTTAATGAGATTAATGTGATCTTGAATTCAAATAAAAGTGATTCTATGTACAGCCATATTAACAATACTGTGTATTGAAAATATTATTAAATATAATGAGAAACTTGAAGAACACCTCTGCATGGTGATTTTGAATATAAGCCTGCCAATTAAGGTGCGTGAGCAGATGGATGCATTAATGGAAGTCCAGAAAAATATAACCCCTATGAAAAAGTAACTATTACAGAAGAAAAACTATTTAAATGTCTACATAAATTAAGAAGTAGGAAAACTCCATGCACAGATAATATTAAATCGGAAATTTATAAGTCATTAATTAATAATGAATAAAAAAAATATATAAGTATTTACCGATTGTCTTCAAAATGAAATAAAAAAAAAGACAAACCAGAAGAGTGGAAAATATCAAGAACTAAAATAATACAAAAAGTTAAAAAACCTACAGCGGGTGACTTATAACTTTAACTAATGTTTCCTATAAAATATTTATGTCTCTCTTTGGTGAAGAAATAGATAAACATCTTGTGCACAACATTAGTTGAAGGAAACACAAACAGGATTTAAGAAAGGACGAAGAATGGTGGATAATATTTTTTTATTTTGCAATACTGTATTTAAGAAAGCTATGAATGTAAAAAAAACATTGTATGTGACTCAGTTGACTTTAATAAAGCCTTTGATTTTATTAAACTCAAAATACACCCAAACATTATAGAAATTATTGTTAACATCTATAAAGATGACAAAACTATCATAAATTTTAATAAGAAAGAAATTGAAATGCCAATAACAAATGGAATAAGACAGGGCTGTACGGGCTCTACATTATTTTTTAAATTGATAATATACATAATAATAAATGAATGAAATTGAAAACAGTCGGATTTCAAAACGAATTAATAAACATAAGTTGTTTACTGTAAGTAGACTAACGTACTGTATACAAGCATGGTTACCACATTTTAGACATGACATCAACCTGCTAGAGTCAGTACTAAGGGTCACCACTTAAAGATTAAAAAAACAGGTGCAGATTGGATGTTATAAAATATTTTTTCACCAACATAGTGGTATATTACTGGAATAGTTTGCCACTTGAGAGAGTAGACAGTACAAACTTGAATGTTTTCAAACGCAGATTAGATGATTATATGGGGAGGGAGGGTTAACTCTTTTTTTTTTGGGGGGGGGGGGGCTGAAATCATTCCTGTGGGTGCAGTTTTTTATTATTGTATATTATGGGTGATTTGGATTTTGATGAGCCTTGATGCTGATGCTTTTATTTTTGACGCATTCCGGTGGATGGTTTAAATTGTATATTGTAGATTCATGATCTGACACAATCCTATGGATGGTTTAAATTGTATATTGTAGATGCATGATCTGATGCCATCCTATGAATGTATTTTGTGGGCGGGTTTTTACAGATGCGGATGACCTTTGATAGGCCCTTGTGGCTTTGACACAATCATAACGAAGATGCTATATCTACTATAAGAATGCTTACAGAAGTATTTAAAGGTCCATAGAAATGAAAACTTCTAACACAACCTGGAAAAACCCTAAGGAAATTATTACGTGAACCATTTAAGCTTAAGAAAGAAAATAGGAGATATAGAAACGGAGAAATAGGGCAAACTATTTTAACCGTTATATGAAAATGAATAAAGGAGTTGGAATTGAACCTATGTCATCGAGCGCTCTTCACTAAAATGACCACGACTCTCATCGCCAGAGATACCATCCTCACCCCCCTCCCCAATAGTTTGCCCTATTTCTCCGTTTCTATATCTCCCATTTTCTTTCTTAAGCTTTACTGGTTCACGTAATAATTTCCTTAGCGTTTTTCTGGGCTGTGTTGCCAGTTTCCATTTATTTGGGCCTTTAAATACATCTATTATATATCACGTGCAATGTGATTTTCATTTAATCATTACCTTAGTAAGTAAAAAAAGAGTTCTTACAATCAATGCAATGAAAGAGCAGCATAATTATTAAAATGGAAGAAAAAACAATTGATATAGCAGGAATTAAGGTTGTAAATGAGATTAAATATTTAGGAGTAATTACGAGTATACATGACTCAAGAACTTATTTTAAAAACTACAATCATTCAATATGTAATTGAAAAAGCACATACACTGCTGAACAATATATACCCTATTACAACTAAGCGTTGTCATAAGTTGGTGATTGGTAAGACTTATTGGAAGAATGTTGCCCTTCCTGACATTATTATATATGAATCCAATATAATTAATATAAATGATTCAGATGTCAAGAAATTACAAACTATAGAGAATGGTGTGTATAGGAAGGTCTTGGGGCCCCCCAAATATGCCCTAAACTGTACTTTGAGGGCAGAAATAGTATCATCTTAAATGAAGACAAGGATAGTAAAAGAAAAATATATGTACGAGTATATTAAAAGTATTTTGGAAGGAGAAAATGATTCTTTGAAATTTATATTGAGTGATATGATAGAAAAGAACCATACATTTTTCAGAGACCTTACAAAACTATCATGTGGCTCACAAATAAGTATCAAGGATATTAAAATTCAAAATAAAACTGTGGAAAGAAAAAATCTCAACAAAATGAACTCTTGAAATATATACAAATTGGAAAAAAATAGATAAAAGAAGAAAATATTTATGACAACTCATATTCATTAGTTATACTCTATAAAGCAAGAATAAATACTATGACACTGTAGAAGTCTAAATACCGCGTACATAAGTGTACGCAGAAATACTCCGACACAAGCTGCGTGCCCTCCCGTATCTCTAAATGCACCTCTCGCCTCGAATTCTCTGTCGCCCTTTTTCGCGCCATCGTAAACTCCGAGATGGCTCGAAGGCGTGAAAGACATACTGTCTGCCCAAAGATGAAAAAAGGTCTTTCGCGCGACGATACGGATTTTACGAGAATTCGATTCTCTCTTTCGATTCTTGCTCGTGAGAGAAATAATAGGAAAACTTCTCCCTGGATGCAGAAGATCTTGGACCTACGTCGAGTTTGTATGGAGCCCAATCCACAAAGGAAACCGTTCGCCCGCTGCAAGGAAGGAACTTCTCGGGGAATTGGTTGTTGCCGTCACGGTACTTGTGGGTGACAAACTTCTCGCAGCCCCCCCACCTTCAGAGTTTGAGCTTACACAGGACCTCCCTCTGCCGATTACCATAGACGTAGCTAGGTAATCGGTTTTGGCTACCCACTCCAGGAGCCGAATAATTGGACACGTACTTCGAGAAAGAAGTCCGATTTGAGTCACCGTTTGGCTCACCTTCGTGATCCAGCATATGATCATTATATCACCTGTCTAGGATTACCCTCTCATTCGGTAACCTTGGACGGCCGGACTAGGTGCGATCATCGTCGACAGAAGAAGATCTTCACCGTCCCCTTCAAAAATACTTACGAACTCAAAGGTATCGTTAATTGAATTATCCCCTCCTCTAAATTCACCAGTTTATTTGTCAACTAGAATTTCCATCCCGAGCCCGTAACCTTGAGTATTATAAATACTTACTTAATTCAGTGTTTAATTCAATAATACTATTCCATTCATGCTGTCGGGTGTTATTAAGACGCAAGCATCCCAGTGAGTAATTTTCAAGTAATTTCCACGACATTTTTGTAAACTTATTTATTAAGTGCAAGATTAATTCTATTTATATTTATATACGCTGTTGCTTATTTCGAATTCATGTACATTAAAGATTATTTTTGTATCTATGTGTTTAACTATTTTGGACGATCCTTTGGCAATTATTAAGCAATCCACTCGGCTTAAATCTCAATATTACACCGATCCACCCATGGTTGGCTTTTACTGAGTGGGGACACACTCAGGGGATTATGATCTTAGTTTTGATGAAAGGTACGCACCGGGTATATTCTTATTTCACGGAAGTGACTACGGTAGGTGTATTGGATACGCTTCGCCTCCGTTTCACCTCGGTGCGGTAATAAAATATATGTCCAGGAAGTGGGACTGGGATTGCCCACTCACCAAACCTCGACAGACACTATATGGCAGAAGTATACATTCAAATGGAAATACAATGTACCCAGTGTGTGAAAGGTGAGATAGAGTAATCTTAAGCACTTTCTATTGTACTGCCCATCATTCAACTGTTTGATGGGTGAGTTGGATATACCACAGTCTGAATCTGAGGACACAATTCTTGGAAAACTGCTCTTTCAGAAGCATAAAATTTAAAACACGAAAGAAATAATGTACAAAATGTGAAAATATAGAACAACCAAAGTAAGACAAAATGATTAAGATAAGAATTTAGCCGCAAAGGGAGTAACTGCTGCTGCGAATGGCAAGACTCCCGATCCTGAACTGAACTATAAAATTCAAACCCTTAAAAAAATCCCGTTCTTAAAATATAGTGTTATAGAAGATAAACATAACCTCTATTGCTTCCCTGGAACTTCATTCCATCAGTCAAAGCTTATATATGCCACGCTTGTAAAATTATTTGGGTTTTGATGTAAAATATGAATCCATCTCGTTTTCAACTTCTGTCTCTTGATGTCACCTTACGACCATATAAATGTTTTTGTAATCCTCTAAGCAAATGATAATCAGAAAGAGCAAAGTCAGGAGAATATTGAGGATGAAGCAATACTTCCCAACCGAGCTCCTCAAAGACATCTTTGGTCATTCATGCTGTGTGAGGACGGGCATAATCTTAATCGAAATGACACCCCTTTTGTTGAATAAATAGGGACGCCTTTGGCCCAAATCGGCTTTCAAGCGACTAAGTTGATTGTAGTAGAGACTACATAGCATTAATTGTTTGATTGCTTTCTAACAGGTCGTAATGGACTGTGAGGGTATGGAACGTACATACCCACGTGCCGCCAGACAATCGTGGGAACGAAAGGAATTTGTTGTTTGAGTTGACCTTCGTCTCCTCTCTCTCTCCCCCCACCCTTCCCCCAACTGTCGACAGGAAGTCGGACGAAAGAACGCCTATCTCACAAAGAAGCCTAAATCCTATTTGACTTCTTTATGATACTATGGAGATTGTCCAGAAGGCGCTGCGATAAGCGAATTGTCGTGAATGGAATCTCTCTCTCGATTTCCCACAATCCGCGATATAAATAACATCGCCGTTTACCCCTCTACAGCAGTGTCCCAAACCAACTCGCGTAACCCGTAACTCTTACGTTGAACAAGAGTCGTTGCCGTAACGTAGCGACTACCAACGCGCCGACGAGTCAACCTGGTCGCTGTCTCAAAGTGTTCCTGGAAGTAAATCCCGCCCCGCAGAGTCTGTGACAAGAAGAATACGCTCTGTTGCTCAACGTAACTTGAGAAAGAAAAGGAACATCCAAATAGTTACTGGAAGTTTCTATTTGTTAGTGTCACATCCAGTTAGGAGTGAACTAACCGGAACTGCAGCCAGCAGCCCCGAACCCGTCGTCCTATACCCCCTCTCCCTGAGAACTCGTGTTAACGCCACCTGAACCACCCCGTCTGGACCTGAGTAGTCGTCCCTCCAATCCATCACAATTTATGGTAATCTGTAAACCCGGTGTCCCTCTATTCTTAAATTACCTATTTAATTAACCGTGATTGATACTCACATTGAGTCATTATAAATCTAGACGCTTAACGTCAGTGTTTAATATTTAATCCTTAATTTTGCCCGTTTAACTATTGCTAATTATTATATTTGTGTAAAGTAAAGTTTATTTTGTGTACGTGTGTTTATTTGTGGCTCCTCCCTTTTGACGTACCCTTAGCAAGACTTTAATTAAGCATCCCTTCGGCTAATTTATTCAACCTATATTATGCACTCTTAGAATTCAACAATCACAAACCTTCCCCCAGTAACAAGTGGGACTTTTATAGTGAGAATCCTGGCTACGGCATAACACGCCTCTAACCAGCTTTCGCACGTTCAGTAGGAATTAAAGCCTACCTATATATATATATATATATATATATATATATATATATATATATATATATATATATATATATATATATATATATATATATATATATATGATCGTAGATTGAGTCATAGGGTCAATACCATCGACTTAAACAAAAGCGGTGTGTCCAGATCAAGGACTAGAATAATTATTGGACCAGACTATGAGCAATTCTACGACATGGACCTTTTTTTCAATATTCCACCATACACTCAATATAATATTTTCTAGATGAAGTCCTACTCTCGGTTGTTGAGAAATTATGATTCCTTTACTGAACGATAGCATTTAACGTTAGTATAATGGATCCACTTCTCATCACCACTAACAAGCCTCCCCCCAAATGATGCCTGAAGGTGTTGTGAAAAGACTTAGAGCGAGCAACGAGCCTTTGCAGATTTGTCGTGGACAGTTCGTGTGGGACCCATTCTCCAATCACTAGAACTTTTCCAATCCTTTTCATTTGGCGTAGAACAGTTGTATGTGTTACGCTAAATTGTTCTGCGAGGTCCCTAAAAGTTGTAGCAGGATTTGTTGATATAACAGCTCACAACTCTTGGGAATCAAGTTTTTTTTAGACGACCTTCTTTTGGCTCGTCTTTTAGATTGAAATCTCCACTTCGGAAACGGGAAAATCACCCCCACCAACTTCCTTCATTCACTGCATTATCCCCATAAGTGCTCTGAATGGATTTTGCCACTGTACTTGCATCGACACCTTTATGAAACTCATAAAGTAAAACATGTCTAATGTGATTTTTAGATGGGACGAACATACTTAGTTATAAATTAAATGGCAGAATTTTAGGGAGGACTGATTGTGAGAGAGACTTGGGTATTTTGGTAAGTTCAGACCTTCGTCCTAGAAAGCAATGTCTAAATGCTAAGAATAAAGCTAATAGGATATTGGGATTCATTAGGAGGAGTGTAAGCAATAAGAGTGCTGAAGTCATTCTAAAACTAGATCTGGCGCTAGTTAGGCCTCATCTAGACTATGCAGTACAATTTTGGTCACCATATTATAGGAAGGATATTGATTTGCTTGAGTCTGTGCAGAGAAGGATGACAAAGATGATTGGTGGGCTAAGGAACTTACCCTATGGTGAAAGGCTCAAAAAACTAAATCTACATACATTGGAAAGGAGAAGAGTCAGAGGGGAATTGATTGAAGTCTTCAAATGGGTAAAAGGATATAATAAAGGGGATCTGGGTAAGGTTCTTATACTTAGTGAACATGACAGGACACGTAGCAATGGGTTTAAGCTTGATAAGTATAGGTTTAGGAAGGAGATTGGGAGGAATTGGTTTACAAATCGTGTGGTAGATGAATGGAATAGGCTCACTAGGCATGTGATAGAAGCCTCCTCTCTGGGTAGTTTTAAGAATAGATTAGATAAATATATGGATGAAGCTGCTAGATGGGACTGACTTTTTTTTATGTACATATGTATATATTTTTCTAAGGAGTGGGAAGATTATATTTTGCGGTTGCATGAATGGACATAATCCTCTGGATGCATTTTATGTATATTGTAGATTAGATCTGACGAACTCCTGTTAAGGGTGACAATGTTGATGACTTTTCTCTGGTAAGAAATCTTTTGTGTGTTGAATGGAACAGGAGCTGCCAAGTGTAGGCCATGAATGGTCTTTTGCAGTCTCCTTCTTTTCTTATGTTCTTCTTATGTTAACATAAGGGTGAATACTCAAGAAGACTATTAACAATATTTTTATAATTTGAAAGAAAAAGGTATAAATTAATCATTTTAGTATTTAAAACTTTATTCTAGAAAAGCTGACATTATTTTAAGACGAATGAGCGAAAAATATTCTATAACGGATGAAAAATACAGAAGTTATAAATGATCTTGGAGAATACGATATATTATTTAAAGGAAATTTGATAAATTAAATATAAGAATTTGGACGATATAGTTAATGAAAGAATGAGATATTGATATTTTCTACGTACGAGCCTAAGTTAGGTCACAAATATCAATGAGTTAATCTTGAATAAAGATTTAAATAATGGGATAATAATTGAATCTTATATTTGAGATATTATAAGGTAATTGTTAATATTAGGGTGCACGATTCTTTTAGAGATTGTAAGTTAAGGTTAGTGGCGCACGATGTTGTTAGCGATCTTTGCTACAATTTTGCTATTTTTTTTTAGTTTCACAGCTAGCCTATATATATATATATATATATATATATATATATATATATATATATATATATATATATATATATATATATATATATATATATATATATATATATATATATATATATATATATATATATATATATATATATATATATATATATATATATATATATATATATATATATAGGCTATGTGCATTAGTCACCGTCATTTGGGAAATCATAAGCGTTTATTCTTTTCAGGTTCCTTTTGTGGTTCTAAAGACGGAAATGAACTAGTTGGTGTGGGGGGGGGGGGTCGCTGTTTTTTCTGAAGTCTATTGTCGATGTCTCCTAAATAAACTATGCTTGATACTATTTATTTACTTTGCTTTAGTTTTCCTTTGTTTTATTTTTTCAATGAAATCACTTTTGGGCTGTGTTGAATTGTTTGGATTTGCCGACTGAAGCCGAAATCGATCTATAAAAAAGCCTTTTTTAAAAAGAAATTGACGTTACTTAAATTTTGTTCTATGCTTTGTTGCAAACTGTTTTGTACGGCCGTAATTTGTGTTTTTTGTCATACAAAAAACACACTTTCTCATTGTTTTGACTTTTGAAATCGATGCTTCTTTTCCGTCTGCGTGGGTTACTGGTATATATAGTGGAGGGTAGGCCTATTCGGGAAGATTTTTCGCCTGGGCAACTGCGTGTGAAATGTTTTTCGATTTCAATCCACCATTTAGAGTCGGTTTTAGCTGACCACGATAAAACTGTAGAATTTTTAGTTAATCATCAACTAATATAGGCCAAGAGTGAGTGCCGGACAGATAAGTCGGAACTTAGTGTCAAAAAAGATCTTTTCCGGTGTGACACGGATAAAAAAAAAGAACGATGCAGGTCAAATCTTCTGCTCGTAATGGGACTTTTTTCGCCGGCTCGTGTCTTTCTGTGGAACAAAACATGATGATGTTTTTTTGGTTTGTGGCGAACCGTTTACATTCTGGATCGCCGCAGCGAAACTTTACCTACCGGCTTAACGTAAGTAAATTTTAAACGTAAAAAGACCTAACTTAACATAACATAATAGAAAAAGACCTACTTTAACCTAACCTCCTTTTTTAAGGTTTCTTTGAGTGTCTTATTCCATATTACAATGTTGTTGTCCCTACAAGTTCTTCATCATCATCGTCAAGATCTTCAAGAGATTGTAATTGAACGAAAACTGGAACTGGGATTTCGGCTTAATTAGGCGCTGGACGTATAACTGATGGTAGACTAGGATCCTCGATTTTACACTTGTTTTTCTTGGTATATTCTTAGGTTTTCAGTAAAATTAAAGTAAAGTCTATTCAATGATCCTTTGGCTCTCCCTAAATTATAGTATATCAAATCTCTTTTTATCACACCTTCTCTTTATCCACATCTGTAGCCTCCAATCACTGTTTGCACAACATATTAGGGGCTTAAGATTTGTTTGATCACCAATTTTTACTTGAAAATATTAAAAATACGTTTGCTTTACAAATTCGCTGAAGTTTTGTTTTTGACTGGGAATGGTGAAACTGCCAGAGATTTACAACAAAAGGAGTCTGAGCTGTTTAAGCATTTACGACGAGAAATAGCAGAGGCAGACATGATATGAAAGAAACCATCTAAGCATGTGAATAAAAAAATAAGTCGAACAGTCACAAACTTAGAAAAACAACAAAAACATTACAAAATGTCTGATACCCCTTTGAATACAGATTTTTATGTATTGTTTCCAGAATACGATAGTAATCTCCTATACCGGGTGTCCCAGAAAAAAGTTAACCGTACTTTGAATTAGTATAGCTCAAAAACTATTGAAGATTTTTATGTTCAGCAAAAAGTGTTTTATTTAACAACTATTTATCTGTCGATTCTGAAAATTTCATTAAATTCCCTTTTATGATATCGATACACTAATGGGTTTAGTGGAGGCTATCAAAAATATGTTTGTGCAAGGAAGTAAAATAATGAAACGAAGCCTAGGAAGGCTAGGCCCTCGTGCACTTTCAAGAGAAGCGTAGGGAGCCTAGGTAGCCTAGGTCACTGTGCGTTTCTTCAAGCAAAGCCTAAGCCATTTTACAGTGGTTTTTCAGCCACACTGTCGTGTGGTCTCGTCATTATTGCTTACTAAGCAAATCAAAGCGTTTCTGTGTAAAAGTTTACTTCCATAGAACCTTTTTAATCATGCAGTTAACAAAAGATCAACCCGTATTTGTAGTCACAAACTTTATTAAGACTGGCAGTATTAAACAAGTACAAGATTAATTTGAACAACGTTTTCCAGGTAGGCACCCACCAAGCAAGCCCACAATTTAGAAAAAATGGTCGCAAATACTAACATGAAGGAACATGCTTAAATCTAAATAAAGGTCGTTCGGGTCGTATGAGAACCATAAGAACAACAGAAAATATCGAATATGTTCAGATGACACTTCTTCAAAATCCACATGTATCAGTCAGAAAGAATTGGTTACAATTGTCAAAGTCATCATTTAACCGCATTATTAAACATAACTTAAAATGGCATCCCAATAAGATGCATGCAAGACCAGCTTTTTGTAACTGATTTTCCTCGTCGTAGACAATTTGTCGAATGGCTTCTCCATAAACCTGCTCGTTTCTTGGAAAATATTGTGATTGGTGACGAGGCAGCCTTTTTCATGAATGGAAAGGTAAATAGTCATAACATTCGGCAATATGCGCCGCTGACCACACCCCCCAGCATTCAAATTTGACACACGGTATTTGTCAGCAGAAAGTGTCTCTGCGGATCGGAATATGCAGGAATGGCTATCTTGTCGGCCCATTGTTTTACGAGAATAACTTGAATGGTGCTGTCTACCTGAGCATGATCAACGAAAGGATCTTTCCGGAACTCCGCCAGATTTACGGCAATCAATTCAATAGACTTTGGTGGATTAAGGACGGCGCACCAGCTAATAGACAGCTTGCTGTAAGAACAAAACTAAGAGGAACGTTTGAAAACCGCATTGCCGCGCTAAATCATGCGATTGAATGGCCCCCAAGATTCCCTGACTTAACACCGTGCGATTATTTATTATGGGTTATATCTAAAGAATAAAGTGTATTCTACTCCACCACAAAGCATCAACCAGTTAAGAGATAGTATCACACGTGAAGTCAATAGACTTATGGGAAAATCACAAGTTAATCAAAAAAGTTGTTCAATCAATGCGATCAAAGGCGCAACTGTGCTTGGAAAGAAATGGAGGACATGTGGAAGGAAACGGTGCTTAGAAAATAAAAAAAATAAAAAATAAATTTGTATTACCTATATGAGGAGGTGTTTTTGTTAAAAATGTATTTAAATATATTTGTTGATTTTAAACTTCGAAGTTTGATTATTTTACTTCCTTGCGCAAACATAATTTTGATAAGCTCCACTAAACTCATTAGTTAATCAATATCGTAAAAGGGAATTTAATGAAATTTCTAGAATCGACAGATATATAGTTGTTAAATTTGTTATATTTTGCAAGACTCAAAAACCTTTCATAGGTTTTGAGTTATACTAATTCAAAGTACGGTTAACTTTTTTCTGGGACACCTTGTATAGGGCGGCACCTAACTTTTAACCGCACTGTTCCACATGTAACTGATTAGACAAGTTACTACTACTAGCTATCTTCGTTTGCTGATAGTATTTCTACTATGAGTCGAGGTCAAAGTGTTAATTGAATATATTAATGAAATAGCTAATTTAGCTTTATTTCCTTCCAATATTTATGATTAGCAATAAATAAATAATGAAATAATAAAAACAATTAGCTGACCAGTCTATTACTTCCGGACAAACACTAAAATTGCGTTATTAGAGACTAAACTCTACAGAAGAAACATGGCGTAGTAGAAGAGAACGGACTAGTTTTTAATCTACATGTCACTTTTAGTCTAAATCAAGTGAAAAATCGAACTCAAAAGAAATTATGTTAAAAAGTGTACCCCTGTGTTATATTCGGATATGCTCCTAGAACAAAAGCACATATTTGAGAACTCTTTGTTTGAGTTTATAATGAACAAAGAGGATCCCGATCTCATTTGTTCAGTCTGCACGTTTTATTAATAAGTGTCTCTGGTGCTCCCCTAATATTAAAGTCCTGCCGTAGGTAAACTACATAATTAAATCGTCATTTTTCTAAGTATAGGTTCATCTTATATAGACCTCAGGTCAATATATATTTAAATTATCTAATTGCCCTAGGCCTAGCATTATTCATTTTTCTATCTAACCAACAATAGCCTTTAATGATTTGGTACTAGGCCTGATCAGGAATCTCATTTTTTTCCATTCATCCAAGGGTCTTAATCTGGAAATTTCATTAGTTAATTTATTCCTCCAACATTGATATCGTCATATTAAAATTTTCGTTCGTTCATTCATCAATTTTATTCGATTGTCAGTTACTGTCTAGTAGATATGCGTTCATTTTATTCCTTTCGTTAATTATCAACTTGAAATTCATGTCAACCTCAAATCTTTGCTTTAATATACCTTTGCTATGAGCTTAGGTTCATAAATATTCCATGCATTACATTAGTTGATATTTAATTATTTTTCAGTCTCGAATAGTTTCATCTTTCTCGCTCCTTAACAACTATCCTTCATGCCACATATTTTCACGTTAATTGCCCATTTAAAATTTAAATGCAACTTTTTCACATTGAATCTTATATTTATCACCCACGTTGATTACAGACACCCAATCCATCATCCTTCTGTATTCGATTTTCATCCTTCGCGACCGCTTTTTCCGCATTCTCTAGCCGGGATGCTGCTCCGCCAGCATTCAATGTACGTCGTGATGTCGCGGAAGGCCGCCCGGCTGGACTTTACCTCCAGGGGCGGAGAACCCTTCAACGACAGGTTTACTGGGAGCAAGTTGCGCTCCGCTCTCGCTTCGTGCGCGGACACCGCCCATGGTCCGGACGATGTCCCGTACGCCATGCTTCGACACCTAGGTGAGCGAGGCATGGCCTTTCTGTTAGATTTGTTCAACAGGATCTGGGTGGAGGGTCTTCTCCCAGATTCCTGGCGAATCACTACTGTGCTTTTCGCAAACCGGGGAGAGATCACTCTACTCCGACCGGTTTCCGCTCAATCTCTCTAACCTCTTGCGTGTGCAAGTTGATGGAGAAATTGGTAAATGTTAGACTAGCTTTTTTCCTGGACAGCGGAGACCATCTGTCTTCTGCACAGTGCGGCTTCCGCAAGTTCCACTCCACATCGGATGCTCTGCTCCGACTGGAAAATGCTGTCTGCGAAAATTTCCTTCGTATACAGCACTACGCCACGGTGTTTTTCGATCTGGAGAAGGCCTATGATACCGCATGGCGATACGGTATCATGGAGACTCTCCACACGATGGGGGCGAGGGGACGCCTCCCAGTCTTTATATCTGAATTTTTGCGAGATCGTCGATTCCACGTACGGGTGGGGGGAGCTCTTTCCGGCCCAAAGGAGCAGGAAGAGGGTGTCCCGCAGGGAAGTGTCCTCAGTGTCACACTCTTTGCCCTGAGCATCAACGGCATCACTTCGGTGCTGCCGGAAGATGTTCTCGCTACGCTCTACGTAGACGACCTTTCGATCTCTTTTGGCGCGGCCCAGATGCCAACTCTGGAGCATCGACTCCAACAGGGATTGAATCGCGTCTCTCGCTATGCCGAAGCGCACAGGTTTCGGTTTCCTTTAGCCAAGACTAAGGTGGTGCACTTCTGCCGCCATCCACGGCTCCACCCCGACCCAGATTTGTTTCTTGATGGGGTGCGCCGGGATGTGGTGGGATCGCACCGTTTGCTTGGTCTTGTATTCGACCGACGCCTCACCCGGGAGGCTCATATTCGCAGCCTTAGGGTCTCTTGTACACGCGCCATGGATATTCTCCGTTCCGTGACGTTCAGCGCTTGGGGCGCTGATAGGGCTACTGCCCTACTTTTTTATCGATTCTTTGTTCGTTCGAAGCTCGACTACGGATGCGAGTTTTATGCATCCGCAGCCGATTGTTTAATGCAGAAGGTGAATTCGATCCACCACACCAGCCTTCGCCTTGCGACCGGTGCCTTCCGCTCTTTCCCCCATTGAGAGCCTGTTGGTCAATGCTGGGGAGATGCCACTCGCTCTGCGCCGCGTGCAGTGCATCACTCGTCTGTACACGCGAGCCCGGCGCCTCCCTCAGTCGCCAACAGCTTTCACTGCATCCGCAGCTGATCTCGACGGTGCCTATGTCGCCGAGAGACGCCAGTCATACCCTAAGCCCTTAAAGTTTAGGGCCAGGAAACTCCTTCGAGAGGTAGATATAGCTCTCGGGGCGGTGGCGCCCCTGGTTCTGCCCAGGACGCCACCCTGGAGGGTACCACATTTGGCTATTTATCGCCACGCCTCTGCTCCCAAAGCTTGTACGGCGCCGGGAGTATTGCGTTCGACCTTTTTGGAGCACACCTCGTGTCACGTTGGAACCATGCCAGTGTATACGGATGGCTCCAAGTCTGAAGAGAGGGTCGGCTTCCACGCCGTATCCCCTCTGTTTGAAGTCAGCGGGGCTCTACCAGGCGCTGCATCTGTCTTCACGGCCGAGCTGGTGGCAATACACCACTCGGTACGGGAGATTACGCGACGTGCCCGGCTCGGAGACCGGATTGTGATCTATAGCGACTCACAAAGCGCCCTGAGTTCTCTCGGGGCATTGGAATATCCGCATCCCCTGGTTCGCGATATCCGTGACGCCATGGTTTTGGTGAGCCGGGCAGATGCCGAGATTATCTTCTGCTGGGTTCCTGGACATGTAGGAATTGCGGGGAATAAGCGCGCCGATAAGGGCGCCAAAGAGTCCGCGAGGACTCTGCGACCGGACCAGCGTTTCGCTCTTCCTCACACCGACTACATGGCAGGAATACGGGCAGCTCTTCGGACTGCTTGGGAAAGAAGATGGAAGACGGTCGAAGGGAACTTAAAGTTGCGTGCCATTGCGCCGCGACTGTTCCCATGGACCTATACCCCAATGCCGCAACGGCTGCAGGTCGCTTTCTGTCGTCTCTGAATCGGACACACTCGTGTGACGCATCGCTGTTTGATGGAACGCTTGCCTGCGCCCTATTGCAACGACTGCGTCGTCCCCCAGACTGTTCGGCACATTCTTGTCGAATGTCCCAGTCTGGGTGATCTTTGCGCACGTTACCTGCCTCGGTACCGGGATGGGCGGGATCGCTACCGCCTGTCCTTTGTACTCGGGACGAGTGCGTGCACATTGACTGGTGGACTTGTTGACTATTTGGGGGAGGCCGGCTTTCTCCCTTTCATTTAACTAGCTTTAGTTGTTGTTTTTGTTATTGTTTTGTTATTGTTATTGTTGTTTCCTGTTCAATTTTTTTAAAGTAGCCTAGAACTAGGCTGTTTGTTTACGGCGACTTATGCCTAAGTGGGCAATCGCCAGATAGCCCCTTAAAAAAAAATCGAATTTCATCCCTTCTTTTGTTGATTTTAAATAGCCCGATTTTTTTCACGATTTCGCTTAATTGTTTTCAATTTTTAGCTACAAATGGAACCTACTAATTATTTCCGACAACCAGTCTTACTTGCGCCCGTCAATTTCGTTTATCAAAGGACGGCTGCTCGCACTTGCATCACATTCTCGACCACCTTGGCCACGTTTCCTTCCATCAACATGTAATCCACCATCCCAGGGTCGTAGAATCCTACGCTATAAACGCAACCTCACCCAATCAAGGGGTGAACGCATCCTCCCTACATGGTCGTTGTTTTTATATCTCCGGCCGTTCGTAGAAGGCCAAGCAATCGAATTATTTAGCACATCAGAGATGCTCATGAATGCACATGGATTAACCGAATATCAGAAGGCCGTGATCATTGCCCAGATTTAATGCCCTAAGTACATTTGGTTGGTTTAAAGAGATATTGAGGGATTTGAGGCACGTGGAGCTGTTAGGTAAATCGAGGGCATCTTTCATTTCAGATATGGTTAAGGTACATGATATCCTATCCTACTGTAAAGCTAAACCACTGCGCAGCTTACGACGTACTGGAAAATGTTGTCGCGGCTGGTGGAGTGGGGCGGCCAGTTGAAGGCCGTCATGCAGCTAGTCACGTACGCACTCCCGACAAGGGTTATAAATAGGACTGACGCTACTTGCACTGCCTTACCAGACCCCTGCAAGTACTGGTAGCCATTACCTCTGCCGCTGTACCTGTTTCAGCTCCCGATCTACTCGCCTCTGTCGCTCTCACCGGGAAGCCGGATACTACTGGATTTGTTACGACTCTTCCCTATTTCAAGGACAACCACCATTTGTGTATTGCTTCACTATTTCCGTGACAGGTATTCGGAGTATTTCTTTTGATCTTGCGTCCCAGCCATTCTTTGGTTCTCGTTCTCGTTGCTTCTTTGGTTCAATTGGGACGGTGAGATTGGGAAAGCTGTTAAATCATTAATATTTAAAGAAAAAATCGGTATTATAACAGTTACAGAGACATGGCCAAATTTTGATTACTTGGATGAATATAAAATTCAGGGATTTATTCTATTTCGAAAGGAAAGACTGTTCAGAAGAGGTGGTGGCATAATGACATTTATAAAAAAAAGAGGAGCTTCATCGAGACATGCAGTTACTTAGAAGAGATTGTCTGGAGTAGCAGCGCTTATTTTATAACGATGGGTTGTTGTTAGTGGTTTATTCCTGTGATATTTATTTAGGACATATTTGTGCATCATATTTATTTAATACATTTAAGGAAGAATTCCTTGTGTTTTTTTTTTACCCTGGCAGATATCTGAGCACGTTCCTGTTGGACCTCTCTTTATTTCTGTTTTGGGCCAAGAGAACATATGAGTAGTTCCTCGTCTTGCCTTACAGTGGCGACCCTGCCAGGATTGATGCCCTTATCTGTTTGGGCGTGTAGGTCGCCGTGAGCGCGCATTCACTCTCTGCGGCCCATAAGCTAGTCCCTAGTTTGCTTATGATTATTAACCTTTTGTGCTTTTGAAGCTTGTTGATTGCCTCTGTTTACACAGCTGTGTTTTGTTGCGTACTAGTTACGTTTTTTGACATTTTGCAGGTGGTCATTTATTTAACTTTACTTGTTTCATTTACTTTTCTTGCAGAGTTAACTTTCTAGGTGTCATTTATTTAACTTTGCTTGTGTTTCATTTTCTTTACTTACAGAGTTAACTTTCTATTTTCTCGTAATTTAAGGTATGTTGGCTTTGAAGCTTGTGGTCATTATTGTAGTTTTGTTCTTCGTTATTGATTTGTATATTTTATTTCTGTGTGTATTTCGTATCTTTCTGTGACTAGGATTTCTTCTATTAAAGAACTCAAGAAACAATGTGTGGACTTGGGCCTAACAGGAAAAAAGAGATCGGCCACTATGTTCTACAACATCAAGCGTTCGAACTTGGTGACCGTGAGAAGGAACGCCAAAACAGGCTCTCTAGCTTTCTGGGCTTCAAGCTAAGAAGGAGGAACTTCAAGCTAATCAGAAAGAAGAAGAAGACAAAAGGGTCCAGTTCGTCCAGATTCAAGCTAAGAAGGAGGAAGAAAAGGCAAAGGTCCAACTACCCAAAAATGAAGCAGAGAAGGAGATTGAGTTGTCGCTCATCTATGCATCTCAGCAGCCTACTTCTGCTCAGTTTAATGATCCGTTGAGTCGTTCTAAGCTCCTTATATTGTAGGATGGAGAAGACATTACCTCCTACCTCAATCGCTTCGAACGAGTTGCCGAGTTACTCGAAGTGAACCCTGAGAGTTATGTAGTGAGGCTAGTAAGATTACTTACCAGTAAGGCTGCTGAAATGTACAGTTCTCTGTCTGCTGATATAACGAAGAACTACGTCCTGTTGAAGAAAGCCTTACTGACCTACTTTAACAAGACTCCTGATGGTTACCATGTCGAGTTCCGAAGCGCTAAGGTTTCAACAGGGAAAACATTCCAACAGTTTTGACTGTTTCAGGCGTGAATGGAAGCTTCTGGAATAGGTAACACCATTGGGGAGTGGAAGGAATTTATGATCCTTGATCAGTTCTTGTCTTCCCTCCGTCCAGATTTAAGTGCTTTCATCAAGGAACCGCGACCCACTGCTTTGACGGAAGCTATTCAACTAGCTGATAATTGGACCTCAGATCACCCTACGCTTCCCCGAACTTCCAGTCCCAGCTCTAAGAAGTTCGCTAGACCATCCATGCTGTCTCCTGAAATAACAACAGTGGCACTTAATTCTGCTAACAGCCGAAAGGACCCTTCATTGTCCGTGACGTGACATGGCTGTGGAGGGGTTGGGCACATTCGACCTCGCTGCCCAAGGAATCCCCGCGCCTTAAAAGATGGCACGTCTGTTGCGCAGTCATATAAGGTGTGATTTTGCCTATCCGACCGAGGTGTCTCACATTTCCAAGACCCTGGAACCATCAACGGGGCTTGGGTGTCCACCATCATTACAGACACTCCTTGTTCATGTGTGGTTGTTTCTGAAAACGTGTTACTCGATGCTGATGTCTCCAACTGCAGAAAAGTTCGTTGCCGACTACTTGCGATGAGTGGATACATTTCCTCTTGTGTCTTGCTACCTTCAATGCCCTTATTACGAAGGCTGTACGGACGTTATCAGAGCTCCAATCAAATTTGCTAGTATCTTAGTTGGTAATATTCCGGGAATAGAGATCCTAATGTCGCTGAATGCTTGCCTTCCTCGGCTGATGGCAAGGTTGTCTCCCCCCACCTGGACTCTGCCATTCATTGTCCGGCATGGGATGGTTCGCCCTTACCAACGGCCGACTTTACTCCGCTGAGAGAATCTACTGCTTCCAGTATCGGCACTTCTCTAAAACTAGAACCCCATCAAGTATGTGTAGTCTAGACCAGAACGGGTAAAATGAAGCGCATTCACCCCTTAGCTCTGCTTGCTCTCCAGCCCCTTTCTTTGACACCTGATGACTTCAGTCGCCTTGAGACTGTAGTGGCTTTGACCACTACAAGCCTTTTTGCAAAACGCTCTCTGCCGTTAAAGCCAGAGCAGCCTCAGGAGAAATGGTTTAAGTGAGGAACGGGTCTAGCTACCAATTCATCATGGTTGACGGCCTCCTCTACCGGAAATGTTTGGCGTTTGATCTTCCCGATAAGGAAGACTAAGCTGAAGGTCGCAGACCAGTTCTATTGGCATCGACATCAGAGCCTTCTGCCGTTCCTGCGACAAGTATCAACGCTTTTCAGCGAAAGGCCAAGTGCAACCAGTTCCACTACAGCCCATGCCTATCATCACTGAACCATTTGTTCACATAAGCATCTAATTGGTTGGACCCCTTTCTCCAGCCTCCTCTGACGGATATACTCGTAAGTACATCCTCACCAGGGGCGGAACCAAGAAGGGGAGGGCCAGGGACGCTCCCCCACATGACCAGGGAAAAATTCCACACAGTATGCATAGTTTGCAGCGGTTTTCGAGTCGTCACCTCGTGTCTTGAGTCACGGCGGACACACGACGCATGTGTGCGTGCGCTTGACTCGCTGACCAATCGGATCGCGCATCCTGACTCACGCTTGGCCCTTTAGCTCTCTGTGAGCTGGCCTGAGCTGGGAATGTGCTCGCTGGTATCTTTCATTTCCGGAACTAATTCCATCATCCCCCCCCCCTCCCTATCTCTCTCTTCTCTCTCTCCTCTCAACTACACCAGCATCATCTCCGCGTCATCCTCTCTCTGAAACACAGCAGTGCAAAGTTAGTAATTTTCTTGTTATATATTGTTACGGACATGGGGTGATGTGAGCGGCTGGGCTTTTCCATGTGATGCATTATTTCCCTCTCATTCACAGGGCGTGTACCATGAAGCGAGCCGGCGATACGAAAATCACCTCGTTCTTCAAGACGAATGGTGATTGCGAGCGTGATGTCAATGAGCTGGAGCAAGGGCCAAGCACTTCGACATCGACAGCCTGTAGATCCGACAGCGAAGCCGAATCTCACCATGAGGACCAGGAGGGCAAAGAACTCACTTCTCATTTTTCGCATGGCACACTGACACTCCCCGCAGCTTCAGTGGACGTTGCCAACTTCATTGGGAACAAGGCGGCTACAGACTCCGAGAAAGTGACCTTAATAAACCAGACTGCCCCCTCTGTCGAATCGTTACCCTTCATTGAAGAAGGTGGTCATAAGAAACGATTCCAACAAGCTGGTGCATCACGTACCCCTGGCTGAAATACTCGTTGTTGAACGAGAGGGGATACTGCGTTGCATGCGTGCTGATCGGCGGAAATACGGGCGGAGTTGGAGACCATAGGCCGGGCACCTTGGTGTTAAAGCCGATGTGTAGGTACAAAAACCCACCGAACTGCTCAGCAGTTACAATAAGCACGGATATCAAGCGAAAACTATGACGAAAAACGAGTGGTTTGTCGACACTTTGCGAAACCCGACGAGGGCTGTCGAAACCATGCTACAGGTGAAAAAGAAGAAAATCGAGACCCACCGGCGCCTGTTGGTTCCGATCATTAAGAGCATCCTCTTCTGCGGACGAAATATGAGGCCTCTCCGTGGACATCGACATGACGGTCCATTGGACCTCTCTATTCTGAGCAAAACGGGAGAAGGAGTCTTTAGAGCGCTTCTGCGTTATCGAGCCCAGGGAGAAGATGCCGACGTCAACCGCTTCTTTACTAGCTTGGCTAGCCGAGCCAACTCCACCCTCATTGGAAAAACCATTCAGGACGAGCTAATCGATATCGCAGGTGGGTGACACTGCAACTTCTATCCAAAGTAGGTCTCTTATTCCAAAAGTAGAATCCATGCTATTTTGACATTATGACCAGGTGTTACCATAATGATATTTCGCTTTAGAGGTCGATTGGTGCTGGAAGAGGTCTTAGTCGGAGTGTCAGTGGTACTCGCAGTGCTATAGACGAGACTACGGACGTCTCAGGGAAGAAGCAAGCCACCATTAACCTTTAATACGTCGGAGAGTACATCAAGGAGGACTTTCTCACTTCGGTCCATGCTGAGAACCTCATCGGTGAAGGCCTGGCCTAAGTGCTCATTCGCACCGTACATGGCCTTGGTTTGGACATGTCAAACTGCCGGGGCTTCGGCTTCGACGGAGCGAATGTAATGATGGGGAAGTTTAGAGGTTGTGCCGCCATCATCATGGAGCAATATCCCCTCGCCAAACCGATCCACTTCTTTAATTGCCGACTGAACCTGCTACTGATCAAGGCCTGCGATGTGAAAGAAGTGAAACTCGCCCTTAAGACGCTCAACGAAGTCCATAACTTCATTTACTCCAACAACATACGGACGCTCCATTCTCCAAAATCGTGAAGCTTTACTCAGCTAAGCGGCAGAAATTGGTGCCCTTGTGACACACCAGATGGGTTGAGTGGCATGATGCAGTCCTCATATTCATCGTGTTTTCGCCTCACATCGCGGTATTCATGGAAGAGGAAATTAAGCTAGATGTCAATGCTGGCATCTTACTTGCCGCAATTCGGGACCTTCACTTTCTCATTAGGTTGGTTGCGGCGGAGTCAGATTTGGCCCACACACTCGAGCCGAGCAGGACTCTGCAGAAGAATGACGGTTAATTACCATCTGCGTACGCACGAATTCGTAGGATCGAGACTGTTTTCGCCAAGTTCAGAAAGAATGCCGTGGAGTACTTCCCCACTGTATTTTCAAAAGCCAAAGATCTCCTGATTGAACTGGAGTCAGCTCACGATGACGTCCATGTTCCCCGAGTCTGTGCACGACAGACGCAGCGCGCGAATATCCCGGCCAGGACTGCTGAGGAGTACTATCGACACTCGGTCTATATTCCGTTCTTTGACCAAGTAATCGCCGAGCTGAAGAGAAGATATAAGGACGAAACCGTGCCAGTTGCTCTCCGGTTGAACGAGCTTCTCAAGGGCTCAAAAGCAGACGTAGATACCATCCTTAATGCCACTAATCTCTGCCAGAGCGATGTTGAATCACTGGTGCTCGTGCAGATGGAGGCATAGCGGTGGAAAAATTCCGCTCCGCGCTTCTGGACTGTCAAGAATGTGAAGGAGTACGCCGAGATCCATATGTTCCCGAACATTGCAAAGCTCCTGACCATCTTAATGATTCGGCCGGTCTCATTCTCAGCCTTGAAATGGCTAAAGACGCACATTAGAAGCACCATTGGCCAGGATCACCCCAACGGCCTCGCACTACTCGCCGTCCACCATGACATTAAAGTTTCGAATGATCAAGTAATTGATAAGTTTGCGGAGAAAAACCGCCATCTCCTCTTTTCTTAGGCAAATGAAGAGGGACATTCGGCATGGGCCTACGATTTTGAGAGAGCCTACTCCTGGAAAATAAAAATACTTTTTTCCATTATGTGCCTTGTTACTTAAGTGGGCGAAATGAATTGCAAGTAGCCTACATCATTATAGTATACACTACATGTATATATTCATCCTTTATGCTATATCTTATTAGTGTGTATTCAGCAAAGATTATTTGTACGATCATACACGCATTACTCATAAAAATATGTATCATAATACGAGGAGCGGTCAATAAGTTTTGCAATTTAGATATAAAGAAACGAGATAATGAGGAAAAGTGTTT
Source organism: Ceratothoa steindachneri (assembly GCA_963969495.1). Classification (NCBI taxonomy): domain Eukaryota; kingdom Metazoa; phylum Arthropoda; class Malacostraca; order Isopoda; family Cymothoidae; genus Ceratothoa; species Ceratothoa steindachneri. The sequence goes on along the minus strand of OZ018321.1, from coordinate 133,799,817 downwards.
TATTATTTTTCAATATAACTACCCTCGACCTCAATGCACTTGCGCCACTTGTCCCTGAGGCTTCTAATTCCCGACAACCAGAAATCTCCCGACTGCTAGAATCCGCACTCGCGCAGGGCAGCTTGGGCAACTCGGGCCTTGTGGACAGGGGAATTGTCTTGGAGGAGCAAGACACCGCATGTCAACTTGCCGCGCCGCTCCTGATGGATGCACTTCTTCAACCCAGCCAGTTCCTCGGCGTAATATTGGTCTGTGATGGTCTTTCTACGAGGTGCATAGTCCACCATCAACACTCACTCAGAATCCGAGAAGATGGTGGCTATGATCTTTCCACCTGAGGGTTGGGTTCGGAAATTGCTGGGGGTCGGAGAGCCCCTGTGCTTCCAGGCCATGCTTTCGAGCTTGGTCTCAGGATCCCAGTGATGGACCCACGTTTCATCACCTGTCATTATGCGTGACTCGAACCCCACCAGGTCTTGGTTGTACAAGAGCAGTAGCTCCTCCGAACTTTGACGACGTTGAAGTCGATCATGGGGCGTGAGGTTTCGTGAGGTTTATAGGGACCCAACGGGCAGAGACCTTGGTCATGGCCAAATTGTCGTGGATGATGTTGCTTACACTTCCACGTGATATTCCAAGTTCTCGATCAATTTCTTCGATCTTCACCTGTCGATTTTCGAGGATCATCCTCTTCATACGGGCCACATTGTCCTCGTTGGTCACGTCTGACGGGCGTCCTGGACGGGGGTCATCTTCAAGGGACTCGCGACCATGTTGGAACTCCCTATTCCAGCGAGCAATGGTTGCATATGAAAAGGGGCTGTCGGTGTACACTGCAACCATGCGTTCATGGATCTCTTTTGCATTCTTGCCTTCCTTGGTAAAAAAATTTATCACTGCGCGGTGCTCAACCTTCTCCATTGTTGAAAAATTTGTGACTGACGATCTGCGATCAGCTACTGCTTCTTAAATAGACGAGGCGGGAGCGTGCGGCTGCAGGTCCTAATTTGTCATAACTTGTCCTAACACCCCCACAAACAGCCATCCCCCTTCCTCTGTTTTGCCCTACCGATTCGCAAAACTTATTAACCACTCCTCGTAAGTAGCTTTAACAAATTTCCACTCACAAAAATCCTGCCCCCCCCCCCCCCTTCCCATTAGCCTTTTCTGGGTCCGCCACTAATCCTCACCCTCATTGATTTTGCTCCGGGTTTTCCAGAAGCTGTACCCCTAAAGGATATAGACTCAGTATCCGTCACCAAAGCATTGCTGACAGTTTTCTCCAGAGTTGAGATTCCGCAAAAAATACTGTCACACCGTGGGACCCAATTTACGTCCAGCTTGATAAATGAACTTCATGAGCTGCTAGGTGTGAAACCCATCTTTACCAATCATTTCCATCCTAGTTGGAATGGTAGGATCGAGAGACTACACGGAACTTTGAAGGCTATCATCCATAAATTATGTACCGAGAAGCCTACTGAGTGGCATAGATATGTCATTCCAACCTTGTTTGCACTCAGATGACTTCCGAGCGACTGGACTAGATTTTCTGCCTTTGAACTACTGTATGGTCATTCAATCAGAGATCTACTCTCCGTTCTGAGAGATCTGTGAAAAGATCGCACCCTCCAGGAAGACGAAACTGCTTAGAACATTCCGCGGAATCGTCTCCTATTTTAAACTGCTTATCCCGCGGGCTTCTGACTAGTCGGGCCCCTTGTCCGACCTGCTAAGGAAGACTAGCGTGGAACCTCCCTCTTGAAACAAAGATTTCTTGGAGCGCTTCTGTCATCTGAAAGCTGTCATATCGTCACAGCCTGTCTTACAGTTGCCTGATCCCAATGTGACCTTCATATTAGGACTCAGGCTTTTCTTCATAGTCTAGGAGCTATTCGCTTACAGTATCGTGAGGAATATCTACATCCTCTTACCTATACCATTAGGAAACTTCTTGACCGAGAGAGAGGGCTACTTCACCATCGAGAGGGAATGTCTTACAGTTGTTTTCTCCATCACTGGGTTTGATTTCTATCTTCGTGATAAGGAATATGTTCTGGAAGTTGACTACAAGCCTCTTTTGTATTTAGCCAATTTTAAAGGTAAAAATGACAGATTACTTCGTTGGGCTTTAGCCCTTCAGGCCTACAAATTTATAGCTCTCACACATTGCTGGGAAAGACAACTTAGGTGCCAACTTCTTGAGCAGGTCCGCTTATTAATTATTGTTTATTAATATGTGTCAATCTACTCCTAGTATATTTTTGTTCTAGGGGTAGTGCAAGGGTATACTACTACGTTGCTTACGAACCACTAGAAAATAACGTCGTAGCGGCTGGAAGGCACGGGGCGGCAGGTTAAAAGCCGGCATGCATTTAGTCACGCACACACTCCCGACAAAGGTAATATATAGGACCCCCTGACGCGAAGAAACTCAGAGCCGATTAGGAGTTGGTACAGAGAGGACATGATGTTACCTGCACTGCCTTACCAGACCCCATCAGTACTTGTCACCATTACCTCTGCCGTTGCACCTGTGGCAAGCTCCCGATTTACCCGTCTCTATCGCTCTCACCGAGAAGTCGGATAGATCTGGGCTCGTTGCAACTCTCTCCGCATACAACTCTCTCTCTCTCTCTTCATACCGCAAAAAGTGCCTCCTCGACATGGGCCGCAAGGCCTTTGAGGTACTTCTTTTCCTTGTAACTCCTGTTTCCAGAACAACCACCATGTGTTTATTGCTTCACTACTTCCATGACAGGTATTTGGAGTATTCCTTTTGATCTTGCGCCACATTCTTCGGTTCTCGTTATCGAGATCCACAGTTACTTATAAGTAGTAGTAATAGTGCTAGTAGTAGTAGTACTAGTAGTATGCTTATTTTATAACTACGTGTTGTCGTTAGTGGTCTGATCCTGTAATCTTTATTCGTGAAATATTCATGCTCTTTAGTTATTTAATACATTTAAGCATTCCTTGTATTGTTTTATCCTGGCAGATATCTGAGCATGTTCCTGTTCGATCTCTCTATTTCTGTTTTGAGCCGAGAGATCTTAGCTCTTCGTCTTGCCTTTACACTCAGTTTGTTGTGTTTTGATGAGTATGTCTGCACAGCTGTTTCGGCGTCTGAAATGGCACGGCCTGAAATGGTCAGGAAAGATAGAGCGAGAAGCGCCTTTTCTGCGTGTGACTGCGTGTATGCGTGTGAAAGCGTCTCGAATTCATTTTTACCTATATTCCTTACAGTATATAGAATTATTTGCATGGCAAAATGTTATACAATTTTAGTAGATTAATTGCATTTTCATAATTATTTGCGTGCCCATTTCAAGACTTAATAGGATTCACATGAAACTCATTGGTGAGGATTCATTGTTGATCCTAATCCACTTTAAATTCACTTTTACCTATCTGCCTTTACAAGAATACCGTATTTACGAGGGGTGGTCAATAGGTTTTGCAATTCGGATATAAGGAAACGAGTTATGAGGAAAAGTGTTTTATTATTTTTCAATATAACTTCCTTCAACTTCAATGCATTTGCGCCACTTGTCCCTGAGGCTTCTAATTCCCGACAACCAGAAATCTCCCGACTGCTGTTCAATCCACTCCTGGACGGCGAGCTAAACATCTTCATCGTCCCCAAACCGGCGTCCACGCAGTACAGCCTTGAGCTGGCGGAATAAAAAGTAGTCGCTAGGGGCCAGATCTGCACTGTAGGGGGGATGGTTGAGCTCCTCGAATCCGTACTAGCGCAGGGCAGCTTGTGCAACGCTGGCCTTGTGGACTTTGACGACGTTGAAGTCGATCATGGGGCGTGAGGTCTCGTGAGGTTTCTAGGGACCCAACGGGCAGAGACCTTGGTCATGGCCAAATTGTCGTGGATGATGTTGATAACACTTCCATGTGATATTTCAAGTTCTTGATCGATTTCTTCCACCTTCACCCGGCGATTTTTGAGGATCATCCTCTTCATACGGGCCACATTGTCCTCGTTGGTCACGTCTGACGGGCGTCCTGGACGGGGGTCATCGTCAAGGGACTCACGACCATGGCAGAACTCCCTATTCCAGCAAACAATGGTTGCATAGGAAGGGGCAGTGTCGATGTACACTGCAGCCATGCGTTCATGGATCTCTTTTGCATTCTTGCCTTCCTTGGTCAAAAATTTGATCACTGCGCGGTACTCAACCTTATCCATTGTTGAAAAATTTGTGACTGACAATCTGCGATCAGCTACTGCTTCTTAAATAGACGAGGCAGGAGCGTGCGGCTGCAGGTCCTGACTTGTCATAACTTGTCCTAACACCCCCACAAACAGCCATCCCCCTTCTTCTGTTTTGCCCTACCGATTCGCAAAACTTATTGACTGCCTCTCGTATATATTATTTACATGACAAAATGTTCTACACTTTTAGAGGATTAATTACATGTGCATAATTATGTGCGTGCCAATATCAAGACTTCATAGGATTCCCCTTACATTCATTTGTGAGCCTTCATTGTTGATCCTAATCCACCTTTTAAATGGGGCACTACAGGTGCATACCTCCTCCAACGCTATTAAAACTCGCAATGTTAATGAAAGTGAATAAGTGATGCAAGATATAATCAACCCTACATTGGAGAAAGGCTCCCACCAACCTAACCTCCAAAGATTTTCATCGAAATCCATCGATAACTTCTTGCGATATCTCGAAGGCAAACGGATGATCACACATCCCCTGCCAAACTCTGTTTTCAAAAGTTTGTGCCTTTGGATTCAATCAAGCAGATTAAGCAGAAAAACTCCCTCAAAACCCTTTGTTCGAGGAAGTAAGCATACCAGGTTTTCCTTCTTTTATTTTAATGATTAAAAACAATTTAGTAGTTTCCTGTTGGAGAGGTAATTTTTTTAACGAATCTTCCTCGGAAATTCGATACTTCAAAGACCAAATTTTTTGCTATTTATCCCCTACTAGGAAAAAATCACGTCAAAGACAAAAATAATGACCCATTTCTTAAAACTTAAAGCGAAAGCAAACGAAAGCATCTTTCGCAGGAAGTGGGTCCTTATACGATCAATGCCCAACCGCTAAAGAATTTGGCAGCAAAAAAACAATCTTTTCTAAATTTCGATGAAGCCTTTATTTTCCTCATTAAGATGATTGATAAATGATTGTTTCAAAATCCCCAAAGAGAAACTGAAGATAAACAAATATATGGCGCAAAATATAGAAAAAAAGGCAACACAATAATCACACACACACCCACACACACACACACACACACACACACTGTAAATACACTGTTTTCCCCAATATCGAGTAAATTATTGTACAATGAAACCACTTTTTTTTAGCACAAAGTTTATTGAACCGGAATTAGTTTCGGTATGAAGTTTTCTATACCATCTTCAGTCGTTAAAGGCTGAAGATGGTATGGAAAACCTCATACCGAAACTAGTTCCGGTTCAATAAACTTTGTGCTAAAAAAAGTGGTTTTATTGATATATATATATATATATATATATATATATATATATATATATATATATATATATATATATATATATATATATATATATATATATACCGGGTGTTAAAAAAAATTGATATCATTTTGCAATCTAATAACTCTGCCAGTTCCCGTTCAAATGACCAGATTTTAACAGCATGTGTAGAAACAGGCCCAAAGTTATATTTTTAATGGTTTTATCTTTACAGGTATGGAAATGCCATTCACTGGTAGTGAAAAGGCGATTTGTTTGTTGGATTCTGTTCGAACAAGTCCGTGCAGCGTGCATTTGTGAGAGAGGTCTCTAAACAGTCACCAAAGGCAATGCAGATTTGGACATTGGACAGGGCACAAAAAATTCAAAGAGGAAAGCTGTCTGTTCAGGACAAAAGGATCTGCACGACCAATAACATCGGAAGAGACGGTCGAACGGGTTTGCCAAAAACTTTTGCCAAGCCCCAAGAAGTCCATAAGAAGAACAAGTCTGGAAACCCGGATTCCTCCAACCACAGTTTGGCGCGTCCTAAGGAAATGATTGCTAATGAAACCCTACAAGCTGCAGCTAGTTCAGGCCATAACGACAGATGACAAGCGAAAGCTGGACTACCGACTTGACGTGTGCCGTGTCTCAGACAGTGCGCATATTGACCATTTGTGAAATTGCTCATGGAATCCACATATCTTTGATTTTCTCATTTAAATTTGGAGGAATAGATCTTATGTTGCTTAACATTAAGCCTGTTTAGTTTCATTTGCCTTGACTATGTAGTTTATGTGATATTTACATCTCAAATGAGACAAATGGATCCCCCCAACTCGCGACAAGAAACGCTCGTATGAAGGCGGCCTGAGAGCTACATACCCCACGGCCGAACGCATCCGCCCAAATAGGCAGTCAATCTTTCACATATGCTGAAGTTTTATGCCCGTTCTCGCTGGGATCGCTCTTGCGGGGGGAGGGGCTACACTAAGCCTTTGGATTGATTGTTTATCATCATCACTCACGTAAAAGAAAATCCGGAGACTCAAGGATCGATCATGCTGAAAAGCACCTCGGAAGAAGAGTTTAATCCATGCTTTGTTCGTCCTTCTACAAATCGGTCCTTGGATATTTTAAACACCCTGTAGTCTATTTGGAGCTAATAAGGCTTACATTAGCACTTCTCTCCCTTATCTTTTTCACATATGATTTTAAGTTTATTCGTTAATTTACCTGATTACACTTTCTTTCACACATCCGGATACACCAAAATAAAAGCGAGGCAGAAGAGATATAGAGACTTCCCACCCCCTTTCACAATTTCTGATAGTTGGGGGCGCGGACCCTGCAAATGGATGTGAGGTGTTGCATGCTCATCCATACTGAAGCTGGTATCTGGTTCCAACGCTCAAGGTCAATCTGCAGCTATATAAATTAAAATCTCTTACATTTTCACTTCCCTCCCGTTTTCGCCACTTTCCTTACATATTTCTCTGTACAAACTTCCCGGTGTAAATAACCTCGTTGGTTGTCACTTCTCCGTTGTAAGAATAATGGTTAGCGGATCGAAGACACCCCTTTCCCCCTCCCCTTCATTTTTATTCAGTACCACTACACGGGACCTAAGAGGATAGAAAACACAGCTCAGATTTGACTGCACTGTAATCATCCTCGCCAGCAATTTCCTACGGACCAATGACTCCCGCAAATCGAGTAAAAGACTAAGAAGGTAAATATCCCTTCTTGAAGCAGAAGGCTAACTGAGTATTAAGAGGATCAAAGCTTGTCGGGAGCATTAGTATCATTTTAACAGTATTATAACTATTATTATCGTTATTATAATTGCTATTTGTATTCATTCCCCATTTACATAATGTAAAATTATTCATAAAATGCCATCTTTGTTATTCTAAAAATTTTCATTACATTATTTTGTTGCCAGAGAATGACATAAATCATGGTGTTGACGCAGCCAGTCACCGGTGTCAATACCGAAATGGCCACACATGGCAACCTCATGCCACTCGAGCTTATTTAGTGGCACTGAGAAAAGGTGCGAAATATATTGTGTTGTTCATCGCCTCGCCACTCGCTCGCTTCACACCAAGTGTCCGCCTCGAGTGTCAACCTCCACTCTCTCCATTCACGCGAGCTGCAACCACTCGACTTGAACAATCGAGAAAAGTTCTTGCCTTTTACTAAATAATATATTACATAATTGGAATGTGTTCATATAACCAACTGATCCAGTGTTAATGAAATGATTCTATTGCTTCCCTCTCATTTAACATCTAATCACTGGTTCTCAGTGGGGGTTCAGGCGAGAAGGAAGACTGATACCTGATAGATCTCTTCTCAGACTCCATCTGGGTTGGTGGCAACCACGACACACACAGTGAACGTCTACACGGTTTTAAACGCCGCCTTCAAAATGAATATATTTCATTTGACCTAATTTGTGGGTAACCCACTTACGAATTTTTTCTTTAGAGAAAATGCTCTAATATAAATTGTAAATTGTCCAAATGCACAAATGATGCGGGGGCGCCAAATCTCTTCCAGTAAAGGAGGAGAAAATGATCCTTTATGATCAGAATCGTAATGGAGGACTGGGTGAATTCCGTAACTTGGTCTCGTTGATCGTTTCAACTTAAAGGATTCGCATCTTTTTGCAGTTAGGCGATGATCGTGGGTCTGGAAAGTAAACAAAAACAAAACATAGGATCAGCGATACGTAATGGATTTTTTAGATCCCATTTATTCTAAAGAATTACTAAGTCTATCATTCTTTATTCTAATACCCATAAAAATACCAGGGGGGAGTTTTTTCAGTTCGGAGATGTACCTCGATGGATTCGGTCCAGGGAACTTCCAAATACGTCTTCCCCACCCTGTAAAATGGTACAAGAGGTTTGTTGAACTTGTCCCTATCAACTTCAATATGATTTTCCCCCTGACTTCTTTGTTTACATATTTTCACTGCCTCCAACTTCACCACTTTCTTTACACATCACTTACACTCTTTCTGCGGAGGATGCCTTTGTAGGTTTCACTTAAAAAATTATACTCATGTTTAAAGCCCACTTTCCTATTTCTCACGTTAGAGATTCCACTTACTTTTCAATAAGACACGAAAACGGCCTGTCGGAAAATAAAGAACTGTTGCTGATATCGGTGGACGGAAGCTTAATCTATTCGGCATCTCTCAGTGTAAAAGAACCAAATTCAAAAGGATGTTATAAGCCCCTTGACATTTGCCACGCTCCACTTCTCTTTTACACACCCGCGCCATCTTCATGTAACCCCACAAAGGGGGCAAATTTGTACTTTTCAGTACCTCTACTGTCTACATATTTGTCCCTGGAGGATTCAAATTGGCCCTGCTGGCCCTAGCATCCAGGGTTGATGATGTTTTCCCCTCTTATTATTTTCACTCTGCTTGTTTACACATTTTACTTGTTTTATTACTTCGTCTGTTCTTCCCCACTCGTTCTTTCCCAAACCCGGATACATTCTAAACGGGTAAAAAGGCTTAAACTCCTAACAAATAATCATTCAAGCATCCTCCTCCTACGATTCGTGCTTGGGATTTCAAATATAGGATTGTGTACAAAGAATTTCCCCATAAATAACATTTATTAAAGAAAAACAAAACATAATCAATCAGCATTGATAGAAAGTCCATATATGCACTACCTAGCCTATAAGTCTAGCGTCATATAAATAAACCGATTTGCCGTAGCCATGAATACCACTTGGCCTACGGATAAAGATATAAATATGGTAAATTGAATTTTCTTAGCTATAGATACCTCACAATTGCAAGAATACTTGCATTTATTCACTAGAGTTTCGTACATTATAGTGTACATACAGAGTTCCTGAGTTCCATGCATGCATTGCTTCTAGGACAACAGCTAAGAATACAAATAAGTCACTAGATGCCCATTTTAGTCCCCGGAATCATTAAGTATAAAATGTATATAAACAAATAGGGAAAAAATAGTCTGTAAGGGAAGCTAAAAGTAACTGTGGGAAGTGTAAAGTAATTTAGTGGGAACAATTGTTTTAGGTATCGAAGATGTGTGATGAATGAGAATGGTGTAGATGAGGCAGATTGCAACAGAAAGGTTTTGAAGTGTTGGAAAGTGTAAGAAGGTGATATGAACGTTAGGGAATGCTAATAGGTTGAGTGCGGAATGTGGCAAGAAACTGCATGAGAGTATGCTGGTGCCATTGTGAGTGTATAGGAGTGAGACTATAGTACTATATAAGAAGAGAAGCTGGACAGCGAGAAGAAGAGAGTTGTGCAAATGGACAATTTAAGAGGAATGTTTTGTGCGAGAAAGGTAGATAAAACAAGGAACGAGTAGGTAACAGGTTTATGTGGTATGAAGAAAGATGTGAGAGATTGTGACTAGGTGTTCCGAGGTAGCATGATTAGCCTTGTGAAGAGAATATACAAGATTGTTAGGGGGTGTGAATTGCAAGATTATAATATCGATATTGTTTTGGAGGTGATGTTCTGAACGCAATTCTGTGGCTGACGATTTTGGAGGGAGTTTTTTATGTATAAATTGTATATATTATTGATGTGTATTGTAGCTGCATGATATAGTTTACGAGAGGTCGTGATGTTGATGCCTTTTTAAGCAGTTCTGACACAATATTGTCGATTCAGTTTATGAGGCGCTGTTGAGTCGGATGACCTCTGATAGGCCCTTGAGGCTTTTATCATCCTTTGAATGATAAAAGCTAGATTATATAAATATTTGATTTGAGTGAGAAAGGCAAGACTGAGGGTTTCCTACAGGGTGGTCTGACAATCATGGGCAACATACCTTATTATATGTTTGTATATAAAAGACACACTAATATTGCCCAGGGACTTTGCGACCACCTCATACTCGTATGACAGGTGTACACGGAAGGTATTTTTGAGGAGGATGAACTTAAGACCTTTAGCTAATGGGTGTACCCTGCCTGGCCGAGAGGCCTCACTACAATGCACCCTATCCCTACGAAATGGACCGATAAAGGGACAAGTGGATGATATTGTATATGGGAAGTGTACAAGGAAGAGAGGTGGTTGTGATGGGGCGAGGTTAAGATCTTATGTGGATGAACACTGACTACCCAAGATGCTGCAGCACAGAGCTCCCCATCAGATCAAGGATAAACCATGTTAAGGAAAGAATGATGGGAGAAGAACAGACGAAGTAATATAAAAAAGTAAAAAGTGAAAACAATAGTGGTAATGCTACTGCAGATAGCGCTCCACCTGATACATGATGGGTCATGAGTGGAGGCGATGCTACAACAAAGAAGACCCCATCATTATAAATGGTCCCTTAGGCATGAAAACGAAATCATGGGTAGCGTTGTGTTTGAAAGGATTAAGAGGGGGTGGGAGAGGGTTGGCATTTTTTTATGTAATGGTGATGTGGTAAACATTTATCGGATAGAAGAGGTTAGAGTGAAGTATTCCTATACAACTCGATCAATTTAATATGCATTACAATGACCGAGTGTTTGGCAAATTGTTCAGCTGCTGCTTCCTCAACTCGTTGAGTGGGTAGGGGGATTAAGGTGGCAGTTCTCGCATTAACTTAATAAAAGCAAAAAATAAAAGGCAACAAGACGATTTTGAGAGAAATTTACAGATTTTGCAGTATCTTTCAATTTCCTACTTTAACTCCTTACTTTTCTCTCACTTATACACCCTGAACCACACTAATAGCTTGGTAGAGAAAGTTAGGATTTCTTGGTTCTCTTTCAATCAATTTTGATGAAACTCTTTCCATCTGATCTGCACAATATGGCAACGCTAAAAGTTTCATTATGATGTGTTACGTCCTTCAATTTTTATTTAGGATTCGTAGTTTTTGAGTTAACCATGCTAATAAAATCTATCATCTTTAAGAAAAGTAAGACGTCGCAGAGGCATCAACAATGAAGAAAATTCTTTCATCATCAAGGAAAATGCTGAACACACCGCTGTTCATGTTATTGTGGATTGTTAGTTCTTCATGTGGATACAGTTACACGATTTCTGAAGAGCCCTTCGCTAAGGAAGAAGTGATCCGATTGTGGGACCTCCAAGACTGTAACAGCTAGAAATTTGAGGAATATTGCCCGCCAGTTACGTGGGGAACACGAATAATCAAACAAAGTCATTTTCACTACTACTGGTCATCCATATGTACCGAAGACAACCAGGGACCATGGCTTTCGTGCTAGGTCCCCTGAAACTGCCTCCTTTTATTCCCCTTCGAAAGACTTTGAGGTTTTAATGGGCCCGGAAGTACATGACGTTTGACATGAGTTGCGTTATTTTGACTGACGAGACCAGGGCAACCCTTAACAGACCTGACGATAGAGCAAATGGCTGGATCTATTTCGGAGATGAGCGTCACTAACGTTTGCGACGTCAACAGCAGGTAGATCATATTGTGGGCAAGTATAACTGGACACAGACCTGTTAGATCAGTAAGGGTGCGTGATGGGGGTTAAAGTGACCACAGACGCCTATTGCAATCACTTCTAAGGACTCTAGTTTTCATGCATAACAACGCTCCATTCTACTCTGCCAGGGCCATCCAAGCCTTCCTAGGCTTTTACAGCATACAAGGTGACAAGATGATGGTGTGGCTGCCAGTCGAACCGGATTTCAACCCAATCTAAAATTTGTGGAACATCATTAAACAAGATTTTTATGTCAATGGACTTCAATTATCGTCTAAAGAAGTCTTATAGGCTACTATTGAAGCTTCAGAAGAGGTAATTCAACCTGATACTAATAAGAAATTGACAGATTCCATGCGTGGTAGAGTTTTTGAAGTCATCCGTCGAAATGGCGCTCTTGTACGCAAATAATTCATTATCGCCATCAACCGTGTAGTATAATTATGGTTTTCTGTTAAATATATACGCAAGGTATGCTTAATGTGTAAATTATCCTTCATTTTCTCCAAAATATGTCTATGTCTGTGGTTCCCAAAGCCATGGTCGTGACCCAAATGAGAGTCGCAAGGGTGCTCCTGAGGGTCGCAGGATGTCTACAAAAAAAAGAGAGAGAGAGAGAAATATTAGAAGTAAAAATAGCTCAAACATAATCATTAACATCATAATTGTCGAATATAAATATTCCTCCAAAATGGGCCAGGAAAATAGTTGTGAATAATAAAGTACGATAAATGAAGTTAGATCAAAACATTACAAGTATGATCACGTCCAATACTTGTACTGTACAATAAGGCGGCTGGACTCATCTGTTTATTCAGAATCTTCAGTTCCGATATAGCTGTGTTGGTGGATGGATGTGCGAATCAAGTAAGTTTTATTTGCATGTTACTTTTTCATTTACTGGGATTGTTAAGCTAATTCACGAGTAGAATATTTAATAGTCTAATATAGAGGAAACAGCATAAGCTTGGGAATTTTCACTCATAAAGTAAACTTGCTTAAATATAAGGTTATTGTATGACTGGTGTGATAAGGGTTTGAAATTTATACTTGTGTTTTACGTGTTAAGTAATTAACATTGAGCATGGGGGTGAGCGTTTATGTCACTTTATGAATAAGTAATTTAGAACAATGTATAGTGCAAAAAAAATAATATATATATATATATATATATATATATATATATATATATATATATATATATATATATATATATATATAACATACTCATTTCAGATATGAATTCCAGAGGGAACAATGGCCCAGGAACAAGGAGGCAGTTTCAGGGAAGCTAACACGGAAGCCATGGTCTCTGGGGTACGATCCTTGGTGGCCTTCGGTACATGGGGACGACCAGCGGTAGGGAAAATGACTTTGTTTAGGGGGTTGCAGAGAGAATCGCAGCCGACGAAAATTTTGTGAAGGAAATCATTTTCAGTGACGATGCCTACTTCCAATTGAGTGGATTTGTCAATAAACAGGACAGCCGGATTTGGGAAATGAAAATCCTCGAATAATGCAAGAGCGTGAAATGTATCCACTGAAAGCGACTCTGTGGTGTGGTTTTGGAGCGGGCGTAGTGCTTGGGCCGTTCTTCTTTGAAAATGATGAGGGGAATGCAGTTACCATTAATGGAAGCCGTTACCGAGACATGATATCCACTCAGTTATGGCTGAATTTGGAAGATGCGGAGATTGACAACCTCTAGTTTCAGCAGGATGGATTGACCTGCCACATTTCGCGCCAAACGCTTGCATTACTCCACGAAAATTTTCTGCAACGAGTGATATCCTTGCATGGTAACAAGGAATGGCCACCAAGGTACTGCGATCGTACCCCTTGTGATTTCTCCTTGTCGGGGTATTTGAAATCACGCACAATTTCTGAACTCAAGTCTGAAATCAGGCGTGTGATTGGAGGCATCGAGTCACAGATCTGTGAGAGAGTTATCGGAAACTTCAAGGAGTGTATAAATGTATGTAGACTCAGTGCAGGTGGAAATATGTCCGACATTGTGTTTCATACCTAAACGAGGACATAACTCATTAGAAACATACAGAATATAACCATGTTTATTAAAATTCGTTTTAATTATTCACCTTTAAAATTCGGCGCCCTTTATTGAACACCCTTTAGTTGCCAGTCAAAAGTTTATTTATCTTTGGTTGAGTATGAAGTTTTGCCTCCAATTATCTTCACTCAATATTATATTATATATTTATTAATTAGTAACTTATAGCAAAATTTAGTAAACTTCATTCAATTGGATAAAACTAAAATAATACTGAAATAATATTTCATCCCTGAGGGTCGCCAGGCCAAAATCAATTTGTGTTCGGGGTCACGACAAAAAAGGTTTGGGAAACGCTGATCTAGATGATTTACTTTCATGGTCCACCCAAGAAAGGACGAATCTGAAATAAAATTGAAGGACGTAACACAACATAATGAAAACATATCATTAGTGTTGTCATATTGTGCAGATCAGCTGGGAAAAGTTTCATCATATTTGATTCACAGAGAAGGGAAAAATCTTAAATTTCCTTACCAAGCTATTAGCGTGGTTCAGGGTATACTTTTACATCTCTCATTTTCCGACTTAATATAGCATTCATCGCTGTTTTATCAGAGAATCCCTTACCTTGGGGAGGGGGCAGTCGTTCTCGTGAGTGCCACTCCTAAGAAGAACCAGCTGGTTGGGGAGGAGGAGGGCGAGACTTGAAGGCCGAGGTCATCTCGATGGTAGCGTAGTTTGGTTGGCAGGAAGTAGGTGATACCATACGGCTTCCAGGGTTACCTGCAATTATGTCTAAGGGGAGCATTGTCAAATTAAGCGAAACGAACGAGGGCAAACCAGCCCGAAAGTTTTGAGAGAGAATAGCATATTTTTAGTGGCAAAGTGAAAATGGATGGAATACAAAGATTCAAGGACCTGCTGACCCTGACCGCCGTCCCCTATTAATTGGGAGTCCCCTTATGCAGAAGAAAAGAGATCTAGAATCTTAAAACTGAGTCTCGAAAGAGTCTATGCCCCCGCTTTTCCTAATTACAAGGGTTTAGGGGGTATGAGCATTCCTTAAGGTTTATACTAACAGTTTCTTTGTTATGTGGGTATCGTACCCTGGCAGAAATACTCCATTTGATGGGCCTTGAGCAGGCGAGAGATCGAACATCGATTTTACTCGGACCATCTCTTCTCAGCTGTCGCAGCCACAACCATCCTACAGCTAACAGCTGTGGGATTCAAAGATTTTAAGAACAGGTTCTCTCACTAAACGTCTCACTAAAAACAGGCTCTCTCACTACAGGTCTCACTAAAAACAGGTTCTATCACTACAGGTCTCACTAAAAACGTTCTATCACTACAAGTCTCACTGAAAACAGGTTATATCACTACAGGTCTCACTATAAAAAGGCCCTCTCACTACAGGTCTCACTAACAACAGGTTCTCGCACTACAGGTCTCACTAAAAACAGGTCCTCTTAATACAGATCTCACTAAAAACAGGCTCTCTCACTACAGGTCTCAATAACAACAGGCTCTCTCGCTACAGGTCCCACTAACACCAGGTTCTCTCACTATAGGTCTCAATAACAACAGGCTCTCTCACTACAGGTCTCACTAACACCAGGTTCTCTCACTATAGGTCTAGCTAACAACAGGTTCTCTCACTACAGGTCTCACTAACAACAGGTTCTCTCACTACAGGTCTAGCTAACAACAGGTTCTCTCACTACAGGTCTCACTAACAACAGGTTATCTCGCTACAGGTCTCACTAACAACAGGTTCTCTCACTACAGGTCTCACTAACAACAGGTTCTCTCATTACAGATCAGACTAAAACAGGTTCCCTCACTGCAGGTCTCACTAAAAACAGGTTCTCTCACTACAGGTCTCACTACCAATAGGTTCTCTCACTACAATTCTCACTAACAACAGGTTCTCTCACTATCAGTCTCTAGCAGAAAACCATGTTGGCTGACGCGATGTAGGTGCAAAAGTTGATCTTTGGGTTGTTACATGCAGGGGAAATTATTAATTTTAGTTTTATTCCCACCTTCAAAAAGGATTGAGAACCCTTCATTGAAGCTAACAATCGGTTCTCTGGATTAGTGAAATTCCAAGAACAGGTTCTTACGAACCAATGGGAGCCGGCTGAATCCCATTACTGCTTATAGACCAACCCGGCCCAAATGCCTACAAGAGGAACTGCGGCTATATATCTTCCACGCGTTTTATTTCATCCATCTTCACCACTTTATGTACAGAGCTCTCCCTACAAACCTTTTACGAGCACTGCCATCGGTGGTTTTTGCTCTTAATTAGAGCTCTCGTTAACCACACCAGGAGTATACGCAACTTCTGGCCCATTAGGTGGCAGTGATCTTGTCCTTTCCCATTGATGGAAAACACCGCTTCAGATCTTAGCGAATAAATGAATGAAGAGAATGGAAAGAAGAATGGAAGGATGTCTGTGTGATGCACAATGATCAAGTAGTTGGAATGGAAAATGAACGGAAATAAGTTAAGAGGGAATAGGAAAAGTTGAAAAGTCGTAGCTAGACACCGATGGCACGTGTTTTTGTGTTTCGTGATAATTGTGTTGTGTTAGTCTGAAGCGGCGGGAAGAAGTGGGCGGGAAGAGGGGGCGCCAGTAGGAAACGCGACACACATGACGCTGCTAGCTCAGTTATAGATAGATATTGGCTGTGGTTGGTCTAGGGCTGGTGGGTATCTTAGTGCCAGCGAAGCGTGTTGTCTGGTATTTATTTGGTCGTGCTTTCTGTATTATGTTGTGAACGATGATCACAACCGCATGAGCGGATTGGCCTCTATTGAAACCATATTGGCAGGGTGAAAACCAGTCGCTCTCCTCCAGAAAATCCTATTTTGCCTAGATGCTCTTATAGTGCAATATGCCTATAGTTGTTTGCGTGTTTCTAGTTTTTGTGTTGTTTATGTAGTAGTATGTTGTGCTATGTGTTAAAAAGTCGTGGGGAATGTCCAGAGGCGATTAAGGGGTTGAATAAGTGTGAGGGAATAGATATTCTCCCCCCCCACCTCACAAGTGAGCCTCTGGTCATTAACCACAGAGTCCTGCCAGTGTAGACGCCGTAGCCTTACCACTTAACCACCTCCCTCTCGCCCCTCGTCTCGAAAAAAAGCTGAACGGCCGGCCTAGACCACATAATGCAATAATCAGTTCAGGTCGGCTCCGAGACCCTAACATCGGTTACAACAGCAAAACTTCTCCTAAGAGGTGATATTCAATTTCACCGAATAGGCGAAATTAGAGGAGCGTCGCCCTAAAGCCAGAAGGTCCCTCCGGGCCAGCTGTACGACGCCCTGAGAAAAACCGTTAGTGGAGGAGACTTCATGCGGCATTTCCACGCATCTCCCCTCCTGCCCCTACCCCAGTGGGGTGGCAACGTATAAAAACAAATATCTGTGGAAAAACGAGGTAGATTACGTTAGTCAGCAAGGCGACGAAGTCCCCGGCAAGAGGCCGGGCTACCAACAGAAGGGACTAAGAAGAACCTTATCCTCGAGCTAGTTCCTGGTGATCACACCGAACTTTAAGTTAACTTGATTAAAGAATCAAGTTCAATTTACTCTCGTCAGAGAACCCCTCCCCTATCCTGGTGTATCCCAAAGCACCGAGATAGTCCTCTCCCTTGAGGAATACTGGAACTAAGAAGAAGCTCATCCTCGAGCTAGTTCCTGGTGGCCACACCGAACGTAAGTTAACTTGATTTAAGAAGCAAGTTCAACTTACTCTCGTCATAGAAACCCCCTTATCCTGGTGTATCCCAAGACACAGAGATAGTCTTCGCCCTTGAGGAACACCCCAAGTGAACTCCATTGATCACTCTCCTGAGTCAAAGGATTTAAGCATTGACTTATCGCTAGCCAGTGCGAATTATTCCACAGAGTAATCTGAAGAGAAGAAAGAAACATTCTTTCACTGTCCCGGGGTGATATCATTTCCGACCGAAGACGTGTGGTTCCCCATCTGCCACACGCGCCAAAGTCCTCTGTGGCTTTAAAGCTATTTCTCCTGTACCAACACATCTGGTCAGGCGTCACGCGTCATCCCAGCAACAACATTCCTAGGTGACGTAACCATTGAGTTCAAGGTCAGACTCAAACCCAATTCTAGTAGGAAGCTATAAAGGTATTTAAACCCCGGTATCCATTTCAGTAAAGTCCGTTTGCATTTTTTTTATTAAAGTGTGCTGTGGGTCAACCATCACTATAATTTCAAGTATGTCATTCTAGAAAGCCTCACTTAAATTCATTGAATTCATTTCTGTGTAGTTAAGGTGTCAATTTCGTTGGTTCATGTTTTGTTTTTTTTTAATTAAAGTTTTAGGATTTTTTTACAATATTTTATTCAATTCTCGAAACGCTCTTAGAGATAAAACGTAATCTCGGAGTTTTGACGTACGTAAACAACCCATACGTACGAACCCCAGCCATCACTCGGTCCTTCCTATACCACGACAGTAAGTGTAGGGAAAATGTTTTCTGAGAGGTGGTGTATTATTGTGGCTGGGAGGCTGGAAGGGGCGTGAACGCGTTTTGTTGTACTTTTGATGTAGTGTTTTGTTTCCTCGACGGTGGTAGGGGTAGTTAATGTAGTACAGTTATACAAGACACTTATCGCATCAGGGGACGGGCACAACTCACCAGCGTTGAACTGTCACCATTCTCGGATTTTTTTAGAGTGCTCTTGCACGTATGGTTTGGGTGCGTTGTGAGTATGCGTTACGGGTGTACAAGTTACGTTCGATACTTATGTTGTTCATGAGTGCGTTATAGTAGTCGTCTAGGTGTAAAGGGTCGGTGTCCTGAAGATTGAGGTTATGTGGACCATTAGTGTTTTTTCTCGTGCACTCCTCCCAGTTTGTGCTAGTGTATTCGTAGAGTAGTGGTGTGCGAAGTAGGATAGGTGAAGAGGATAGTAGGACACATACAGGGATAGGGTCAGATAGTACGTGGGGACTTTGGGCTATTTGGGTGTTGAATTGTGTGGCGTCGTCATTGCCCCGCAATGGCCGAAGAATGTGACGAAGATCTTGCCGATGTGTTCGCAGCGTAATCTCCGAAAGACACCGACCAGATACCTTCCCGCATCATTATTGGTGTTGGGAGGTAGTGTAGGATGATGTGCATTTAGGTTTCCAACAAAGTAGAGTGGAAGGTTGTGGTTTGATAGAGCCTGGAGTGGGACGTGTATGTTTAGCTGTTGTCATGGTGGGCTGTAATGGGTAGCCACTAGAATAAGGCAAGTGCGGGCAAGAAAGGAATCGTCTTGCGTGTTTATAAGAGTGTGGTGTATAGAGCGCTTAATAATGATCGCTGATCCCAGTTGCAGCGCCTGTTGAGTAATTTAGGTGTGGTAGCTTGCGATGTGAGGTGTTTTATTGGGAGGGTTTAGACTGGTGGAGTTCAAGAGTATGGCTAAGGTCTTTTAGTATTGAGTACCCAGTTTGAGACTGTGTGGCGAACACCGTGCCAACTGCGTACATTTAGCTGTGTCACACTAAGCCGGCCTATGGCCGGAAACGGAGTGCGCGTATAATGGTGTTGGACTGAGCACCGTTGCTCTCCTTAATCTCTTGTCATTACACCGAGAGAAGGGAGGGTGATGCGGTGTCCTTCACGCGTGTTGGTGGGGAAAGAGTGGAGAAAGACAAGGAGGGTGTGGGTATTATGAGATTTGGGGAGTTGGATAGCGAATGTTTTAGTGAGTTGAGATGAGGTGGCCTGAGCGAGGATAAGTTTTTTGATAGGAGGGAGAGTGGGGGCAGTGAAAGGACAGGTGGAGATGGTGAAATTAGGGGAAGGGGTTAGTTGAAGGAGATGTGGGGATAGTAAAAGGTGAGGTGAGGAGAGTGGAAGAGGGGCGGGGACGGTGGGATGGGGGGGTTGGGGACAGTGGAAGGAGTTGGACTGTCTCTCATAAGAGAGTGTTATGACCGTCTAGTTTATGTTGTGGTTGTAATATACGTCTTGAATAGCCTCGTCGCCGTACACATATTTGAGTTCGGTGAGGAATTTGGGGTCGTAAATTCCAGCCAGAGATGGATAGTACGTCTTATGCGCACTTCAATGACACTTGGTGATGGTATCTGGCAGTGTGGCGTGATAATGTTTTCTGCCATAGCATCTTTCGCAAGTGTGTGAAGTGGTTGGGCATCAATATACGACCTGAAAATGAGTGTCTGTCAAGTATGTGTTTATGATGGGGTTGTCGAGTGTGTTTGATAGTTTCAGTGTTTCTGCGCATGGAAGTGTACACTGTTTTTTGTGTGTGTTAAAGACGTAGGGTTGTTTCGCCACCCATAGTGTAGAGGGGGTTGCGTGTGTATATGGAGATTAAACTTAGGAAGTAAGTGAGAAAAAAAAAACCCGCCACTGTCTGCCCCATTGAACAGCGACTACAATGGATGAGTATGCACCTGGATGGGCTCCTCAAGAGGGTGTCAAAGCAGAGAGGAATAAATGAGAGGTGAACGCCGAATCAACAACCCCCATCCGAAGGTGCCGCCCCTCGACGGGTTCGTTTTTTTTTTGTTTTCCTTCCTCAGGCTGCCTGGCTGGACATCCCCGAGCCATTAAGAAAGGCCATGGCATAGACCGGGCTTTCCCAAAAGGCCACCACGAATTGAATGTATATTATGTTGTTGTCGTGTGTGGTTGTGTGCAATGCAGTTTTATACTATGTGTTTGATGTTATGTATGATATTGCGTGGCAGCCTGGAATCATTTAGCCTCTTCTGATAGCTCAGAAGGGCTGGGTGGTCTCCACTCCGCAGCCTAGCCAGGTGGACTCTGTCTTTACGGGTAGGAAAGATTCGGAAGGGTGGATTTCACGGGACCTAGCATGCAGCCGAGTGTTGTTTTTGAGTGATTGTTGGATTGAGAGTAGTGATTTGTGCGTGTATATGTTTCTAGATGCTGGCTTGTGGTGGGCAAGGTGGAAGTGATAAGATTATTTGTGTATAATATCGTGTATTAGGTGTTAATTTAATGTCCCTCGGAATGTGTTAGCGTCCTGACATGTAGTGTAGTGGGTATGTAGGGGCTGCGGCAAGTATTTGTGCGCCTCTCATGTCCAGGTGGTCCTTGATTTTAAGGACTTTGGTTTCGTGGTGTAGGTGGTATGTGGGTGTAGTAGCTGTGCAGGCAGTAATGATTATTAGGGCCTTGTTTTGTATAGTTAGCATTGTGTTGTGGCGTCTCTTAGAGAAGATATAGGCCCAGGCAGGGCTTGCATAATCCATTACTGAGCGTATATATTGTTGGCATTTTGTGGTTGTAGTTTCTTTGTTGTGTCCGAATTTTGTACTAGCAAGAGATCTGAACGCGTTTAGTCTTGGTCATACCTTTTTAATGCTTGTGATGTGTTGTTTGAATACTATTGATGTATTGTATGTTTCTCCAAGTATTTTTTTGTGTGGTATGGGGGTGTTGTTTATGGTGAGATTATGTGTAGTTATGTTGTGCTGTCCAATTAGTGAGGGGGGTCGGTGTAGATTTGGCTGGAGCTATCTTAAGTGTTTGTGGCGAACCATGAGTGAAGCGTTTTTAGGTAGTGTTGAAGAAGTTGGGTGGCTGTGTCTGCGTTTTGGTGTGTACATGTATTTGTTATATCGTCTGCATAAGAATCTATGTTTATCTGGGGAGCGTGGGGTGCCGGTATGTACAGGTTGAATAGAGTTTGTGAAAGCACGGATCACTATGGTATACCGTTTGTGAAATTTCTAATGTGTGAAGACTGGTCAGCAAATGACACGTGGGCATATCTACCTGCCAGATAATTCATCAGCTATCTTTTTGTGTTGGTGTACATGTTCGGTTGTATATTTTGTTTGTGAGGTTGTGGCTAGGAATGACCTCAAAAACTTTTGGTAGTAAGGATTGTTCTGTGTGGGGGTCTAGTTGAGTTGATACCTTTAAAGATTCTCTTTGTGAGGTTTGTGAGGTAACTGTTTGTTGAGTGTAGTGGTCTGAAACCGTGTTGTGAGGGTGTGGTGTAATTAAGTTTAGGGTGACATAGTGCAGAGGAGCGTGATTTGCCAGTGAGAAGAAGGAAGTGTGGGGTCTTTTTAGGGTTTGGGGATTGTGATGATTTTACCATGTTTCCAGATGCTGGGTAATGTATTGTGTGAGTAGCTGTAGTTTGCTTTGTTGCGAGTGCTTGTATGCCTTATGGTCTGAGGTGTTTGAGGTTTATGTTGCCGATATTGTCGGGCCACAGGTGGATGAGTGTTTGAGGTTATTGATAATGTGGTTCGTCTGTCGGTTTGTGAGGGGTGCATAGTCTGGGAGTCTGGGTCAGTGAGGTAGAATTGCCTGCGTCGAAAGACTTGGAAATCGTCAATGTGTAGTGCAAAGTAACTGAAGGATGAAGGTGTTTTTTTGTTTGAGGGCATGATGTTTCTATTTGATTGCACAATATAACTGCTGGAAAGTGTGATGCTGTTTAGTGTTTTGTCATGTTTGCTGGTGTTTCTTTTGTGGTCAAGAGTGTTGATATGCGCCAGTTTAGTGTTTCTGCTCTAATATGTTGTTTAGTGATTATATCTGGAGTACAATGTCTTGTGTGGGGGAGTTATGCTTCAGTGTATAAAGTTGTCTGATAAGGCTAG
Source organism: Ceratothoa steindachneri (assembly GCA_963969495.1). Classification (NCBI taxonomy): domain Eukaryota; kingdom Metazoa; phylum Arthropoda; class Malacostraca; order Isopoda; family Cymothoidae; genus Ceratothoa; species Ceratothoa steindachneri. Next base: position 133,777,216 of record OZ018321.1, on the reverse strand, counting down.
GAATTTTAGGTGTGAAGTTGGGGCTGTGTGTTTGTTGTTTTGGTGGTCGTGATGATTGCTAAGTGGTCAGAACTGAGGGTTTTGAGCAATTACTAGGAGGGCGAGTTTGGGGGATCAAAAGGTGATGTCCGGTGATGATGGGAGTTTGTAGGCCTGGTGAGGGATATGGGTATGTTGATGAGGATGAAAAGTTTGTATGTTTGGTCGAGGATCACCTAGAGTAGATACCATTGTTAAAACACTCACCAAGAGTAGATATCAGTGGTAAAAATCTCACTAGGATTATAGACCAGGGGTAAGAATCTTAACGAGTAGATATCATTGATAAAAAACTCACAAAGGCTAGATGGCAGGGGTAAAAACCTTATCAAGATTATATACTAGTGGTAAAAAACTCACAATAGTATATATCATTTGTAAAAAAAAACCCGCTTACCAAAAGTGTCAATCAGGGGAGTAGCACCCATAAAACCCTCTTACAAAGAATGTAGCTCATTTTTAAATCCCTTTACCAAGAATGCAGCTCAATGGTAAACTTCCTACCGAGTTATTATTTTATTCCGTTGGACAAAAGTAGGATGGTTACCGTTGCTTTGAATCATCTGTATAGGAGGGACCAAAATGGGTGGTACCCCTTGAAGGAGGAGTTTTATGGTGATCAGAGAAGTTATGAAATCGTGTGTTGCAGTTTCAGAAGTTTGAGTGCTAGAGTCGCACTTGCTTGAGATGTAGCCCATTTTAGGAAAGGTCACCCCTAATACGTGTAGTACGAGGCATGACCTTGCAATCCTGCCAAAATGTGAGAGAGCAAAGAAACCAGTACACTTTAGAATGGACAGAAGGATTTTTTCATTTCATAAGAGAAACACATACACTCACTCTCTCTACTTATTTATTTATCTTATTCGTGCAGGTGTTCTTCCAATTAATGGCTTCACCTTTTTAACTTCCCTTTTTATTAATTCTACCCTTTAAAAATATGTGCAGCTCTAGACCATCCTGACCCCTTCCCCGTCGGCTAACTCACCCTATGCGTTTTCATCTATTCCTCGTCCTCAGGTTTGATTTCCTTCGCATTTATAACAAAAAAGGAGGTAAAACAACAATGAGCCTTTCCTATCTAACTTGGTCTCTCACAGCTGACACTTCCACATACCTTTAGGGAGGGTTTCGGTGCTATCGTAGTCGCTGTAGAAGAGGCAGCCAGGACAGCGAAAGCAGCAAATAGCGCAGGTTATGACAAACCCCAACCCAACCACAACTAAGGAAATGGTCGTCACAAAACTGCGAAGAGAAGTGTCGAGTTAGGCTGGCAACCAAACGTGTTACGAATACAAGTACAAAATGCGGCTGCTATTGTAAGTTGAATTGTAATGGACGCAAAAGTTTTATAATGAAACTTATTCGCTTGCTATTTTATTTTAAATAGCGACCATCTGGTGACTGTCACTATGGACATAAGTGGTTGAAACAGAAATTTAGCTTAAGATTATGCTAATTTAGGTCAGATTAGGTTAGTATTTTGCTTTAAAGCAACAACAGCAACAAACGAGCCCAACATAAATAGGTAATTTTAAAGGAGTATCAAGGAATAACCAGGAAAGAAGGTACCCTAGAAGAACTTACGGTCCATTCAATCAGGGTACCTTTGGACTAACAGTCGAGCGGGCACATCTCTGCTCAAATGCTTTACGTCCTTTCACGGCCATTTTTCAAGACCCTGTCTAGTCTTGACTTTGAACTGGTCAACATATTCACTGTTGACAACTTCTACTGGAAGTGCACTCCAGCTACCGCAGATACTGAAAGTGAAAAGTTTTCCAAACAAATCGCGGTTGTAACGCTTCAGTTCAAGTTTAAAGCCGTGATTTCTTGTTCTGCTCTCAACAAGTGTGAAAATATCCCTGTAGTCAACATTGTCGAACTCTCGAAGTATTTTGAAAACTTCGATGAGCTGACCACGCAGTCTACGGGTTTCCATCGAGAACAGATCTAATTCCCTTAATCTATCTCCATTACTTTTATTTATAATAGAGGGAATCAGTTTGGATGCCCTGGCTTGCACGCGTTCCAATCTCGCGATATCCTTTCGAAATGAAGGACTATAAAATTGTACGGCATATTCCAGGTACGGTCGGACAAGTGAGTTGTATAAACACAGTATACTCTCCTTGTTCCGATATCCAAACTGGCGCTTTATGTAGCCTATCATCCTTTGGGCCTTTTTCTCCGCCTCAGTGCACTGTTTTGAGAACTTGAGGTCACTAGTGATTGTTACACCCAAGGCTTTCTCAGTGTCGGTGGATTCAAGAGCAGTGCCCTTAAGAATAGACTGAGATTGGGGGTTTCGGTGGCCGATATGCATCACTTTGCATTTGCTCACGTTGAAAGGCATTTGCCACGTGTCCGACCACTCTCCAATCTTCCGAAGATCTTCCTGCAGGCGAGCAGTATTTCCATCCTTTGCAACGTTCATACCAAGCTTGGTATCATCGGCAAATTTGGAAATCTTAGGCAACCATGTCACCGTCCATGTCGTTGACGTAGATGATTAGTAGTGGTCCCATAACAGAACCTTGAGGCACCCCGCTAGTAACGGGCACCCACTCAGAAGCCTGTCCATTCACCACCACCCGTTGCCGTCTGCCACTTAGCCAGTTCTCTATCCAACCGGCTACTTTTTCGTCTATGCCCAGCGCTCGCACTTTCCGGGGAAGGCGGCGGTGTGGTACCTTATCAAAGGTTTTCTGAAAGTCTAAGCAGACCACATCCACCGCCTTGTTCCGATCGTGCTCACTGAAGACGAAGTGGAAGAATTCCACAATGTTCGTCAGGGATGACCGTTGCCTTCGGAAGCCGTGCTGGGAACTCCTCAGTAGCAGGATTGACTCTAAATGCAAAGTCATTTTGTCCACCATCATGCTTTCCATGAGTTTACCGACTATCGAAGTCAGACTGATAGGTCGGTAGTTTGACGGCTGGAGTCACCTCCGCTTCTCGCTAGTCTCTAAGAACGCATTCAGTTCGGATTGACATGTTGAAGATTGCGCTCAGGTGACATGACACTTCATCGCGCATTTCTTTCAACACTTTAGGTAGAAACCCATCTGGGCCAAGTGACCTATTCGTCATTAGGTCACTGATCTTCTTTTCTATTTCTCCTTCGGTGAAGTCCATATCCTCCAACTTTTCCCCCGAGTAGGAACTCGTTAGCTGGGGGATAGGACCACACTCTTGAGTAAACACTGAAGAGAAGTAGCCGTTGAGGAGGTTAGCATTTTCTGCATCTGAGTGCTTTAATGTCCCCTCCTCATTCCTTAAAGGGCCAATCGTTCGACGAATTGGTTTACGGCTGTTTACATATCCAAAAAACTCCTTGGGATTCTCTTTACAGAGTCTCGCCACTCGGAGTTCCTCAGACCGCTTAGCCGCCCTTATGCTGGACTTCACTCTCCTGGATAGCCTCCGGTATTCGTCAAAGTCACCCGAAATCTTCGATTGCCGGTACACATTTCTCTTCTCCCTAAGCAGTTAGCCGATATCTCGATTAAACTACTTTGGTTGAAAAGAAGACCGACGGGCACATTTCAGATGGATGAAACGCGATTGAAGACTCATGAATGTGGTTTTGAAACTGTTCCACGAGTCTTCAACAGGATCGATTACTTCTAGCCTCGCGTCAGTCAGTCCAGCACGAAAACCTGCAAAGTCTGCTCTACTTAAATCAAGTTTCCTCGATTTACTAGTTGCAGGCCTTGCCTGGGGGACTTTGACTACAAATCTAATTAGTCGGTGGTCACTGCCACTGAACTCTTCGTCAACAGAGAGGTCCTCAACGATGTTATCTTCAGAGGTGAAAACCAAGTCGAGGATATTGTCTCCTCTCGTTGGCTTTCTCACCCATTGAGTGAGGAACTCGTTGTTCGCGAACTCCAGGAGTAGTGCATTCTAGCCTGTTTTTTGTTTTGTTTTTTGCTAGATCTTAGCTTTTTTTAGGTTTTTAAACCCTTTTCAACTTGAGTAATCATATTTAACTTATATAAACTAATTTAACCTAAAAACTAACTTGAAAAAAAGCTAAAACCGGCTAAAATATAGCAAAAAAACCCTGCTAAAATATCGCGTGCCGCTTTTCTTGAAAATTACGCGTAAAAAACAGCAACTAAGATTAAAACAAGGAGAAAAACAAAACAAAAAACAACATGCTCCATTGTTGGAGGGAGGCTCGCCTTCTCCAGGTTTCTGCCCATGCGCCAAACAGCCACCAAATAGCCAACCACCTATAAAAAAGTCCACTAGTCCACAATCCGGAGTACACGAACGCATTCCGAGTACAAATGACAAGCGGTAGGGACCTGCTCTTCGCTGTACCGAGACAAGTAACTTGCACGAAGATGCCCAGAATGACACTCAACAAGAATGTGGCGGAAAGTCGAGGGACGGCACATTCGTCACTGTAAGAAGCAAGGAAGCGCTCCCTCAAATATCTGAGCGTCACGGATAACGCGAACATGGGGATGCAGAGATTCCAATGCCAAGAAAGCTTCGTTTCTTTTCTTTAAATGCCTCTCTGGCAACTGTAACCAAAAATAATAACTAGCTGTAATCAGTAATCATTTTAGCCTATCAATAGGCTTTATTAAAAACATAAAAAACAAAGAACCAAAAAACCTAAAGCGAGCAAAGACCAAGAAGAAAAAAACAGAAGACGGCATGATCCAGCGTCGGGAAGAGCTTCGCCTCCCCAGCATGCAGCTAACATCACAAAGGACAGGCAAAATAAAGTGGAGGATGCCAACCTCCTCAAGAAAGTCCATGAGTAAACAGGGCGGTGTGCATGAATCTGCCCCGAGCACCAAAGACGCGGTAGCGACACCGATCTTGTACGTCCTGGGATAAGTAACCTGCGCGAAGATCTCCCAGACTGAGACATTTAATAAGAATCTGCTAGGAAATGGATTGTCTGAATGCTGTAGAGGATGAGAAGGACTTAAGAGCAGTAGTAGAGAGGTCATTAAGGTTTCCTAAGCAGTGAATTGAGGACCCAAAATATAGCAAATAGAGTGATGGGTTTTATTATGAGGAATGTTAGATACAAAAGTATGAAGGTTATCCTTAAACTATATAACTCGTATGTCAGGCAACACTTAAAGTACTGTATACAAGCACGGTCCCTACACTTTAGACATGATATCAATCTGCTAGAGTCAGTACAAAGGAAAGCAACAAAGAGGATACCTTCCCTGAAGCACTTTGAATATGTAAATAGGTTGAGGGCGCTAAGTGTTTTGTCATTTAAAAGGTGTGAAGAGGAGATATGATTGAGCTTTTGAACAATTCTTCTAGGAAAGATAAGTTGGACTTCAGCAACTTTTTTGAGTTGGAATGTAGTGATAGTACTATGGGTCGCCACTTAAAAATGATAATATAAGGTGTAGTTCTGATGTGAGTGTATTTTCCCACCACAAGAGTGGTCGATTACTTGAATGGTTTACCACAAGAGACAATAAGCAGTCCAACTTTACATGTTTTCAAGCTCAGGTTGGATAAGTATATGGGGTGGGAAGAGTAGGCTATCATTTTAAGTTGTATTGGGGCAAATTACATACTTTAATATCAATTTGTGTAATGATGCCCTTTTAAGCAGTTCGGACGCAATCTTGTGAAGGCAGTTTATGAGGCGCTGTTGACTCGGATGAACTCTGATAGGCCCTTGTGGCTTTTCTTATCCGTTGAATTATGTATGTTATGTTATGAATGGGCACATAAAGATAGTATGTCCATTACATGCATGGAATGGGTTATTGGGTCATAAGCCATCTTCCCATTAATTCCGCCCTAAATGTCCAGGACCTCCTCAAGTCATGATCTCTTGCGACTTGCGGGCATTAAAGGCCGTTGTTTATAGAGATTCCAAAATTTCTCTTCTGACTCGCCATGAAGTACAAGATCATGTCGTAAAACATAGAAAAGATAAAGAGGGGATAGTTGAGAAAATAATGGGTACATAGGGGGAAAAGGAGAATGCACCAACTTCATCTGTACCCATCAAAGAGTTCAATTTAACTCAGTGAGCTGGACTTTCCCAATCCGCAGTAGTGCCGGGAGGACGTGCACCTCCTCCAGGTACCAAGTGTTACAGACTACACAAAGTACCCCCTTGCAGGTTTATCGCTTGCTAAGTGTTGACAAATGTCTCCAAGCCCCCCCACCTTCTGGTGGCAGTGAAAATGACACTACTTGATATGCAAACCGCGTAACACTTCAACTAAAAATAATAATCTTAGATTTCTTTAAGCACATGGGAGTTATTCGTCCTATGAATTGAATAAGTTTAGAGAACATTACAAATAATCCTATTGTCGCAAATCATGGGCGGAGCAAAATCAAGGATTAATAAGGATAAAACGTAAATTTCAATAACCTATTTGATTATTTTCATAATTGACTTGAACTATAGTTAATGGTACTGAAATGAGTTATTAGATCGGTATACAAAGATGAGACTTTTCTTATCGATTATTAAGGAATTTCGACTTACTGCGATTGTAGTTCATCGACTACCTCGATTCCCATTCTGACTATGGCCGTCAGGCTGTCTACAGAAACTCGAAGTCGCTGCAAAAGTAAGGAGGCTCCAATTCCAGTTCTGTACGTGGATATAATGCCAAGCTGAAGTGCTCGAGTTTGTTTTGAGACGACTGTCGAGAGTGAAACAACCAAGAATCATCCTAATTATCTTCACAAGGAAATTTATACTGCAATCATAAAAAAACACGAAGCTAGGAATATCTCCCGTCAAAATTTTAGCCCTTTAGGAAAAGGCGTGTGTGCAGTTTTTGCCAGGTGAAGACTGAAGAATCTATGGGTCACAATTTACACTCCTTTTAAATGAACACCAAGCCGTAACGTTGATGTAATTCCTTCATTCATAGCGAGAAAAAAGAGCTCTTGCTTGCCGAGTAGATACGGCCTTGGTCCGACAACGTCGCCGTACCGGGTTTGATCCCGGCATGAGTGGACACAGACGTCAGCGCACGGAGAGATTTAGATACCAATTTGGTGGACGCGCTTTGCTCAGCTCTGTACTGGGAGGGGAGGGGGGATCTTACACTTCTCATCGCATACATAGCCAATTAAAACGCTGTTTTCTTTGCTCTCCCATCTTCGCAGCACAACACACTCACACACACACACACACACACTCTGTTCTAAGGAATCCTGCTGATGGGTATCTATATCCACATACCTTTGACACGGAACAGGTCCATATGTCCCGGGGCAACGAAGGTTCCACCTGAACGTTGTTTGGTATCAAAACATAAAACTTCCTGGAACCTCTCCCACCTCTTCACATGGTGTCCTCGGACTCACCAGCGATTACCATACTGACCTTTATGTCTATTTTATTATCCGGTCTGAACCCGCCTGGATAAAGGCAGGTTGGCGAACTACTAGCACAGTACATCTTCCGAAACTGGTTTGTTTTTGATACAGTTTTTAACATATCTAGATTCGCACCATACGCTGTTAATATGAGCGAGGAACTACAGTTTAACGTTAGGCATATCTACGGGTTGCTACATAATGGACTAACCGGTCACATTGTTCCTTAACTTAGCTCATGACAGGGTTGGCAAAAAAAACAATAAAACCCGGGTTTTATTCTGTTTTTTTTTAAATCTCGGGTTTTTTCAAAAAACAAATGCTACAAGCATTAGAATAACATAGAAAAAGAATAGCTATCTCTATTTTTATAATAATTAATTAGTTTAATAATTATATTATAGTAAGAACAAATCACTGATTGAGAATTATGGGTACCCATGATAGCCATAACCTGTATGTAGAAGGAGAGATGAATTATTATGAGTCAGTATCAGAGAAATAACCTTAATTTAATACATATTTGTTTAAATTATAAACATAAATATGAATTTTGAATAAAATAATGATAAGTAGCATTCATTTCTTAAAAAAAAGTGTAATTTTGAAAAAGCTCCCCAAAATCCGGTAATAAAACCGGTTTTTTTTAGGGCTGAGTTTTTTGATTTGCCAACCCTAGCTAATGAATGGATGTGGTGTTCCCACTCGACAATGCTGTAGCAGTTTAATAAAGGGGTATTTCTGTATATTCTCGGTCCCACAGCCCCAGGGCGATAATCACATTTGCTGTGGTGGATACTTAGCTGAATATGATATTAGCTAATTATCTAAATCAGTGTTTCCCAACCAGGGGCCATGGTACATTTGAAAGGGCCACAGTAAAATGTTAAGATCTAGAGGCTCCACAAACTCCATGAAAGGAGCCCCAGGAGTCAAGCCTATTGAAGCCTAAATTATAGTTAAGCCAACATATAATTTAAATTTATGTAGTTGAATTACATTCTAAAAAGAAATATTAATACATATATTTTTTTCCTTTTAAAGATATTTTAAAATAGAATTTGAATTTATCTGTAAACAAATATTTTGCATCTTACAAAAGCTTATTGTGTAAAAATAGGGTTAATCTGAATATCACATTCTGAAAATAAGGCTTATTGGGGCCACAGGAAAAAAATAAGGTTCTTAAGGGGGTCATAAGCCAAAAATGGTTGGGAACGAATGAAGCAAATGAATATTCAAGTTTATTTACAAGGAGTAACAAGGAAAGGAAGTACATTGGAGACCTTACGGTCCATTCAAAGAGGGTACCTTTGGACTAGCAATCGAGCAGGCACATGGCTGCTCAATTGTTTGGCGTCCCTAAACGACCACTTTTCAAGACTTTGTCTAGTCTTGACTTGAACTGGTCAACAGATTCACTGTTGAAAACTTCCACTAGAAGTGCGTTCCACTTACCGCAGATACTGTAAGTGAAAAAAATTCCACACAGATTGCGGTTGTAACGCTTCAGTTCAAGTTTGAAGCCGTGATTGCGCGTTCTGTTCTCACTCAGTGTGAAAATATCCCGGTAGTCAACATTGTCGAACCCTCAAAGTATTTTTAAAACTTCGATGAGCTGACCACGCAGTCTACGGGTTTCCAGCGAGAACAGATCTAATTCCCTTAGTCTATCTTCATAACTTTTATGTCGGATAGAGGGAATCAGTTTGGTTGCCCTGGCTTGTACGCGTTCCAACCTTGCGATATCCTTTCGAAACGAAGGACTCCAAAATCGTACGGCATACTCCAGGTGCGGCCGAACGAGGGAGTTGTACAGACAAAGTACTATCTCCTTGTTACGGTATCCAAACTGGCGCTTTATGTAGCCTAACATCCTTTGTGCTTTCTTCTCTGTCTCGATGCACTGTTTCGAGAACTTGAGGTCGCTAGTAATAGTTACACCCAAGTCCTTCTCAGTGTCACTCGATTCAAGAGCAGTGCCCTTAAGGATATACTGAGATTGGGGGTTTCTGTGGCCGATATGCATTACTTTGCATTTGTTCACGTTAAAAGGCATTTGCCACGTGTCCGAGCACTCCCCAATCTTCCCAATATCTTCCTGCAGGCGGGCAGTATTTCCATCCTTTTCAACGTTCATACCAAGCTTGGTATCGTCGGCAAATTTGGAAATCTTGGCAACCATGTCACCGTCCATGTCGTTGACGTAGATGATGAATAGTAGTGGTCCCAGGACAGAACCTTGAAGCACCCCGCTAGTAACGGGCACCCACTCAGAAGCCTGACCATTCACCACCACCCGTTGCCGTCTGCAACTTAGCCAGTTCTCGATCCAGCCGGCTACTTTTCCGTCTATTCGAAGCGCTCGCACTTTCCGAAGAAGGCGGCGGTGTGGTACCTTATCAAAGGCTTTCTGAAAGTCTAAGTAGACCACATCCACCGCCTTGTCCCGATCGTGCTCCCTGAACACGAAGTGTTCAGTGTTCTAATAATCCCTTTTCGACCCTTCCAACCACACAATCTCGACTGAAAATATCTCGCTATTTTGGAGGTTAGGTTAGGTTAAATACACAATCGAATTCGCAGCCACTGTTCTAGGAATGTGACAGCTGTAACCATTCATTTATTCTGTCCAATCATTAATTTTTGTCTCATTGTCCTCTAAATGATTCTTCCTTCATTGGATAATCCGAACTCATGTTTGAGCAACAATCTCAATAATAATAGGGAAATATTGCATTCGCTAATTTAAGGCAAAGAACCTTCATAATACACCTTTCTACTTTTCTAAGCGCAATAGCAACGAAGGCATCTCCCGCAGAAAGTTTGTAAGGTGAGATCTGTAGAGAAAGTAAAGATAGAGCAAATGGAAGAGAGATTGTGAGAAGCACCTGCTGCGCATGGCTACAGGCGTTAATGATGAGGAGAATATGAAATTGCTGCTTACAGCTGTTGCTGCTGCTTTTAAATCCAAATATCCTTGAAAAGTGTTGTCCAATTTTATCCATCACCTGTGATACCCCTTGAATTTTTTTCCCCCATTTTGTTCATCACCTGTGGATATACATTCAACTTTTGCCATTTTTCTCAAATTTTGTCAATCACTAGTGATATATCTTGAAATTTACCACATTTCTTTTCAAAAATTTGTCCATTACCTGTGATATCCCTTGGAATTTTCCCATTTACCCACAATTTTGTCCATTACCTGTGATATCCCTGCGAAATTTCCCATTTTTCTCCAATTTTGTCCATCATATGTGATATATCTGTAAATTTTCCCTATAATCCTCCAATTTTGTTCTTTACCTGTGATATCCCTTGATTTTTTTCTCATTTCCCCCCAATTTTTTCCATTACCTGTGATATGCTTTGAATTTTTTCCATTTCTCCCAATTTTGTCCATTGCCTATGATCGCCCTAGAACTTTTTCCCATTTTTCCACAATGTTGTCCATTACCTGCAATATCCCCTGAAAATTTTCTCATTCTTTCTCATTTTGTCCACTACCTGTGATATCGCTTGAAAGTTTTCTCATTTTCCCCAATTTTGTCCATCATTTCTGATATATCTTAAAATTTTCCCCGTTTTCCCACAATTTTGTCTATTACCTGTGATATCTCTTGAAAATTTCCCCATTTCGCCCCCCCCCCCATTTTTCCATTTTCTGTGATATCCCTTTGAAATTTTTCCCATTTTGCCCAATTTTGTCCATCACCTGTAATATCACTTACAAAATCCCATTTTCCCACAATTTTGTCCATTAACTGTAATATCCCTTGAAACCTTTCCCATTTTCTCCAATTTTGTCAATCACCTGTGATATATCTTGAAGTTTTCCCAATTTCCCCCTAATTTATCCATTACCTGTGATATCCCTTGAAATTTTTCCCATTTACCCCCATTTTTGTCCATTACCTCTGATAATCTTGAAATTTTCTCTATTTTCCCCAAATTTGTCCATCACCTGTGATATCCCTTGAAATTTTCCACATTTCACCCAATTTTGTCCCATCACCTGTGATATATATCGAAAATTTCCCGATTTCTCCCCATTTTGTTGTCCATTACCTTTAATATCCTTTGAACCCTATCTATTTTCTCTAATTTTGTCCATCATCTGTGATATATCTTGAAAATTTCCCCATTTCCTGTGATATCATGGAAATTTTCTCAAATTTTGTCCATTACTTGTGATAATCTTGAAATTTTCTCAATTTCCCTCCAATTTGTCCATCACCTATGATATCCCTTGAAATTTTCCCCATTTCCCCGAATTTTGTCCTATCACCTGTGATATATCTTGAAATTTGGCCATTTTCCCCCAATTTTGTCCATAGAATCGCATCAAGGAAGGGGGCGGGGAGGCACATGAGCAGATTTTTAAAGAAAAACATGTAATAAATCTTGAGTACCCCTGACCTCTGAAACGCCCCCCCCCAACTTTTTTTTAGAATTCTTTCCTCACAATATTTCTGCCGAAGATGCTCTCGTTGGTTTCCGCTACATAGTTTTAACTTCACCTTGCATGAGTTTTCATCCTTCTCTCCATCTTTCTACTTCACTAATTGCGGGAAAGAGGAGTGGTCCGAAACGTGGACCCTTCTTAGGTGTGTCGGGAACACCAGCTGTAACCTAACCAGGATGCCCCACTTCCATGGCTGGAGAATGTAAGCAACATAAAAATCATCATACCAATCGCTGGTGAGGATATTGTGAGTCGGTCCTCTCGCTTCTCTTTGGAGGGAAAGGTGGAGGCAGAGTTGAAACCAACCAGCGATCAGGCAGGAACCTTCGTCCCTTGATTGGGAAGTGAGGCCTTTCCGCCTTACGGCAGAATTCTTTAGAATAAGGAGTGTGTGTGTACTGTGAAGACTGGAGATGAAATACAGTGGTGTTGTGATTATTTATGTATGAGTAAAAGCTATTTACTCCGCGGTGGTAAGAACAGCGCGTCCACCAATCGGGGACCAAACCTTCACGTGCGCTGACGTATTTTGTTCGCCCTCGACGATAGAAAACCAACGCAGTATCCACTATGAAATCGAGAGCTCCTCGACCCTTATGTGAGAGACTGTATAGACACGGATAGGACAAAATGGGAGCATGGATCTGGCAAAAAATGTAGCGTTCAACACGAAAAGAACAATGGGGAGACGGTAGAAAACGATTAAAGAATAGAAGAAAATAGGGATAATGACGAGCTGTTACATCCAAACTTCATCAATTTTTTTAATGCTGGAATTGAGACCCATGTATTTTAAAGCCCCACAAAACGAGTTTAAATTGAACTCTTTATACTCAAATATTCATACTTGGGAATCCCTCGAGTAGACGGGAGCGGATAGAAATAGGACCTTTTTCACAGAGTAAAGATCACTAGTGTAACGGGAGCGGGTCTGTGGCCTTTGAATAAATAAATATCTGGTTTTCACAGTCTTCATTCACTCATGGTAAATTTTCTTGTGAACAAGTACTCCTTCTTTGAAACTTTCGCGGAGCACCTGCCGAGTATGAAGCCCCACCCCCTCCATCGCCGACTAAATTGTCATTACCCCTCTCTTTCACCATAGCTTAACGCTGTTTCCCCACGGGAGTTTAATGGTTTATAATAATTCGCCCCTACCCAACTAGTCCTTTTGTCTCCATTCCCCCATCTGTGGTAAAATTTCATAACAAAGAAACACACCATTGTTCCTCCACTTAGAAAAAATGACACACCCCAACTAGTGAAAGCGAGAAGCCACTCCTGAATGAAAATTCCCTCGCTTCCTCTTATTCTATCGAGTGAAATTTCCTTCGTTGGCTTTGCCTAAAAAATGACGACTTACTGGAATCGTCGGCAGATGTTGAAGTCCTCCACTCCTGGTCTAACTGCTAAGGAAGCCCGAACTTGCTGTGCCTCTTCGCCGTACCGAGTTTTGGGCCCTAAAAATGACAGGTCCAGGAGTATTTGTGTGTGGATGTCATAAATTTGATGTTTGACTAATAACATGCAGGTGTATATACGTCACAAGCCTCAACTTCGAGTTGTACAAATGGAGATCTTGAGCAGGTCTATATGTGTCATAGACGTAGTTTGCTACCAGGTATTGTTATGGTTTGAATTGTTCTCATTCCAAGGATTTCTGGCACTCGTGAGACCAGCGATGATAGTTGCTAAGCAATATAAGCTAGAAACTCGTTATTCACGCTCACATAACGCATTGTATATTTACCAAAACTATCAAGTGAAAAGTCTTAAGTATTTAACGATTATTTTTGTTACATTAGTTCTAATTGATCAATGAATGTCACATTTGAAATGATCAGAAAGCAAGATAGTGATAGTTATGCGATGAAGGTAAATTCAAAGCATTTTTTTCTTAACTTTCATTATTAGAGTTATAAAGTTTGAAAAGAAGCCTGCGTTCCAAAGTATTTGGGGGGGATTAACACGTGAGCAGCAGTAGAAAACGCGTGTTATTCGCACAGAGCAAACGGGAAAACAGGTGAATCCAACTTAATTTTACCAGCCTGTTTTCATCCCGAGAGATTTATCGACATGCATGTGATTGCGCGCGCACACAGAGTGGAATACATAAAATGATTATGAACGTTTTCCTTACTTACTCATGTTTCTGTGGAAAAATCCAAAGGGGAAAATCACGACTTAATTTTTTATTACTTTAGCTTTGTTTAGTTTGCTCGTTAATGGTGTTTCGGCAGAAATTATCCAGCTGTTAAAAAATAGATGAATGAGTATCTTTAATTGCATAAATCACAAGATCCTTTCAATTCCGAAAAGTGAAACACAGATCACTGTTCTACCCCAAGCTTCTCAATAGTATATTGAAATACTGACAAAAGGTATTGGGATTGCAGCGGTCAGGATGCCTATTTGGATGGCCATGGCAAATGGGCTTAATTAAATACAAGATCACTGAGAAAAAAATCATAGCTACTGTGGCATGAGCCTACCATCTTCTCCTACCGATCCCATTCACTGAAACGAGTCGACCGGAAATTACTTCCGAGCATCACTGAGTCACCAACGCTCAACAGTCACATTTGTGAAAACACAATAAATATTAACTAGAATAAGAGTGCACCAAGGATACATGTATAACAACTCGCACTAAAGATTGACTGTTATTATTATTATTTTTATTTTTTTGTCCTGGGTGCTAAAACTGCCTGTAGTCATCGGCACCCAATAGCAAGTTCTATTTAAAGGTTTGTTTCTTGTGTTTCTTTGTTTTGTTTTCTTCAGAATATCTAAAAAAAAAAAATTTAAATAAATAAATTATACATACTTATAAATATAGTATTGTGATGCCAATTTTCATTTCTTTGGGACTATAAAAGCATCTATTATATCACGTGTCATGTAATTTCAGTTATTTACAAAATAAGCCCGTGCCCAACTCCTACTAGAAAACACTTGTCTTGTCTTTCCCTAAATAAAAAAAACCTACACTCCGTTATTCAAAATGCTTCTTGAATCAAACCTTTTTGGGGTTGAGGATGGTGGCTCAGTCGATGAGCGTCCTGGTCATAATAGCGATGAGCGCTTGAGGACACAGGTTCGAATGCAACTCCTTTATTCATTTTTTATATAACGGTTAAAATTAGTTTTCACGATTTTCTCCGTCTCTATATCTAAAATTTTCTTTCTTAAGCTTTCAATGGTTACTTTCTTTAGTGTTGTGATACCAATTTTCATTTCTTTGAGACTATATATATATATATATATATATATATATATATATATATATATGATGGATTCCGCAATTCTCCTCTCAATATTATTGTTTTATTTATAAATGATTTTTGCATGGTTAAAATCAATTCTATGGTCGTGCGTTTGCATGTGCGTAAAGAGACTTGACGAATTCGTACATCTCTGATATCAGCTAAATGTTCTTTCATTTTGTTTAGGATATGTCTTACCTTATATACTGTACTCACGCCTAGCTTCTTCATTATTAGTTGAAAATGGAACGTTGCCGAAACTAGTCCGATAGTTATAAATAAAATCTTGATTCAAATATTGTGGTTTACCATTATATTCCACACGCACACACACACATATATATATATATATATGTGTGGTAAAGCAATTTAGTTTAGTTTTTACCAAACACATTCATTTAAAAAAAGAGAAATACAGGGCAAGTGATCCACCATCTACAAGATAGAATAAAAAAGATAGTTAGAAGAAGAGAAAGTTGCCAAAGGAAATTAATTAAGGAGAAATACACAATGGTTTTCAACAAAATTTGTATTCAGGAAAGACTGCTACCCAACTACACTAATATATATATATATATATATATATATATATATATATATATATATATATATATATATATATATATATATATATATATATATATATATATATTACTCAGGAGGCCAAAGGTTATGTTGAAAGGAGAGGAACAAGAAAGAGGGAACTTCAGTTGTAGGGGCTCCATTCTACAACACTTAAAACAAGAAAAGAGGAGAGAGCCATGTTAGTAAAGAGAGGGTGAGGTGTAGCACTCCTGTATGTATATACTAAAAACAGAAACAAAAACTGAGAATAAAGTTTAAACAAGTTAAATTAAGGTTCGAAACAGTCCAAATTTTGTGGTAGAAACCTGATCATTTAAGGAATTCAAAAATAATTGGGAGGGTGAAATCTTTCATAAAGAATCTCTCTCTGTTCAGAGTTAGTCCTTTTTTGTTGGCATGACATGTGAGAGAGGTTCTTGCCCTGCTGAGTTTAGTGCATTCAAAAATTAGATGGGGTAGAGTCATGTTTGTGTTACAATCATGACAGATTGGAGGAGGGTCACCTGTAAAGATGTGTTTGTGAGAGATTAAGCTAACAATCGGGTGAGGATGACTTCTTTGCGGTTTCCAAGTTGGAGAATGTCAGTGGAAAGATTTGGGATTATATGCCAGTAAGTTGGGGAGACATTTCTAAGGTGTTGTGACCATTTTGTTTGAAAATGTTGCATCACGGATCGTAAGATTTCATTCTTAGATTTAGGAATATTTATAAGATGCCCAAATAGATTGGCTGATTTGGCGATCTTGTGTGCTTGTTCATTGCCTGGGATCCAGATGAAGAAAAATTTGGCATATGCGATTTCAGTTATAATTTTGTATATTCGTCTGACTAAAAAGTGTGTTGCTCTGCAGCTAAGATTGTTCCACGATATATAACATATAATTCTGCTGTAAAAACTGAGCTGTTGTGGGGTAACATATATGAGTAATCCTTTGTGTTAACTTGGATTCCTGAGCTTGTTTTTCCATCTATGTCTTTAGACCCATCAGTGTAAATTAAGGTGATGGGTTGTGGGAGGGATTTTATTAATACATACAGGAGGGTGTTGAGTTTATAAGATATTGGGTTAGCTCGAGATGGAAAGTGATTTGATGGTGGTACTCGTATAACTTATGGGAAGGGTAAGGGTGGATGTCTCCATAAGGAAGGCTTGATAAGTTCAATAGTTTCTTGTATCTCTCAATAAAAGGTAAGGGGAAGGGTCTTGTGGAATAGAAATTATAACTATATAATTTTGAGAAAAGGGATCTTATCGTATAATTTTCAATTAAAAGGCAACGGAGAAGATATCTACAGCCAAGTTGTTGTCTTCTTATTGCAAGGGGCATTACATTGGCTTCAGGTTCTAGACTCTTGCTTGGTGTGCATTTAATGCACCCAAGGCAACGCGTAAACAGACATACTGGATTCTATCCAATTTTTGAAGATGAGTCTTAGCTGCTGTATCAAAGAGAAATGAACCATAGTCCAAAATAGATTGTACATACAAGAGATGTGTACAGGTGGATAAGGCTTTTTCTGTTGTCCCCTTGAGTTTTACCTGAAAAAAGTTTGACGATATTCATGCCACTTGAACACCGATTTTTGATATACGTGATATGTGGGCCCCAGGTAAGGCTACAGTCCCAAATAACGCCAAGAAATCTATGAGTAAAGGCTCTCTCAATTTTTTCTCCAGATAGAGTTAGGGGAGGATGTATGTGGATAAGTCTTTTACTAAAGATTAAGTATTTGGATTTTTCTTTTGAAAAGTTCAACCCCCAGTGCTCAGACCAGTCTTGAAGGGTTTGTAGGGAGTGCTGGAGCAAGTTCATACATTCTTCTATATGTTACCAGAAATCCAAAGAGCACAATTATCTACATAAATTGATTTTTTAACACCGCCAGGCAATGAGTCAAATATATTGTTGATATAAATTAGGAAAAGGGTGGGGCTGAGGATACTTCCTTGGGGTAAACCAGTTTCTGTATGGAACAACTCTGATAAAGCTGTAGGGAATTTCACTTGTACTAGCCTGTTTTTTTTATAAAATTTTGTAGGAAAATGGCAAGATTTCCTCGTAAGTTAAGATCATGTATTTTTTGTAGCAGAACAAAATGCCAAATGGAATCATAAGCCTTGTTTATGTCCCAAAAAAGGGGCAACTGTATATGTACACTGGACAAAACTTTCTCGGACTGAAAATTCTAGTGATGTTAAAGGGTCATAAGTAGAGTGACCTTTGATAAAGCCACTTTAGGAATTTCTGATTATATCATTCTCAATGAGGAACTTTAGTTACCTTCTATTAATCATTTTTTCTATTGTTTTACATAAGGTGTTGGTTAGAGCTATTGGGCGATATGATTCCTTTTTTGTGGTAATTTTACCTCGTTTAAGGATGGGACTTAAGAGGGAGATTTTCCATTGGTGGGGAAAATTACCAGTTTTCCAAAGAGAGTTGTAGTATTCAAAAAGTTTACAGAGTTCTCTATGTGGAAGATGTTGGAGGTATTCATTGGGGATATTGTCTTTTCCTAGAGTTGAAGAGCTGGCATTGTTCAATGCATTCTGAAGTTCATTTAAGTTGAAAGGACGATTGTATAGATGGCTTTCTTGGGTTGCAAAATCCAGTGAGTATAATTGCTCTTCTGCAATATGGAAGGCAAAAGGTTGGGTAAAGTTTCTTTTACTGTTAGTGGCTGAGAAAGGGATTGCTAGTATTTCTGCAACCTCCTGCTGTTCTGAAATTAACCGTCCATTGGAGTTTAGGTAGATAGGGCTATGTGGTCGATGTTTTAGAAACGGTCTCACCTTGTTCCAAACAAAGCTTAAGGGTCTGTGGGGGGTGAAAGTAGATATAAATTCCCTCCATGAAGCTTTTTTGTTTTTCTTAAGGATATACCGAGCCTTGGCTGGGACTTTTTGTAAGTGATGAAGTTATCTAGACTTCTATGAGAAGAAAAGGTCCTCCATGTTGCTTTGCGAGCTTTGACTATTTCCTCACATTCTGGGGACCACCAAGAGTTACAATACTTTGGGTAAGGCGTAGGCTTTCTTTTGGGTATACAGGTTTTGGCAGCGTTGTGGAAACTTGTGACCATACTCTGGTATATGATAGAGAGATCAGACTGTAAATTTGGGAGATTTATATTAGCTTTGAAGGCACTCCAATCTGCTTTCTTTAGGATCCATCTAGCTGGGAGTGAAGAGACTGGAATTTTGGTTGGTTCTATGAATAAGAGAGAGATGGGCAAGTGATCACTATCCATTGGGGAAAATTTATGATAAGATTCTGAGGTATATGTTGGGGAACCATCATTTAGAATGGTTAAATTTTCTTCGTTTAAAAAATATACTATGAGAGAGCTAAAGGGGTCACATTTTGGGGAGCCCTAGAGGTGGTGATAGGCATTAAAGTCACCCAGAAGGAGGAAGGGTCTTTGGAGTTGTGAAATTATATTTTTTAGATCTCTATACAATATGTTTGCAAGGTTGGAGATATAGAGAGAGCAAACATTGTTGTATATTCCTTGATAGAATATTAGAATATTTGGGCACCCATAACTTCTAGGTTGGTTTAAATTGCTAAAGGAGTGGAAGGGCCACTCCTATGGACTAGGATAGCCACCGCTCTACCATGGTTGTCTCTGTCATTACGGTAGATCACGTAATTACAAAGTTTATGTCGTGGTATGACATTATATTACATCAATACCATATTATATCTATGGGGAAGGGACCGATAACTTACAAGCGAACCGACGAAGGGACGGAACACCACTAATTTAGACGGGCTGAATAGCGTGAAAGAGTGCAACGAGGTCAGGTAAATTATGGACAATGGCAAAGCTCAAGGTTATTTAAAGAGGCATGTACAAAAATATAATTTAATTTACACAAAAATAACGAGAAAATTGATGGGTAAAATTACCTCAGAGAATTAACGGACAAAATCATATCAGTAAAGGAGGGGGGAATTGTAGTTATAAATGAGACTATGAAGTTAGAACTTAAGTTATTACAGGAGGAGACTATTCAAATGAGGAAGGGGAATTAACTCAATTGGGTTACTGAAGAGGGGAGGGGTTGGCTTACGGATGTCTTCTGCACGTGAGGTGAGGCCGCTCGGAACTTCAGAGCGGGATGTTAAAGTGATGTGATGACGGTTCTCCAAGAACAGGGGGGGGGACGGTAACTTCTGGTCCAGGGGAGAGTATTTCGGCCACCTGAAACAAGGGGTGAACGAAGGAGGGCTTTGGCAGGAGTTGATGAGAGAAGTCCGCAAAATCACTCGGTGGCGATCGTTAAGTGGAATTACCTCAAGGGCTAGGGCTAATTCCAAATACACAAAATAGTTCAGCTGTCACTTTGCTTTGTTGTTAGCACCTTTCTTGGAACTATGGAGAATCTTCTGGGGTCCGGGCGAGACTTCTCAACTCTGTGTCTCTTCAAGGGAGTCAAGCGCTATTTATGTCCGACGCTCTCTCCGGGGTTGGTAGTGGGGGGGGGGGGAAGGCGGTAAGCGGGAAACAGCTCTACTCTCGAATGGCCTCGAATCTTCTTGCAGAGGCTATTCTGCCCGAGTAAAAGTGAATCGTGGTGAACACGGTTCGAGGCTACCGCTTGTGGAAGGGGTGGGGGTGGGGTGAGGGGGGGGGGGGGTAGGCTTACCAATTTAGGCCTAACCGGCCTTCGGCAGCGCATGGAAGATCCGTTCTGCTCAAGAGAATCCACGTGGGGTTCCCTCACAGATTACAATTGATTCAAGTTTTTATTAAGAAATGTTTCTTGGAAAGCAGCTAGGAGGATTGATTTTTAAGAAAAATATGTTGAACTGAAGTCAACCGAGATAAAAGACCTTATATTCCACTGTAAGATCGACATTAGGGTTTATTAAGAAGGATTGAAAGTCCTTCCTTACCAGTGGTTCTTTTCTTTACTAATTGGGTTATATATGGCATATTGAGCGATTTTGCTAGCTAATTGTTGTGGTGTTAGGTTAAAGCCCATGATTATTTTGCCTTTCTGTGAAAAATTCCCAGAAAACATTGTTGTCTAAACCCTTTGATAGTTGTTTATTTTTGGTCGTAAGGCTTAGTCTGAGATGTGGTAGGGAGATGAGATGGGGTGGTGGAATGTTTTTCTATAGGGACATTGGATGGGTTGGAGTTATCTAATCTCTTATTTATTTTTTGAATTTCATTCATTAAGAATTTATTTTATTCTTGGATACCTTGGATAGCTTCAGTGAGTTTAGATATTAAAACTGGTGATTCAGATATAGGAAAAGGGACATTTATAGATGTGGCAGTAATATTGGCATAAGTATTTTTCAAATTTGGAGACTGGTAGTTTTGTCTATACATTTTCCTTGCTTTTCTATATGATATTCCTTGCGAATGTTTTAGATATGTGATCTCTTTTTCTTGGATATAGATGGGACATTTTATGTTATAGGCTTCATGATTAATATTGCAGTTAGGGGAATTATATATCAGCTGTAGCAGTGCAGTTATTAGATAGATGTTGACCTCCACAATTCAAGCAGGTTTCATTACCATGGAAAGTTTTTGAACCGTAGCCAAATTTTTGACATCTATAACACCATAACGGAGAGGGTATACAGAGTTTTACACATAAACTGATGTAGTCGAGTAGAATATTTTGGGGAAGATTCTTGCTTACAAAAGTTAATATTAAAATACTATTTGGAATTTTTACTTTACTTTTTGTTATTCTTCTGAATACCAAGACACTTTGGTTAGCCAGTGCTTCAACTATTTCCTCATTAGTACAGGTAATGAGTTCTAGAGCATAAATTGATCCTTGTGATTTGTCCAAGTTAACAGCAAGGGCACTGTTAATTGGAATGGAATTTCCTTTACCATCAGGAAAGGTTTTAAGTTTTAGAAGGGCCCTGAGCTGTGACCGATTTGAAGTTTTATTTATTTATTTATTTATTTATTTATTCCATATTAATCCAATGTACAGTATAAACATATTACATTTTAAATCTTAATGACAAGTTACAATAAGTACTTATACATACTCTTATATATGTATATACATACAAAGATTAGTTATGGGCCCAAAATATGTCAGTGACTTTTAGGGCAGAAACTTAAAACTTAAGACTAAGCATAACATTATCAAGAATAAAATCCCTTCATGTTTATAAAATTATAAACAACTTAGTATACATTTGAGAACCTAACCATTGTACAGATTGCAAATAACGAATAATTATATTATTTAAATTTAGAGATAAATTAAAAAACTATTTTATTTCCAGCGATTATTTCAAAAGATCTGTAGTTAACATAGTCAACAGTCTTATATAAATAATAACATATTTATAATGTATAAATCAAAGTAATAGTACACAGTATAATAGTGTACGGTAACAAATAAATACACAATGACAAAAACTGAATAGAAATTTAGTAAGCCGAAATTATATTGTTTTTAAGAGCTTTTTTGAATTTAGCTAAATTGGTTTGGGATTTGATATTGTCGTCCAAGCCATTCCATATTTTGATAGATTTGTACAGAAAGCTACATTGAGATTTTGATTTTGAATACAAGGATGAAATCAATTTTGTTCTATTGCGGGTTTGGTGATTATGGGTATTATCAGCTGTTTGTAACATATTAAATATATAGTTATTATAGGAACACTTTATTGTTTTGTAAAGGAATAAGGATGTTTGAAAAACAGAGATAATTTAATTTTAGAATTCTGGATTCTTTAAAATATCGATTAGTGTGCTCTTTGTAGTCAAGTTGATGGATGGCTCGAATTGCTTTTTTTTTGTAATATGACTAATTTATTAAGATAATTTTGATATTTTCCATACCAACTCTCTATGCCATATGTCAAGTAAGGTTGCACCATTGTCATATATAAAGAGTGGAGAATAGATTTAGGAAGAAACTTATTTAATTTATATAATATTCCAATCGATTTTGATAGTTTTGTTGAGATATGCGTAATATGTTGTTTAAAACTCAGATTTTTGTCAATAAAGATGCCTAGGAATTTGATATGAGTAGTTTCATAGATTATTCCGTCGCCCATTTTAATATGGGGCAATTCAATAGATTTTTTGTAGGGGGGAAAAGAATATATTTGGTTTTATCTACATTTATTGATACTTTATTAACATTAGCCACCTGAAGACATTTTCGAGTTCTTTATTTATTGTAGATGCAATGTTGCTCGGTTTTTCATATGGCAAGGGAGTTGATAAGGCACTATCATCCGCGAATAATATAAATTTAAACAGAGAAGATGATTTAACAATATCATTAATATAGATTAAAAATAACAGTGGCCCTAGCACGGAGCCTTGTGGAACCCCAGTTGTAATATTAAGGTGGGATGAGTCTTGACCATTGACGGAGGCAAATTGCTTTCTTTCAGTTAAATATGATTTGAACCAATTTTGACAGTTGCCTCTAATTCCGTACATAGCTAATTTTGACAGTAGAATATTATGGATGACACAATCGAAAGCTTTTTTAAAATCGAGAAAAATTGAGAATACAATGTGGCCCTTTTCAATGTTATCATATAAATATTGAAGGTGGTTAATTATCGCGTGAATCGTTGATTTCTGACTTCTAAAACCATATTGGTGTTTATACAACAGTGAATTAGATTTTATAAATTTATAAATTTATTGAATGCTATTTTTTCACATATTTTACTGAACATTGTAAGACATGAAATAGGGCGGAAATTGCTGACGTTTGTGAGGTCTCCGGCCTTTGGTAACGGTGTTACCCGAGCAACTTTTAATACCCTTAGGAATATACCCTGCGTAAATGATTTATTAATTATTGATGCTAAAATTGGAGCAACTATATCAGAGATGTATTTTAAAATTTTCGTGGGGATTGAATTAATTCCTGATTTTTTATTTTTTAGTGAACTAATGATTTTTTTTTATATCGGCTACGCTTACAGAAGAAAAGAACAAGGAATTTGGTACATTAATCTCATTAAAATACGAAAGAAAAGATTTATCGACTATTTTGCAGGAGTCTGAGATTTTTTTACCTACGTTGACAAAAAATTTATTGAATTCATTCGCTTTTTCCTTTTTGTCATCAACTGGTTTACCGTCAATGATAATTTGTTTAATTTGGTTTGTTCCTTTAGTAATTTCAGGTTTTATCACAGAATTGATTATTTTCCAAGTTTGTTTTATATTGTTTTTCGTTTGATTAAATCGTTCATGGTAATAATTTTTCTTGACTATTTTAATTTGGTAAGTAACTTGATTCCGAAAATTTTTATATGTGTGTTCTGGAATTTGACTAAGCTTATAAAGAGAAAAGTATTTTTGACGTTTTTTGATGTTATTATAATTGCGTTTGTTATCCAAGGTTTTGTTTTGTGTTTATATGATAGGATTTTAGATTTTAGAGCACAATTAAGTTTAAAAGCATCGTCTAGCCTTGAAATTAACTCTTCGGTAGCAGAATCGATGTCATTTATATAGGAAATTTCATATAGATTCTGATTTAGAACATACTTATAGAAGTTTGATAAGGTATTTTCGTTAATTATGCGGTAGGTTATTGTACGGTTTGGATGAATATTGTTCGAGTTGAAAAAAGACTTTTGGATCATGAATATAGGAAGATGGTCCGATATGTCACAAAGGAGAATACCGGAAGAGTAATTTTCGGGGTGAACTCTAAAATATTGTCAATTAGTGTTGCTGAGTTTTGGGTTATTCTTGGCGGATTTGTTATAATTGGAAGTAAGGAATGAGAATGAAAAGTATTGAGGAAGGACTGAGTTGATGCGTGGTTTTCAAAGTTTAATAGATAGAAGTTAAAATCTCCTGTAATTATTATGTCGTCATAGTTTGTAACATTGAAGTAATTGATTAATTCAGTAATCTTATCTATAAACATCTCATGGTCACCAGAAGGAGGTCTATATACGGTTCCAATGATTATTGTTTTACCATTTGATTTTACTTCGATAAATAAAGTTTCAATATAGTTATAGGAAATACTAATTTCGTCAACCTTTTTAGTATTAAGTCTGTCAGATATATACACGCTTATACCTACCCCTATCTTGTTTACGTCGCGTAGTGAATGAAAAGAGCTATAGTTTGGGACACTGATAAGGTGTTTATTATTATTTGTTAGCCAGCTCTCGGTGAATGCCAAAACGGAAAATTTATAATTAAGTGTTGACAAAAATATTGAAAATTCATCAATGTTTGCGTGCAAAGATCGAATATTAAGATTTAAAATGGACAGGTCTGTTTTTTCAAATGAAAATGTAGTATTAAATTTATCACAATCGTAGTATTGGTTTCTTACGTTATTTTCTTTAAAAATTGGATATAATTCATCAAAATGGTTTATGTCTGGATCGATATTATTGAAGTGATCGAGTTGTTCAAACATAAACGTAGTTCTATTGGAATTTAAAAATTAAAGGTTACAAATTGCAATTACGTATAAAATATCTATAAACAGTTAAAATACTATTTTTATGATAACTTTAATAAGAGAAAAAGAAATAAAGTATGTAATACAATTGAAATAAAAGTAAGTGAATGCTAGGTCAAAACATGGTTTGTTTGGGGGTTTTTTCTCATCTAAAGCAGAAATATCGCCGAAGGTATTATTACCCGATCGTTCCAGAGATTCTCGCCATTAAAGTCTGCAAGCGTCGAATTGAGGTGTTCCGACAGAAATTTTTGGAGGGCAGCTCGGGTATTGATAACTATACGTAGGTGATGGCAGGAAAACGTTGATGAATCCATCTCTGGTAGTAAAGCCGGCGATCTTTGTGGTGAATTTCTTTTTAGCTTGGCGGAGGACAAAAAAGATTTTGTTGCGATTTGGAGTCAGTTGTTCGTTTACATAGAATGAAGATTTGAATTCTTTGCATGCTGAGAAGATATCACGTTTCAGATCACTTCTGCGCAACTTCACAATTATGTTTCTTTTGTCGGGACCTTGTACTTTAGGTTTGGGACCTAGACGATGAGCAACAGAGATGTCAGCTTCTTGCCTTTGTATGTGGCAGTTATCTTTAATAAGTTTGTGGATGATATTGCTGCAGTTTTCATTATTGGTAGCTTCAGGTATATTGCCGGAGAATATAATCGTATCTCGTCTTTCATAAGCGTCGGAAGAATCAACCTTTTCTTCTAATTTTTCGATTTTTGATCTCATTTCTTCGTTAAATTTTTCGAGAGAGATGATTTTTTGTTCTTGTTTGGAAAAAGATGATTCAAAAAACTTAAAGAGAACGTTCATAATGTCTTTGGCATCACCTGATAGCGTAGATGAGGAAATATGGGTCTGCAGTTCATTAAAATTAACTGGTTCGTTTAATTCGGTTTTTCCTCTTGTAATTGGAGTATTTATTTCTCTGTCTGCCTTCCTGAGAGTAGGAGGAGCCATTCTTTGTAGATTTATAATTTTTAGTATTCAATGCAGTTTAAAAACACTAGTATTCACTTTTATTCGATAAATAGGCAATATCACTGTTTGTTGATGAAAACAAAGATTGATAAAGGAGACCGGGCAGCACACCTTCACTCTATGACATCACTGATATAGTGATGTCGTAGAGTGAAGTTGCAATCAAAAGTTTACCTGATGGACAGTGGGCGATATTTTTTACTTTGCCACAAATGTATGCATTTTGACAAATGAATTCTCGAGTCTGAAGCGGAGAAGAAAATAGAAGATACATATGATGGTATATCTTCTTTGTTAAGAGAGACATTAGGCCTATCTTTTGAAGGCTGAGAGCTGATTGGGATATTTGATTTAAACTTTTTATTTACAAGTGAGCGAGAGGCTTTAGTGGGAGAGGGTAACATAGGGATCAGATCAAATTGGTCTGATTCTAGTGATCGAATAGTTTGGTCAAGTTGAGTTAGGATGGAGAAGGAGTTTGAAATAGGTTGTGACAAAAATATGTCAGCGTTATCGTCTATTTCCAGGCTTTCTTGTGAGACACTTCTTTTTTAAATTTTTTTGCGAGGTGATGGAGTTTGCTTCTCCCGTTAGGAGTTAACCTCCGGGACTCCGGAGGCCGAAGCCATGGGTGAACCGGGGCAGCTTAGCTGACCGTCGTGGATCGTCTCTCCCTCTCCTCTCCCTCTCTCTCTCCCTCCCCCCGCCCTCCCACTCTTTCTCTCCCTCTCTCTCTCTCTCTCTCTGAGCACAATCTTCGACATGTCAATCCGAACCGGATGCGTTCCTAGAGACTAGCGTGAAGCGGACGTGACTCCTATCTTCAGGAAAGGAGACCCTAACCAGCCATCGAACTATCGACTTATTAGCTCAACCTCAATAGCCGGTAAACTCATGGAAAGCATGATGGTGGACAAAATGATGTCATATTTAGAGTCCAACTTGCGATTGAGGAGTTCCCAGCACGGGTTCCGAAGGCAACGGTCATGCCTAACGAATCTTGTGGAATTCTTCCACTTCGTCTTCAGTGAGCACGACCGGGATAAGGCGGTGGATGTTATCTACTTAGACTTTCAAAAAGCCTTCGATAAGGTACCACACCGCCACCTCCTCCGGAAAGTGCGTGCGCTGGGCATAGACGGAAATGTAGCAGGTTGGATAGAGAACTGGCTAAGTGGCAGACGGTAACGGGTGGTGTTGAATGGGCATGCTTCTAAGTGGGCGCCTGTTACTAGCGGGGTGCCTCAAGGTTCTGTCCTGGAACCACTACTGTTCATCATCTACGTCAACGACATGGACGGTGACATGATTGCGAAGATTTATAAATTTGCCGATGATAACAAGCTTGGTATGAACGTCGCAAAGAAAAGAAATACTGCCCGCCTTCAAGATGATATTGGGAAGATTGGGGAGTGGTCGGATACGTGGTAAATTCCTTTTAACGTGAACAAATGCAAAGTGATGCATATCGGCCACCAAAACACCTAATCTCAGTATATCCTTAAGGACACTGCTATTGAATCCACTGACACTGAGAAAGCCTTGGGTGAAATAATTACTAGTGACCTCAAGTTCTCGAAACAGGTCATTTTGGCGGAGAAAAGGGCCCAAAGGATGTTAGGTTATATAAAGTGACAGGTTGGATATGGGAACAAGGAGATAGTACTGTGTTTGTATAACTCCCTTGTACGACTGCACCTGGAGTCGTACAATTTTGGAGTCCTTCGCTTCGAAAAGATATCGCAAGATTAGAACGTGTGCAAGCACGAGCAAACAAACTGATTTCCTCTATCAGACACAAGAGTTACCTAGATAAATTATGGGAATTAGACTTGTTCTCACTGGAGACCCGGAGACTGCGTGGTAAGCAAATCGAAGTGTTCACAATACTTCGAGGTTTTGACATTGTAAACTACAGGTATATTTTACAGCTTAGCCAGAGCAGAACAAGAAATCACGACTAAAAACTTGAACTGAATCGTTACCAGCGTGATATGTGTGGGAAATCTTTCATATATAGCATCTGCGGTCATTGGAACGCACTTCCAGTGGAAGTTGTCAACAACAACTCTGTTGAACAGTTCAAGTCGAGACTAGACAAAGTCTTGAAAAATAGCTGTTTGGAGACTTGAAGCGTGGCGTGAGTGCTCTTCTAGAGCGTCAATCTGACCCTTTAGAGGAGTGCGCTTGCTCAAATGTTCACTTAAAGGTACCCTCTTTGAATGGACCGTAAGTTCTACTTATGTACCTCTTTTCCTTGTTACTCCTTGTTACTCCTTATTACTCTCTCTCTCTCTTTCTCTCTCTCGGGCGCAGTTCGAACAAACCCACAGAATATCGAGAACGATAACACTGGGGCTGCAGGTGCTCCCATTGAAGCTGCTGCAGTAAATCTTCGGACTAATTCGAAGAAAAAGAAAGGAAGAAGAAAAGGCAGGTAGTAGCTGCGATGGAAGCACCAGTGAACAACAGTGAACCGACCGAGGTGAGCACATCGGCACCGGCAGTGGAGAGTTCACAGTGGGTTAGGGGTGCGAACTCAAACAAAGGAGAGTTTCACGAAGTAAGAAGGAAAAATAAAAGTGGTAAGAAGAAGACGAAGCAGAGGACGATCTCCCCTGTCGCAGAAGACCCCTTGAGAACCCTAAATCGCTTTCTGTCCTGTCGGGCGAGGGCGAGCAATGTGTATTGGTGGAAGACTCGCAGCTGCGAGGCCTTCAGTACCACCTGGGTGGGGGAAAGTGCCACAGATGGGAAGTACGATGTCTTCCCTAAATGGATAACGAGGCGCTACAAGACGAAATTAGGAATGTACGGAATTTCTCCAGGAGCTCTGTACTTGCCTCAATGGTCAGTGGAAACGACCTTTTCCTTAGATGAGGTAGAGTCGGGCAAACTGAACATATAGTGAAGACATCGATGAAGATTGCAGATGATCTTCTCTCAAAGACAAGCAAGGCCATGCTAGTGGGGATGCTACACAGACAGAAAGTTTGCTACAGCGCACGCAAATAGCAAACCTCTTGGCATTAACGAACGTCTAGGTCACCATTGTGCCTTGACAGTAGTTAAGTTTGTAGACCCGGTCGATTTGTTCTGCGAACGAGATGACCTATACACGGAGGACGGGGTCCACCTAAACGACCAATGAAGGAGGTTTCTGTCCAAGTTAATTGACAGGAATGCCTTCTGGTTGTTGAAGGTTACACGGGACGAGCCAAGCGGCAACTCAACGGGTAACACCGACCAGGAGACTCAAGAAGAGCGGCGAGAGCAAGTCAATGCGGGACATTCTACTTCAAGAGGCCCTGAGGAACTACAACCAGAGAGTAATGGAAGCCCTGCCGATGACGAAGAACCGGTCCCAGGTGGAGAAGAGACAGGCAACCCGGAGGAAGCTTATGGTAATACGTCCCTTTTTCAGAACAACACTCCATCGGAGTCGTCGGGAAAAGCGTTAGAGGAGGGAGCGTGCGGGCTAGCCAGCGTTCCCTAAAAGTTTTATTTTTTAACGCGAAGTCGATATGGAACAAGTGGGACGAAGTTGTGGCTGTATTGGCCTCTGATAACCGAATAGATATTGTGGCGATCGTAGAAACGTGGATCCATACTGACAAGCGAGTTTTCGAGGATGAGTTTGCGATCCCCGGTTATACAATGTTCCACCGTGACTGACCTTGTCGAGAGGGCGGCGGAGTTTTGATATACGTCCGGAACTGTTTCCCCGCTGTTGAATGCAATGCGAGATCTGGTCACGACATTTTAGGGCTAGACATAGATTGTACCAGCTCCTCTTATCGAGAAGTGGTGGTTTACAGGCCACAAAGACAGTCAGAAGAGTTAGACTCCACCCTGGACGCAAAGCTCACTGACTTGATAAATAGTCGCACGAGTTTGGTCATTGGTGACTTCAACTGCCGTGGGACTGACTGGAGGAACTGGACAGGCGATGTAGAATGGAGAAGATGATCGAGTTCGCTCAGGATAAATTCCTGCCACAATGGGTAGATGAGCCAACGAGGAGTGAGAACATGTTAGATTTGGTGTTTAACACCGAGGACGACATGGTATCTGAACTCAACGTGGGAGAGTGCCTGGGTGGGTGTGATCACCGCACAATCACGTTTTCCGTCCACATTACATGTGATAGACGCTCTCACGTCGCTATCTTTAAACCCAACTTCCGACGCACAAACTTTGTGGGTTTTCGGAATGAGATAGCTCGGCTTGGGCCCGCAATAGGAGAAGGAGCCTCAGACAAATGGTTGGCGTTTGAAGAAAACTTTATGACCCAACAGTCCGCGTTTGTTCCCAGCAGAAGGAAGAGCGGCAAGCCTCTTCAACCGAGATGGTTCAATCAAGGCATCGCCGCAGTGATAAGGAACAGGAAAACTGTCTGCAATAACTGGAAAACCAACCGTAATGAAGAAAGGCTTCTTCAATACAGGCAAAAGTGTAGGCAAGTTAAAGCACTGGTACGCAGAGCTAAGCGCAACGAAGAAGTTCGGTTTGCCTCCCTCTGCAAAGAGACCCCGAAAGAATTCTTCCTGCATGTCAATACCCGCAAGCCGATTCGCCATAGCATAGGACCGCTGAGGGATGACAATGGCGTGTTATGGAAGTCAGAACCAGACATCGCCAACGTGTTGAACGGCTACTTCGCCTCCGTATTTACGAGGGAAGTTGACAGTCCAGCTCCAAAGCCGGGGGTTCATCTCGAAGAGATCGAAAACCTAAGCGAAATAGTCTTAGAGAGAAACGAAGTAGTAGCCAGATTAGAAAACCTTAACTCGTATAAGTCTCCAGGTCCGATTGGCTTTCTTCCTAGAGTCCTCCGAAAAGTTAGTGAAGAGGTCACTCCACACCTCATCACCATTTTCAGCAAATCTTTGGAAACTGGAGATGTGCCGGAAGACTAGAGAATAGTAGACGTAACTCCCATCTATAAGAAGTGCGATTGCGAATGCACTGGTAATTACCGGCCTATTAGTCTGACATTTATCGTAGGAAAACTAATCGACGGAATAATCGTAGACCGTATAGTGCAGCAGAGTTGCACAACCTGATCTTGGATTCCCATCACGGATTTCGCAAGAACCGTTCATGTCTCACTAATCTACTAGAATTTTTTCACGGTATTTTGAGTGAGTATGACCGTAGTCGAGCTGTGGATATCTTACACCTGGACTTTCAAAAGCATTCGATAAGGTACCACACCGCAGGTTGATAAAAACGTTCGTGCCTTTGCTATTACTGGCAAGGTAGCCGAATGGATAGAACACTGGCTCTCGGGACGGAGGCAACGAGTAAAGATCAACGGGATAGCCTCGCAATGGACGCCAGTCAGTGGTGAGGTGCCCCAGGGCTCAGTATCTAGGCCTTTATTGTTCATTGTCTACATCAATGATATAAACGAAGAACTAATATGCCCGATAGCCAAGTCCGCCGACAATAGCAAGCTAGGGGGTAGTGTGAGCTCGCGAGATGGAGTGGAACGCCTGCAAAATAGCCTTCTCAGGATAGGCAAGTTTTCAGAAAAGTGGCAGATGCCATTTAACTATGACAAGTGCAAGGTAATGCACATCGGCCATGCTAACCCTCGGGAAAACTACTCCCTTCTAGGCAAATAGCTAGATACCACTGACCTTGAGAAAGATTTAGGCGTGCTAATCAGCAGTGATCTAAAGTTCTCCAAGCAGTGCCTTCAGGTGGAAAAGAGTGCCCAGCGAATGCTGGGGCACATAAAGAGGCATTTTCGCTTCCGAAATAAGCAGATTGTTTTCGCCTTGTAGAAACTCTCTACTCCGGTCACACCTTCAATATGCCGTACAATTCTAGTCCCCAACCCTGAGGAAGGACATTGAACAACTAGAAAGGATACATAATTAATCCCCTCCCTTAGACTTAAAAGTTATCAGCATAGGCTACGAAAACTGGGAATGTTCTCCTAAGAGACGCGCAGGTTAAGAGGCCAGCTGATTGAAACTTTTAAGATAATGCGAGGAGTTGAAAACGTAGATCACAGGAGGCTGTTCACGTTGAACGCAAATGCTACACGTAATCACGGTTACAAACTGGAGCTACTGTAATTCCATACTAGCATTTGCGGAAACTTCTTCTCGTACAAAACCTGCAGAACGTGGAACCGTCTACAACCAAAAGGGGTGAACAGTTTGTCAGTCGAACAGTTCAAATCTCGACTTGGCAAGATAATCCACACCCTGACCTAGATGGTACCACCTTAGTATAGATTATAGATCTGAGTAAAGTAGATAGGTTTCAACTTTTTTTAATAAAAATTTCCTGTTTGTGTTCTTTTTTTCAGCACATTCAGGTATCGTTTCAGCTTTCTGGTCCGCAAATGCGGGTGGGAAAGGTGGGCGGGGAGAGCCTTCATCTATGCTATACTTTCTCTTATGCTATAGGTTAGGGCTTTCCCAAAATAGTACCTCCATGGTATGGTTAGCAATGTCCTTTGAGGTACTACTCTTCCTTGTGACTCCTTGTGACTCTCTCTCTCTCTCTCTCTCTCTAGCTCAGCCCCTTACCTGCTAAGACTTTTTATCTCTGTGCTCCTACAAAAATTAACGTTTGTGTCGTGCTCAAACCTTCGTGTCGTAAAGTGAAATAGATAGAAATTACATTCCGTGTCGGTTATACGTTCTATTAGCTCATTAAATTTCAACTTATTTTAAACAATCTTGTGTTTTACAATGCTTATCGTCAAATTTGATTGTGATCGCTGTCGGGCTTCAATTAATAAGGAAATATGCGTTCTCTCAAACCCTAATAACGTTAGAATATGTCGCTTTTGTCTTCTAAACGAGGCGTTCGAGCTAAAAATAACCAACGCGATTAATGAAATTAGATCAGAAATTAACTATGTCAGGAGAGACGTAGTGGCAACGAACCGTAAGATTGACGAACTGACCAGCGGCGTTTGGGCATTCTTTGATGAGCCTCGGGGGAGGAAAATCGCGTTCAAAGCCGCCGATCGAGCCGTATAGAGATTAGAGACCCACAAGTTCATATAAATGAGCAAGCGCGTATTTTAAACTCATATAGACCCCCGGAATCTCAATTTAGGCCGGTTAGATACGGGGCTAGACCAACGAGGGCATCTCACCGTTTTGAAATTCCACGCTCTAATCAATTTGCCTGGTTAACTCCAATCGAGGGGGAAACAGATAGTATTATAATACGTGACTCTTTAATAAAGAACCAGGATTCTGAATTCAAAGCACGAAATCCAGCCTAGTGTAAGAAAATCTGCCTACCGGGGGGAGGGACGGGGATTATTAACCACGTGGTCAATGAAACCCAAAGTCTGAATGAACCATGTGAAGATCGAGCTATCCTCACACTCGTGGGCGGGAATGATGTACACCGTTTTGACAGCTCGACTACCGAGATTGTACATCGAGTAAGTGACTTAATTATAGCGGCCAAAGGGAAGGCGAATAAAGTGGGAGTAATTGGGTTAATTCCAAGATTAAAATCGACTCTGAGAATGCAGTCAAGGTCAATCTACACAAATGAATTCTTAAACGTTTATGTCTTGAAATGGGAGTTAAGTTGTTCAAATTTTGGAATAATTTTCAGGACAAACCATTACTATTTTTTAATGATGGTATTCATTTAAATTCAGTGGGTAATTCGAAGCTTGGCAGAATTATTAATGAAAGCCTCCGTAATCTCTATGGTACGGAAGTTATTTCTCCCCAAGTCATAGATGCGCCGAGGAGTCAATAAATTTAGGCGAGCAGGGAAACGCTCAAGCCATACGAGAGAGGGACCTTGTTATTTAAAGGCAAAATTAAAATGCATTTACGCAAATGTTCGGAGTTTAAAAAACAAACTGCCCGAATTTAAAGCCATGATTCAAGAGGGCGATTACGATATCATATGTATTAGCGAGATGTGGTTAGATACAGCTTCTAGAGACCATATTGCGGAATTTAATATAGAAGGGTACCAGATCCATCACAAGGACCGTCTAACTGGGAGAGGAGATGGAGTTTAAGCTTACGTACAAGAGGGAATAAATGCGATAACGATGGCCACGACGGCCGTAAATATGAAGAGCGATGTTCTGCTAATTAAGCTCGAGTGTGCTAAAAATAATAAAATTAACTTAGCCGTTATCTATCGCTCCGCCCCCCATCTCTAATAGAATCAGAGAACGTACTTCTCTTTGAGTGCCTTTTATCTATGGTGAGAAAATGAAAAAAAAAACAATAATTTTTGGAGATTTCAATTACCCTAACGTTAACTTTACAAACTATACTTTGGATAAAGTTAGGGAGAAATTACTCAATTTCATTCAGGATAATTTTTTGTGCAAAAAATAGAGGAGCCTACGCGTGATCAAAATATACTTGATTTGATTATCTCAACAGAGGAGACTGGTAGAAAACTTTTGCGTGGGTGAGTATTTGGCGACGAGTGACCATAATGTAATTAGGTTTGAAATTAATACGAGCGTTGAGGTAAAAGAGAGTTCACAACTAATCCCACGATTTGGGAGTTGTAATTTTGAAACCTTCCGTGACCGAATTAAAAGGATAAACTGGGGAGATGTTTGGAATAAGACAGTACAGGGAATGTACTCGGAGCTACAGCAAAATGTGTTCACGGTGGATTCCGAGTTAGTTAAGTATGTACGTCGAAAAGCTGGAAAGTCAAAGAGAGCACCGTGGGTTAGCCTTTTAATAATTAACTTAATTCAGGAACGTAATAAAGACTATCAAAGTTTTAGTAAAAAATGTAACGAATCGGGAAAAATACGTAGACTCTCGAAGGCTGGTAAAGCGGGCCATTAGAGAAGCTAAGCTGAAATATGAAAAAGAACTTGCTATAAATTAGAAGCACGAACTGAAACGGTTTTATAGTTACGTTAACAGTAGAAAGCACATAAAAGGGTTCAATAGGGCCGATCAGAGGTAAAGATGGTGTTATGACGGACGTACCAGAACAATTTGCTAAAATATTAAATTAGCACTTCTCGAGCGTTTTTACTATTGAGGACGTGACACAATTAGAAACACTAGGCGAGGACATAAATTTTGAAAGACAAAATACACTATCCAACATAAGTATAAATGAAGGGGAGATTCTCACATATATTAATAAAATGAAAAAATCGAAGTCACCCGGGCCCGATGGGATGTACCCAACCCATCTTAAAGAACTAAAAAATGAATTAGCAAGACCGCTCTGCACAATTTTCAATCGATCAGTAGAGGAAGGCCTAGTTCCAATAGAGTTCAAGCGTGGAAATGTTACGCCGATATTCAAAAAAGGGGATAAAACTGAGCCTACTAATTTCCGTCCCATCAGTCTAACTTCTGTAATTGGAAAACTCTTAGAATCGATAATTAGAGATAGGTTGGTGAGCCATTGTGAGGCTAATAATTTAATTGCAGAGTCCCAACATGGATTCATACGGGGCCGCTCGTGCCTAACCAATTTACTCGAATTCTTTCATAACATGATTTACATCTACGACGAAATTAAAGCGACTGATATAATTTATCTTGACTTTAAAAAAGCCTTTGATACAGTTCCGCACGAAAGGCTATTGATGAAAATTAGAGCAATTGGAGTGAGGGGTAGCATACTTAAATGGATTAGAAACTGCCCATCAAATCGTTCACAGCGGGTTGTTGTAAATGGGGCGTCTTCAGAGTGGGCCCCAGTCACCAGCGGGGTACCACAGGGGTCAGTCCTGGGCCCATTATTAATTATTGTTTACATTAATGACTTGGATAATGGAGTGTTTAGTAGGATCTCTTAATTTGCAGATGACACAAAGCTAGGAAGCCGAGCCCTTTCGAGACCCGATGTAGAGTAAATGCAAAGGGACTTTAATAAAATTGTCGTATGGGCGGATAAATGGCAAATGGGCTTCAACATGTATTAAGGATGTCATAACTTAAAAGTAGAATACCACATGAAATACCAAATTCTCAAATCCGTTAACTTAGAAAAAGACCTGGAGATTTTAATCTCCGAGGACCTTAAAGTATCGAAACAATGCGCAGAAGCTTGTAAAAAGCAAACCGAATGCTAGGATATATTGCTCGGAATTTTACTTTCAAATCGAAAGATATAATCCTGCTACTATACAAATCGCTCGTGTGCCCATACTTCGAATATGCGGTTCAATTTTGGTGTCCCTCCATATACAAAGATATAGCGCAGTTAGAAAGAGTGAAACGTCGGGCTACGAAACTACTTTCTGGAATCGGAAACAAACCGTACGAAGATAGAATCCACTCATTAAACCTACTATCACTTGAAATTAGACGATTACGTGGACAATTGATCGAGGTATTCAAAATCTTAAAAGGATTTACTAATATTGATTACAGACTATTGTTTGAGATGGACGAAAGAGCCAACACACGCCAAAATGATTTAAAATTAGTGAACAAGCGATTTAACTCTACTATAGATCAAAATTACTTCACGTATAAAATCACGCAAACGTGGGATAGCCTGCCCAACCGTGTAGTAGAAAGCACGTCAGTTAATATGTTCAAAAACAGACTTTATGAATACTTCAATAGTGTAAATATAACGTAGTAGGAGCATAGAAGAACACGCCATATGAAATAATAATAGGTTGGGAATAAAATAAAATGAAATGAACAATAAAAAGATGCCAGCGACGCCTCCCTGCAGGGAGTGAATGTGAATTCCCCTTTTCTTTTTCTGTCTCTCCTATAAGTATATTATTTTCATCACTGGCAGGCGAAGCCTGCGGGAGAAGAGAGTACTGTGCTATCAACCCCCCCCCCCATCTCCTTGGTTCGAAGAAGCGTGTTGGTGTATTTGAGAGATAGCTGAACCTGCATGCCGAGGGTACACATGTAGATAAGTGTGTACCGTAGAATTGAATTATTAGAAGAGGCATGTAAAGAAAGGTCAAATGATATGTACATATGTAGATAAGTGTGTACAGTAGAATAGAAATATTCAAAAAACATCATGTAAAAAATATATATACCAAGGGTACACATGTAGATAAGTGTGTACCGTAGAGATGAAATAGTTAGAAAAACAACTAAAAACAGCATGCAAAAAAAGAAGCATGATACACTAACGTTAGAATGTGGTAGTTAACACCTGTAAGTGGACTAGCCTTGAGCGGATCTTAGGGTCTTTGCGGGTCCTTGTTTCTGTAGTTCTGTAGCTCTCTCTCTCTCTCTCTCTCTCTCTCTCTCTCTCTCTCTTTCTCTCTCTCTCTCTCTCTCTCTCTCTCTCTCTCTCTCTCTGCAAAACAATTAGGCAGCCATGTGCCCGCTCAATTGCTAGTCCAAAGGTAACTTCCCTGAATGGACCGTAAGGTCTCCTAGAGTACCTTCTTTCCTTGTTGTTACTTCCTTGTTGTTACTCTCTATCTCTCTCTCAAAACAACCACCTTGCCGTCGGTGAGAGAGCTTGCGCGATCTGCTTGAATTAAGCTAACTAAGCTGGCGACTTTCAGTCTGGCAGGGTCACCCATGCCAGTAAGGTAGCTTTAGTAGGATCCAGACTAAGGGTTGTCAAACTTCTCTACCACTTCTTTGATGCGTCTCTTAGCATCCCCTTACTAACCTCTTCGATACTTTTAGTACTAAGTTTCACCAACTCTCTTCAACTGTCAAAAAAAATAACCTCAACAACAAAAAGGGCCTCACCAGCTAGCTTGTGCCGTGTGAGGAGAGAGGCTTTGGAACCTCTCTAAAGCCTTGGAGCGCTCATAGGTTGCAAGAGACTGAGATTGAAGGGATCTCAGGCGTTTGGGGTATGATTAATGGAGAAATGCTAGGTACCCCTTAGAAGCTTTCTCCTAAAGTGTAATGGCCTGACCAGACCCCTGTGACCGCTACTTGGTGGACAAAGGCTCAACTGCTCTTTGGTGAGAGAGCTTTTGTGCCTTGCTGGTTGCCAGATCAGCTAAAAATCTCGGATGAAGTCGTGGGCATTTAGCTTTACTATTTGCTTAAAGCCTGGCCGTTTTTAGAAGATTAGTAGGGCTTAGTAGGAAGAAAGTTACACCTCAAGCATCCCTGTCGAAAAATCAGTGATCCAGTTTACCTGGGGCTCTCGTGCTGATCAGTTGGGAGCTGCGGCACGATTGGGGACGTCTGGCCCAGGGGAGACCTTAGGGTTGGTTTGCTTGGTCAAAAGGGTTTCTGTTGGCCGAACGACCGAAAACCTCCTGGAAATAGGCGGATGTGATTACTGTGAGAGAAAATCATACACAAAAACTTTTTTTAATGCGTATGGTCCCAGAGTTTTTAAAATGGCGAATAAGAATGGTCCTCTGTTCCGCAAGTTAACCTGCAGAATCTGAAAAGTTAATAGATGGAGTGAAGACTTCGGGGGCAGGAGCTGCAAGGAGCTCACAGATGCCGTTAGTGTCTGTGACTTCTGGGAACTGGAGAAGCGCCTGGGCGAGAGCATCGCTCAACTGAGTGAAGAGAACGCCTTCTTCAAAAGGGAGGTTCACCTCTTAAAATCAGGGAGGTGCAGATGCTCAAGCGAGTGTGAAGGAGAGAAGGTCTCCGACGTCCAAGAGCAGGATTCTTCAGCTGCAGGACTGGCTCAACGAGCCAAAAAGAATAAAAGAAAGAGGAAGAAGGGAAAAAAGAAAGAAGAGAAATTAGAAAGAGAAGAGAGAAAGTAGAAAGAGAAGAAAAGAAAGTGGAAACAGAAGACGAGAAAGTAGAAACAGAAGAAGAGAAACGAGAAACAGAAGAAGAGAAGACAAATGAAAACAAGAAAATGACGAAGAAGAAAAATGTAGAGAAAAAAGAGGAAACCGGCAAGTCGCTTCCGTAAGGGAAGACTCAGTCATGTGCAGACAAATGTGCAAGAGTCACCCTTATTGGTGATTCTCAAGCACGGGGTCTGCAGCCCCTGCTAGCGGCCCGCCTTCGC
Source organism: Ceratothoa steindachneri (assembly GCA_963969495.1). Classification (NCBI taxonomy): domain Eukaryota; kingdom Metazoa; phylum Arthropoda; class Malacostraca; order Isopoda; family Cymothoidae; genus Ceratothoa; species Ceratothoa steindachneri. The sequence continues at coordinate 133,738,133 of OZ018321.1, read as the reverse complement.
ACTAGTGTGAAGGTAAGCTGCCTGCCAGGACGGGGTAATCGCCACATCCGAGTGGAGGCGGAGAAATCTCAGATTTCTGAGAGCTCAGTCGTTGCTGTGATGGTAAGTGGCAACGACCTCTACCTGAGAGGAGGTAGGGTAGACCCTAAGGATAAAATCCTCCAAACAGTCATGGGCACCGTGGATGACTGTGAGCTGAAAACCTCTCCCGAGGAGAGGTCCAACACGGACCGCTCACTCGAGGAACGTCTCTTTGAACCGGCGCCTTACAGATTTGTGTGCGGCAGAGGGGGTCTTTTTTGTGGACCCGTACCTCACCTTTTATGGTATGAATGATCTCTACCAAAGGGATGGGGTAGATCTTTCCTTTAAAGTAAAGGCTTTTCGGTCAAACATGATCCAGGATGTCGTAGAGAGGACCCAAAGGAGTATCCGGCTCAGTGTGAGAGCGGGCGTGCGCCAGTACGTCCGCGTCACTCCTGGTACGACCTTTTCGGATGTCGCTAAGAGGAGTACCACCGCGTCAACAAATAAACCGAGAATTGAAATCGGGTAGGGAGTCCTACATTCGGGGAGTCCCTGAAAGTTCTGTTCAATGCAACGTCAATCAGGAATAAGTTTCTTGAACTTCGTGGCCTTGTAGCGACGGAAGAACCCGGGATAGTGGTCATAACGAAGCCATGGGTAAAAACCTCAAACCGAGATTTTGAGGGAGAATTCATGATTTACGGCTACCAACTCTTAATAAAAGATAGGCTAGACCAGGGTTGCTCACACCAGTGCCCGTCATGGCATTTGAGTGTGCCCGCTGGTTTATTTTTGAATAGCCAGCCTAAATATAATTTTAACTGGCAATATAAAAATTACTAGAAATGAAACTTTGCATGCGAGCAGAGCGCCCACATACATGTTAAAAACATGTATGAAACCATTGCTTGATCCGCCAATTTCTGTGTCGCTTAAAGCGACGATTCTATTTCAACGGATATAATGAATGGAGTTTGCTGATTGGGTGTTTCGTGAAAATAAAACCAATCATAAGGCATTTTAGAAACGACTCAATAGGCTTTCTGTCTTTTCGATTTTTTATTGATTTTATAAAGATGAGTGGGCGGATCCATATTTAATTCCGCGTTTGACCCGTCCGTGTGACCTTATGTGTGGATGCGAATTTGAAATATGTTTATTTTTTATTCGTTTATTACGTAATTTGATGTTTTCACATTTAGTATTAAAAGTTTAGCATCATGTCGACCGTTCACCCGTCCGTGTGTTCTTGTGTGTGGATGCGAATTTGAAATTTGTCTATTTTTTAATCGTTTTTTTTACGTGAGAAAATGTGCTATGTACTTGACCTCAATTTTTGGCTCCACATACCTTTGTGAATCAGCATTTTCCAACATGAAGATGCTTAAATCAAAGTACCGGAGTGTTTTGACAGATGAGCACCTTGATGACTGTTTAAGCCATCAACTAACAATTAAATGTGAGTATTATCTTCTATCACTTGTATTTATTTTTAGTTCATAAATTTGTGAAAATTTTGGTTTTTGTGCCCGCTAAAGATAATAGTTAGCAAAATTTGCCCTAAGGTCTCCGAAGTCTGAGCACCCCTGAGCTAGACAGAGAGGGTGGCGGTGTGATGTTGTATGTTAAGGATACATTCAGAACGACGAATTGCAACATTATATCCGACCACGAGCTCCTAGGTGTAGACCTAGAGATAGGTCCTGCCAGATACAGGACCATGCTGCTTTATAGACCCCCTGCCTAACTCGTTGAAAAGTACAGGGAGCTGTACCAGCTGCTGGGTGAACCTGTTGAAGACAAAGTGTGTATACTCATGGGAGACTTCAACACCCAAGTTGACTAGGAAACCAGAGAACCCTGTGGCTAGAACGCGCTGCTTCTGGAGTAGGCGAACAACGAGTTCCTGACTCAATGAGTGAGAGAGCGAACAAGAGGTAATAATACCCCCGACTTGGTTTTCACCTCTGAGGACGACATCGTTGAGGATCTCTTTGTGGGCGAGGAGCTCGGTGGCAGTGACCACCGGCTAGTTAAATTTATTGTCAAAGTCCCCAAGGTAGAGACTGCGACTCGTGAATCAAGGAAACCTGATTGAGAAGAGTAGACTTCGCAGGTCTCCGCGGAGGATTGGCTGATGTGAGGCTGGGAGGGTATGATAATGTTGAAGACCTGTGGAATAGTTTCAAATCTAGTCTCATGAGTCTTCAATCACAATTTATCCCTTTGAAAAGCCTTCGTCGGTCTTCCGTTCAACCAAAGTGGTTTAATCGAGAAATTGGTCAACTGCTGAGGGAGAAAAGATCTGTGTACCGACAGTCAAAGGCTTCGAGGGACTTTGAAGAGTACCGGAGGCTAGCTAGGAGAGTGAATCCAGCATAAGGGCGACAAAACGTGCTGAGGAACTCCGAGTGGCGAGACTTTGCAAAGAGACCAAGAGTTCTTTAGATATGTAAACCAATCCGTCGAACAATTGGCCCTTTGAGAATTGAAGAAGGGGCATTAAAGGACTAAGATGCAGAAAATGCTAACCTCCTCAACGACTACTTCTCTTCAGTGTTCACTGAAGAGTGTGGTCCCATCCCCCAGCCCACGGACTGTTACTTGGGTGAGAAGTTAGAGGAAATGGACTTCACCCAATTTGAAGTAGAGAAGAAAATCAACGACCTAAAGACGAATAAGTCCCCTGGACTGGACGGGTTTCTACCCAAAGTATTGAAAGAAGTGGGCGATGAAATGTCGCAACATCTTGGCACAATCTTCAACATGTCAATCCGGACCGGATGCGTTCCTTGAGACTGGCGTGAGGCAAGGGTGACTCACATCTTCAAAAAAGGAGACACTAGCCAACCGTTCAACTACCGACCTATTAGTTTAACTTCGATAGTTGGTAAACTCATGGAAAGCATCATGGTGGACAAAATAACGTCATTTTAGAGTCGGACCTGTTACTGAAGAATTCCCAGCATGGGTTCCAAAGGCGCCGGTCATGCCTAACGAACCTTGTGGAATTTTTCCACTTCGTTTTCACTGAGCATGCTCTAGATAAAGCAGTGGATGTTGTATACCTGGATTTTTAAAAAGACTTTGATAAGGTACTACATCGCCGCCTTCTCCGCAAAGTGCGTCCACTGGGTATAGACGGAAAGGTAGCAGGTTGGATAGAGAAATGGCTAAGCGGAAGACGGCAACGGGTGGTGCTGAATGGACAGACTTCTAGGTGGGTGCCCGTTACCAGCGGTGTACCTCAAGGTTCTGTCCTGGGACCACTACTTTTCATCATCTAAATTAACAACATGGATGGTGACATGGTTGCGAAGATTTCTAAATTTGGCGATGATACCAAGCTTGGTATGAACGTTGCAAAGGAAGGAAAAACTGCCTGCCTACAAGGAGATCTTTGTAAGATTGGAGAGTGGTCAGACACGTGGCAAATGACTTTTAACGTGAGCAAATGCAAAGTAATGCATATCAGCCCCCGAAACCCCCAATCACGGTATATCCTTAAGGGCACTGCTCTCGAACGCACTGATACCGAGAAGGACTTGGATGTAACAATCACTAGTGACCTCGAAAAAGGTGTGTAGAGGCGGAGAAAAGGGCCCAAAGGATGTTAGGCTATATAAAGCGACAGTTTGGATATCGAAACAAGGAAATAGTACTCTGTTTGTACAATTCACTTGTCCAACCGCAGCTGGAGTATGCCGTACAATTTTGGAGTCCTTCGTTTCGAAAGGATATCGCGAGATTGGAAAGTGTGCAAGCCAGGGCAACCCAACTAATCCCCTCTATCAGACATAAAATTTACGACGATAGATTAAGGGAATTAGATCTGTTTTCGTTGGAGACCCGGAGACTGCGTGGTAAGCTTATTGAAGTGTTTAAAATACTTCGAAGCTTCGATAATGTAGACTACACTGATGTTTTCCAACTTAGTAGGGGCAAAACTAAAAATCACGGCTACAAACTTGAACTGAAGCATTACCACCGCGATCTGTGTGGTAAGTTTTTCACATGCAGCATCTGTGGTAGCTGGAACGCACTTCCAGTGGAAGTTGTCAACAGCAATTCTGTTGATCAGTTCAAGTCAAGACTGGACAAAGTCTTGAAAAGTGGCCGTTTGGGCACGTAAGCCGTTGAGTAGAACTGTGCCTGCTCGACTGATAGTCCATAGGTACCCTTTCTGAAGGGACCATAGGGTCTTCTAACGTACTTCCTTATCTTTGTAGACCATTGACCCAATCTTATTGATTAATCAATGGATTTATTTTTAAGTTTAATACAGTAAAGTACACTTTCACAACAAAAAACACTAAATTTGACAGTATGAAAAATCACTTAAAATCGTAAATTTACAAATTCAATTCACTAAACCAACTTTATTAGAAGGTCTGTTGGTGGGCTCTTCAAATCTCACTCGAACCTAAGAGAGTAACCAAATAGTCTAATGCAATGGTTCCCTACTGATTTTAGCTTATGGCCCCCTTAGGAACCTTATTTTTTCTTGTGGCCCATAATCATTATTTTCAGTAGGTAATATGCAGTTTAACTCTACTTTAAAGGATAAAAGATATTAAAACAGCTATTTGTATTCAGGTACAATTATATTTGTCACATAATAGGACTATAAACATAGCAAAAATTAAACAGTGGTTAACAAAAATTTAATTCTTTTTAAAAATATATAATTACTCTTACAAAAAATAAAATTCTTTAGCAAAATGAAATAAATATATCATCAACTCTTTATTCATTCAATGCGATCCTTGTGCTTCATGCAGTTTCACAATTTTTTCAATATCAGGGTCTATAGTTGTTAGAGACAGACGAAGAACACCTCTTCTTACTATTTCTAAGCGGCTGCGAGCTTTTGATAGGAGGTGTGACACTTTACTAAAACCCCACTCAACCAGATAAGAAGTAGGAAAAGCAATAAAATATAATTTTACTTCGTTCCAAAGCAAAGGGTATTTCATAGCAATTTCCTGACTTGTCCATAAGTTCCTGACACCATGCTTAAATATAGACAGAGAAGTTTGACCACTCTGTAACTCAATGAGGCTTCATTGTAATCTGATATCAACATCAGCTGAATTAATTCAAAATGGGTCTACCACCCAACCTGGAATGTCTAGTTGTAGAAGATCTCTGAACCTAACTTCTATATCACTATGCAATTTCTCCAAATGATCAATGTATACTAAAATATCTTCTTTCAGCTTACTCTCAATAGTGCGGAGGGTTGGAAACTGTATACACTCTTCTAGCCCCATATTTGTCTTGAGCAGCTTAATTTTCCCCATAAATGCACAAATAGACTCTTTGCTAGTTAAAATATTTGCATTTTTACCTTGTAGCTGTTTGTTCAAGATATTTAGCTTTTCAAATATATTTGTATGGTAGAATATGTCCCATTTGGCAGCAATGATTCTTACTCCGAGCTACTTACCATCCAGAAATAACACAATACTATCCCAAAGTGCAATGAAGCGATTCAGACAATTTCCCTTAGAAAGCCATCGCACCTCTGTATGCAAAAGTAGGCGCTCAAACCTTTCATTGCTAGCACAGAGTTGTCGGAAAGGACGCTCTTGAAGTGGATTTGGCTTGATAAGGTTGACTGTCTTGATTACACTATCAAGTGAATCTTTCAGACGTCCTCCTAGGTTTTTGGCAATCAGATTTTGACGGTGTACAACACGGTGGATGCAAAGAACTTTAGGTACAGCCTCTTTTAAATGTGAAATAAATCCCCTATATCTACCTATCATAGCAGCGGCGCCATCAATTGCAGAAGCCATAATATTCCCAAGTGGAATATCATTTTCTTTGAAATAGGTCACTACTTCTTTGAAAATTGTTTCACCTTTAGCATCTGTCACAAGGCTGCGGGAAAAAAAGCATTTCTTCTCTGAGTTGATCTTTATCCCAAAACCTAACATACGCCATGAGAAGGGCTTCGTTGTCACGTAATAACGTTACATCAAATGTAATGTAAAGGTCTTTACTTGTAAATGTTTAACGAGTTTTTCCTCTACATCCTTTGCCATTTCGTCAATACGTCTTGATACTGTATTGTTGCTCAGCGGAATGACTTCAGTGATTTTGGGGAGGATTTTGTTGCATGACAGTTGAAATAACCACAGATACTGAAGGCGAAATCAATTCTTTGCCAATAGTATGAGGTTTTCCCGATTTCGCTATTAGCATGGAAATCTCATAAGATGCAATTAAACCTTTGCCTAGTTTTGCCGCTGTTTTGCTAAATATATCTTTGATAGTGCTCCTTGCTTGGAAATCATCCCGCATCTTTTAAAGTAATCTAATTTTTTTGTCTTTTTTGTACTTTGGTGAATGTATAAAACCATAAGCTAAATACTCACTGGAGTATTGTCGACTTTTTTTTCTACGTCACCGTAGCCATGGGTAATCTGTGCAGAAGGAATTTAATATATTAATGATATATATATATATATATATATATATATATATATATATATATATATATATATATATATATTACATTTTAGAGCCGAATCTCACCGCAACAGAATGAAAGGCGCTTATCTCAGCGGCGAAAAAGGAAGAGTATTTCTGAGAAAAGACACAGAAACAACCTCCATTTCCTGTGCAGAGCACCGAGTCTGTGCCCAACACCAACTCCTATTACAGTCGGCCACGAAAATTTCAGACATGTCCAATAAATAGAAACGCTCATAAAATAGCTGCATTGAAAATTTTGTTTTCTTTTTTTGTGATAAATATTTGCCCTTGATGGTAAATATTTGACACCAAAAAAAGAACTGCAAAACAATGCAACTATTTTTATGAGCGTTTCTATTAATTGGACATGTCCGAAATTTTCGTTGTTGATTGTACATCCTGGTACTCTGTACCTGTACCTAAATGCAAACAGCAGAAATGTACTCCCTCAGGGGGGTAGATCTGCATTAATTTTAGTAATATATTATATATACATATATATTACTCAAATTAATGCAGATACAAAACGATAAGTACAATCATCAGAATCTAAGATTAAATGCTATTCTCGTAAATAAGCCCTAAGTGAAACCGAAGTGAAAAAAAAATGATTTGGTGTCGGCTTAGCAATGGCACACTTTACTTACAAACAAAAATGCTCAGTTATTTACTTATAAAAGTCTTTTATTATTGTGCTTGTGGCACTCTATTATAATTTTAAAAACTAGTAAAATTACTAGAAATTCGCAGTATTAGGGTGGGTAAACAAATAAAAGCTACTTACATACTATACCGCCGAACCACTTGATAAACAGACTGTAAAGATTTAAAGTTCCACCTGAAGTATTTTCATCAAGCCAACAACGGTGCCAGGCGCATAATGATCAAGCGCACAATGGAGTGCGCGCCGCAGAATAAGCTTGCAAGATGTAAAATATTTGTTTACAGATTAATGTAAATCCTATTATGTTAATAAAATATTTAAAAAAATCGGAAAATATATGTATTAATATTTTTAAAATGTAATTCAACTGCATAAATAAAAATTAGGTACTGCCCTAACTATAATTCAGATTTCATTAGGTTAAGTCCTGTGGCCCCCTTCATGGATCTGTGGCCCCTCTAAAGCTTAAAATTTTCCTGTGGCCCCCTTCAGATGTGTCATGGCCCCCGATGGGAAAACCCTGGTCTAATGCACCATGCACCGACCACGCTGTCCAAAACAGCTTATCGAAACGAAAAGAGATTTTAATTTGCTTCGTTGAAATTTGAATAGGCCTAATGATAGTGTATCCTAACTTAGTTCTTAATTCTAATCATCATAACTGATCTTTAAATAGATGAAACAAATAAATGAAATAACTGAACAAGACAATTGAGCGAAATAAGAAACTCAAAGCTTCTCAAATGCCCTCCTTGATCCTCGTTACAAATTGAAGACGCAAATTTCTTGTCAAGTGCTTCTGTGATCTTCGTTTAAATTCCATCCTTCATTTATTAGTGTTAATTTCATGCCCCTAAATAAAGGGAGCGCATTAGTCAAAATCTAATAATATATATATATATATATAAAAGTATATTTCTGTCTTATTGTTAAATTGCACTAGGCAACAAATTTTAACCTTTTGTTTGTTACAGACATGTGAATAAGTGTTTCTAATTAGTTTGAAGGCGCTGAATCCGAATTTGAAAACTAAAATTCTCTATCACGTCTAGATTTTGTGTAATGACCCCCTCCCTTTTTACGCTATTTGTTCCGATTAAAAAATAAAAAATCTTTTTATTTTGTATTTTTTTAAATTTTTAAGCAAAAAATATTTTAAAAGTGGGGGACCTTCCTTATTTATTCTGGCTTAGAACAGACAATGTACATCACTGGCGAAGTTACCCCTCCCCCCCTTCCCTCCCAAGTTATGAAGATTTTATTGTATTGATTAAGTTTGTTATGCACTTTAAGTTTAAAGAAACTTTGCTGTAGCCTTCTCGTTTTTTTCTTTTGTGAGGCATCAAAGTTTGTTTTTGTAAAGACCAGCAATAATCCCCCATCATTTTTTAATTAAATTTTCCTTGGTACCTCGTCTCCATAACCAAAATTTGTTGTTTAAAACGTTCACCATGTTCATCACTAACCGCTCCCAGATTTTCGGGAAAAAATCGAGATGAGAATTCAGAAAATGCATTTTGAGTGACATTCTACATCTCATCTTTTCATAGGCTTCCAGCATATTGTTTATTATTTCTCGGTAATTTGGAGATTTAAAATTGCCTAGAAAGTTATCAGTGACTTCCACAAAGGATGTCCATGCTTTGCGTTTCTTTTCACAAAGTGAAGGAATCATCAGAAACAACTGTGGATTTGTGGTTCAGTGAAAACTCCAGCTTCTATTTTTGCATCAGTTAAGGATCCTTTGAATTTGTTTTTTAAATATTGAAAGCCTTCACTTTTCATTAACCCTAATTTAATGTGAAGAGGTGGAAGATGATTTTTTGGGGATCTACTGGATACTAGAGCATCATGCTTAACATTATGTTTGCCAACAATGTGTTATTGTCTGGCTGGCCATTCTCGCTTTTTATAGTGATTTTTATCATCTTTGCTATCCAATAGACATAAAAAGCACATGTACTTTGTGTATCCCAACTGTAACCCAAGAAGAAATTATACAACTTTCAAATCACAACAGATACTCCAGTTATGCTCTTTGTACCCAATAAGTTTCAGCAATAGTTGCATTGATGAATATGTTTCTTGAATACTTGTAGCGTGGGCTACAGGAATTGCAGCTTTTTCATCCCCATTGTGCAGCAGAACAGCTTTAAGACTTACCTTATTAGAGTCAATGAAAAATGTACACTCATTGGGATCATAGTCACAGCCGATTACCTGCATCAAACTATTAATATTGTTGCAGTAACGTACAGTATTTTCTTGTGAATAAAATTTCGATAACTTCTGGTGACAATCTCGAAAGAAAGATACCCTGACATCTGGAAGGAGAAGATTTCTTTTTTGTAATCTGGAGGCAAGTAATTCATCCTTTTCTTTACTCAGATCTAAATCTCGTACCAAGTCGTTTAAACTTTGTTGGCAAAATAAATTTGGTTCTGTATCTTGATCAATTGGAACATATGTTTGATCTTCTTCAATTTCTCCAGAAATCAATGTAGAATCATCATCTCAACTTATTGTAGTAGGTGGCTTCGGTACTGGAGTAGATTCATCATGTGGTGCCGGTTTCAACGCTGATGGGCAATTTGGATAAACAATTTTAGATTTGTTTTTCTTTGAAAATCCAGCCACATTTGTTAGGCGGAAATAAAAGCCATCAAAGTGATTTGAGGGCTCACACCATATCATGGGATCAGCAAATGGCATTGCCTTCCTCTTCCTATTTAACCAAGCTGTCAACATTGTGTTGCACTGCGTGCAGCAAATATAAGAGGCCCAATCTTTATCCTGGTCCCCTACTTTGCATCCAAAATAGTATATGTAGGCTTGCTTCATGGTTACTGCTATTTCTATTTTTCTTCGTTGTGCCACTGGTGTGAATTGCCAACAAACATAACAAAATATGTTAGGGCTGTTTACACATCTGCGTCTAGAACTTGAAACCATGGCAAGATTTTAAATACTAACTTGAGCAAGCAAACGATACACACTGTGAGATCCTTATAATAAAGTTCTTATCAGAGCAAATTTTTGATAAACGTGTTTTCTTCTTTAAGAGTTACCAGTTATCAGTAGCAGAAAAGTTATCACAAATAAGTATGTATTAATCTGAAAATCTAAAAAATACTGAAAAAAACCCAGTAATTAGAATTCAATGATATTTGAGCTTCAATATAGTCTACTTTATAAAATGGTTAATATATAATAATATATATATTATAAATATATATATATATATATATATATATATATATATATATATATATATATATATATATATATATATATATATATATATATATATATATATATATATATATAATATATATATATATATATATATATATATATATATATATATATTAAATATATTAAAAATTGCATATTTATACAATATTGAGCAAAAGTGTAAAATGGCCTGAAAAGGAAAATTCAGTTTTCACAAAAACGACGTGATATGCAAATTCTAAAGACAAATTTGTAATCAGCGCCTAAAAATAATCTAGAATCACCAACTTTCTGCTATGTAACAAAATGTCTGTTCTCTAGTGTTATCAGTGCACATATATGTAGGTCTGCTGTATGCATTACGTCTCTTACCTTTTTTTATACATGTGTCTTATGTGAAATCTGTGATGAGCCCGAGTGACCCTGATGACCTGGAATCGCCTCTGAATTAATTAATTATATATATATATATATATATATATATATATATATATGTATATATATATACGAGGAGCGGTCAATAAGTTTTGCGAATCGGTAGGGAAAAACAGAGGTAAGGGGATGGCTGTTTGTAGGGGTGTTAGGACAAGTTATGACAAGTCGAGGAGCTTAACCATCCTCCCTTACAGTCCAGATCTGGCCCCTAGCGACTACTTTTTATTCCGCCAGCTCAAGGCTGCAGTGCGTGGACGCCGGTTTGGGAACGATGAAGATGTCCAGCTCGCCGTCCAGGAGTGGATTGAACAGCAGTCGGGAGATTTCTGGTTGTCGGGAATTCGAAGCCTCGGGGACAAGTGGCGCAAGTGCATTGAAGTCGAGGGTAGTTATATTGAAAAATACTAAAACACTCTTCCTCATATCTCATTTCCTTATATCCGAATTGCAAAACTTATCGACCGCCCCTCGTATATATTCAAATTAGTATGTACAGTAACGTACATGTAAATGCAGGAAAGAAACCGCTTTGATCTCAATTAAACCGAGCCTTTAAGCACTCGGTTACGAGGAAGTAAAAAAAAATCTTCTGAATAGGTTTTAAGGCACGCTCCACAAGGTGAATCGGGACTGAAAAAGAGAGATAAATTAATTGTAAATTGAAAGAACAAAGGAGAAATTGAGTTAACTCAATTTCTTATTTGTCCGGTTAATTTTGGGTTTATGCCCACCCTCGAATTTTGTGGCATATATGTTATGACGAAAAATAGATTGGCCGCCATCTTGGGAGGCACATTGTTAACTTTGAATCAGATTATAGTGTTATTATATATAATTTTAAAGTGATTTTTTTTCTTAGTTAAAATATCATATGGACATTTCATATTAATCAATTTTAAAGAAAATATGATTGATTTACAAAGCATTCGGGGGGTCATGATTATATGTCTGAAGTCAAGGAACACAGTAGAAAACCTAGAGGCCTAAAGACATTTAGCAATAGCCGTTTGAATTCAAATCTAATGTTAGGCTTTCGAACTAGGAATATTACGAGGTGTTTTTTTTTAATTGCGTGGGGGAGTTGCCCCCCCACAATAAGTGAGGGGGGGAAGGGGATGTGGGGAAGCCCACATTTCAAAATTACCTTAAAAATGATATATAATACATTATGATGCGATTGGAATAGCCTAACAAAAAACTCCCTCCCCACAAGCACTTTGTTTTTATTTGACAAAGAAGTCACATTGTGTACATTATAGAGCAATCGTTTTTAAATTTATATATATATATATATATATGCAAAGAAATCCCCCTGGAAAATGAGAGGCGGTTTTCAAGTACTTTCGAACTTGTTCAGTTCATTATCAAAAAATAACGAAAAAGATTACAAAGCTGGTATATATTTGAGAGACAGCAGAGTAATGCCCCGCCTATGTATAACGAAAGGGCACAAAATAGTGCAATATTATTAAAGACGGATGTGAAGTATAAAACCAAATAGATAAGGTCTACTTCCGGAAATTCCAACTTTGAGCAGAGCATGTAGACATTTAAAATAAATACATACACACATAATTTTGAATACATAAAAATAAACGAGATAAACATAACTCAATTAATAAATCACAGTGATAATATTTAAAATGGACCACTTCGTTATAAATAAGCGTTTTAATAATAGAGTCCAGTTTAAAGAGGCCGGGGGATATATTAAAATTAGGCGAGGAATTAATTAATGAGCATTCAACAATATTTCTTTGAATAAAGTTACAGATTTGTAAATAATTTAGCCGAATTCCAATTAATAGGGTGACAGTTTACAGATAAATGGACAAAGAAAGCACTACTGCTATCGCCCCTCCTAATATTGTATTATGTTGCGTCAAGCGTACACTTAATGATTTTCCGGTTTGCCCAAAGTATTGCTTAGGGCAAACTGAACAATCGGCAGAATACCCTCCCTCCCCCCTATACTATTATTATTATTATGAATCAGCATTTTGCAAATGGTAGACTGATACTTGAATATGACAAAAATATTTAACTAATTCAAGAGGCGGGGAAGCAAGGAAAAGGACTCAGAAAACGCTAAAACAAGAGAGTTCGTAAAATTATATGCGGGAGGGATTTCAGTTCTGTAAAAGGATTTTTTTTGCCAAATCTAGGGTTATGTTACCAGCTTTCATTTCCTTGGGCCTTAAAAATACATCTCTTATATATCACGATGCCATGTGATTTTTGATTTTATATATATATATATATATATATATATATATATATATATATATATATATATATATATATATATATATATATATATATATATATATATATATATATATATATATATATATATATATATATATATATATATATGAATTATCCCAAAATTCGAGGTTGGGCATAAACCCTAAAATAACACTTTGTACTTTGAATTCCTAATTAATTTCTCTCTCTTTCTCAGTCCCGATCGACCTTGCGAAGCGTGACTTAAAACCTGATGATTTTTTCGTCTTCCTGTAGCCGAGTGGTTAAAGGCTCGGTTTAATTGAGATCAAAGCGGTTGCTCGCTGACACATTGTGAACGGTTCGAATTCCACACTAACTCAGACTTTTTCGAATTAGGAAGTAGCTATTTCCGAAGAAAAAATTATTCCATTTTCTCTTTCTTGCGGTGTGTTGTATTTATTTGATCATTTTCTCGCGATCATGAGAGATATTCATTAATTATATATATATATATATATATATATATATATATATATATATATATATATATATATATATATATATTCATTGTGAGTTTGAAAATGTTAAGATAACGAAAGTGTGAGGAAATGCCCTCGAAGGACCACCGTGAGAAGGTGAGAAGAAGCCCCTTCGGAAATACACCTCTATTCTTTCAGACCACGTGTGCCAGTGTGAGAATTTTAGAAGTTCGAGAAAGAATCTATTCCTCGCTTAATTAACCGTCACAGCTGTGTTTGCTTTCGGACGCCCTCCCCCCTCCCCTGCGATAACACCGTGCGCAGCCACATTAACCCTACCCCCATATCGCGAGGCAGGTTTCATCGTCTGGAACGACGCGTTATCATGAAATGTGTTTGCTTAGACTGGCGCGAAGAATGCCCGTAGGGACCGCGAGGCGCTGAGGCGTCTATCGGATCAGCCACCCGGGTATTTAACCCGAAGCTCACCATCTCTCGAGGAGATTGAAAGCCCGCCATCCACTCCGTTCATACTGGCGTCTGTTTCCCGTGAACCCCCGTAACCCGTCGAAGATCTCGTCAGCAGATCTACCTTTGTTAAGCTTTGGCCCCTGTTCAGAGGAAAGCTATCGATTCCCCTTCTTCTCGGAGAGTTGTGCATCCCTCTCATCTTCACCACCCCTTCAAGATTCCCGTTCTTTCGAGATTGAGACTCCCTGCAGATCTGTAGAATCGTCTCGAGTTGAGATTACGTCTCTCTGGAGCAGAGAAAATCTCATTCTTCATCACGAAGTAATTCAACCCCATTTTCGAGTCTTCCTTGTCAGGACTCTCCGAAGTATCTTCTTAGAGACCTGCGCCGTTGCTTGTGTAGGACTTTAGTTGGGTACTTTTTGTAGTGGAACCTCCCTCCCCCATCAGATTTTTAATCATTATTCTTATTTTTATCTGGTGGCAGGTAAAGTTGGGTTATTTTTTGTTAGAAAGAACCCTTTTACTTTTCAAGCTACCCCCCCCCCCCCAAGTTAAGTTGTTCAGTAACCAGTTTGCCAAGTTAGTTCAAGGATATCCAAAGAAAATGGACCAAATTCTAATTTTTTTTTTCTTTCTTTTGTTGATTGATAATTTTTTTGTAGTGACCATTTTTTCCCAATTTTATTTTCGATGCGTGTGTTTTTTTTGGGGGGACGATCTTCCCTAAAACCCTCTACTAATCTCCTTTCAGGATTAAGAGCCTATAATCATTGGTCACATAGAGATCATGTTTTGAATTATTTTTTATTTTATTTTCTTTATTGCGTGCAATCTTTGTGTAACAAAATCTCCGTTAGATGTCCTCATTTGAGCGTTTCCGTCAACAAGGAGAGATCCTTGGGTTGTCAGGTAAGGATCTAGTTGCATATGTCCAGGAGGAGGAAAGAAATGAAAGTGCAGTAAAACAAGAACAAAGAGAAACCAAAGAGAGGAGAGAAAAATAACAAAGAGAAGCTGAAAAAGAACAAAGAGAAGCTGAAGAGAGAAGAGAAAAAGAACAAAGAGAAGCTGAAAAAGAGAAAGAGAAAGAATTCGTTAGCATGAACGTGAGCTTAACAGGAATCATTTGGAAACCCTTTCTTTTAGCTCGAGAAAGGAATCTCCTCCAAACCCCTCCAGTAAAATTGCCAGTGTTTAAGGACGGCGAGGATTTCAGTTCCTACTTAACTCACTTTGAGAAAATTTTCGAAGTGATCCACTGGGATATTGAAGCCGATGGAGTCGCTCGACTACTTCCTCTCCTTAATACTAACCTCTGATAAATTTTCATTTCGCTCCTGGCTGAGGCTACTCTCAACTACTCCTCGCTCAAGTCGGAATTATTATCGGCTGTTATTATAAATCCCGATTACTATAGGTCAAAGTTCCGTGAGGCGAGAATAATCCCTGGTCAGACCTACCGTCAATTTGGATTAACTCTCCAGAGAACTTTCCAGTTCTGGTTAGACTCAACCCAAGTCCACCGCGACTTGCTTCGTCGTCACTGAAAAGTGGCGCCCTCCAGTGGGTCTCGATCACGATAAATTTGCAGTAGTCCATGACTAATTGGGACGTGCAAATCGGTTCTCCGTGGTCCACTGTTATCTCGAATGTAGATACGTCACTGGTTGGGCCGAAGTGATAGCAGCCCCATTAAGTTCTGCGCCGTGTTGATCGGCTAGAGCCCGCAGCTCTTCCCTAACCCCGTCGCACAGCCCGTCATCACGAGGGCCCCAGAGTTTGCAACCCTTCAAAATGGGACTTTTGTAAGCGCTCAAAAGAAATGCCCTACTCTCCAGACCTTGTGGGAAAAAGCGAGAAGTGACAAACGTGGATTTGCCCGTGGTCAAAGGGAAGTCGTCTACCTCATTAATGATGGACTCCTTTATCGTTCTAGTTCGGCTGAGGATAAAACCCCCACTCGCTCGTTGTGTATCCCCCGTTCCCATGTTCCCCAAGTCCTCCGACTCGCTTACGATGGATTAATGGCTGGTCATTACAGTCACAATAAAACGGCTCAGAGAATCTTCTGTTATTTTTTCTGACCCGGTGCTGTCAAAGAAATTGCTGAGTTTTGCAGATCGTGTGACATTTGTCAGAAGACTACAGCAAAAGGACGAATACCACCTGCCGCCCTCCAGAAGACCCCAATTGTCTCGGAGCCTTTTTTTAGAGTCGCCATAGATCTAATTGGACCAATTCACCCCGCGTCTAGCGAAGGACACTCGTACGTCCTCGCTCTTGTTGACTTTGCAATGAGATTCCCCGACACAGTCCCCCTTAAGAAAATAAATAGTGTGACCTGTGCGGAGGCCCTAATTTCTATTTTTTCCCGCGTCGGCATCCAGAAGGAGATCTTGTCCGACAGGGGTAGACAGTCTAACTTTGAGCTAATGGAACACGTCGGCAAGCTCCTTACGATCAAGCCCTTGTTCACCTCCCTTTTTCACCCCACCGCTAACGGTGTCTGGGAAAAGTTGAATGGCACTCTGAAGATCATTCTGAAAAAGTTATGCCATGCTCAGCCCCAGAATGGCATCAATACCTGCCGGTTGCCCTGTTTGTCTGCAGAGAAATCCCCCACAAAACTTTTGGATTTTCCCCCTTCGAGCTCTTGTATGGATGAAATGTACGCGGACCAATGAACCTTTTGAATGAACTTTTTTCTAATCCCCGCCTGGATGAGGAGATCAAGTACTCGTATTCTTACGTGCTAGGCTTAGGAACCCCTTGGAAGAATGCGCCGATATAGCGTAAAGAATTCGGACCTCAATTTAGAAAAATATAGGACCTATTTTGACGTTAGGTCCAAAGAAAGGCGATTCAAGCCCGCTGGATAGGTGCTGCTCCTCATACCCACGGAGACAAGCAAGCTCTTGTCTCAATGCAAAGGCCCTTTTCCAATCCTAGAAGTCCGTGGTCCCGTAGATTACGTAATACAGACCCCCTCAGGGAACAAATTGTTTCATGTAAATACGCTTAAGCACTATCACCGCCGTGCCTGGATTAATACTCGTAATAGAATTACCCTTGACGAAGAGGCAGTGATGGAAGCCTCTTATCCATCTGAGCCTCTTAATTTAGTCTAAACTGTATGTGTCGAAGCGGAAAAAAACTACCCTCTCCCTTCGCTTCCCGGTTCCTGTGTAGACTCCACCCCGAAACTCGATTTAAACCCCCAGTTGGAAACCCCTCAGAAGACACAATTGGCTCTTTTGTGAACTGAATTCCCCGATGTAATTTATGAGAAGCCTGGTTGCTCTTTGTATTTTAAGCATGATATAACCCTAATTACCCAAGAGCCTATTGATCTAAGTCCTACCCTGTACCCGTTCACTTGTGCCCTACTTTTAACGCCGAAGTGGAAAACTTGCTAAAGTTAGGAATAATTGAACCTTCCACGTCGAATTTTTGCTCTCTCATTGTTATGGTCAGAAAGCCGGATCCCTTTGATAGACCAGAGCCTACATCTATTTGAAGAGGCCAAGTTTATTTTGTAGATAGACTTGTGTAAGGCCTACTATTAAATCCCCCTTAAGGATAGTGCCCGGAAATACACCTCATTTCCCACAGAAAAGGGCTTTATGCAGTTTAAGCGCCTACCTTTTGGTTTAGTTACTGCCTATAGTAACTATAATCAAATGATGCGCAGAATACTAGATTGGCTGAGTAACATTTCCTTTTACTTCGATAACGTTTATGTGGACAGCCGTACATGGACCAGCATCTTATCTTCCTCCACTCGTTCCTCAAATGAAGCTAGCAAGTGCCATTTCGCCTATAGCACTATTAAATACCTCGGTTTCCACATTGGGGAAAATCAAGTGGCCCCTCAGAAAGAAAATGTAAAGGCCATCGCCGACATGCCCCTCCCGCGTACCCAAAAACAATTACGCTCTTTTCTGGGGTTACCATCCTTTTAACGACGTTTGTCCCGATTTTCGCCGCCTTAGCGTCCCCCCTTAGCTCCTTACTAAAGAAACGTTCCCCTGACCACTTCGCATGGAACCCCAAAGCAACCGCCCCCTTCCATCAGCTGAAGGAAAGACTAACATCAGCTCCCAGACTGAGACTCCCAAACACGAACAAACCTTTTGGATACGAACGGATGCTTGTAATGAAGGCATCGGTTGCGTCTTGCTCCAGTATGAAGAAGTTGGCAATAGTTACCCCATTGCGTACGCTAATCGGAAGCTCTCGTCACGCGAAAGGAACTATGCGGTCATAGGACTTGAAGCTCTAACGATCGTATGGAGTGTACACAAATTCCAAGCATATTTGTTAGGTAAGGAGTTCGTGATCGAAACCGATCATCGCCCATTGGCTTACTTAAATAATTGTAAAAGTAAGAACGGAAGGCTTATGGAGTGTACTTCTAATGGAATACTAGTTCCGAATAAGATATATTAAAGGGACAGAAAACTGTGTTGCAGACTATCTAAGTAGGAATCTGGTCGATGATCCTCTCCCTGTGAAGTAAAATGTGTTAAGCATTGTACTCCCGTGCACATTATCGATTCTGTGTACTCGTTTTGTTTTTATAATTCTAGAACTCCGTCTTAACCGTGTATGTTTATGTTCCTTGGTTCTCATGTAAAATTTAGTTTTATTTTTGTACATATTTGTCCTTTGCGTGTGTTTTATTTTGTTTTGTTTTTTGTATGGTATTTTTCTTTATTTTTATTGATATATGGTTCGCTACCCTTTTATGAATGAATCCTTTTGATTTTTTTTTTGTAACTCGCATTTATTTACTTTGTGTTTTTTTGCGCTGGTTAACGACCATACCTTTTTTTAATATACCCTGTGCCAGGTATTAAACGGAAGTAATTCATTCATTTAATGACCGCTGTGTCGACTTAAATTTAAATGTCTACCCTTATTGGGAATCTGTAGACTCAGGTCAAAATTTTCCCATAGGCGACTCCTAGCATGTTTGGGGATGCCCTTTTCCCTCCTCTTCGCATTAGAAAAACGTCATCTTCGGAAAAGGAGGCGTGTGAGGGAATGCCCTCGAAGTGCCACCGTGAGAGGAAGCCCCATCTGAAATACCCCTCTATTCTTTCAAGACCACGTGGCGCCAGCGTAAGAAGTTTTGAAAGCTCGTGGACGAATCGGTCCCTCACTTAATCACTCGTCACAGCTGTGTTTGCTTTCGGACACCACACGCCCCCCGCCCGCTGCCCTGCGATAACGCCGTGCGCAGCCACATTAACCCTACCCCCATATCGCGAGGCAAGTTTCATCGTCTGGAACGACGCGTTATCATGAAATGTGTTTGCTTAGACTAGCGCGAAGAATGCCCGTAGGGACCACGAGGCGCTGAGGCGTCTATCGGATCAGCCACCCGGGTATTTAACCCGAAACTCACCATCTCTCAAGGAGATTGAAAGCCCGCCATCCACTCCGTTCATACTGGCGTCTGTTTCCCGTGAACCCCCGTAACCCGTCGAAGATCTCGTCAGCAGATCTACCTTTGTTAAGCTTTGGCCCCTGTTCAGAGGAAAGCTATCGATTCCCCTTCTTCTCGGAGAGTTGTGCATCCCTCTCATCTTCACCACCCCTTCAAGATTCCCGTTCTTTCGAGACTGAGACTCCCTGCAGATCTGTAGAATCGTCTCGAGTTGAGATTACGTCTCTCTGGAGCAGAGAAAATCTCATTCTTCATCACGAAGTAATTCAACCCCATTTTCGAGTCTTCCTTGTCAGGACTCCCGGAAGTATCTTCTTAGAGACCTGCGCCGTTGCCCCCCGTCCTCCCTGCCTCCAATTCGCCAGCGCTTGAAGGTAAAGCAATCTTGTATGTGTATGGTCATCCCCAGATTATCTCGTTACTCTTCACTTAACTCATTTAACTACCCTAAGTAATTTGTTCACCCCTTTTGTATATATATATATATATATATATATATATATATATATATATATATATATATATATTGCCCCCTTTTCTTATATACATATATATTAAAAATATATTTTTGGATATTGTCTTTATATATCCTTTGAGCTGCAACTTGGCAAGCTATTAGTCTAGGTCTGGTCAACCGTAAATCGCACTCTTTATTAATCGCCCCAGACATATCTCAAGCGGCTTTTGGTCAGCCGTTTGCCCGTGCTTGTGTAGGACTCTGAGCACCGAGCTATTCTACACAGCCATACCTCAACAGAAAGTACTAGCTTCCATCAATCTTTATTTTTCCCTACGTGGTATAACCATATATATATATATATATATATATATATATATATATATATATATATATATATATATATATATATATATATATATATATATTGAAGGCGACTGCCAACTTATTGTTAATTGCTTTCTTTTCGAGTCTCTCTTTTTGTTTTATATTTCGCTTTTGGTCTTGGCTTAACCCGTGGATTAGTTCTTCCAAATTCATTAGAAAGTTAGAAAGTCGTGACGCACGAGGGCAGAAAACTGGTTCACTCAGCAAAACGAAATTCTTTATTGGCCTGGCGCGTTTCGATATATACACATATCATTTTCAAAGGCTAAACATTTGTGACTAGGGAATAAGATACAGAGCTTTTATATATGTGATTAGTTGTGTTAACATTTATACGAACATATTTATAGGAAATGTAATTTCTTTGAATGGTTGAAACTATAATGGTAACAGGATTAAGATGGGGAGGGATTATTATTAGGGGATTGCTGACGGGAGGAAGGCAAGATGAATTGCGAATTTGTTTGAATATTTAATTTCGTTTGGGGCGTGTGCTAAGATTTCGGTATTCTCTTCAAGTGACTTCCGGCCCAATTGTTTTCTATCCCTACCCAGCGTATGTTTCCTGGAGGTCATTCTTCGCGTTAGATTTGTTTCGGTCGTTCCGATATATGAATGAGGTTGGAGTTCAGTCTCCCATTTTGCAAGTATATTCATATATCAAGTGACTTCTTTGCTTGGGTGTTAGTTTAGGTCCTGGAGGTGCGTTTGTTATTGTAGTAAATTATGAGGGATAGATTATTCTCATTTTGTGTTGCTTTAACTCTTCTGTTTATGATTTCCTTTATAAATCTTGCATGTGTTTTGTAGGCTGTGCTCATGATGTTCTTGTAGTAGAGTTTAATGATGTTCATTTCTGCTTGTTGATTGTTATTGTCAGTAGCTGACATATACTATTTTCTCCATTTTTTTTGCGGATAGCGGCGTGTATGTCTCCGTTTGCGAACCCATTGTTTACCAGTACTTGTGTAGCACGCTCGAGTTCTTCGTATGTATCTTTCCATGTTGAGCAATTGGTGAACGCACGGTTGATGTATGCATTTATTGCGCTTTTTTGTAACGCTCGGGACATTCGCTTTTTGATTCATGCACAGACCTGGATTTTTATTTTGACGCAAAGTCAAGAGAAGAGCATTTTTTAATGTTTCTAGTAGTTCCTGCATTTCTTTTTTTGTTTCTATATTTGTGCATATATCGTCTTAACTATACAATCGAAAATAGCCAAAATAACCAACTCCCATTTCTAGATAATCTTACCACTAAACATAACGACAAAATAACTACCAGTGTTTACGTCAAAAATACAAATTCAGCTCTGTGCATGAATGCAAAAAGCGAATGGCGCGACCGTTACAAATAAAAGCGCAATAAATGCCTACATCAACGGCGCGTTCACCCATTTCTCAGCATTTTACTCTTTTGATCCAATAGAAAAGTTTTAGGGGCCGAGATTTACTTCCAACATGAACAGGACCAGAGAGCGATTTTGGATTCAGCGAAGGAATGAAGTTTTTTTAGTCGCATGCATGCGAGTCCATCGGTCGGATGATAACCATTTCACTTTTCATTGAGTTTTTGCAAGTTTTGAAAGTCGTAATAAGGTCAGGTGATATTTTTGTTAATTGATAATACGTTTGTTAATTCAATCTTTTACCCCCAAAATTTTTGTAATAATTGAGAGCACGCGACTTAGGTCTATTGACCGTGTTTGTTATTATTTTTGTTCTGGTGACTTTGTAATAAAGCTGCAATATATATATATATATATATATATATATATATATATATATATATATATATATATTATGGTAGGTGGTTTACTATCTATATCCGGAGCGGGCAACCTTTTCAGAGTGAGGGCCAGATGAGACTTGGGAGCGGGCCTCGGGCCGGAGTGGTATGCTCGCACCCATATCTCAATAAGGATTTATCGCAGCGGAAAAGGTCATAAGCATTATTTTGTTTAGAATTTCCTCTTCTGCAACTTTGGTTTCCATAAAATCTTTCGTATATATGATGGAAATGCATTTTTGTCTCATTTTCACTGTTAGACGTAAGACTCATTCCCCTCTCCCTCTACGAATCTACCGAGACAGATGCTGTTTGGCAGATTTTTTTTTTTTTGGGGGGGGGGGCGTGGGCCGAATTGAAATATTAATGCCGAGCAAAGTGGCGGGCCAGACGTTAGACCTTCGCGGCCCGGAGGTTGCCCGCCCATGACCTATATGCATCCACTTAATAAGCCTCATTTCTGAGTGTGTGGGAGGGGGGGGGGGGTATACGAATTAACATGGGATCCGAACGACGAGTATCTATAGCACATAGCAGACGCTGTGAAAGCCCCTCAAATCGGACATCATCCGGCGACTAGCCGCGCCCGATGTGGCTTAACTTCGCTAAAATCGGATCGATATGTGGATTCCAAATACTTTCGAACTTTACTTCAGTTCCTTCATTCTCAAGGAATACAAGAAAGAAAGAACCAAAGGTAAACATAAATGAGAGAGGAACAATAAGTTTGAGAGGACCTGAATTGGAGTAATTACAGGCACCTTTTTTTACAAACATCGTTGCGTGGAAATTACCTTTTACTTGTTCCGTGAATTTTTTTGACAAGGTTTGATAACTTTCGAGATCATTTAGTAATTAGTTCAATTATCCACCGGATTTATTACTTTTATTAATAATAAAGGAATGGGTATTCAAACACCAGTAAAACCCACCTTTAGCTATGAAAATATAATCAGTAGGAAGTTCAGAGCAAGTAAAGGAAAGCGTCCCCAAAGGGTTAAGAAAAGCGTACCCAAAATATTAAGGTTAAGAAAAGCGTCCCCATAAAATTCCTCAAAATCGTTGAGGACGTTTTTCTTTACCTGCCTCGCAAGTTCACTATATCTGCCCAGATTCTCAAACCCTTTTGCTATAGAAACATTTTAAGAACATTCACGGCTAACACTTTGTTGAAATTGATTTGGTTCTTCTCTCCTAACTTATTTCATTAAATCTCTCGCTCTTAAAGAAGTGAACGCGCGAAGGCCTGTTATCTCTCTTTTGGGGGTTCATATCCTGCAAGATACCATCTTTAGGATTTTCAGGGTGAAATCAGCAAGATTGGAATGAATACGGATCATAAAACAGATGTCAGGAAACCGTTATTAATCTCTCCTCACGAATTTGGATAAGAACTAACTTTGGCTCTCCTCTCTCGACCATCAAGTGTTTCTTTAGCTGAAAGTTTTGCTGATCTTGAAAAATATATTGAAGTCCTTAGCGATTATATTTCTATAGCTATAGGTTGTGTTTACTAGTGTTTTCCCCTCTCACCATCCTGGATACTCTCAAACCTCTCGGACGAAGACGAATACTAGAGGGGAAACTCTTAGAGAGCATCCTTGAGTCTTAAGAATCACTTAGAGGAAGTAAGACGTGGCTAAAAGGGCGAGGCGAAGCAATCAGTAGGAGAGAGACACATTACACAGACTGAAAGCTGGGCACAAACTGGACAAAGTGGACCGTTGCTGGTTGTCGGCTCGTTCCACCCTTCCTAAACCCACTCATACTGAAATAACTGACAGAAGCAGAATGCGTGTCAAGATTCAAGATTCAAAATAGTATAAAGTTGAATGTGGAGAGAATGATAGGATAGATAGAAAATATTGTGTAAAGAGTATGGGATGATAATGAGTGTAGGATGAACGATGAGGTAAGGATAATAATGATTTGTACCAGGTTGCCTGGCTAACGCTTTCAACCAAACTCTCGAAGATTTTAGACCCAAGCAAAGCGCTAAACCCCTCGAGTAGTGGCTAGGATCGAACGCCGCCACATTTAGCGACCGGTTAGATAGTTAAATGCGGCGCGTGGTCACTAAAAGTGATATGATAGCAGTATACAAACGTAATTGGTGGGCAGCGCCATAGCACTATTACGTCCTGGAAATTCTAAGAGCCCTATAAGTTGTGATCTGATATATCATGTCTTAGTTCTATTTTCCCGAAGTAAAGGGTTGGGAGAAGAATGTAATAAAGAAAAATAGTAGGTCGCGGTTGGTTTGAAAATAAATAAAACATCTCAAGACGACTTGAAAATACAAGTGTTATCTTCAAGCCCTCGTTAGTTAAGAAAGGCAGGGTGAGAAGTAAAGAACAAGAAGTTTCGACGTTATAATAGGAATATTTGAATGAGTACCTTTGACAAAGTTCATATGAATACTCACTTTCTTCGCTTGAATTATACTGCTAACTCAGGTACTCACCTCGTCTTTAGCAGCACTTAGCACTAAGACAAAGTGCACTTCCGAATATTTCGACAGAACAATACCGGACAGAGGAAGCGAAAGGAATTTATCAGAAAGTGGGAGGGTGATCGGCTTCACTCCTTGCATCGTTCTGAATTAAAGAATGTGTAACGTCTGAAAAAGCCCCATACATCCCGCACCTACCACAAAGGGGAGGACCAAGATCGAAGTACTACCCCCCTATGGTAAAATTAATGTGTACTACTTACTCTCGTCGCAGGTTGGTCATTTTTTAAGACTTTGTTTTGAGTATATGGCTACATCGGTTGGGTTTTACTGCCTGTCCCAGGAAAGCGGATTTTGTGAGGTGGGGCGTACTTATAACTCATCAGCGTGAGGCTGGAGATGAACATAGGTGACGATAGTAAAAAGATATACATTTTGAAACATAAGACCAAGGGTGAGGTGGTGTTCCTTCGATCCTAGGTCTCCCCGTTCTGGTGAGGGTGGAGATGTTTGGGGGCCTTTTAGACGTTACACATTTTTATTCAGAACGCTACAAGCTGTGAAGTCGGCCACTCTACCACTTCCTGGGAAAGAGGTGGCTTCGTTTTGGATAGTCCTGTCGCCGCCTGTCTAGCAACCCTCTTCATGTCTTCCTTAGAGGAGGAAGTGCTTAACAATTGTCTATTGCAATTTCGTCATATATTCTACAGGGGATACATAAACGACATGATAGTCTTTTTCCCCTTCAAAAATTTCTCCAAACAACGAACTAGAACCAAATATTAATTTCAGTCAAGAAAAATAAGACAATAACTCCATCCCCTTTCTAGACTTACAGATAAATCGCACACCTGACATTGTATCGACATCCATTTACCGTAAACCCACATATACAGGCTCCATATTACATTTTCTTAGTCACAGTACCACCCAATTTTAATTAAATTCTAATAGTACTTTAATTTCCCGTGCTTTTAACATCGCCTCCTCATACCTCAGTTTTCAAAACGAAGATAACTTCCTTTCTAATTACTTCTAACAAAATGGATACCTGCTAAGCCTATTAGAACAAACTATTCCTACATTTATTAATATATAGTTCAACCCTAAAGCTCCCTCTTATAACGTCACTAAGTAGAGGATATTCATACCCTTCCTTACATGGGTCATCTTAACTTCCCGCACTGGTCGAAACTCTCATCGATTAAAAAAAACCTTTCTCGAAAACCGACTTTCAACCCGTTATTCCAAATCTACACAAATTACGAGGCCTCTTTAACAACAACGAAAAGGTGGCAACGCTTCTTCTAGCCTCCATTATTTATGAATATAACTACTCAAGATGTGAATCAGAGGTTTATTTCGGATTGACGCAGCGCACAACTTGGGGTAGCCATAAAACTGGAGCCCCAATTCTCTAATCCTGAAAATTCCCCTATCAAAAGACATTACCAAACCCGACTCCCTAACCATACACCTCATTCGAAGAATTTCAATTAAAGACACAGCCACACATAAAATCATTTATTAACAATGAAATCCTTCTATATTAAATTAAAAACACTACTCTAAACTCCGATGCAAGCTCCGTCCCTTAATTATTATTACACATAAACAAATACGACTAGATTCTCTCGAACTTCTCCCACCCTAAACAAGAAATATCCCTCACAAGCATTAATTCCCACCTTTCTATACAAGGAAGAAATACAACATTGTTAGGGAATATGGTTAAGGATTATCATAACTTCTCCAAGCAATCTATCGATTTTTAATGATAAATAACTAAACGTATTATTTATCTCTGTGAGGGAACAAGCACATGATGGCAAAATTAACGTTACTTTTCCATGGCCTCCACGAGATGGACCTCGTTGCAGCTTAGAAGCAATTTTCCAAGCTCAAAAACGTGAGAAACAACAGGAGCGGGCTGAGGAATGCAGCCCTTATCAATCTGAGTATTTAGACAAGAAGTCTTCCCCCGCATCCTTTTCCCTTCCAGCCACACAGGGATCGCCGAAGTAAACGACAGCCAAAGCCGCGTTCGCACTAATCAAACGATGGACGATAGTCCCTCTTCCCTTCTATGGGGTAAGCTCCCTCACTCCAGGCGTACATATTTACCCGTGTCGCCAGGAATCAAGGAGATTGTGCGAGAAAAGCTCACGTGGAACAGACTATCTTACTCCCCCTTGATTCGGGTTGTCATACGCCGAAGGCAAGGAATTTGTGGGATAAAACCGAATATCCCTCCTTGGATAAAACAAATATCCACCCTGGATTAGTCAAGAATCCTCTCCCCGTAAGAATACCCGTCTGACTCCTTGCAACGTCTCCATCTCCAAAGAAGAACCCAAGACTTGTCCCAAAAGGCTTCATTGAAGATTGATCTTCGCATAATACCCCCTTAATTACGCATAATCGTCCAAACAACCCGCTGACGTCTCAGAAGCAACTAACCCTCCGTTTTCTTCGAAGAAATTACACCGGAAGAATTTACAGCCTCCATTCTCGATGGCTCTGCTCCCCCCCCCCCCCCTCCATCCCTGTCATCACAAAGGAATACTTCAACTCCGAGAAAGTTGACCCTGGACCCAGTGGAAGTGACTCAACCTCATTTCCCTACTTCGCAGGAAACGACCATCGTCTCCCCCCACCCCTCCATTTTGTACAAGATTTTGTAACATATATTTTAGCTTCCCCAAATTTATAATTGCCACCTACTGTTTCCCCATTGTCATTGTGTGCTTACTATGTCCCTGTGTAAAGCTCAATTTTAATTCCATCCAGCCTACCCATTTTATTGCATTTTAAATACCTAATCTTAGTATTTGCCTGTTAACCACTGTAACTATTTGTCTTATGATATGTCTTTTATTGTTGTACCATTTAACCTAAATTATTAATATTTATTCAAAGTCTATTTTTGAGACTTTGAATGCTCAGCCAATAAAGAATTAAAGTAACTATATTGGATTAGCCCTCCCTTACGAGAATCTGACCTCGTAATTGGACGCGGCCGACCAAATGTATTAAAAGGAAACACCGCGCACTCTAAAAATAGAATATAATAGATATATG
This sequence comes from Ceratothoa steindachneri, assembly GCA_963969495.1. NCBI lineage: Eukaryota > Metazoa > Arthropoda > Malacostraca > Isopoda > Cymothoidae > Ceratothoa > Ceratothoa steindachneri. Next base: position 133,710,488 of record OZ018321.1, on the reverse strand, counting down.
TATGGTATATAGAAACCTATACCACGACAATCTCCATTCATTAAATATATGTCCTCCTTTTAATGTTCCTATATTTAATCGAGAAATACCATAATGATTATTACTTTGTTAAGATTGAAGCCAAATTGTTATGCACGTTTTCGTTTATTTAAGGTTCTTGAGAATGGGGTCCAACCTTTTCGAAACGTTGGTACCAAGGATTCTGTATAAAAAAATATAGGAATATACGTTAGAATTTATTCAATCGATAATAAAATTACATTATTTAGTTAATGATTAAATTACAAAAAATAACAGTAATTAACTGGCTATCACAAAAATTAAAATGATTGAATTAAAAAGCTAAAAAGGTTAAAATAAATATTTGAAGTAAGCTTACCTTCCCTTCAATTGTGGCGTCCATTCTGAGAGTGATGATATAAATGGGAAACGGAATTAAAAGTTACTTTCCTTTGTTTTTGAGTTATCCAATGTGGATGAGATGGAGGAGTGAGTCACGTGAGGTGATGGTTTGGTTCTCTTAATGCAGAGTAATTCTAAAAATGTTGAGCGATCGCATAGAAGGGGTCGAATAGAGAATATAAAATTGATCTTTTGAGATTGTGTGACTGATGTGAATGATTCCGCATACTAGAAACGGCGGCTATGTCTTCAGGAAAAAATATACAAGTAAATTATATAGTGTACAGTGGTTTGGGGGCTCTGTAATGCATTTTTTAGATCTATATAGATTATCTGCTTAAGATACCTGTCAGTTTGGCACACAGAGCGACCATTGCAGTCCTCATACTTTTTATTCGCAAACCGCAGAGATCTTAGAATCAACAGAATATGGTCATTTATGGGAAGAAAGAACCTATAGTATTATGATTAATGTATATAAAATTAAACTTGACTTGTGTTTAATATTACTCAGAATATCCTTTAAAAAGTATCTGAAAGAGAAGTAAATGGACCAATAAATGGATGTTTCCTAAACAAATTATGTAATTATGTTTTGGATCTATAATAGATACAAGCTCGGATTTATATAATCTCTTGGAATTCTATCTAGTTAGAGGCTATAAAATGGTGGTTTTTCGTTTTCTGTATACGGATGTTTTAAATCATCCAACCTCTCTATGAAGTGCAACCTTAAGGAAATTGAGGCCGTTTGTTTATCACGTTTTTTAAAGAAATTTATATTTAGGTGTTGGCAATTCAAATACTGTAAAAATACGTAAAAATAGGAAACAGTCATCTGCAGATCTTTTATAAGTAATGGACTTTGTGATAGAACGGGTTGAGGCCGCGTTAATTTCAACCACTATCACATGTTATTTAAAACCACGATGCTCCCCACGTGCATCTTCGCTTTAAAGCTGGGCGCCTTATCGCAGCCACCTAAGCCAATGTTTAAACAAAGAGGTTTATCATCCTCCCCCCCCCCCGTTTTCCCCATCCGCCGATCACGCCAGATTGAGTTAGGCTTATGGGCAGATAAGGCTTGTTCTCAGGCTCGGCTGTGCATTCCCTCGAAGCTCCCACTCCATTGTTCCCCACGCCAAGGGAGTGTCTCGACTATTTAGATGGAAACTTTACCACTAAGATCAGATTGGAGATCCAGATTTTCGTCGCGAAACATCACCACGACCCTCTCTCACCTTGTGCGCAAAGGGACCTCGACCTGGAGATTCCCCATGACTTGTCCAGAAGAAGGACAATATCCCTTGAGTGCCAAGGTTCGAGCCTGCGTGACGCCGAGTCCACAAAGGCTTCCCCTGTTGTTCAGAAAGAGAACAACGTTAGAACAGCCATTGTTCGTTCGAGCCCGTTGACAAGAAACGGTTCTCACCCCCCCTTCCCCTGTTGTTCAGAAAGAGAACAACGTAGAACAGCCATTGTTCTTGTGAGCCCGTTCGCCAAGAAACGGTTCTCAACCTTCCTCTGTTGTTCAGAAAGAGAACAACGTTAGAACAGCCATCGTTCGATCGAGCCCGTTGACAAGAAACGGTTCTCACCCCTTCCCCTGTTGTTCAGAAGAGAACAACGTAGAACAGCCATTGTTCTTTTGAGCCCGTTCGCCAAGAAACGGTTCTCACCCTTCCCCCTTGTTGTTCAGAAGAGAACAACATTAGAACAGCCATTGTTCTTGAGCCCGTAGACAAGAGACGGTTCTCACCCCCCCTGTTGTTCAGAAGAGAACAACGTAGAACAGTCATTGTTCTTCAAGCCGTTCGTCGAGAAACGGTTCTCATTCCCAAGACGCCACGTCAGGATCATTTTATTCCCCCCCCCCTTTGGCTGGAACTCGCCAGCGGACCGAAAATTCCTTCACGCCGCCTTCCTCTGTACAACAAGTATAAATTACGTAAGCCGAACGTTACCTTTGAGTATTTAACCCTTTTGTCAATTCTATCCTGTGCTTTAAATGGTTTAGCGAACCATCTCATCCCTTTAACTTCATATTTGTTTTATCTTTTTAAATCTTTTAATCCTCGGATTAGCTCGAGTCCCCACGACCCTTTCCATTCTCTGTTTATGTCAATATTTTCCGTTTTGTGTGTTGTTGATAGTTATTATTAATAAAACTCTATTTTATTAGTGATAGCAATATTATTATCCTTGAGCTCAGTTCCACTTCTTAAGCATATCGAAGATACATAATATCGTCCAGCCTAGACATCCACGCACTCTAAAGATAATTAAGTAAGTTCCCTCAACGAATAGTTATATATGGTATATCGTCGAGAGTCCATTCTACGACAGACTTGAATAGAGGGGGCAGATGTCAAGCCAGATAGTCTCATACAGATATAGGAATGAATTGCCAAAGTTGGGCCCCAAAAGGGATCTCATTCACATTCCATCCACCGGTTTGTAGAATATATTGTTAAAAAAAGGTTTTATCTATACCATGAATTTCTCATAACTTACTTTAGCTCTAACATCTATATTTATATTTTTTCGACCAATACTTAAAGAAAATCTTCAAGAGATAATATAAATCCGATCCTGTATACCCCTCAGAAAAATATTTCTATAAAACCTCCATTTATTGGCCATTTCACTTCCCTGTTGGAAGCTTCTAAAATGATATTTTACGCAATATTCTACCACCGGTTATGTTTAATTTTATATACATCAACTTCAATACTAATAGGTTCTTTCTTCCCATATAAAGACCATATTCATTTGATGCTGAGATCTTATGTGGTTTACCAATATAAGTATGCAGACGGCAATACTTGCTACGTGTGCCAAACTGCCCTATATCTTAAGTAGGCAATCTATAAACATCCGAGAATTTCTTATAGAACCGCCAAACCACTGCTCACTATAGAAATTGATAGAAAAAGAAATCATTCACATAGTACTGGCCATTCAATCACAATAGAAACATTTTCTATTCTCTTTTCTGTCCCTTCTATACTCTCACTTAAATTTTTATAATTATTCTGCATTAAGAAAAACAAACCATCAGTTAATGAGACATTCCTCCCTCTCATCCACATTGGATAACTCAACAACAAAGTAAAGTAACTTTTAATTCCGTTTCCTATTTATTACGTCACTCTCAAAATAGACTCCACAATCTAAGCTATGGTAAGATTCCTTTGGTATCACTTTCTGTTGTACTTTAAATACCCGCTTTTAATCCTTTTAACTCTTGTAATTCAATCATTTTTAATTTTATGATACCAGAGCGATTTATTATGCCTTGTGGCTGACCACCAGCTTGGGGGAGAAAATTATTGTATGTGCCATTTGAAAAAAAGTGAGACAGTCCAAAGGTTATACGACCGAAGATGATGAATTCGGCTTATTTTCGTGGACTGACGTTTGGCGAGGCAGGAACTTCTTAAAGCAGATCGTTTTGTTTAATGCCTACCGCTGCCGACGAGGGTTCTTGCAAAAGAAGAGGAGGCAGCAAAATGTGGGAACTAGAAAGAAGTTTGGTCAGTAGAGGTGATAGCACGTGGTATACTGAAAACATTATCGGGTACATCTAAACCATTTGCATTAATATTGGAGGGATAAAACGAGGGCTGTTTAGGGTAAACAGCGTCGATAATTGCAGGTTTCAGGCAGTCGAGAGAGACAATACCCTGCTTCGTGCCATACTGTATTTTTAGTCTTTGGAAATGTGGAAACAACGAGGAATGGTCTGTCAAATACCGCCTGTAACAGTGAGCGTGCTGAATCACAACAGACAAACCTTGGCAACAAATTGTTATTTCATTTAGTACAAAATTAACACGACCAGCAGGCATTTTAGGCGCGGTTGGACAGACTTCAGCCATTGCCCGTACTAAGTTGTGGATATAAGAAGCAGGATATAGTAGACGTCATAAAAAAAAGAATTGAGGAGGCAGAAGAAGGTATGAACCGTAAACTACCTCTACAGCAAAGTAGGACAAGTCTTTCTTTAGGGATAGATGAATCCAGCCAAGATAAGAGGCAGCTTGCCCAATCACGTAATCGTAGAATCCCTGGAGCATAGGCTAAACTTGATCTGCCTATGTATGCGTTCCATAGCGCCATTATTTTGCGCTTTGCGGGGTAGCATACCGAGAATTGCAAGTGAGAGGTTTGAAAGCTGCCATTGAATGAGTATTTTAAAGACTCAGGGTGACGCTGTAGATATACCGCTCGCAAACGGTGGTCCGGCGAGGCAGGAAACTGTTCGCAACTCTCCTCGCACTATTTTCGTTCTTTAATTTTTTCATCGGACTTTTTCTACAACCCACAATCAACAATGGTGCCAAAACGTGTTTCGTCACGAAAAGTGTAACCTATCGATTTAAAAGCTACGCTTCAATGAAACTTTATGGGACTCAGGTCCGGCGACGAAGTAAGCTGTCGCAACTCACCTCATGCTACTTTCCTTCTTTTTCTTTTTTCATCTTCACTTTTCCTACATCCACCAAACTATAACGCCAATACGAGTCGAGTAAACCGGCCGATTGTATGTAATTGTGCGACCTCATATCTGCCAGCAGCTTCACTTAACAACAAAAGATCGTGCTGATTTCACGATCCTTTCCAATATGTATTTTTGGCTTGTTTCAAAATAGCGCGCGGCCTGGTGTGTGGATAAAATATATATATATATATATATATATATATATATATATATATATAGGTATATATATATATATATATATATATATATATATATATATATATATATATATATATATATATACCTATATATATATATATATATATATATATATATATATATATATATATATATATATATATATATATATATATATATGCCTTTATTCAGGAATATGGAAGATCGGAGATGGACAAGTTGCGTGATCTTATGGTTACTCAGCTGATGTGAGACAGCCGCCCTACCCTTTTTTGAAAATATTTGTGAGAATTAGTACAGGATGAAGGTGCGAATTGTAATGATCTAGAGCTTCTTTTAAAGGAAATATTAATGCGGACAATCCCTGACTACATTTTTCCTTTGTTGACGATTGTGCGACTACTTAAACTTGGATGTAATAGCTAAAGTGGCTGATCAACTATATATAGATATAAACAGATATTCAAATTGGGAACATCATTTGTTCGCAGGTCCACGCCTTAACGGAGAATCCGAATAAACAGCCCGAATGCAACAAGGTAGAGGTCCCTGTAAGGGTAAACTACTCTGTAGCTTACGACGCACTAGAAAAAAACGTCGTAGCAGCTGGGAGGCGCGGGGCTGCGAGTTGAAAGTTGACATGCATTTAATCAGGTACATACTCCCGGCAAAGGTTATACATAGTATCCCTTACGCGAAGAAACTCAAAGCCGATCAGGAGTTGGTACATAGAGGATCTGTTATTACCTGCACCGCTTTACCTGACCTCTGCCAGCAATTGATGTCATTACCTCTGCCACTGCCCCTGTTGCAAGTTCCCGATCTACCCGCCTCTGTCGCTCTCACCGGGAAGTCGGATACATCTGGGCTCGTTACGACTCTCTCCTGTTTCCAGGACACCCACCTTCTGTGTATTGCCTTACTACTTCCGTGACAGGTATTTGTAGTATTTATTTTCATCTTGCGCCCCATTCTTAGGTTTTCGTTATCTAGACCAGTGGTTCTCAACCTTTTTTTACCCATGGACCCTTTTCCTTTAAAAAATATTAAATATTTGGGCGCCTAAAGCCCAAACATTTTTCACTAATAAAAAAGCAAAGGAATTGTATCAATAAGTAAAAAAGTAGTAAATAATTATGCTTATTTTGAAGGAAAACTTTAAGTTTAAACTAATACAAATAAATTATTTAATAGTTAAATTTTATGGAGCATTTATGTACATTAGTAAATAATTCATAATATACCTTTAAAAAGATAAGTGAGTAATTAAATAAAAAAATGTAGATTTATTCAATGAGATCCCTGTGACTAATGTTGCTCAGCGAGTTTTTTTATACTCCGCTCCATCGATGTCAATGATAGTCGAAGATCACCCCCTTTGCACAATATCGAGTCTATTGCGAGCTTTTGACAATAAGTGAGAAACACGACTAAATCCTGATTCAACAAGGTAAGATCATGGAAAAGCAATGACGTAGAGTTGTGCTTTATTCCAGAGTAGTGGATACTTTTTAGCAGCTTCATTTGTTTTCCATATATCATGCTTTCCATCTTTAAATTTTGCCTGCAATATTTCATCACTTTGTAATTCAATGAGGGTTTCCTGTAAAGAAATGTCCACATCGGTAACATTAACTTCGAAAGGAATTGTCACCCAAGTTGGTATATCCATCATGAGTAAGTTACTAAACCGAGCTTGCATATATTTGTGTAAATTTTCCAAATATTCACCATACAATGCAAGATCATCATCGTGCAGATCGCTGCTAATTGAGGCCAAACAAGGAAACTGTTCAAATGCACAACGTCTGATATTAATCTTGTACAACTGTAGCTCCTGCAGGAAAGCAGTTATTGCACATTTACTTGATATGAGATCAGAATTTTTTCCTTGGAGCTGTCGATTAAGTAAATTGATTTTTTCAAATATATCTGATAAGTAAAATACATAACATTTAGTTGCAAGCAGTTGTTCTCCAAGATGGGTGTTGGCCAGAAATAAGACAATAGAATCCCAAAGTGCAATAAAACGATGAAGACAATTCCCCTTTACAACCATCTCAGCTCAATATGCATTACAACACGTTCAAACTATTCTCCATTTTGACTACAGAATTCACGAAAGAGGCGGTCTCTTAGAGAATTTGATTTAATATGGTTAACCACTTTTATCACAACACTAAGGGCATCATGTAGGCGTCTACCCAATTTCTTAACAAATAAGTGTTGACGGTATACCACACAGTGTATGCAAAATACTCCGGGGACAGCTTGTTTCAATTGTTCAATAAAAACTTTGTATCGGCCAGTCATGGATGATGCACCATCAGTAGCACATGCCATGATGTTTTTGAGTGGAATATTGCTTTCCTTAAAATATGTAACAATTTCATATGTAACAATTAAAAATTGTTTCACCTCTTATGTCTGTCTTAAGACTTCTGAAGAAAAGCGATTCCTCTCTTGGTCCTTGATCATTCATAAATCTAACATATGTAAGTAGAATTACTTCATTATCTCTTAATGTTGATTCAACAAGGTGAAGAACAAACTGTTTTACTTGAAAATTAGCTATTAATCTCTTCAACATCCTCTGCCATTTCATCAATGCGTCGTGACACAGATGAGTTGCTTAACGGGATGAAATTAGTGATTTCACTTGTACTTTGTTTCAGAACTGAGGAAATTATAACAGATACTGCTGGCAAAATTACTGTTTCACCAATATTATGGGTTTTCTAGCCTTTTCTATTATCTTGCTAATTTCATAAGATGCCAATAAACCATCATTTAGTTTGCTTACTTGGCTGTTAAACACTTCAACCACTGTTTTTCTTGCTTAAAAATCATCACGGAATTTTTTAAAGTATTCTACTGGTTTGTCTTTCTTTTCATTGTGCTTGGTTTCCAGATGTATTTTAAGTTTACAAAGCCTCATGCATGTATTTAAAAGTACATCCATGCATATGAGCACATTGGTTTCGTTGCATTCTGTGGTGATGGAATAAATCCGTATGACAAATATTCAACAGGATACTATCGGCACTACTTCTTCGTTAGCGCCGCCATGGGTTATCTGTAAAATTATATCAGAAGCTGTTAAAGCATATATTACAGTTTATAGTTAAAAATTATATGTAATTTGTTAACAAAACTAAAAGATAAATTTGCAACAAATACAGAGAGAAGTGAGTAACCTTGATAATTTAAGGTGAAATAGGTATGATAATTTGGTCACTTTTTTCTTAAAGTACAGTATATATATATATATATATATATATATATATATATATATATATATATATATATATATATATATATATATAAAAGAAAGAAAGAAAGAGAGACAGAGAAAGAGGGAGAGGGAGATGGAGAGAGAAGACATTTTAAGATAAACCATTGCAATTATATGGCGTGAAGAGGCCAATAATTGTGAGTAATTTAACTAAACATCCAGGTTAACATATTTAACTTTGCGGTACTTCAAGTACAATATATTGGGCACTATTACCATTTCTCTGGATCGGAATGTACGTCAAGAATTATGTTTCAGTGCGTGTGTGTGTGTGTGTGAGTGTGAGGGAGTGTATTGAAAATTAATTTCACACGTACGTGTTGATATTTGTGACATAAAATAACATAACATGTCATAACATGACACAACGTAAAGTAACACAATATGATATGACATAGCTCAACATCATTATGATATATGATATAATATTTGATGCAATACGATGTGATACAAGATGATACAATAATTATGATACGCTATATTACACCATAATACAAAATAACATATAATAGTATAAAATGGTATAATATAATAATTTAGTAAATCCAGGAGTCAATGATTACTCTTCGCTTTGATTAAAATCTAATCTGATAGAGTTCATTATTATAATCAATTGGAACGAAGGGTTCCAAGCTTATTAAGTTTGCGAAGAACTTCCTACATAAGAATGCTATTATTTTGATACGTTTAATCCCATCTCTAAAAATTAAAGTACATAGTAATGATATTATAATAACTTACTCATTAAACACCAAAACACGTTTTGCGAACAATTAAAACTGAAAAAAATTAACATGAATTCTCCATGAGTTCACACTGTGTATCTGTATGAGTTGGACCCTGAGGTGAGAGTTGCCGAATAATGTTTTCTATGAAGAGCATTGATAAAAATTCAAAAATTGATACTAATAAATAATTTGAACTATAATGATATATATAAAATATATGAAAAAAATGGTGTTATAAAATTTCATTGTTTTTTTTTTTTTACTGCTCATAAATTATAATCAATGGCAAAAGTTAATATTTGAAAACACAAATTGGCATATAACAATACTTCATAAACACGCGTTACCATCCTCCCTCCTCCACCTCCCCCCTCCCCCCTCTCTCTCTCTCTTTTTCTTCCTCTCTCTCTCTCTCAATCTCTTTTTTTTATCTCTCTCTATCTCTCTCTTTCTCTCTCCATTCTCAGTAATAATAACAGTTCTGGAGTAGAATTGCTCTAGGGCCACCCAAATATCACCGTGGACCCCTAGTAATGTTACATGGCCCCCTAGGGGCCATGTGGCCCACGGTTGAGAACCACTGATCTAGACCTACAGTTAATTTAAAAGGACGTAAGAATGGGGTATATTCATGTACCGATTGTCCGGAGTAGCAGTGCTTATTTTATAACGACGTGTTGTCGTAGCTGGTTTAATCCTGCAATATATGTGACCTAATTGTGGACTATATTTATTTAATATATTTGAGGGAACATTCCTTGTATTATTTTACCATGGAAATTATTTCAGCACTTTCCTGTTCTACCTCTCATTATTTCTGTTTTGGGCCGAGAGAGCTTAGCTCCTCGTCTTACCTTTATAGTCCCTTTATTCTCGGAGCTTACAACCGCAGTAGAGGTTATACGAAAACAGCTTTGCAAACTATAGTTGCAACAAGGGGACATGTACATGCACCAGCGCGACCAACATATGTATCACCAAAGGCGCAGTTCATCTTCCCATTGAAGTACCCAACGAGGTCATTCCAGCAAAATAGGCAAGGCACGTTATACTAATTCTTATACTACTGATTACTCTATTCTTAACTCCAGTTTTCAGGCTTACTCCTAAGATACATGCTGATCTCACTTGAAATTCGGCAATAACGACGTTCGATGTGGACATCCATGTCAATTTCCCACATCCTTCTATTCACTCTTGTTCTCTTCACATAATCAAATATCCCCAGACCTATGTTGGTGTTATTGCAAATACAAACTGCGCACTCTACATAATCATTTCGTTATAATAATCCAAGGAACTCACCACCCTTTTCCTACACTGTAGCACATCACTTCCATCAACCATCCTTTTCTCCATCTACTTCAGTACATCACTCTTATACTTAACCATCATCTTTCTCCACTTCGCCACATCACTCTTCACTTCAATCTATTTAAAACTGAAAATGCAAATATTAATGCGGTTGATCCACATTTCGGTGTATATGACCCACTTTCTAATCTTTAATTCCTGGTAGACATTTGTGCTCAATGCTGTCTCCTACTTGCCTCCCTCTTATATGTTTTTTCAAGCTGCCAAAAATCTTATATTACGACCCATGGATGACGTAACCTTCATGTTTCCACCAGCCACCGTTTAGGTTTATGATAGACTTCCGTCATTGCCGAGATAGACTCTCGTATTTTTGGCCTTGATTACCTTTCTTTCCATGATCTTTTGGTCGATTCTCGTCGCAGAAAGCTTGTCGACCGCACGACATCACTTACTGTTTCTGGTTTTTACTTTCCTTCTCAAAGTTATCTCTTTTCTGTCCTTCTCCTTTCGGTTGAGCCTCACTTCCAGCGTCTTATGCCGGAGTTTCCTGATATTATCATTCCTACTTTCAAGGATAGACCTGTGAAACACATTATAGTTCACCGGATTAAGACGACAAGAAGACCTATATTTTCTCGTCTTAGACGAATATCCCTAGATAGAATTGCTGTAATGAAAAGTGAGTTTGAATACAGGTTAGATGAAACATAAGTCACCCATCTAACTCACCTTAGGCCTTTCCACTCCATGTGATACGGAAGGCTACACCTGGTGATTTCACGGCAGTGAGAAACTACTGGTCTTTGAAAGTTCAGACAAAACTAGAGCGAAGACCTTTACCGTATTTATCGCATTTCACTTATTCTCTCTTCGGTTGCTCAATCATTTTCTTCTGGATCTGGTTCGTCCCTAACCATATCCATTTTCATGCTTATGACGTCTAAGTGGCGGCTATCATCAAGACATTCGGCTCCTCTGTTATGGTTTGAAAGCCTTATAATCTTCGCAACAGTGGTCAAGCCTGCCAACGCTTCATGGATCAAGTTCTGAGAGGTCTTCCTTTCGTCTTTTGCAATCTAGACGACCTAGACGTCAGTTCTTCGTTCATTTAGAATAGTATAGTATCGTACCAAACACTTCATAGTGTACTTTCTGTGTATTGCAACTCTCCCGTTCGAAAACATTGTTTCTCCTGATTGAATTCGTAAGCTCGAGGGAAAAGTTGCTGTTCGGGATTTTCTTCGATTTTCTTCGTTGAAGCAACTTCGTCAGTTCTGTGGAATGGTTAATTTCAACGGCGGATTAATTCTTGACTGTGCTAGAAGCATGTAACCACTCAACACTGTTATCTAAGACTAAATAGAACTATTTTCCATTTTAGTCTGAAGAGGCTTTCGAATAATTTTATCGAATTAAAGAGGCTATTTATTGCCTTCACCCTCTGCTTAGTCCATCCTTCCCTTGGTCGGGCACCAGGAGAAGGTTGCATCATCCACCCATGTTGTTGCAACGCTGCACCAGAAGGTGCACGAATCTTGACAGCCTCTCAGTTTCTCCTCTAGCTTTCTTTCTGATTCTCAAAATAAGTATAGTGCATTCTCTCGCGAAATGTTCTAAGTTTACCACGCTATCTGAAACTCGCCGCACGCTATTTTTGTTCTTTATTCTTCATCGCCTATTTTCCAATACTCTTTCATCTACAGCCGTAGCCACAAGTTTTCGCACACCTGGAATTTTTCTTATTCCTTGGATATGACTATATCCTTATATATTTTTTTTAGAAATCTCTACAATGGCGATGCTATTGAAATAAATGGAATCCTGATATCAATATGCAGTATATAACAGTCAAAATGTCCTCATATAACACATCATATTTGTTGATTAATATGGTATTCCATGTCGACAGAACTAGTTAATGATATGATAATGGCGAAAACTTGTAAATATAACATGATGGAAAGAAATCTGATAGGCGGGTACACGGAGAGAGTCTCAGCTATCAAAATATCGTCTTTTGCGTTGTTGGATCACATTTTAGTGTAGCATAATTATTGAAGAGGATCTGAAAAAGTGGGAACATTAAAGAACGACATCGTTCTGGACGCACTATGGTCAATAAGCAACATGACGTCAGATTTTTGCTTCGCCTGAGCCTTTCGTGGTGGAACCACATTATAGAATTGAATATGACTCAAAGGTGACTCAAAATTATGCATTTTGGCAGTTGTATCAAATTTTATAATCGGTTCACACGTTGAACCTTAAATAAGACATTCGCTGAAGAGGAATCTGAAGTGTTTTCAAAGGACCCCTTCGCAATAGGCCCTCGAAAAGGATATGGATTCGTGACGAAATTCAGTCCTTGTTCGCGACGAATTTCTGTCCATGTTGACAATTTTGTTATTGAACATTGGGCCTTTAAAGGACTGAATTTTGATTCTAACCTGGTGAGCTTCGGCAAGTGGGCAAACAGGCAAGTAAGTACCTAACTACAAAATCTACAGCCGAGATTCCTTAAATAAACTGTGAGAGCTCATGCGAAATCTAGCTGAGCAAAAACTTTTGCTTCCCGAATTTCCCCAGCCCGACCGATAATATTATTAATCTAAATTAAACAAAGAACCCCGTCAAAGTAATAAATAAATATCTTTTAATATTTAAAAAATTAAACGCCAGAAAAAATATGTCAAACTTTTTTCATTCTACTTACCAAAGTTACGTTTATATGGGTAACTAAATAAATCTATTTCAATTAAAACAAGGAACCTGTAAATGAACTCTAAATGTAATGAAACACTGTAATATTAAGCTAATAGAGTGGTACCTCTACTTACGAAATTTTCAGGTTACGAAACACTTCTTCGGAAAAAATATTGCCTCTTGTTACGAAAGAAATTCCAGGATACGAAAGGCGAAAATTTCAAAATACGCACTGCTACTCACAGCTCCCAGAGTCCACCGAGCGTTTGAAAGTGGCGCGTCCGAGCTGCTCTGCCATTGGCTATTGCCCAGCATCTTCCTGGCATCCCATTGGCTAGGATGGACCTCTGTGTGTATGTGCGTATACCCAGAATCCCCTTCGTTTTCCTGTCGGCCCATGAGGATCACCGAAGCCTCAGTCTCACGCTGGGGAAATTCAGTAAAGCACGAAGTGTTCGGACAGTTTTTCGTCAGCTATTGTTAGTGTTTATTGCAACTTTACGTGTGCGCATTAACTTTTATTTACTATGGGCCCCAAGAAAGTGATGGAGAAAAGTGGTGAGAAGAAGAAGAGAGTTGTTTTGTCCATACAAACAAATCAAGAGATAATAGAAAAGTACGAAAAAGGGATGCGTTTGGTTGATCTCGCCAAAGAATATAACCGTAATCCATCAACGATCGGCACGATATTAAAACAAAAGGAAGCCCTAAAAGCTACGACTCCTTCCAAAGGCCTCTCTGTCATTTCGAAGAGGAGGTCGGCAGTGAACAATGAGATGGAGAGGTTGTTACTCATGTGGATAAAGGAGAAAGAGATGGCTCGAGACACAGTGACCGAGACCATAATTTGCGAAAAGGCGACCGCCATCTTTAATGACCTCGTAAAGATGGATGCAGGCGAGGGAACTTCGGTGGTTCGAGAAGTTCAAAAGGAGGACTGGAATTCACTCTGTTGTTCGGCATGGCGAACAACCTTGGATCGGATCTCTACAAAACGTCAGGCAAAAACCACTGCTGAGAGTGAACCTGAACCAAAGAAGGCGAAAGGTGACAACGATAGCAGTTAAACAAGAGAACCATTAAAGTAAAAAGGAAGAAAAAACCTTTATTCTTTACATTATGTACAACTCTCATTTTTATGTTTATTGTGCAGTAATTTAATTCTAACATGTATTTGTTACAGGTTTTTATGCATTTTTGTAATTTATAAAAAAATGATGTCCGATTTTTAAGGGGCTTGGAACCGATTAGGGCATTCATAGGGTAAAAAGCGTTTCTACTTACGAAATTTTCACGTTTCGAAACGATTTCCAGAATGAATTAATTTCGTAAGTAGAGGTACCACTGTATATAGGTAAACATGTAGACGAGCGGCCCGGCCGGGAAAAAATATTTTTGTGTAAATATTATCGTTCACCCGTTTCTGAATATTCATGCGCGTTTGAGTTTTCTTCGAATGATAGCTGCCGCCATTTTTTGTATTAAAAAAATGCCCGAAAGTAAACAAACCGAAAATGCTGTTTACGTAGGCCATTTTTTTTTTTTACAAAATTGCCCGAAACAACAAAAAGAAACACGCTGTTTTCGTACTTAATTGCAGAGGTTATACTTCTGAAATAGCGAAGAGGAAAGCCTATTTTTTTTGCGCGTCTGCGTCCTATTCGAAATCTAGCTGACTTGAATCATGTTTTATTTTAGAGCATCTAAATTCAAACTGAGGGTTCACATCTAATGCCCGGCCCCAAATGTCGCATTCGCTTTTAATTTTATGAACATCCAAAAAGGTGAACAATTTATCTTTATCAGAAACTAGAGTTAATAATTCCGAAATGGAAGACGGAAAAAACGCACAATTCGATTCCATTTTGACACTGCTTAAAAGACGTCTGATTGATCATTTTCAAACTGCGTAAAAGGGAAATGTTTGACACCCAAACTGCTAAAAAACAATTAGTTCATTGAAATGATCTAGCTAATTACATTTAAATGTATAAAAGAAGGTGATAAAAATAGTAAAATGGGGAAAATATATTGAAAAATAAAAATGACTCCAAATGAGGATAATAAAAAGCTATTAAGTGGAAAAAAAACTTGAAATCAAGCATTTCTGACGTCATACCCCACCCCCAACCCATATTATAATTCGCAGAACGATTAAAGGCGCTGACATGATGTAGTTAAAGCATTCACCTCTGTAAACGTCAGAACATTATAACAATTAGGATTATACAGTGGCGGCAACAAAAAAAGTGACATTGAAAATTGGCAACAGAAATCGATACACAAAATCGCTTTCACGATTTTACTTGCCAACAAGCCAATGAAAAGGGGCGGGGCTTATGCCGCGAACGGACGACTCTCCTGAGCTAAGACAACAGAACTGCGCTTTATTGCAACTCAAGTGTCTCGTTTGAGCTCGTACAGTGAGGTTTTAGTGTACGGCGCTCCAGCGTGCTGATTTCCTGCATTCGTAGCTACATTTGACCTGCAATAACTTCTGTGTAAATGGATACAATGGGGCAGTAAAAGCTTTCTATGACAGAGGAAAGCTTTGCCTTGACCCTATTTGAGCAGCGAAAGTCTTTTATTGATGTAGCAGCAGATTTAGGAACCTCAAGAAATACGATTTATCGCCTAAAATGGGCAGCTGAGTTATTGCCACCAGGTACCATACCAAAGAGGAATGAGGGCACTGGTGCAGCTAGGAAGACATCTCCAAGGACTGATAATATCCTAAGGCGTGAAGTGATGTCAGACCCTTCTGTAACCTCCGCTTCAATCAAGAAAAAACACCCAGACCTCCTCCAGAACGTCGCCCTCAGGACCATCCGTCATCGCTTATAGAAGGACTTAGGCCTACCGGCTCGCCGCGCTGCCAAGAAGCCACTTCTTACCAAGGCTATGAAGATGAAAAGGCTCAATTTTTGCAAGACCTATAAACATTGGGCAGCTGCCCATTGGAAGAAGGTCATGTTCAGTGATGAGAACACCTTTAGACTGGTCAGAGGAGAGTCAAAGATCGTGCGTCGTCCCAGCAATGTGTCTCGGTATGACCCAAAATATACCGTGAAAACTGTGAAGCACCATGATAGTGTGATGGTGTGGGGTGCCTTTAGTGGAAACAAGGGTAGAGGAGGTCTGTACTTCCTTCCCAAGAATGTAGCCATGAGGGGGGCTAACTATCTCGAAGTTTTGAGGCAGCACATGCTGCCATTTTGGGAAATTCATCAGTGTGAATTTTTCATGCATGGTCGTGCCCCTGCTCACAGGTTCCAGTTAGTAAAAAAGTTCTTTAATGATAATAATATTAGTGTTTTGGAGTGGCCTGGTAATTCCCCGGACCTAAATCCTATTGAGATTTCTTGGAATCTCATGAAAACCAAAGTTCAAGAGACAGCACCCGGCAGCATCAAGGACCTGATTGAATCACTGAAGAAGATCTAGGTTACGATCGACCCCACCTACTTCGCAAACCTGGTTGAATCAATGCCCAATCTACTTACGATGGTCATCAAGTGCAAGGGCAACATGACCAAGTATTAACTTTCATGAAATATTCATAATAAAATATGTAAGTTACATTTTTCTGTTTCATTTTCCCCGAATTGTCACATGTCACTTTTTTTGTTGCCGCCACTGTATACTGGGGGGCTGTGCCCCCCAGACTCCCCCTCCAATTTAATGAAACTCAGGATCATCGTAGTGCGGTCCACGCATCGTGTTTAACCCCCCCATGAGCCGTCCCCTTAAATGTACTCAAAAAACGTGAAACATTTTGGAACACGGATGAAAATAGTACGTCTTATCGGCCGGGCCGCTCGTCTACATATTTACCAATATATATATATATATATATATATATATATATATATATATATATATATATTCGTGTAACAGACTATAAAAAATACTTTCAATATTATTACCCCAATTTATATAATATAAATGGACTAAATTAACAAAATGTAAAAGGTTACTTAGAGAAGGGCGTTCAGAAAATATAGAAATGGCGAAATTTGGAAATAAGCAAGTTAAGAAATAGAGTTCAATCTTAGGAGAGGAAATTATTCAATTCAACCTATTCAATCTTTAAATTTGTGTACGATCCACAGATCTAGCAATTGAAGTAGTGAATAAAATGTGTAAAGCTTAGTAAAAGAATTAAATTAAATGATGTGAGGTGTTAGAATGTTCAATTAATGGTTAATGTAGTAATAATTATCTTCGTCCAAATTTGAGATACAAATGATATGTAGGAATTGCAGGGAGCTCAGTTTACGAACTGTACATACTTCTTGTTTTATATTATAATTAAAAAATAGACAGCTTAGTTATATTAATTTCTTGTATTGGTAGGTAGGTATTATTTTATGCAGGAAATGATCAAATTTGTTAAAGTAAAGTGATTCAAAACATACCTCATAGATGAACTTTTTGTATGTATTATGAAATTGTATAATCGGGTAGAAGATTATCTGCACTATGATTTTATGGAAATATGTTTGGGTATTTTGTTGCTGTTTATGTTTGAAAAATCAGTCAACGTAACCCTAATGTCTGGAAGAATAAATTAAACATAAATGTTCCTAAAAAAGTGTTTAACGCTGATTGGTTAATTTTGCATAACTTTAGTTTTAGTAGGAAAAGTATATATAAAGCATCATTTTGTCGCTGAAGGCAGTTATTTTCCTTTACCTTTAGAGAAAGCTACGATCACACTGGTTACCCAGCCTACCAAACGACATGAGAGAGAAATCTTCTCGCGGCCATAAACCTACGGAATCGAGAGAAATCTGCAGCCCAGCTGCGACCTTATGCTACAGAGGGTGGTCAAGTTAATGCATCCGACAAAATGTCCGCCCCAGGATGCTTACAGAAAGCCTGAAGTCATGTAAACCAACCAGAAGCCGCTGATAAACTTTCAGCAGAAGCAACGTCGACTGACTTTGGCACGTGCTCACCGCAACTGGTCCATGTGTCAGTGAGGAGATCTCTTATGGTCCGACGAGTCCACCTTTCAATTAATCTAGACCAAACGCAACGTTAACGTCCGGAGAAGGCTAGCAAAACAAGGGAATCGAGAGTGCATAGTGCTAACAGTGAAGCATGGTGGCTGCTATTTAATGGTTATGGGGCTGCATGTCAAGTCCAGGGTTGGGTCGTCTCGCTATTTGTGAATGCTCCATGAATTCTGATAAGTACCAAGCTGTCCTGAGAGATATTATGATGCTCTCAGCCCGAGACTTCTCCAGAAATATCCGGAATGTTATTTTTCAGCAGGACAATGCCCCATGACATAAGACTGCGTCCACTATACGGTTGTTCCTGGGCAACAATATCACGGCGATGGAGTGGTCACCTTAGTCCTCGGATATAAATCCACTTGAAAACCTTTGTCAGATCCTGAATGAGGACGTAAAATATGATCAGCAAGCAACCAGTGAGCAAATTAAGGCAGTTATCACCTTGGAGTGGGACAGCATCACACCCATCAGATGTTGTACCTTCGTTGAGAGGATACCCCAAAGAATAAATGTCCTCATCACTGCTAAGGGAGTCTTTACATGCTACTGAACTTCCTATGTATATCAATTTGGCGTTGCTGTAATTTTCACAGACCTTCATTTGCGTATCTGTTTTTTGTTGTTGATGTTACCTGTTTTGGCAAACTTTGTATTTTGTTCATTTTTGTCGATTAATTTGGGCATATATAACTTATTGCTATTTATTTCTCCTTATTCATAATGATATGCAAAGAATATATATATATATATATATATATATATATATATATATATATATATATATATATGTATATTTTAAAGGCCCAAAGAAATGAAAACTGGTAACACAACCCGGAAAAACGCTAAGGAAATTATTATTAAGTGTATCATTAAAGCTTAAGAAGGAAAATGGGAGATATAGTAACACAAAAATAGGGGCAAACTAAGAAAATGAATAAAGGAGTTGGATTCGAACCTGTATTATGTGCGTCGTGGTCATTTTAGCAAAGAGCGCTCAATGACTGAGGTTCGAATCCAACTCCTTTATTCATTTTCTTATAACGGTTAAAATAGTTTGCCCCTATTTTTTTGTTACTATATATATATCTCCCATTTTACTTCTTAAGCTTTAATGGTACGCTTAATAATAATTTCCTTAGCGTTTTTCCGGGTTGTGTTACCAGTTTTCATTTCTTTGGGCCTTTATATACATCTATTATATATATATAACGTGTCATGTAATTTTCCATTATATATATATATATATATATATATATATATATATATATATATATATATATATATATATATATATATATATATACAGTGAGGCGACACATGTATTTGCACACTTAAATTTTCAATATTTCTGAAATATTTCATGTTTTGGTTAAGTTATAAAACAAGCAAGAAACTAAACATATATTTGACAGAATAAATACACCCAGGATATTTTCTTAGTATGTAACAACAGTTGCTAATACAAAAAAATTAGCAAGCGACAAAAGTATTGAACCCCCTCTAATAACATGCGGGAATATTGTTACTAAACAAAATAAATCTTAGAAATTCAATGAAAATACTAAGATTGGACCGTTGAGAAATTTCAAGGAATGAAACATGTAAACTGCCGAATATTAGTACCATGCCATCATTCATTGATAAAAATCAATAGAAAAACAAGGTTTATTTTAAGAATTGCCGAAGGTCAAAGAAGTTCCTCAAGTAATTCGACAGCAAATAATTGAACTCGATTCAGATGGATTATCCACTAGGTATATTTCTGAGCGAGTCGAAGTGCGTTATGCAACTGTAGCTTCTATAATTGAAAGCATTGCGATTATGAAATCACATCCAACTTGCCAAGAGTCGCTGCTTCTCGCAAGAGTAACGATCGGCCTCGACGATATATATATATATATATATATATATATATATATATATATATATATATATAAAGGGGGCGGCAGAACCGATTGAGCAGTTTTGAGGAGTCAATGCTCCGGGGGAGGAGGGGCAGGGAGGTGTCCCTTTGTCGGTTTCCGAGGAATGGCTCGCTCGCCCCCTAGGGCTCCCCTCGGGAATGTACCCCCAAATATGGCGTACCATCTCTATATACCCCCCCTTACTTTTTTATAACTCCTTAAAACTGCTCAATCGGTTCTGCCGCACCCTGTATATATATATTTCTGAAATATTTAATGTTTTTGTTCTGGAATTGTCAGAACCTACAGTGAGTAAAAGAACTATTAATGGGGAGCTCCATTATTATGATCTGCATTGTTTCACGTCCCGCGAAACTCCACTTTCAAGTATAAAACATGTAATTAACCGTTTTGTTTGTATTGATTATAAAAATTAGAGGAATTTGTTTATACTTTTTCCAGATTTCTCTCATTTTCATAATCAATTTATTATTTGCATGACTAACTTAATCATTGTTTTCTTTCCGTTGATTCGAGGAACTTTATTACCATTTAAAAAGAAACAAAATGCAGGAATATAATAATTTTTGTTGTATAATTATAAAAATCTGTGTAAAATTTTGTAGTTAACAATTACAATTCAATTTCTGCTATATATTTAATTTATATCAAATTTTTTCAGGGATTTAAAAGGTGAATTGGTGATTTGAGCATAAAAATGAGAAATATGGTGCCATTTTGCAACCATTGGAGGAATGTTGCCTGACGTCACCATGTCCGCTAATTAAATTTTATATCGTAGCCCTTAAATGATTTTAATCTTATAATCAAACAATTAAAATAATGGCTTTGTTTTATTTTTGTAAGAATTAATATAACTTAATAAAAACAAGCCATATACAATGAACTGAACTTCTAAACTTCTATTAATTAAAATGGATTAGACGCTCTCAAAATGAACTAATTTTGTTTATCGAACGGCTTAAATATGAACTCATTCTTTCAAAGAAATATAAAAGGAAAATATCTTATTAATTACTTATTTATTATTATTTAGCCATTGTATAATTCTATAATAGTATAAAGGTTTGTAAAATAAATTAATATAGCTAGAATATGCAAATTTAATCTTATTTTTAACTCATATTGAATGTATAAAAATCAATTCCATTTGTAATCTGTTAAATACCGCCTTGTGTGCGGGCTTTGTTTTGTAAAAGGGAAATTCTATAAAGGGAAATTCTATAAAGAGAAATACATCTGAGGTTTTTCCAATTTCTCGCCGAATAAAGAATACTGAAACCAGCTCCAAGATTTTTCACCTTTAAAGAAATCCCTGGTCACATTTACCCAGCCTGCAGTCAATAAGGAAGAAAACTCTCTACCCTTTGAAGTCACTGCCACACGTATAACGCACTTCCAAAAGAATCGACTCGGTAACCACTAAGCCGAACTAAGGAACCTATCACGTTACCCATGAGTGGTACCAAAATTTGATGAATGATCACCCTTGGTAAACAAACCACTCACAAAGGGGCCAAAAGGCTTACGCACATATAGAAATATTTTCTGTTTTCGCTCTCCATCAGATAAGCAAACTTCAATGATCAAGGCAGCAAAGTTCAGTTTCTGTATGCCACTTCGTAAGGATCGAATGATCTGTTATCGCATGTTTTTTCATTTGTATTCTTTTCTATAATGTTTTCACATAATTGAAGATTATCCATAATATGAATACTCGCTCATCCTCCTTTCCTCCCATTCCTAACTCTATGAAACATATTATAACCATCAATCTGTACCTCAAGTCTAAAGTTCTTTTATGCCAAATCAAGCCATGATTCTGTTATAACAATAACATCAAAACTCTCTGCACTCACTAGCCCTCTTAACAAATCTATTTTATTTTTTATGCTCTTACTATTTGTGTAGTATATATTTAATGTATCCTTCTTTAGGGTCTTACAATGATTACACTACTTTACTAGCACTCTGTTTATTTTCCTGCCTGTTGTGCCCTACATTTATCTAAAAGCCCTAACCTTTACTTGCCTCATCCTACTTACCTCGAGAGCCTACTTATACTTCCCTCGAGACAGTCACAACACTTTCACAACCTCGCTACTCAAGTGCAACTCATCCATTATATACAAATTGTCCCTTCAAAAAACCCCATTCCATGTGTCCAGAAGCACGAGTTTCATACTATCACATAATACTTTCACTCTCTTATTTATCCTAACTACGCGCGACATTCACTCACTGCCTACTCTAAGTATATGTAAAATTCCTGACACTGCACACTCCTACTAATATCCCTAAACTTTCTTAATAAATACATATATCTAGACACTAGCTAATTCGATCTAGTTTTCCCTGTCATTCACTACTACATGTAAAACAACTGCATCCTTTTCATCTCCATTGACTATCTTTTGAATTATTTTACTCATACGTTGCAAGTGCACCTGGTAAACAAACCCTCATCCACCTCTTGCGCTCGCGTTCAAAAAAGGCCTGTCTAAATACCTAACCTGTGAATCATCCACAAGCATTTCAGTCACTTCATTTGCTTTACATGCGCCTATAAACCCCATCCCTTTCTCCAAGGTCTCCTAAGACATGGAACCTGTTACAACAATTATGCGGCTCAGACCTACAATATCGACCAAAGTCTATTATCTTCTCATCCTTAACACCGGCAGCCCTACTTATATCTATAACAAGATATGCCTCACTAGCTACCTGTTTCCTCCCTCTATTTACCCTCCACTAGCTCTATTTCTAGCTATTGTAGATGGGCTAACCTTAAGATTCCTAGAACTCTCCTTGTGCCTAGTGCTGAGATCCTTCCTAAGCTCAGTGAGTAGCTGCTCCAACATAACTATCCTTTTTAAATCCTGCGCTCTACCCTCCTCTAATTCCATCGCATACTCTCGAAGCCCACATCCAACACAACTAGTCCATACTCCTATCATTCCACATTCATTACAAACAGCCCAAGATACACGCTCAATTTCACCTATACGTTCATTTGTAGTGCCCCATTGCAAGGTGGATTAGGATCAACAAAGAAGCCTTACAAATGAGTGTCTTATGATCTTATGAAGTCTTGAAATGGGCATGCACATAATTATGCACCTGCAATTAACCTACTGAAATTGTATAACATTTTGTTATGGAACCATGTAAATAATATATGCAAATGTTATATTCTTGTAAAGGCTATATAGACAAAAATGAATTAGACGCTTTCACACGGTCACACGCATGCACATTCACACGAGTAAAGGCGCTAACAGCTGTGCATATATATTTATCAAACACATTAAGCTGAGAAACAGGGAAGACGCTGGGCCTTTGTTTATTGTCACAAAGCCGTGAAACACTAAATCTTATTTCCTAAAATTATCTCTTTCCCCAAGAAAAAATTATCTAGCAGAGGCCTGAATCAAAACACCCTGTTCATTTTCCTTCTATCCCCTTGTACACGCGAATAAACTTTCTATTCAAGTAAGCTCCACCCAAACCGCATGATTGGCCAACAGTGGACAACACCTACATTTTTTTACACGATAAATAACATCCAAAAGTAGATCCCGGGACAAATAATGTGTTCCGTCATCAGTAACATGGTCAACTGTCAGCTCGAGAAGAGGAAGCGTAGGTCAAAAGTAGACCCCGACATTAGTAGGCCAGCATCAAATATCCAACATACACCAAACGAATTTATTGCCCCTAGGCCTACCGAGTCTCCGTCCAATAAAGAGTCCGGACTGATAATTCGCCTTCTGGGATTTCCTTATCCTACGGGAAATCAACCGATCCTCTTACCCAGCCTACTACGCCAAAATCAGACGATAGGATAGTCATCGCCAAATGGAATCAACCCAAGGTTAGCGCTCAGTAACCAGCTCTCTCCACTGCTCTACATTGCATTGAAGAAACTTGTACCCCATAACTGGGCCTTCAATCATCTGTAAGTGGTAACACGATGCACCTCCTTTAACCCCTGGTAACTCCGTAGACCTATACACTCTCATTCATCAAATCGTTGTACTTGCCCATTTTTACATATATATATATATATATATATATATATATATATATATATATATATATATATATATATATATATATATATATATATATATATATATATATATATATATATATTATAATAACATTCAAGTCAATGCGATTAGGTAAGGGTAATAGTAAGAATTCCTTAATCCGCAAGAAAATCTCCTAGACTTGCTCAACCATTTTAGGAGTGCCACCCATACGATTAAGTAACCACCCATTTCTCTAAAAAGAGAAATTTCAAGCCTTTTTGTAACAGATAGCCTTTACTTTAATAGACTTTATCTTGATGGCATTGAACATTTCTGTGCTGAGAAACGTGTGTGGTAAACATTTTTTTTTTTAGCACAAAGATATGCCTAAATAGACATCACGAAGATGATGAAGGAGAACGGTGTGCTTGACAATATCAAATGCTGCCGAGAGATTGAGACATACTACCGCACGATGTAGGCTTTGGGTTAGATTAATTTGGGCTTATTTCGTTCCATGCTTTGCCTTGAAACCCGACATGGAAGATCTCGCCAATGTTGGAGAGTGATATATGATCTAGGATCCTGTTTTTATTGATAAACATATATTACAATCGCAAGAAAAGCTTGTTTTCAGACAATTTTTGTTTTTGAATGTATTATTGAACTCTCGGTTTGTAAATCTAATGTATACAAAATTTATCTTTTTCTCGAGTAAGAAAAGAGCGAATTAAATATTTATTCGAAAGATGAATGAGGATCTGGATGGGAACGAGAATTTTGGCGGAAAGGAAGTGAGAAGGTAAGGGAAGTAGCTGTGCGAACACCAAGCTTAAGTAGGAATCGCCGGGTAATAGCTAGCTCTGATGTTAAAATCAGATGCCAAGAGTATTTGCGAGTGTAAAGTGGATGCTGTATATGACTATTGAACCGATAAGCATGCAAGATTTTAAGCTATAAGAGGTCTTAAAATTCTAAAAGGTGTTTTGAGTTGATGCTATTGTTGTTGGAGCGAATCTGGTTTCATTGAAAGGAATTTGAAAGTGGGAGAGTGCTTAAGGGGTGGAACAATGCTAAGAAAATGTCCCTGTATTTTGGAAAATGGGAGAAAGGGGACCCTTAGCTGTGCTATCAGAAAGATAAGAGAGATGGCTAATAAAGGGATGGTCAAAAGGTGTATTTAGAGCAGGTAGCGTAGAATAGTATTTGAGAGAAAGGAGGCTTACAGAAAGAGAAGTAGACGACATTGCGTATGATGTTTCTGTTTAGAAGGTTCATGAGGAGCTGTGCTAGAGCGTTTTGCCCAAGGAAGATCCCGGACTGGAAGAAATACTACAGCGCAAAGAACTCCATTTACCCGGGGTTGAAACCAGTTTGTGGGAAAGCAATGGTGATTAATATCATTTGCTTTTCAACATCACTAAACTATTTTTTTTGTCTGATTGTAGGACCTATTCACGCAAATTATAGACTTGCTCTAACGTCAGTTGTGGGTAAACTTTCGGAGTAAATTGTAAGACAAAATCTTCCATCATTTAAATAGACATAATTTAATTAAATAGCTAACACAGTTTCAGAAGATGCTGCTCGTGTTTAACGAATATGTTATAATTATTTCACGCTATGAAGAAAAAATATGATCGTCATAAAGTGATAAATAGAGAATCATCGGAGTGGGCCAAAGTCACTAGCCGTATGGATCCTGTATTATTTATCCTCGTAAACTAGTTAGCTCCTAGACTATTAAGCAATATTGACAAGTTCGCGGACAATGTTAAACACGACTCAGATTGAGGAAATACAGTAGGACCTTGGAAAACCAAGGAGGATAGTAGCAAAAATCAGATTCATCTCCCGGAAAATATCGAATATCAGAATTCCAAAATACGAGAAACTGAGGCCAACAACTCTGTCCTCCTAGCGCGACCCATCACACAAAATAAAATAAAGATTACAGCGCCCCAAAGAAATGTTCTCCCCACAACTGAAGAAACTTCGAATACAGCAAATATAAAACTACCAATTCTATTACCGCCAAGAATATCGAAACTGAAAGCACTCAAGACAACATCAGGAAGTAGCAGCTCAGCTCAGCTCACCCCAACCCGGAACACTAAACACGAATCAAAAATAGATACCGAACAAAACCAATTCAAAATATCTACTATTTTCCTGCAATGGTATATTCGAGGCCTCTGAGCCAATTACACAAACACCGATCAGGTTAAAAAAAAAAATCCATTTCCACTTCATTATTAACGACAAACGTAGCAATAGTATATTCATTAACCAAAACACTCCCTATATTCTACTTCAATTACAAAGAAGTTAATGCAATGGAGATAAGAGTAGAACAAGAAGAACGAACTACAAACTGCTCAGTATAGGTATCCCCGAATATAGTATTAACGAACTCAAATATAGAAGAGCTCTCCAGCCAACTCCTTCATCCCTACCTAATCCTCGGCGATTTCGATACCAGAAGCCGCGTCTGGTAGACAGCAGGGAGACCAGCCGTGGTAGCAATATCCTGAATCAAATAGAAGAGAAAAATCTCGAAATCCTAAATAGTAACGACCAAACACACAACCACCAACAAAACAAGAGCTTTACCGCGTTACCTCTCCTTCTGCCCTCCAAACGACCCCACAACTTTAACCTGGCACATACCCCTCCCTATCTGGGACCTTTTCTTTCTTCAAGGGTTGGTCCCAAAGAGGCTCTGGACTTCTCGTGGTGAGGCGGGTCAGCCCTGGGGCACTTAGGGGTCCCCTGGTGCTGCAAACCAGACTTTTAATATATATATCCCCCCCTTATTACTTTCTTCTACTTCTCTTTATTTCCCCCTCTTCTTTAGCCTATCTAGTAGCCCTGGCAGTTATCTGACCCCTGCTTGTTTTTTTTCCGATTGATTCTGAATTGTTCTTTTATGAAGGTCGGATGAGGCTGGGCATCTCCACCACCTTCGTCTGTCGATGCCCAACGAGAAACCAACCATTGGCCCCTTTTCTCCGCAAGTAGAACTCGGGCAGCCTCTTTGGTATTTAAAGATGGTGTGGTGGATCTGTATCCATTCTAAATGGGTGACCCCCAAAAACAGAACCCATAAGAAATTTTATTAAATCCAACAAAGGTCCAGCAAATTTCTAGAAATTTGCTGGACTTAAACTTTAGTCTGTGTACGATCATTCCCCAAAGTTTCAGTCATCTTGGTCGCTTTGCATAAAAGTCATGTTCTTTCCAAAATATGCTCCAAATGGGCCCCGCGGCGTTGGAGCCAAACTTGCATACCTCGCGCAAAATTGCCAATTACTCGAACACATTTGTCTTTAGGGATTTTCCTGATTTTTGCTGTGATTTCTGCCTTCAGTTCAACAATCGTTTGAGGGTTGTTCTGGTATACATTATCCTTGAGATACTCCCACAGATAAAAATATGGGAGGGGGGGGGGGGTCAAGTCCGCTGAATGCGGTGCTCACTCAACATCACAATTCCTGCTGATCAGTCTCTCCTAAAATCGCTCTCTCAGCCAGGATAGGGAGTCATTTAATGTGTGGGGGGTGACCCCGTCTTGTGGAACCACTGTTCATCTCGATCTATCCTTCTGCGTCGTCCCACTGATGACCAAAATTTCCTCAGCACTGCCACATAGCGCTCCGTATTGACAGTTTGAGGTCCCCTCCTTTCCGTCTTAGAACCAGTATGGGCCGATGATGTAATTTTAGAGACTGCTACCTATATTGTACACTTTGTTGAGTGTAACGGCCTCTGTAACAAATCCTCCGGTGCGGCTGTAACCCAATAAACATTATTTTTGCTGTATACATGTTCGTCAAAGAACAAATCATGATCCAAGAAGTCTGGATTATCTTCGATTGTCACAAAACTATTCGCACATGGTTACGCGTTTTTCATTGTCCGTCTCCGTAAGTTTTTGCTTTGTTTGGAGCTAGTAAGGCTACAAATAAGGAGCTGATTTAAGAACACGCCTCAAAAACTCTCGGGAGATTCCCAGCTCTTGACAGCGTCGTCGAAGTGATTTTGGAGGGCTCCGTCCCACTGAGTCCCGTACAGCATCAATGTTCCTTTCTGTCCTAGTACTCACCTTCCAACCAGAATAAGTGTCCCTCAGAGCCTTGGAATTAAGATTTTGAACAGTCCCATACTCTCTGAACTTCTGAACCCAGTAAAAAATTCTGATTTTTGATGGAGCATGACGAGATCGAAACTTTCTCCGAAAGTTTGCTTGCACTACAGTGTATGATTTGTTGGCAAAATAGGCCTCCACGCAAAATGTCTTTTTCTTGGTTGACCAAGACATGTTGGGGAAGAAATGTGTTCCAATATTTCATGCACAAAGTCGACTTGTATACTCTAAAAAAGAAAATAACAAAAAATAAAATTAACAGTTTTATTCAAAGATTTGTGGGTTCTGTTTTGGGAGGGATCACCCGATACCTGAAGTAACCGAATCTAGAGTTGCAGTAGCGCCGGAGCCTTGTAGGCCTCCGTAGTGGGGAGTCCCGAGGGAGAATGTGAAATTATTTCTATTTGCAAAAGCTAGCCATAAACCTAAAATTTCCCCTTCTCGTAATGGTTCTCGTGCCAAACGTTCTTTAGACTCTCTTTCAGCCCTCCCTCACTCATTGGATCCCTATGCCAACGATGTGGACCCGGATTTAAACTGTCCCCGCTTTCTGGAAATGAGTTCGTCATCTGATACCCCACTTGTAAAAGTGGATGGGTGAACCTCGCCGGATGTGGTCAAGTGGTAGTAGTGATATAGTAGTCAAGGTGTCATCTCACTCTCAACATAATCTTGTGCGAAATCTGTCTTCGATAGCTGAAACTCCCGTAACAATTTTGCCCCATCTACGTCTGAATTTTGTCAAAGGTGTCTTCCATTCAAACGAATTAAGGGACTACGACCTCAGAGTAAACTTAGTACCACACTTGTTACGCATGTACACAGGGTGACTAAAACTGTAGGCTCTACTAGAGTCCAAACTGACACATTGATTTTAACGTTGAACGTCAGGAACTGCCGCAGTTTATTAAAGCTGGGTACCTTCGTGTCCCGATAAGCCCTATGTCGAAGTACCCAGACATTGCATCAATTGTAATTAATTTAGACATATTTTTCGTGCCTGTCGGTACTCCCGTTCCTGCGTGAATAGCAGTTCTGATTACCATAGACCTGAATGTACCAAAACACCATGCTGTGCCAACTGCGGTGGTGCCCACAGTGTCGCGTCCCAAATCTACCAAATATTCTTATATGAATAGAAGGTGCTCGCTTTGCGCGACTCTGCGTGTGGACGTCAAGGGGCTCGCCAACGTACTCGAGCACAAACCTCACTTCTTAGCCGTCTCTTCTCAGATGTTTTGCGTGACGCTGGGCGAAACCGACCATCAGGTTCAAGTTCCGACACGCCTGAAGCATCTCATCAACCATTAACCGTTAGTGTCAGAAGCATTCACAATATACCGTCGAAGCGTCTACCTCATACCGAGATACCTAATGTTGCCTCCCTCTCTCTGGCAGCTGTAGCCGGGACCGACGGTCATGGTGAGAAACATGAAGACATCAGACGTTATCTGAAAGAATCTACTATTTCGATCAGTGAAGGTTCTTCTATCCGGTCCCGGAACCAAAAGTACCGTGTTTTTTGTTAATTTTAGGGGCCCATCTCGCACCTCCTACTTTGGCATAAGTCGCCGTACTCACGACAGCCTAGTAATAATAGGCTACATTAAAATAACAATATGTAAAAAAATAAAAAACTTACAAAAAAGCCCGCCCTCCCCCGACGCAGTAACGTACAACCTATAAAAAGACAACAGCAAAAAATATCTAGTTAAATAAAGTGGAAGAGGCCGGCCTCCTCGAAAAAGTCATAAGATCCACAAGTCAGTGTGCACGAACTCGTCCCGAGTACAAGGGACAAGTGGTAGCAATCCCGCTCATCCCGGAACCTGGACAGGTAGCGTGCGCGAAGATCACCCAGACTGGTACATTCAACAAGAAAGTGCCGAACAGTCTAGAGGACAATGCAGTCATCACAATATATTGCAAGCGAGCGCTCCATCAAATAGCGGTGCGTCCCGCGAGCGTATCCAACTCGGAGACGACAGAAGGAACCTAAAGCCGTCGCGGCAATAGGGGTTAGGTCCCAAAGCCCTGTGTTAAGAGGAAGGAATCCTCACCTGGGTCATCGGCCACCAATAAGCTGGCAGCCTCTGGAGCTGACTCTCCTAAACCTTAAGAATCTTTAATGGACTCTTCTCCTGCTGCTGAATATTCTCTGCCCTCAAGCCCATCCCGCCTTTCACAAGACTAGGGCCCCTTACCGGTCCAAACGGGAGCAGAAATCCACCCAGTTCCTTGTACTTTGTCCAGATTACTTGCCTCACCTACTCATAAGGGCGGCTAAGCGGTCTGAGGAACTCCGAGTGGCGAGACTCTGTAAAGAGAATCCCAAGGAGTTCTTTAGATATGTAAACAGGCGTAAACCAATATGTCGAACGATTGGCCCTTTGAGGAATGAGGAGGGGATATTAAAGCACTCAACTGCAGAAAATGCTAACCTCCTTAACGACTACTTCTCTTCAGTGTTTACTGAAGAGTGTGGTCCCATCCCCCAGCCAAGGGATTCCTACTCGGGAGGGGGGGGGGGGAGCTGGAGGATATGGACTTCACCGAAGGAGAAATAGAAAAGAAGATCACTGACCTAATGACGAATAAGTCACCTGGCACGGATGGGTTTCTACCTAAAGTGTTGAAAGAAGTGCGCGATCAAGTGTCACGACACCTGAGCGCAATCTTCAACATGTCAATCCGGACCGAATGCGTTCCTAGAGACTGGCGTGAAGCGGACGTGACTCCTATCTTCAAGAAAGGAGACCGTAGCCAACTGTCAAACTACCGACCTATCAGTCTGACTTCGATAGTCGGTAAACTCATGGAAAGCATGATGGTGGACAAAATGACGTCGTATTTAGAGTCAAACCTGCTACTGAGGAGTTCCCAGCACGGCTTCCGAAGGCAACGGTCATGCCTGACGATCCTTGTGGAATTCTACAACTTCGTTTTCAGTGAGCACGATCGGGACAAGGCGGTGGATGTGGTCTACTAAGACTTTCAGAAAACTTTTGATAAGGTACCACACCGCCGCCTTCTCCGGAAAGTGCGAGCGCTGGGCATAGACGAAAAAGTATCCGGTTGGATAGAGAACTGGCAGACTGCAACGGGTGGTGGTGAATGGACAGGCTTCTGAGTGGGTGCCCGTTACTAGCGGGGTGCCTCAAGGTTCTGTCCTAGGACCACTAATATTCATCATCTACGTCAACGATATGAACGGTGACATGGTTGCCAAGATTTCCAAATTTGCCGACGATACCAAGCTTGGTATGAACGTTGCGAAGGATGGAAATACTGCCCGCCTGCAGGAAGATCTTGGGAAGATTGGAGAGTGGTCGGACACGTGGCAAATGCCTTTTAACGTGGGGAAATTCAAAGTGATACATATCGGCCACAGGAACCCCCAATCTCAGTATATCCTTAAGGGCACTATTGAATCCACCAACACTGAGAAGGACTTGGGTGTAACAATCACTAGTGACCTCAAGTTCTCGAAACAGTGCATTAAGGCGGAGAAAAAGGCCCAAAGGATGCTAGGCTATATGAAGCGCCAGTTTGGATATCGGAACAAGGAGATTGTACTGTGTTTGTACAACTCACTTGTCCGACCGCACCTGGAGTATGCCGTACAATTTTGGAGTCTTTCATTTCGAATGGACATCGCGAGATTGGAACGCGTACAAACCAGGGCAACCAAGCTGATTCCCTCTATCTGACATAAAAGTTATTAGGATAGACTAAGGGAATTAGATCTGTTCTCGCTGGAAACCCGTAGACTGCGTGGTCAGCTCATCGAAGTTTTCAAAATACTTCGTGGGTTCGACCATGTTGACTACCGGGATATTTTCACACTGAGTGAGAACAGAACGCGCAATCACGGCTTCAAACTTGAACTGAAGCGTTACAACCGCAATCTGTGTGGAAATTTTTTTCACTTACAGTATCTGCGGTAAGTGGAACGCAATTCCATTGGAAGTTGTCAACAGTGAATCTGTTGACTAGTTCAAGTCAAGACTAGACAAAGTCTGGAAAAGTGGCCGCTTAGGGACGCAAAACAATTGAGCAGCCATGTGCCCGCTCGATTGCTAGTCCAAAGGCACCCTCCTTAAATGGACCTTGAAGGTCTCCTAGAGTACCTTCTTTCCTTGTTGTTACTCCTTGTTGTTACTCAACCTCCTACTCATGATCCGATGGAAGCAGATGATATTCCAACATCACCAGCTGCGGTTGTTAGTTCAACTCAGATATCGAAAGCGCCCTCGGCCCATCAATCTGGATCTACAGTCTGAAAATCTCTTCTCAATCTTCCCGTTTCCGACTGGCTGTGCGCCCGAATTACTGGCAGGGGGCTCGACCGGTTCCTCGAAATCATCGGATATATTCCCTGCCACTGCTCCTTCCAAGATCTCTTTTCATGCAATAGCAGGCTCTTTTAGATTTGCTCTTCGTCCCCAAGCTCTTGGGGACGCATTTCAAACATAACATCAGCCACGAAGGAGAAAAAGATATCTACTGTGGTATCTAATCGTCCCACATAATATCTTCTAAAGTTCTTTTGACAACTCTCCACCCCGCTGTTATTTGTCTTCAAGAGAACAAACTGGGTACACGGCCTTTTCCGGCGGTACTCGCTTTTTGTATTTTCAACTCTCTTGCCCCTGTCGGGGGCTCGTTTCATGGGGGAAGGGGTATCAGTTATGGTTTCGTCATCTCACCATGTATCTCCCCTCCCCCTTTCACCTTACTCCCCATGCCGTGAGAGTTTTTCTTATAAGGCTTTTACTGTTTGCTCTATTTACCTCTCCCTTTCTTTACCATTGTCAAGACCCGACCTTTTGGAACTTGTAGATCAGTTGCCCTCCCAGTTTTTATTACTCGCAGATTTTAATACCGTCACTAATATTTGGGTGACATCACTCGGAATGTCAAAGGCAGGGTTTTAGAGTCTTTTATAATCTGACTTTCTTTGCATTTTAAACCCCACCGATTTGACCTCCTATCATGTCCAGACGGATTCTTTTAGTTGTGTCACCTGTCTCTCCGTTCCTTGGATTGCCGCACTGATTTTGGATGGTCAACCCTTGATTAACTCCATGGGAGTGATCACTTCCCTATTGTCCTGTCGGCCGTTCATCCCAACTCTCATAAAACCATGCCTCGCAAGTGGGACTTAAGCCATGCCGATTGGGAAGGCTTTCGAGAGGCATCCTTCCCAAGTGCCTCCTTGGGGACCTTCAATGGTGTTGATGCGGCAGTAGCATACTTCACATCGCTTATTTACAACGCGGCCACACAGATCATTGGGCACTCAACCGTGCCCTGGTGGACCTCGAAGTATGCGCAAAAACGTTGCAAAGATCTGGAAGAGGACTAACAATATCCGGGGTTGTTATGCGGAGAATAATACCCCGACACTGAACTTACAGGCATCTTTAGTGAATGAGAGGCTGTTGGTCAGCAATGCCTTGGTCGATATTTTTTTTTAGGAGCCAATGGCGACTGCCTACTTGGGCATAAGTTGCCGTACCCACGACAGCTTACGACTAGACTATATTAAAAAAAAAAACAAATAACAAGGATAAAAAGATCATAGGCTAAAGACAAAAAATAAAAATAAAACAAAGGATAAAGGTAACAAGAAAGAACCGCGTTTCAGCGTCGAGGGTAGGCTGGACCCCCCAACCCCCCGGAGCAGGAGCATACCAGCCACAATAAACAGTCAAATAAAGTGAAGTAGGCAAAATCATCCCAAAAGTCGTATATTAACAAGACTGTGTATACAAGCCAGTCCCGAGTACAAGGGACAAGGGGTAAAGACCCTGCTCGCCCCAGTGCCGGGAGAGGGTTTTTTTTTTTTAGATCTCATCTGGCGACTGCCTTCTAGGGCATAAGTCGCCGTACTCATCCTAGCCTAATTCTAGGCTATATTAAAAGCCAAATAAAAAACAACAACAAAAAAACAAACAAAAAAACAACAAACAAAATTGAAAAAATATAAAGCGAGCTCCGTCGACGGGGAAAGGCCCGCCCTCCCCCGGTGAAGAAGCGCGCGATCCATAGTCTAAAAGTCCACAGGTAGGTGTGCACGAAACTGTCCCGAGTAAAAGTGACAGGCGGTGCGGTAGCGACCCCGCCCAGCCCGTTACCGGGAAAGGTAACGTGTGCAAAGATCACCCAGACTGAGGCATTCAACAAGAATGTGCCGAACAGTCCGGGGGACGACGCAGTCGTCACAATATGGCGCAGGCGGTCGCTCCATCAAATGGCGATGCGTCACACAAGTGTGCCCGATTAGGAGACGACAGAAAGCGACCTGAAGCCGTCGTGGCATTGGGGGATAGGTCCATGGGAACAGTTGCGGCGCAATGGCACGCAACTTTAAGTTCCCCTGGACCGTCTCCCATCTTTTTTGCCAAGCAGTCCGAAGAGCTGCCCGTATACCTGCCATGTAGTCTGTGTGTGGAAGAACGAAACGCTGGTCACGTCGCCCGGTACTCGCAGACTCTTTGGCGCCCTCATCGGCGCGCTCATTCCCCGCAATTCCTACATGTCCAGGAACCCAGCACAAGATAATCTCGACATCCACCCGGCTCACTAAAACCGTGACATCACGGATATCGCAAACCAGGGAATGCGGAGATTCCAATGCCCCGAGAGCACTCAGGGCGCTTTGTGAGTCGCTATAAATTACGATCCGGTCTCCAAACCGGGCACGTCGCGTAATCTCCCGTACCGAGTGGTGTATTGCCACCAACTCAGCCGTGAAGACAGACGCAACGCCTGGCAGAGCCCCGCTGAATTCAAACAGAGGGGATACGGCGTGGAAACCGACCCCCTCTTGGGACTTGGAGCCATCCGTATACACTGGCACGGTTATAACGTGACACGAGATGTGCTCCAAAAAGTCCGAACGCAATACTCCTGGCGCTGTACAAGCTTTGGGAGCAGAGGCGTGGTTGAAAATAGCCAACGGTGGTACCCTCCATGGTGGCGTTCTAGGCAGAACCAGGGGTGCCACCGGCCAGAGAGCTATATCTAGCTCTCGAAGAAGTTTTCTAGCCTTAAACCCAAAGGCTTACGGTATGACTTGCGTCTCTCGTCGGCATAGGCACCGTCGAGATCAGCTGCGGATTCTTTGAGATCCGTTGGCGACAAAAGGAGACACTGTGCTCGTGCGTACAGGCGAGTAATGCACTGTGCACGGCACATAAATAATGGCATTTCTCCAACATTGACAAGCAGGCTCTCAATAGAGAAAGTGCGGAAGGCACCAGTCGCCAAGCGAAGGTCAGTGTGGTGGATCGAGTCCAGCTTCTTCAATGGAAGTTTGGCGGCGGATGCATTAGAGTCACATCCGTAGTCAATCTTCGAACGGACAATGGATCGATAAAAAAGTAAGGCAGTAGCCCTATCAGCGCCCCAAGCGCTGAACGTCACGGAACGGAGTATATCCATGGCGCGGGTACAAGATACCCTAAGGCTGCGAATATGAGCCTCCCAGTTTAGGCGTCTGTCAAATACAAGACCAAGGAAACAATGCGATTCAACCACTTCCAGGCGCACCCCATTAAGAAACAAGTCTGGGTTGGGGTGGAGCCGTGGATGGTGGCAGAAATGCACCACCTTAGTCTTGGCCAAAGAAAACTGAAACCTGTGCGCTTCGGCATAGCGAGAGACGCGGTTCAATGCTTGTTGGGACCGACGCTCCAGAGTTGGCATCTGGGCCGCGCCAAAAGAGATCGAAAGGTCGTCCACGTAAAGCGTAGCAAGAACATCTTCTGGCAGCACCGAGGTAATGCCGTTGATGCTCAAGGCAAAGAATGTAAGGCTGAGGACACTTTCCTGCTGGACACCCTCTTCCTGCCCCCTCCCTCTCTGGGATTTTTTGTTCAGGGGTTGTTTACAGAGGGGCTCTGGCCTCCTCGTGGCGAGTGGGGTCAGCCCTGGGCCCCTTAGGGGTCCTATGGTGCTGCCAGCAAGACTTTAACATGCCCCTCTTTCTTTCCTCCCCTTTACGTTCTTCTACTGACCTTTATTTCCCCCTCTTCCTCCACTTATCTAGTGACCCTTTTAGATACCCGACCTCTGCTCGTCTTATGGATTGATTCCGAATTGTTCTTTAATGAAGCTGGAAGAGGCTAGGCATCTCCACCGCCTTTGTCTACTGAATGCCCAAGGAGAAACCCATTGTTAGCCCCTTTTCTCCGTGCGTAGGAGCACTGGGGCAGCCTCTTAGGTTTCTAAAGATGATGTGGTGGATCCGTATCCATTCTCCAAGAGGACATACCGGACGTAACTGATTGTAGAGTTGCAGTAGTGCCGGGCGCTTGTAGGCCTCCATGGTGGGG
Source organism: Ceratothoa steindachneri (assembly GCA_963969495.1). Lineage (NCBI taxonomy): Eukaryota > Metazoa > Arthropoda > Malacostraca > Isopoda > Cymothoidae > Ceratothoa > Ceratothoa steindachneri. The sequence goes on along the minus strand of OZ018321.1, from coordinate 133,673,890 downwards.
AGTCTCGAGGGAGAATGCGAAGTTTTTTTTCTGTTTGCAATGGCTAGCCATAAACCCAAAACCTCCCCTTCTCGTAAAGGATCTCGTGCCAAACGTTCCTTGGCTCCAATTTCAGCCTTCCCTCGCTCGTTGGACCCCTATTCCAACAAAGTAGACCGGTATTTAGATTATCTCCGCTTTCTTGTCATGAGTTAATCATCCAACACCTACTTGCAAAAACGATGTGTTTGATGTCAATGAATCTTTTGAGTCCCGCTGTAGTGAACCCCGTTGGATGTGGTAAAAAGGTAGTTGTGTTGTCGTAGTCGAGGTGTAATCCCACTCTCAACACAACCTTGTGCGAAATCTATCTTCGATAGCTGAAATTCCAGTAACTGTCTCGCTCCATCCGCGTCTGAATTTTGTCAAAGGTGTCGTCCGTTCAAACGAACTAAGGGACTACGACACCACCCGCCGTCAGAGCAAGCTTAGTACCCAACGTGTCACACACGTACAAAGGGTGATTAAAACATTAGGTTCCACTAGAGTCCCAACCGCCACACTGATTTTAATATTCGAACGACAAGAATTGCCGCAGTATATTAAAGCTGGGCACCTTCGTGTCCCGGTAAGTTCCTACATCGAACTTTCCTAGACGCTGCTTCAATTGCAATCAATTTGAATATGTTGGCCATGCCTGTCGGCAGCCCCACTCCGGCGTGAATTGTAGCTCTGACTACCATGGCTCCGAATGCACAAAAACACCTCGCAGTGCCAACTGCGGAGGTACCCACAGAGCTGCGTCAAAACTCTGCTCTATATTTTTAAATGAAAAGGAGGTGCTCGCTTTGCACGACTCCCTACGTCTAGATATAAGAGAGGCCCACCAGCGTGCTCGAGCACAATCCTCACCACTCGGCCGTCTCTTCTCTGACATTTTACGTGACGCTGGACGAAACCGACCATCACGCTCGAGTTCCGACCAGCCTGAAGCACTTCATCCTACATCTACTCGCAGCGGCAGAAACATTCAGGATATGCAGTCGAAGCAGCGCTCTCACACCGAGATAACTAATGTAGCCCCCCTCTCTCTAGCAGCTCTAGCTGGGAGAAACGCTCAGGGTGAGACACTTGAAGACATTAGACGCTATCTGAAAGAATCCTCAACATTGACCAGTGAAGGTTCATCCACCCAGCCCCAAGACCCGAAGCTCAGTGGTAAGAGGAAGGATTCCTCACCTAGGTCATCGACCACCAATAAGCGGGCAGCCTCTGGAGCTGACTCGGCCGAACCCTGAGAATCTTTAATGGACTCTTCCCCTATGGCTGAACATTATAAGCCCTTAAGTCCGTCCGACCCGTCACAGGACTTAGGCTCCATCCTGATCCAAACGATAGCAGATATACACCCAGCTCGGCACACCTCGCTCAGATCACCTGTCCGTTCCACTCACCCTTCTACCCATGATTCGATGGAAGCAGTTGATACCCCAACATCACCAATCGAGGCGGTTGGTGACACCGAATATACCCTCGACCCATGAATCCGGATCTACTGGTCGAAAATCCATTCTCGATCTTCCTTTTCCGCCAGGTTGTGAGCCCGAATTACAATCAAAGGCCTCGGTCGGTTCTCCAAAACTCTCGAAAAAAGCCCAGTTACTGCTCCCTCTAGGATCTCTCCCCCTGAAAAAGCAAGCTACTCAAAATCTACTCTCCATCTCCCAAGCTCTTTGGGACGAACCTCAAATACAATATGGACCACAAAAGAGAAAAAGATATCCACAGTGGTATCTAACCGTCCTACATAATATCTTCTATTTTACAATGGAACTGTCAAGGCATTTTTCCAAAGTGGGAAGAACTCAAAATTCTTTTGACGACTCTCCACCCCGCTGTTATTTGTCTTCAGGAGAATAAACTGGGTATACGGCCATTTCCGCCGGTACCCGGCTTTCTCACTTTCAACTCTAATGTTCCTGCTGGAAGCTCCTCTCCTGGGAGGGGGGGGGGTCAATCATGGTATCTTCATCCTAAAATGTATCTCTCATCCCCCTACATACTACCTGTAGATAGAGGGAAGTAGGAAAAGGGGCAAAGAAAAAATAATAGCGTAGGCGAGTTGCGAACAGCTTCCCGCGTCGCTGGACCACTGTTAGCCAGCGGTGAATCCACTCGGCCATCCTGAGTCCTAAAAAAGACTCATTCAAACGAAGCTTTTAAGCCGCTCGCCTGCACTTCTCGTACGCTATACAACACCCCTCCTAGAAGCGGAACGTATTTTGAAGAAAATGAAGAAAGCCCGTTTGAAAATGTTATCCAAGGGCTAACGCTCCCCCTCCCGGGTCTGGGGACCATTGTAGTTATAGGGAAGTAGGAAAAGGGGCAAAGAAAAAATAATAGCGTAGGCGAGTTGTGAAAAGCTTCCCGCGTCGCTGGACCACTGTTAGCCAGCAGCAAATCCACTCGGCCATCCTGAGTCCTAAAAAAGACTCATTCAAACGAAACTTTTAAGCCGTCGCCTGCACTTCTCGTACGCTATACTACCCTCCAAGGTGTCGCCGTAAGGGTTTTTCTTACTAAGCTTTTTCCTGTTTGCTCTATTTACCTACTCCTTCGTTTATCAATGTCAAGACCCAACCTTTTAGAACTTAAAGACCGGTTACCCTCCACATTCTTATTACTAGGAGATTTTAACGCCAGTCACCAATACTGAGATGACCTCACTCCAAAGGCAATGTTTTAGAGTCTTTTCATTATCTGACTTTCTTTGTGTTTTAAACACTGGCGATTTTACATCTTATCATGTCTAGACAGACTCTTTTAGCTGTGTTGACCTGTCTATTTGTTCCCCGGATTTCTTTACGGAATTTCGATGGTCAATTCTTGACGATCTCCATGGGAGTGACCACTTCCCTATTGTCTTGTCGGCCCTTCAAGTTAGCCCCCATACAACCATACCCCTTAAGTGGGACTTAGGTCATGCAGATTAGGAAGGTTTCCAAAAGGCGTCCTTCACAAGTGCCTCCTTGGGGACCTTCAATAGAGTGGACGCGGCAATAGAATACTTTACGTCGAGTATCTTCAATGCAGCAACACAGACCATCCCACGGAGGTGATCTGCCACGGGTCACTCAACCGTGCCCTAGTGGACCTCGTCGTGTGCAACAGCTGTCAAAAACTACAAGTTAGCCCCTTATCGATTCTGAAAGAACCCAACTTTGTGCAACAAGGTCGAACGAAACCGAGCTCGTGCACTTCGCCAAAGAACCTTCCGTCAGGCTAGCCGAAATTCATGGCGCCGTTACGTCTCATCAATTTCCTCTCTGACACTTACTGCTAAGATCTGGAAGAGGATTAATAAGATCAGGGTCTGTTATGCTGATCAGCATACTCCCACACTCAACTTACACGGTTACTTAAAGAACGACAGCCTGGCGGTCAGCAATGCTTTTGCTGACCATTTCCGCGCCGTTAGCAGTGTCAGCCGTTGCGATAAGGCTTTTCTATCCTACAAATCTAAGGAAGAGTCGCATTCTCTCAACTTCACTATAATTCTAACCTTCCATATAAGGCTCTATTCAGCATCCATGAGCTGCGTAGCGCTTTGTCACTTTACAGATCTACTTTCCCTAGCCTTGACGAGATCCATTTCGATATGATTCGGCCCCTACATCCATATTCTACTCTCTTCTTACTTGATTTGTATAATCTTATATGGGTGAAGGGGTTTTACCCCTCATCATGGCGCATTGGGATCATCCTTCCCTTTGTCAAATCAGGCAGGGACGGGTTGGACACAGATCACTAACACCCTATAGCTCTCACCAGCTGTTTGAGTAAGTTGCTGGAAAAAATGGTGTTGGAGCGCCTAAACTGGTGTCCTACAAACTAATCACCTTCTCTCTCCATTTTAATGTGGCTTCCGCAAAGGTCATAGTACTCTTGAACTACTAGTACGTTTCGAGGGATCGGTCCGGAAAGCTTTCTCATTAAAGCACCGAGTCCTGGCCATATTTTTCGATATCGAGAAAGCCTACAACACAACATGGGGATACTGCATCTTGAAGAAGCTATACGTCTGGGTGATGATAGGCCTTTTACCATCACTTATTCAAAGTTTTTTAGCATCTCGATCCTTCACGGTACGTGTTGGAGACGCATACTCTGACCTGCAAACCCAAGAGGAGGGAGTTCCTCAGGGCAGCGTTTTAAGTGTTTTATGTTATATAATTGCTATCAATAAAAATTATTTTGTCTCTCCCAGAGGGTGGGTGTATCGACAACTCTGTTTGTCGATGATTTAGCACTATACTGTTCATCACCTCACCTTCCATCAGCAGCGCGTTGGCTACAACTGGCGGTCGATGCTGTCTCCAAAAGAGAGACAGCAAAGCAATATATTTCCACCGGGGCAGAGGGGTTGTTGTTCCGCCATCTATCTCCCTACAAGGCGAAGATATAGAGTTTGCGACCGAGTTTCGGTTTCTTTGCGTAACTCTCGATCCAAAGTTATCCTGGTTACCACACCTACGCCGACTTCGAACGGGCTCTCTGCGGGCTCTAGATATTTTGAAAGTCCTCTCACACACTTCGTGGGGCAGCGACCGACAAACATTGTGGACATTATACACAACCCTCATCCAATCCAAATTGGATTATGGCTGTCAAATTTACTCATCGGATTCCCCTTCAGCCCTAAAAATGCTGAACCCCATTCGAAACCTCGGAGTTCGCCTTTCCAGTGGAGCCTTCCATACTTCTCCTGTCCACAGCCTTTACTGCGAGTGTGGTAATCTCCTTGCCCTACCATAGAGTTTAAATCTACATGCGATACCTCTGCGAGTACAGTAAGCCCCTGTATCAGAAGTCTACAGATGCCTGTAGCCTGCCGAATCAACGGCGCCATCTTTACCCCGCCCCTTGAACCTTCGCATAGGAGATCACCTTCTTTATCCTGGGTGCTCCAAGGGTCCTTACCCTTCCATCCTTACTGACCTCTCGTTAGCGTGCTCCTCTCCCCACAGTATGTACCAACATGCGGAGCCTGAAGAAGTCTTCTATAGACCCTCACATCATTAGGAGCCTGTTCTTAGAGCACTCGACCTCACACAAACAATGCTGCCCATTATACACGGATGGCTCTAAGTCGGACAGTGGCGTGGGGGCCGCAGCCATCTACCCAGGAGGGGAATTTCTAACTATATCTTTGCCGCCAGCAGCAACCATTTTTACCGTTGAACTTTCAGCAATCCTTTTAGCCTTTAGACTCATCCAAATTTTACCTTTTAATGATTTTGTCGTTTTTTTCTGACTCAAGGAGTGTTTTACAGTCAATTAGATCTTATAATGCGTCCCACCCCTTAGTCACAGAAATTTTCAACTGGCTGGTCCAAAATACGTCCCGATATAGAATTATTATTTGCTGGCTCCCTGGGCATATGGGGGTCATAGGCAACGAGAGGGCTGATCGGCTGGCCCACTCAGCACATTCTATGTCCCCTGAGAACACGGCTCAGCCTTTTAGAGACTACTTTCCTTCAATAAGAAAATAAATTTTTGAACTGTGGCAGAATGAATGGGATGACTGTTCATCATCCAAACTGTACAAAATAAAAAATTTAATTGACTCTTGGCCCTCGAGCCGTCCTAGATTGCGGTCGTTGGAGGTAGCCCTTTTCCGAGTTAGCACTGGCCACACAAGACTTATTCACGGCCATCTTGTTTCGGGTGATGTTCAAATCAACTCTTGCAGTCGGTTTTGTGGTGGGGACCAATCGGTTGCCCACCTTTTATTAGACTGCACCCATTTCGCCACTCTCCGGTTGTCCTGTTTCCAAACCCTTTTAACTATCCTTCAACACACCCGTCTTCGATTCATATTGGCAGAGGTTTCTTTTAACCCTTCGTTTTTTAAATTTTTTATCACAAAGTGGTCTCCTCCACCTTTTAGAGATAATTCGGCTCGTTTTATCCTAGGTGCCATATATAGAATCCACTTGGATTGGGCAGCAATCCAGTAGTTCCTTACCTTAAACCTATACCCTATTCCTGCTCTATTAGGCAGAAGAGGGCTCCCCCCACCCGCCGCGGAATCGACGATCTCGCAAAAATTCAGATATAAAGAGCGGGAGGCATCCCATCGTGTGGAGAGTCTCCATGATACCGTATCGCCATGCGGTATCATAAGCCTTCTCCAAATCGAAAAACACCGTCGCGAAGTGCTGTCTAGGAAGGAAGGCCTCGAGGACAGCATTTTCCAGTCGAAGCAGAGCATCCGACGTGGAATGGAACTTGCGGAAGCCGAATTGCGCACAACACAAATGGCATCCGCTGTCCAGAAAAAAGGCTAATCTAACATTTACCAATTTTCCCATCAACTTGCATACGAGGAGGTTAGAGAAATTGGGCGGAAACCGGCCGAGGTAGAATGATCTCTCCCCGGTTTGCGAAAAGCTAGCACAGTAGCCATTTTTCTAGGAATCTAGGTTACCCTCTACCCAGATCCTGTTGAAAAAAATTAACACAAAGGCCATGCCTCGCTAACCCAGGTGTCGAAGCATGGCGTACGGGACATCGTCCAGACCATGGGCGGTGTCAAGCGCGAAAAGCACCTGCCGTTGAAGGGTTCTCTGCCTCTGGAGGTAAAGTCCAGCCGGTGGCCTTCCACATCCGACGTGCATTAAATGCTGGAGGAGCAGCATCCGCGGAGAAAGCGGTCGCAAAGGATTCCGCCACGGAGGCGTGGTCCGAAATTGCGGTCCCATTCTCCTGGAAAACTTACCCGGAATCCTTTTGACTCGCTTCCACACCTCTGCCAGAGGGGGTCTTCCAGTTAAGTGAGGACACATATGCCCGCCAAGAAGAGCAGCGGGCGTGATTCGAAATATACCGGAACCTAGTCCTAGCCCGACAGTGAAATCGTTCGGGCGGCGCTTGGTCGGCCGACCAACACGGGAGTGGTCGGCGTGCAAAACGGCCAGACGTTCTGGGAATAGTAGTCAGGCCCGCGGCGATGAGGTTGCCGGAGAACTCAACGGCCTCATCTACCGACCTAAACTCCTCGACTGAGATAGAGAATTCAGAAATTTCCTGAAATGCAGGCCACCGCGCCCACGCCAAGCACCACCGAGGTGGGCTCTCAGGCGGCAGTTGCCCTGAAAATGATATTTGAATGGGAAAGTGATCACTATCATGGAGGTCATCGACCACCCACACAATCAAAATCAGGCTGTGCATCCGGGGAGCACAGAGATAGATAAGGTAAGAAAATGAAGCGGTTCTCGGGCAGTGATGCGTAAACTCATCCACATTTAGGACACCTATCTCAAGCTCTTCGATCAGATCGGCAAGGACTTGTCCCCTGGGATTTATTCAGTAGTCTCCCCAGAGAGGATGTCTGCCATTCAGATCTCTAAGTAAGAGAAAGGGCCTCGGCAACCGTGCCACGACGCGGCGGAAGTCCCCCAACGGTGGAATGTACGCAAAAATAACAGTATACCTCCTATCGAGGTGAGCTGCACAGCAACTGACTGAAAGGAGGTATCTAAAGTGAAAAGAAGAACATGCCGGGTGTAAAGCACGCATCCCCCAGCCCGTGGTGGTGGGGTGCAAAACCCTTATACACCGAGAGGGTAGGCAGGGAGCACGCGCCTAGCATGGTCTCCTGCAGAAAAATAGCTAACGTAGAGCGGGACGAGACGAGCCTCCACAGCTCCTCCCAGTTGGCATGCGAGTCCGTGGCAATTCCATTGAAGGAATATACCCTCCAGGCCTAGCTCGTAGGAGACGCGGGGGCTCTCTTCGAAGAGAAGACCCTCACGGAAATGGCCGTACGCTTCTCGGAGACAGAACCCCGGGCGCTGTTGGCCGGACAATGCGCTGTCGCCTTCGGGGACTTGTTGGGGAAGGTTGAGCTCGCTATGCGAGTCTTTTCCTCCCTCCGCCTCGAAATCTTAAGCGGGCGTTGCGGCTTCGGAGGCAAGGGGGCCCCTCTTTTCGAGGATCCACCGTACCCGAGCAACCCAGCACAGCACTATGCGTGGGTGAAGGAGCCGAAGCTCCTTGGTTGCTGTCCTCCTTTCGGGGGGCATCTTTAGGAACCCCGGAATATTGCCTGGAGACCAACTTCAGGGGGTGTTGCCTCCTGTGAGTCTAACGACTCGGTGGAGGCGAGGGGCCGTTTCGCCTTACGGGAAACGGTCACGCTGGGGGAAGGCCCTGGTTTTAGCCGGGGTTGGGTGTGAACCCTTTGTTCCGCCAGCTTTACCAAAGAAGCGCCCGGGTTGAGTACAACCCGCAGAAATAACCGTGGTCGGTGGCCTGGATGGTCAAAGCAAGTCCTTAGCCTCGCGGAATAAGAGACGAAACCTGGCCCTAAACAGCCAGGATTTCTTTCTTAAGGAGATATGCACCACATTGCTTCAAAGAGGGGTGCGACTCTCCGCAATTGATACACTTGGCCACACACGATTTGGACTTATCCTATGCGTCCTTGGAGCAATTTACACAGACTTTGCACGTCTGCATGACCGAAACAATGACAGTCATAGCACTTCCGCGGTACTAGCACGAATGCCTTCACGGGTTAGCGATACCAACCGGCACGCACCGAGTCAGGGAGCTCGTCACAGTCGAACATGAAGAGCGTAGGGGTGGGTCTCTAAGCCGCTCCGTTTTTTTATCACGCGCTCGACCTTGACCGCCCGGTGGTCGGCCAGCTCTAGAGTGATCTCTTCTAATATGGAGTAGTCAACGAGTTCCCTCGCATAAACTACTTTCACAAAGTTCATGGTAGAGTGTGGCGTCACACTCATCGGGGTGCCTTCAATTGTCCAAAGAGCACTCATTTCGGCCGCCTCGAAGGGATCTGCCGCATTCGCTAAAGGTTCCCGTCCGAGAAACGGGTCACCTTCGGCTCTACCAATCATACCAGCTAAAGCTCTCCTCTGACGGATCATGTTACCCTTGTCCGATATGCTGCCATCAGTGGAGCGAATAACAAAGCGTTTGAAGCTAGCGGGCTCGAAAACGCCAGATAATCTCTGAATGAGGCGCCCCGACGTAATCGAGGCTCCGCTCTGCGCACTTTTGGTCTTATTTGGAGATTCCCCGCCCAGGCGAGCACCGGGGCAAGACGTGCCGATCTTTGCTTGGTCGCGTTCAAGGATGGTAGTGGCCTCGTCCGTCCCCGCAGGCCCCGTGGAGGGAGAAGAGCCCAGTCTTTTTTTAATTAGTCCTTTTTAGGAGAGGAGGGCGGGGAATCGACCCGTTTTTTCCCTGCCCAAGCAGATGCTGCCAGGCCCGCCTCTGCAAGGTCCCAGCAGTCGTGGGGGCACCGGCCGAAGATCCTTCCCTTCCTTGTCCGTCTTAGCAGCCCGACCCTTCTGGCGAGGGCCCCGCACAGGAGCAGACTCGGTGTTTGATGCAGAGCCCGAATCTGCCCCCATGAATGACCTAACCTTCATCAGGGAGCATGTCTATCTTAGGGGAGGAGGCTCCATTTGGCCATCCCCCCTACCATGAGATCACAGGTAATGTCAGTCTCGTCCATGTTCTTTCGGGGGGCATAGGCCTTCACTCCCGCTAGATTCAATATCCGGGCCAGCAAGTCTTTAGAGGAAAGCGGCCGGTTATGGGGTGCCTGCTGGTGTTCCTGGCAATGCCCTGTGAAAGCAAAGGCGTGACTGCCAGATTTGAGCTGGAGTGACATGGTGAATCCAAGGAAGGGGGTGAGGGGAAGCACACTGCACCCGTAGGCAGTGGAGAGGGGCAAGATCTTCTTTGGTTGAACAGTTATGGAGGGTCCCCTGGGAAACTACAGGGCAGGGGGAGCCTCCATTTTTTCTATGGAGCTGCCTGAGGGCGGCTCCGTCGTTCTCAAAGAGGAAATAGGGAGAGATTTTGTAAGTTATCATTGGGCATGGTGACCCTTTTTTTTTGTACGGGATGCAAACGCTAAACAGCCCAGGCAGTCCCTCAGCATGGCGGCTCCACCATGGACGCGGCGTAAAATTGATAGTGTGAAGAGAGAGAAAGAAAAGCGATGTGAGGAAGGTATGGGTCGGGGATGAAGCAGGTTGTTAAAAACCCACCATCTCAAACCGGAGCTCGGGGTTAGGGAACATTGTCCCCACCCCCCTCAGCCCAGATCCGGGATAGTTGGCTGAGAAGGTCAGCACTACTCTGTGAAATTAAAGGCTGACCAGAGAAAGTTGTGTGACAGGTTGTATGAAAAGCGAGGAAACAAGTGTTTTGAATGAAGGAGAAGGTGCCGAGTCCCGTCAGCACGGCAGGCAGGATGGTAAATCGCCGCACCCCTTATAGGGTGAAAAGCGAGGAAACAGCGGGGGAAAACAAGTGTGTGAAGGAAGAAGAGGCTAAGTTGGGGTCGGACGTGGTGCAGAGTCCCGTTAACACGATGGCCAGGATGGCAAATCCCCGCGCCCCTTACGGGACTGGTTTAATGTGTTCATTTCTTGGCAGGAGGTCCAAAGTAGCCCCCCTCCCCAATGTTCACCTGGTAGGACCCCAGCTAAAAGTCATATTTGGGAAGTCTCCAAGAATGCTGGCAACCATGGAGCCAAAAATTTACTTCCTTCAGTTTCCGTTAGGTCTACCCATGCTCGGAAAAGGAAAAAACCAATTTATTTAAGGTCAAATTAAATTTCCTTCAGATTAAATCTAAGTTACAAAATTTATTCGCTTACAGATAAAAGTAAAAAGTGATTTGAATAATAATCATTCTGAATACAAGAAAATGCACTTTATGGAATAAAAGCAAAAAAAAAACCCCCCAACCAGAAGTATATGGGCAACTTAATTCTTGGAGGAAGCGAGAGTTTCCATAGACTAGTTCGAGAACCAGCTAAAATTAAATAGAGAGAATTGGTGCATAAAATGACGGACCAATAGTAGCATGTAATGGTGTTGTCCTTATTCAAACTTAAATGCGGTTTATGAATTTCAAAACAATACCGATATGATTTGAATACTGAAAGAAATGGCATCACAATGTCGGAGCAGATGGAAATGTGACAAACTCTTCTAATGAATGAACAAGATTATTAGAGTCAAAATCTCGTTGCATGTGGACAAGGTGTATCCCATACAAGAAAAGAAACAAAATGATTAAAACTAAGGAATAAAAATGGAGAAGAGATTCATTCATCGAAAATCTAAGGTTGAATGCACCTTTACAATCGTAAATGAAAGTGATGGATTGCCGAACCGAAATGAGTCCTGATAATGTCCTTTGTTTTTTTTTAACATGGTACTGTGAAGAAACATGGAATACAAAGTAGAAGGAAAAGGGAAGAAAAGGGAGAGAGGAGTCTGGCCTCTCCAACCAACCCCAACAAGATAGGGGTTTTTGGAAATTAAGAAAAAACACTAAAAAAAAAAAAAAAAGAGTATTGTAAAAGACATTTTGACAAACTATAACTAATAATTACAAGAAATAAGAGCCAACAACTTTATAATCAATACATTTGATAAAAAATAGCATTTTACAATCATACTCCTGATCACAACAATCCCCAAAACGTTGTAAAGATTATCACAAGGAGCGCAGAAAACCGCCAATCTTTCAATAAAGAATCTTTACAATGCTTTCAATTGAAAGTGGTCGCAATTCATGCTGGGATTCTTCATTAGCCACCGCGATCTTGTCTATCCCCGTAAATTAGTCTTAAAATTACACGCTAAGAACAATTGAGAAGACGCCTTTTTCTACTACTTAAATTGATACATGTTTGAAGAGTACAAATTGACAATCGACTGTGCAAACAAGTGAAAACATGGATGTAAGACAGAATGACGTCGCCACTAGTGCTACTTTATGGAAGATCGAAAAGTGGGGGTGGGAGGGGGAGTCGATTTGAGGGAAGATTTTGGACTGGAGACCTATTATAAGCAAGATGCTCCCAAAGGCAAGTGGAAGGAGATGGCAAAATAAGATAGAAACTATTGGGAACTGGAGACCTCCTCGTACGAGAGCCGCTCAATGACAAAAAAAAAAATAATAGAAAAGCTCCATAAGAGGGTCGCTCCAATAGAATGAGGAAGATGAAATATAGCAGCAACTGATTTGAGTGAGAGAGCCAAGTCAGTAAACTAGGCAAAGAGGTTTTAGTGGTACTCGTAGCATCAGGTATCTGCAAGATGACATCTGCTGGTGGAATTCCTCTAATAGTTGGGGTTAAATGCCATCTGCTTGTCGCCGTAGGGAGGAGGGTTGTCTCCTGCGAAGGGAAAATGAATCAAGATGGGAGAAACACCCCCACCTCCCAGCCCTGTCAACGGACCTCAGCTCCGCACAATTAGAGTCCTAGGGTGACATGGAGAGTTCAAGACTCATGAGTCAAGTTAGACCACAATGAGTAAGGTTAGTTATCGGATGGGAACTAAAGTTAGCTGGACTTTGCAACGGTTATCTCCTATCGTAGCGACCATAGTTTGGAATCTACTTTATATCCTAGTTCTTCGCTGTGATATGCACATGACGGGGGCGAATGGGCAATTTCCTTTTCAATAATTCATATCCCGCCTGTTTGTTCCCGTCCGCCAACTACTCTTCTTTCTCACTGAGTGGACTCGGTTGGATTATAATGCAATTTTCTTACCCCCCCCCCCCCGCCTAAGAATACGAAGTTCGAAACCAAACCCTAAAGGAGGAAGTTTCTAATCCTGAGAGCAAATGGCCGGAAGTGATGGGTCCTGCCCATCAAATACCTCCATAGGGTGTTACTGTTATTACTCAGAGGGAGGGTCTCGAAGTGGTTGTTTTTTCTATTTAAAAAAAGAAGACGAGCACACTTACCAGGCACTGGATACGGGGCAGGGGCAGGGGGTGGATAGGCTTGCGGGGGTTGGGCGTAGCCCGGCTGAGGGGGATAAGGTTGAGGGTACGGAGCGTTCTGAACGGGGGCATAAGCCATCTGTCCAGGTGGGGCAGCGGTCATCAGAGTGACGGGCTGGGCGCTGGGCGCATTAGCTGCAAAAGAGGATTTTCAGGAATTATCTCAAGACAGAAGGCATACGGAACAAAGCCTAGAGAAAGTTTCTTTTTCTGCGATAATCCTAAGAAAGATAAAGTAAAGAACAAGATCCAGGTTAGATAATCCTAAGAAAGTACAGAACAAGATCAAGGGTGAAACAACTCGTGCAGTTGGGCGTTGTCCAAAGCACAGCAGCATCGATGAAATCCCAACTAAAGATCCAGCACCCCATGTCTTGGGTACGTCGGGAATGTGGATTGATTATATAAATATATATATTTTATTTTTAAGAGCTCATCTGGCGACTGCCTACTTGGACATTAGTCGCCGTATTAAAAACCTGCCTAGTACTAGGCTACTTTAAAATCAGATTCAAAAACAAAAAAACAAACCCAACACTAAAAATTTTAAAAAAAGGAAAAGGCAACGAGCAGGAAGCAAGCTCCTGCGTCGGAGGGAGGTCCCCCCGGCGCAGGAACGTGCGACCTAAAGGAAAAAAACAACAAAAAACAAACAAAAAAACTGGTTAAATAAAAGGAAGAAGGCTGGCCTCTCCCCCAAAAGTATAAAAGTCCACCAGTTAATGTGCACGCATTCGTCCCGAGTACAAGGGACAGGCGGTAGCGACCCCGCCCATCCCGGTACCGGAACAGGTAAGCGGTAGTGACCCCGCCCAGCCCGGTACCGGAACAGGTAACGTGCGCGAAGATCACCCAGACTTGGATATTCGACAAGAATGTGCAGAACAGTCTGGGGGACGACGCAGTCGTCACAATAGGGCGCAGGCAAGCGCTCCATCAAATGGTGATGTGTCACACGAGGGTGCCCGATTCGAAGACGACAGAAAGCGACCTAAGCCGTCGCGGCATTGGGGAATAGGTCCATGGGAACAGACGAGGCGCGCAATGGCACGCAACTTTAAGTTTCCCTGGATCGTCTCCCATCTTCTTTGCCAAACAGTCCGAAGAGCTGCCCGTATTCCTGCCATGTAGTCGGTGTGAGAAAGAGCGAAACACTGGTCCGGTCGCCCGGTCCTAGCGGACTCTTTGGCGCGCTCATTCCCCGAAATTCCTACATGTCCAGGAACCCAGTACAAGATAATCTCGAAATCCACCCGGCTCGCCAAAACCGTGGCGTCACGGATATCGCGAACCAGGGGATGCGGAGATTACAATGCCCCGAGAGCACTCAGGGCGCTTTGAGTCGCAATAGATCACAATCCGGTCTCCGAACCGGGCACGTCGCGTAATCTCCCGTACCGAGTGGTGTATTGTCACCAGCTCGGCCTTGAAGACAAATGCAGCGTCTGGCAGAGCCCCGCTGACTTCAAACAGACGAGATACGGCATGGAAGCCGAGCCCCTCTTCGGACTTGGAGCCGTCCGTATACACTGGCACGGTTCCAGCGTGACACGAGGTGTGCTGCAAAAATGTCGAACCCAATACTCCCAGCGCTGTACAAGCTTTGGGAGGAGAGGCGTGGCGACAAATGGCCAAATGTGGTACCCTCCAGGGTGGCGTTCTGGGCAGAACCAGGGGCGCCACCAGCCTCGGTGGCATAGGCACCGTCGAGATCAGCTGCGGATGCAGTGAGAGCTGTTGGCGACTGAGGGAGGCGGCGGGCTCGCGCATACAGGCGAGTGATGCACTGCACGCAGCGCAGAGCGAGTGGCATCTCACCAGCATCACTAGTAGGCTCTGAATGAGGGAAGTGCTGAAGGCACCGGTCGCAAGGCGAAGGCCGGTGTGGTGGATCGAGTCAACCTTCCGCAATAGACGCTCGGCTGCGGGTACAAGATACCCTAAGGCTGCGAATATGAGCCTCTCAGGTGAGGCGCCGGTCAAATACAAGACCAAGGAAATGGTGCGATTCAACCACTTCCAGGCGCACCCCATTAAGACAAAAATCTAGGTCGGGGTGGAGCCGTGGATGGCGGCAGAAGTGCACCACCTTAGTCTTGGCCAAAGAAAACCGAAACCTGTGCGCTTCGGCATAGCGAGAGACGCGGTTCAATGCCTGTTGGAGTCGACGCTCCAGAGTTGCAAGCTGGGCCGCGCCAAAAGAGATCTAAAGGTCGTCTACGTAGAGCGTAGCAAGAACATCTTCCGGCAGCACCGAGGTGATGCCGTTCACGCTCAGGGCAAAGTGTGAGACTGAGGACACTTACCAGCAGGAGACCCTCTTCATGCTCCATTGGGCCGGAGGGCTCCCCCAATAGGTCCGCGGAATCGACGATCTCGCAAAACTTCAGATATAAAAGTTGGGAGGCGTCCCCTCGCCCCTATCGTGTGGAGAGTTTCCATGATGCAGTATCGCCATTCGGTATCATAGGCCTTCTCCAGATCGAAAAACACAGTGGCGTAGTGCTGTCTACGAAGGAAGGTCTCGCAGACGGCATTTTCCAGTTGGAGTACAGCATTCGACGTGGAATGGAACTTGCGGAAGCCGCACTGTGCAGAAGACAGATGACCTCCGCTGTCCAGAAAAATGCAAATCTAATATTTACCAATTTCTCGATCAATTTGCAAACGCAAGAGGTTAGAGATTGGGCGGAAACTAACCGGAGTAGAGTCAGCTTTCCCCGGTTCGCAAAAGGCGAGCACAGTAGCGATTCGCTAGGAATCTGGGAGGAGACCTAGATCCTGTTGAACAAATCTAAGACAAAAGCCATGCCTCACTCACCCAGGTGTTGAAGCATGGCGTACGGGACATCGTCAGGACCATGGGCGGTGTCCGCGCACGAAGCAAGAGCGGAACGCAACTCACTAAGAGTAAATCTGTCGTATAAGGGTTCTCCGCCTCTGAAGGTAAAGTACAGTCCGCGATATCACGACGTGCATTGAATGCTGGCGGAGCAGCATCCCGGCTAGAGAATGCGGTTGCGGGGTCCGAGATTGCGGTCCCATTCTCCTGGAGAACGGGAGGGGGATCCTGCGAGAACTTGCCCCGAATCCTTTTGACTCGCTTCCGCACCTCTGTTAGAGGGGTCTTCCCGTTAAGTGAAGACATGTATGCCCGCGAAGAAGAGCGGCGTGCGTGCTTCTAAATATACCTAGCCCTAGTGCGACGAAATTCACCGACAGTGAAATCGTTCGGGCGGCGCTTATAGCGCATGTAGGCATAACGCTTCTGTTTGAGGGCCATCTCAAACTCGGCCGACCACCATGGGAGTGGTCGGTGTGCAAAACGGCCAGACGTTCTAGGAATAGTAGTCAGGATCGCGGCGATGAGGTTGCCGGAGAAGAACTCAACGGCCTCACCTACCGACCTAAACTCATCGACTGAGATAAAGATTTGAGTCATTTCCTGAAATGCAGGCCACCGACTCCGCGCCAAGCACAACCGAGGTGGGCTCTCAGGCAGCAGTTGCCCTGAAAATGATATTTGAATGGGAAAGTGATCACTACCATGGAGGTCATCGACCACCCGCCAATCAAAATCAGGCTGTGCATCCAAAGAGCACAAAGATAGATCAAGGCAAGAAAAAGAAGCGGTTACCGGACAGTGATGCGTAAACTCATCCACGTTTAGGAAACCCATCTCAAGCTCTTCGATCCGATCGGCAAGGACTAGTTCCCTGGGATTTATTGAGTAATCTCACCAGAAGGGATACCTGCCGTTCAGAATCTCCAAACAAGAGAAAGGGCCTCGGCAACAGTGCCACCACGCGCCGGAAGGCCCCCGCGTCGAAGTCAGATGACGGAGGAATGTACGCAGGAATAATAGTATACCTCCAATCCAGGTTAAGCTGCACCGCCACTGCCTGAAAAGAACGGAGACATCATGCGGGGTGTAAACCGCGCATCCCCCAGCCCGGCCCACATCTCGTGGTGGTGGGGTCGCAAAAGTCTTATACCCCGGGAGGGCGGGCAGGGAGTACGCGCCTAGCATGGTCTCTTGCAGAAAAATAGAAAACGGGGAATGGGACGAGACGAGGCTCCGCAGCTCCTCCCAGGTGGTACAGAGTCTGTGGCAATTCCATTGAAGGAATATGCCCTCCAGGCCTAGCTCTTAGGAGACGCGGGGGGCCCTCTTCGAACAGAAGACCCTCACGGGAATGGCCGTACGGTTCCCGGAGGTAGAACCCCGGGCGCTGTCGCCTTCGAGGACTTATTGGGGGAGGTTGGACTCACTATGCGTCTTTTCCTCCCTCCGCCTCGAAATCTTAGGTGGGCGTTGTGGCTTGGGAAGCGGGGGGCGCTCTTTTAGAGGATCCACCGTCTCCGAGTCACTCAGCCCACCATTAGGCGTGGGCGAAGGAGCCGAAGCTTCTTTGTTGCTGTCCTCCTTTCGGGGGACAGCTTTAGGAACCCCGGAAAATGGGCTGCCGACCAACTTCAGGGGTGTTGCCTCCTGCGAGTCTAACGACTCGGTGGAGGCGCGTGGCTGGTTTTAGCTAGGGATGGGTGTGAACCCTTTGT
The DNA here is from genome assembly GCA_963969495.1 of Ceratothoa steindachneri. Lineage (NCBI taxonomy): Eukaryota > Metazoa > Arthropoda > Malacostraca > Isopoda > Cymothoidae > Ceratothoa > Ceratothoa steindachneri. Next base: position 133,656,492 of record OZ018321.1, on the reverse strand, counting down.
GCAGCCAGTTTTACCAGGGAAGCGCCCGCAGAAGGGCTCCGAATGGACGCGGAAACAACCGTGCTCGTTGGCCTGGATGGGCCACCACCAATGAAACGTAAGACGTACCAGGCAGAGCCAGGCGCGCCAGGACCAAGTCCTTTGCCTCGCGGAATGAGAGTCGATCGGGGGCCTGAACGGCCAGGATTTCTTTCTCAAGGAGATATGCACCACATTGCTTCGAAGAAGCGGGGTGCGGTTCTCCGCAAATGACACACTTCGGTACACACGATTTGGACTTATCGTGTGCGACCTTGGAGCAATTTACACAGACTTCGGGTGACCCCGACTTTGCACGTCTACATGAACGATTCGCATAGCCAAAGCGGTGACAGTAATAGGCACCTCCGCGGCACTAGCACGAATGCGTTCACGCGGTAGCGATACCAACCGGCACGCACCGACCCAGGGAGTTTGTCACAGTCGAACGTGAACAGGATTGTAGGGGTTTGTCTCGAGGCCCCTCCCTGTTTTCTCATCACACGTCGACCTTGACCGCCCCATGGTCGGCCAGCTCTAAGGTGATGTCTTCTATGGAGTAGTCAACGAGTTCCCTCGCATAAACTACTCTTTTCACAAAGTTCATGGTAGTGTGCGGCGTCACACTCACCGAGGTTCCATCAAGTGTCCGAAGAGCACTTATCTTGGCCGCCTCGGATGGATCCGCATCATTCGCCAGAAGGCTCACGTCCGAGAAACGGGTCACCTTCGGCTCTCTACCAATTACACTAGCTAATGCTCTCCTCTGATGGATCATGTTGCCCTTGGCAAACATGCTGCCATCAGTGGAGCGAATAACTAAGAAGTGTTTGAAGCCAGCGTGCTCAAAAACGCCAGGTAACTTCTTAATTACGGGGTACGATGCTATCGAGGCCGGATGTGCCAATCTTGGCTTAGTCGCTTACTCAAGTGAAAGCCCCCCCCCCCGAATATTTTTTTCTTTTTAGGAGAGGAGGGCGGGAAATGAAGCCGCTTCTCCCCTCCGTCGGCAGGGGCCCCCAGGCCAGATGGACCGGCCTCAGCTAGGTCCTTCTCCGAGATAGAGAAGCACCTGGCAGTCGCAGGGGCACCATGGAAGGCCCTACTGTCTGAGGCCAGGTTGCCTCAAGGACCATGTCTATCTCAGGGGGAGGGGGCTCCAGTTGGCCATCCCGCCCGAGGACATCACAGGTCCTACTGGCAGCAGTCTTTAGTCTCGTCATGGGAGGCAAAGGCCTTGACACAGGGAGCTTCAATATTTTTGCCAGCAGGTCATTCAAGGGAAGCAACCCAATGGGCCTGGCTTCCCTCTCCCGCCCTAAGGGGGTTTGCCCTAGCGAGCCGCTTCAATCGGGAGCGGTCGACTATGGGCTGCCTGCTGGCTTTCTTGGCAGTCCCTTTGGAAAGTAATGGGGGATTGCCGCTGGTAAGGCATCTGAGACAAGGGGATGAGGAGGAGTCACCTACACCCCTAGGCGAACGAGAGGAATAAGCTTCCACTCGTTAGAGAAATTTGGAGGGTCCCCTGTGCAAGCACAAAGGAGGGGGGACCTACATCTATCTGTGGAGCTGCCCGAGGGCGGTTCCGTCGATGGAGAAGGGGAAATTGAAGGAAGATTTTTGATTTTTCCATCATTGGGCATGGTGACCCTAAATTTTTCACGAGATGCATACGCTTATCACCCCTCGCAGTGGCTCGCTTTGTAAGGGGGTGTGTAAGGGCCTGGCAGAGCCAGCTGCCGCCATTTGAGGCCACCCCTCCCGCCTGGTGACCTGGCAGCCCTTCAGCATGGCGGCTCCACCTTGGGCAAGGACTAAAAAAAAAAAAAAGATAGTGGAGTGAGAATGAAAGGGGATGTGACGAAGGTAGATGAAGCAGGTTGTTAAAAAGCCACCATCCCAAACCAGAGCTCAGGGGTTAGGGAACATTGTCCCCTCCCATCAGCCCTGATCCAAGATAGTTGGCTGTGAAGAAGGTCAGCATCTACCCTGAGGAAATAGAGACAGACCAGACAAAGTTGTGGGAGAGGTTGTAGGGGAGAAATACAGGCTGTCTGAGAGAAGGAGAAGAGGCTAAGATAGGGTCGGACGGGGTGCTGAGTCCCGTCAGCACAGCGGCCAGGATGGCAAATCACCGCGCCCCTTAAGGGGACTTCACGCGGTAGTGATACCAACTGGTACGCAACGACTCAGGGAGCTCGTCACAGTCGAACCTGACAGAGTGTAGGGGTGGGTCTCAAGGCCCCTCCCCGTTCAATTTTGACCCCACTATGGTCGGCCACTCCTTGGACAAGTTCATGGTAGAGTACAGCATCACACTCACAGACGTGCAAATCAGGGGTCCGAAAGGCACTAATCATGTCCGCCTCCGAGGGATTCGACGCAATCGCCAAAAAAACTCCCGTCTGAGAAACGGGTTCATCTTCGGTTCTTTACCAATCACACTAGCTAGAGCTCTCCTCTGATGGATTATGCTGCCCTTAGTGGAGTGAATAACAAGGAAGCGTTTGAAGCCAGGGGGGGCTCATAATCGAGGCTCTGCTCAGCACAGTTCTGGTCTTCGTCTGGGACTCAGCACCCGGGGTGGACGTGCCGATCTCGGCTTGGACGCATACCGAAATGGCAACATCCCCGTCCGTATCCCTCTCTTCCACAGAGGAAGGAGGCTCTAGTCTTCCTTATTTTTTTTTTCTTATGAGAGGCGGGGGGGGAATGAACCCGCTTCTCTCTCCCGCTGGTAGGTCTTAGGCTAGATGGGCCGGCCTCGGCAAGATCCTTCTCCAAAATGAAGGTTCTGCCTGTTACAGGAGCACCAGACGGGGCAGGAGATCCCTCCTCTTCTTGTCGGGCCTAGGGTCTCGTGCTGTCTGAGAAGCCTGCAAAGGGGCGGATATGGGTTCTGTGGATGGCACTGAGCCAGGGTTCGACCACATGGACGATCCTACTATCTGGATCTGGGTCACCTCAGGGACCATGTCTATCTCGGGGGAGGGGGGGCTCCATGTGGCTATCTCCCTGAGACATCACGGCTCCCATTTAAGGTACCTTTTGTCATCCATCGCCCCATTAAGGGGGTTGGCCCTATCGTGCCACTCCACTGAGCCGCCTGCCTGCCTTCTTGGCAGTCCCCTTGGAAAGCAAAGGGGTGACTGCCATTAGAAAAATTGAGTCGCCCAAGGGAGACCCCTGCACCCCTATGCAAAGGAGATGAGATCTGGAGGGTCCCCCGTGAAAGCATGAGGGAGGAGGGGGGGGGGAACCTCCATTTTATTGGTGGAGATGCCTGAGGGCTGCTCTGACTATGTGACATAGATTTTGTATTGATATCATCATTGGGCATGGTGACCCTCTAATTGTCACGTGATGCAAACGCTCATCACCCCAGGCAGTAGCCCACTCAGCGAGGGGTGAATGCGGGACTGGCAGAACCAGCCACTGCCATTTGAGGCCACCCCTACAGCCTAGTGGCATGGTGGCTACACCTTGGGCATGGCGTAAAAATTGATAGAGATAGAAGAGAGAATGAAAGGGGATGTGAGGAAGGTGTGGGTAGGGATGAAACAGGTTGTTAACAACCCACCACCTCAGACCGGAGCTCATAGGTGAGGGAATGTTGTCCCCTCCCCCCTTAGCCACGATCGGGGATAGTTAGGTGAGAGGAAGCTGGTGGGTAACTACCTTGTGAAATTAGAGGCTGACGAGAGAAAGTTGTGGGAAAAATTGTAGGGAAAGTGAGGAAGTAGGGTAAAAAAAACAGGCTGTTAGAAAGGAGAAGAGGCCAAGAAGGCAAATCACAGCGCCCCTTACGGGGCTCCAAGTACCAAGTGTAACAGGCTACAAAGGGTACTTCCCTGTAGAAAATTAACACAAACCCACCCACTCTAACTCACAATGATGAAAAAAAGAAGTGTAATCTATTTTATCTTTCTCAGAGCACAAGTAGTTTGCAGCTACACCTACATTGCTGAAGAAAAACAAAATAAAAAAAAGCATATTTTTAAATTTAGGATACTCAGAACAATTCATTAAGGAATCCTAACTCAAAGCTTAGGTCCCATGTCTAAATTTTGATGAAAAATACTGGAGGGCAGAAGTTTGGAATAAAGAGGGAACAAATATATTAGAACTGAGAATACAACTAATGCACCGTTTAATCATTTGCGAAAAACCAACCACTCAATTAGCTGGAACCAAGGCAAAAATATTATATAACTAAAAAAAATAAAAAAAAATTAGTAGCAGAATTCACACACAATAAAATGATTCCAAACTTCAACCTACATCAAGGATTCTACCAGGCTTAATCCTTTAACCCTTTAACTGATAACCATAAATCCAGCAAAACTTTACCTCCTTTGTCATTCGTGTAGCATAAAACTACATTTTAGATTTTAAGTGGTGTACAATTGAAAGATGATGCATGAAGACAAACTAGTATTTTACTATATAAAAACACTGACTTCTTTCCTTAATTGGCTGAAAAGTATCAAATGAAGTGGGCAGAATCCATGTTGGGAGGCATCTTGTATGGTGTGTGTGGGGGTTAAATTTGTGCAATACACACTCCATAATATTTAAAGAAGGGAGGTGGGTGGTTTAGTTTGTTTGACTTGAGGGTGGGCATTAATGCTGATGGAACAATGTTTTTCAGGTCTCTGATAAGGTACCAGAGCCAGAGCAAAATATTACCCACCATACAAAAGGGATTACTATGGCAGCAGTGAAGTGTAGTCAAGAGGAATACTGATTTATCATCCTGTTTGTGAGTCGTTATATAATTTTTACATTCTATCTAAGTGTATTTGCTTGTTGGGTAGATTTGTCATTGTTTGATTGGAGTTAATCATTTTGTGTCTTGCTTTCTGTTTGTGTTGGCAAGTAACTTTGGGAGATTAGTGTGCTCAGAGGTTTGGCCAACAAATTATGGAATATTCAAGGTTTGTACTGAGAGAACACATCCTTGAAAATGATGATGTAAACTCTTGTGCTCAGAACAGAAAAGGTTTTTGGTTTAATTTTCTGGCATTCAACTAGCAACAGCCAGAAAGGGCACAGCTGCCAAATTCATAATTAAACCCATCATAAGTTAGCTTAAAAAAAAAAAAACCCCAAAAAACCCAATCCAAAACAGAAAAAAAAAAAAATAAAAAAGGCGCATCCAACTCCTGGAGGAAGGCCTGAGTGGGCAACAGCCAACCCAAATAATTAAATATTATGGATGAGCCCACCTATCCCAATGACTCAAACCCATTATAATCAAGTTACATTCCAGGACATGGGACAGGCAGTAACGACCTCACCAGTTGCATCCAGGAACAGACAGTGATCCCAGAGCTTACCCAAACTTACATTTCAAACAGAAAATGGTTTAGTTTTGGGGGAACCAAACAATTTTGACAGGGTTGAGGGAAGCCCCTCCATCAAACGACACACCATCCTGACCATGTGTCTGATTCAGAGATGGTTGCATCTGGTGCAGGTGAGTAATCGAGTGAGGTTTAATCTGGCCTGACCATATTTGGGACAGGATGACTGAGTCTGGCGTAGTGATTTCTTTGATTGGTATATTGGGGGGGTGGAGTTGTCTTTGGGTGAGAAAGATTATTGATGCCTTTTATTAGGCTGTGGTTTGGTGGTAGGTTGCAGAACAGGGGATTTAGATGGTTAGATAGTGGTTAGGGGGGAAGGGAGTTCAGTGGTCTACTGAGGTGTTGGGTTCTGATCAAGTCCAAGTGAACATTTAGTGCATCCTGTGATGATTATGAATGCATTATTCTTAGTGGTTTGGAGCTTAGTTGTATGGGATTTGTAAAGGGTGGGGTGCCATGCTAGTGCTACATATTGATGGTGGTGTGAATGAATTGTTTGTATAGGGGGGTGAATGTCTCCTGTTGTCTGAATGTGATGCTTGATAGCATTTTGGGGGGGGCGTTTTCTTTATGGGGTCCACAAGGAACCATTCTCACACCCTTACTATTCAACCTATTCACACATAACATCCCATAACCACATTAATCAACACTTATGCAAATGAAATCTCACTCACAGCGCAACACCCCTCAATCACAACAGCAAGTACAATACTCCAACAACAAATATACATATTAGAACACTGCCTCAACCAACAAATCAACCAAACGCCCCCAAATCAAACTAAATGGATAACACCTGTCACTAAACAAAAACCCCCACCCTTCGAGGACTCACTAGCCACAATAGCTTTCAAAAGTTACACAAAGAACATTACAAACAAGGTCACAAAAAATTAACACCCTCAAATCACTATCAAACATTACATTTTAAACAACAGAAAGAGCCTCTCACCACTCTATACAAACTATTCATCTGCATAACCCAACTACAGAGGTGGTTAGCCAGGGTGAGAATAGGTGTGCGAGTCAGAGGGACACAGAACCTATTGCTTGACTAATAGATTCAGTACCCTAAGAGAGGAAGTAACTGGAAGTGATATGACTGATAGGGGTATGGGGGGTAGGGGTGGAGGTAGTGTGACTGGTAGTTTGAATGAGAATAGGAGTGGAGATGGAGTTAGGTCTGTGGGGGTAAGGAATAGGAGTCTGACTGAAGTGCTTGTGATGGGTGATTCGCGAGTTAGATATTTAGATAGGAAGTTGAATGCAAGTAGATTGAATGGTTTGAGGGTGTGTTTTGCTGGGTGCTGGAGTAAGAGATCTGTCTGATAGATATGAGGGGCTGGTGTCTGGCTGTGCAAGGGATGCGGGTGTGATTACACATGTAGGAGTGAATAATGTGAAGAAAGCGGGTGCATGTGAGTTACACGAGAGGTACAAGAGGTTGATTGAAAAGGTGAAAGTAAGTAGAATGAAAGGTGTTGTGACAGGTGTGCTTCCAAGAATGGATGATGGGGTAGAATGGATGTCTCGTGCGATTGGGCTGAATGATTATGTGAGGAGGATGTGTGAGATGGAAGGAGTAATGTTTGTGGATCTGTGTGATAGGTTTGTTGGAATGAAAGAAATGTATGCGATGGATGGACTGCATTTTAGTAGGAGGGTAGATGTGTTGTGGGAGGAGTATGATCATGTTATTAGGTCTTTGAGGGCGGGAAACTAGATACTAATAGTGGTCAGGAAATTATGAGAGGACAATATAGTACTGAAAGTAAAATGGACTTGGCAGATAACAGAAATAGGTTCCAAGGCAATAGAGACAAGGTTATTCAGGTTGGAAGAGGTGCTTCAGGGATAGGGGGATTAAATTGTTTCTATACAAATGCTCATAGTCTTAGAAACAAGAAGGATGAGCTATTTAGTTATATTAACGATGAGGATATAGATATATTATGTGTTACTGAATCATGGGTTAATGAAATAGAATTTAGTGACACTATAAGTGAATTTGATTTACAGGGCTATAATATGTACATTAGTCAAAGGACAGGTAGGATTGGTGGAGGAATAATTTTCTATATAAAAAACAACATTGTTTCAAGGTTAAATACTTCAATAAAGCAGGATGGAGTGGAGTCACTTTGGATAGATATTAGGTTCAGTAAAAATAGAATGGTGCATTTGGGAGCATTTTACAGGCTACCTGGGAAGACTGATGATATGGATGAACTAATGATAAAGGAAATAAGTAAGGGATGTGAAACAGATGCAGTTATTATTGGGGACTTCAACTTAAACTCTGTGGACTGGGAAAATATGATAGGTAGGGATAGAACAAGTGGCAGGTTCATAGAATGCTTTGAGGATAATTGTTTTAATCAATTTGTTCATGAGCCAACGAGGGGGGGACAATATATTAGATTTAGTACTTTCTAACAGTGATCATTTAGTTTAAGAATTGACTGTTGGGGAAGCATTGGGAAATAGTGACCATCAGATAGTTCATTTTAACTTGGGAATTGAGAAGGGTAAAATAATCGAGAATGCTGTAAAAGTTTCAAATTTTCATAAGGAAGATTATGTAAAACTTTGAAGCTTGCTAAATTTGGTTGACTGGGATGTAGAATTAAGAGGTAAAAATGCTTATGGGATGTGATACTTTTAAGCTTGCTAAATTTGGTTGACTGGGATGTAGAATTAAGAGGTAAAAATGCTTATGGGATGTGATACTTTTAAGCATATAATAAATGAAGTCCAAGAGGAATGTATCCCAATGAAGGCCATTAGGAACAAAAGTAGGAAACCATTATGGTGGAATCAGGAGATAGCTAGAAAAATTTCAGAGAAGGGCATACAAAAAATTACAGGTAGAAAATAATATTCAAAATTTAAGTGATTATAGAATGGCTAGGAATGAGTTAAATAAGATTATAAAGAAGAACAAAGGGTGTCAGAATTAAATTAGCTCAGGATAGCAACAAAGATCCTAGAAAGTTCTTTTGTTACTATAAAATTAATAACAAGTCTGGCAGAGTTAAAATAGGACCTATCAAATATGAATGGGTTGTGAGAGAAACTGAATAGTCTTATGCATAGTACTCATGGGTCAGGGAAAGGTGTTTACTGCCATTAGTGTGGATTGGAGGACGATAAAAAAACTAATAGGCGAGTTAGATGCTACCAAGGCCTCTGGCCCTGATAATATTCATTCTAGGATACTTAAAGAAGGGGTAGAAAGTATCTCAATAGCTCTGGAGAAGTTGTATACTAGGTCACTGGAATATGGAGAAATACCCGATGATTGGAAGAGAGCGAATGTAGTCCCCATTTTCAAGAAGGGTAGTAAAGAGGATCCAAATAACTTTAGACCGGTTAGCCTAACTCCTGTAGTCTGTAAAATTCTTGAGAAAATAGTTAAAAAAGGGATTTGTCAAAATCTAGAGAGGGAGGGGTTAATCAGCGTTGCTCAGCATGGGTTTAGATCAGGTAGATCATGTTTGACTAATTTACTAGACTTTCTGGAGTTCATAGCAAATCAAGTAGATAAGGGAGAGAATGTAGATGTAATTTACTTGGATTTTAGTAAAGCATTTGATAAGGTACCACATAGGAGACTAGTTCATAAATTAAAAATGATTGGGATATGTGGGGGTGTTTCCACTTGGATAGCTGAGTGGCTGAAAGACAGGAAGCAAAGGGTAGTGCTAAATGGTGTAAAGTCAGAGTGGAGGGATGATATCAGTGGGGTTCCTCAGGGATCAGTTCTCAGTCCATTATTATTTGTCATCTATATAAACGATCTTGGGGAGGCAGTTAATAATAAAGTGTCAATTTTTGCAGACGATAACAAATTAGCAGCTGATAATTTTAAAGTGCAGGGGGATTTAAATAAATTGTTATCCTGGGCACATAAGTGGCAAATGACTTTCACCCTTGATAAGTGCAAAGTTATTAACATGGGAAAGATAATAGAGAATTTAACTATGAAATGGATGGGCATTGGCTGAGCTCAGTATAGGATGAGAAAGATCTAGAGTAGTAATAGATAAGTCATTAAGGTTTTCTAAGCAGTGTATTGAAGCAAGAAATAGGGCAAATAGAGTGCTGGGTTTCATTAAGAGAAATGTCAGTTACAAAAGTAAGGAGGTTATTCTTAAACTCTATAACTCTTTATGTTAGGCCACATCTAGAGTACTGTATACAGGCATGGTCCCCACATTTTAGACACAATATTAACCTTTTTGAGTCAGTGCAACAGAGGGCAACAAAGATTATTCCTTCCCAGAGGCACCTTGAATATATAGATAGACTGAGGGTATTAAATATGTTTTCGTTCGAAAGGAGGTGTGTGAGAGGGGATATGAATTAGCTGTTTAAAATTTTTTCTGGGATAGATAAATTGGATGTTAGCAAGTTTTTTAAGTTAGATGATGGAAATTGGACTAGATGTCACCACTTGAAAATTAAAAAGCAAGGGTGTAGGTTGGATTTAAGAAAATATTTTTTCACCAATAGAGTGGTAGACTTCTGGAACAAATTGCCGCAGAGGGTAGTAGGTAGTCCAAATTTAAATGTATTTAAGAGTAGGTTGGATGAGTTTATGGGAAGGAAAGGTTTTGATGTTTAGTAAGTTTTGTATATATTAATATCGTTTGTATATATCTATAGCTGCATGTTTTAGTTCTTGACAAGCCTTGATGGGTGATACCCTTGTTTCTGGATGCAATCCTCTGGATGAAGTTTTCTTGGGAGTTTGGGTGCCTTAAAAAAAAAAAGAGGCCATTTGACTCGGATGACCTATGATGGGCCCTTGTGACTTTTGTCATCTGTTATATTATATTGTGGGCGACTTTGATTTTGTCTCCCCCTGGCGATGGTGCTTTTTGACCTTTGATAGGCCCTTGTGGCTTTTGTCATCCGTGAAATTATGTTATGTTATGACCCAACCACAGCCAAATCTTGCACAAAAAAATCCAAACTACAGAGCAAGCATAGTATGTACACACAGCACATCCACCTCACACCTACACACAAACAAAAGTACTGCCAATCAAAGTACACCTAAAAATGATTGGAACCCATCACTTCAGCAGAGCATTGATCCCTACCCACTCCACCCACCATTTGACAGCTAAGCCTGCACCACCTAGACAAGGAAAATGACAGCACAATACTTACAAACAGAGCCATCATAGTATGTACACACAGCACATCCACCTCACACCGACACACAAACAAAAGTACTGCCAATCAAAGTATACCTAAAAATGATTGGAACCCATCACTTCAGCAGAGCATTGATCCCTACCCACTCCACCCACCATCTGACAGCTAAGCCTGCACCACCTAGACAAGGAAAATGACAGCACAATACTTACAATACCTCTCCCTCCCCCACTATCAAACCCAAGCTCAACCAAAGATACAAGTACCACCAAGCAACATCCTAAATGAGCCCTCTCCCCTAATAAACCAATCAGAGAAATGACTACATAGAGCAGTGAGTAATCCTTTTTCCACTCAGGTCAGGCCACTATACTACAATACAAAATGAATAAATCTTGCCCTGACAACAAGAGACAGCCAAAGCTTGGACTGCACAGACACAAACTTGCACTACACATTTCACATTTCTCTTGGGTACTTTTTTTGTTGCCAAGTGTGGTGTTCAGGTTTTGTGAGTGTGTGTTTTGATTCGTGATGGGATGATACCAGATTTTCAAGCAAGTACCCATACCGAGTACGATACCACTGTATACTCCCGATTCTTGATAGTTCAAGCGTGCATTAGAACTTCAGTTTTCCATGTGAGCAAAGAATGCTGCCATTATTCTTCAACAATTTACTGCAATATAATGATTTCACTTGAAATTATATTCATATTTTCATCTTCAACTTTGTTCTTTGCCAGGATTTACCATCTATTTAGAAAACAACTAATCTACATCATTAAATTATCTGATAAAGGGTTGAACTGTAAATATTTAGATGTGGTGGTGGTGGTAGCACTTGTATAACCCCCGTCTTTATTCATGAATGTTCTCGATTGTTCAACAGTAGCAGCTTTTGGCAAAAAATAGACTCAATTTGATAAATGATATAATATCAACAACTTTATCTTGGTTTCATGCTGCCGGCAGCAAAAATCGGCAGGATCGAACGTTGGTATCGAAAACTAAGGCAAAATTTTTTGATACCACTAAAATCGTTTGATACCGAGTACTTGTCCCATCGCTAGTTTTGATACTGTACCAAAGGCTTTCTTTAGAGCAATGATTGTGCATGAGCGGTGGGGGTGGGGGGAGAGGGGTGAAGCCACTGAGTGCATTGTGCAAGGTCAGTGAAAAGTCGTGGGTAAGTTTTTTAAAGTTTAGATGGCTTGCCGTACAGTATGTGTGGTGACTTAGGGTGGTTTTTTTTATCAGAATGTGACTGCTACTAGTCATGCATTGCTGTAAATCAAAGGAATGGCCATATGCTTTTCATAGCAGAACTCTGTGAGCTGCTGGCCATAAGGGCACTGGTACCTCAGAAGCCTTATTGGGGCTCCCATCAGAAGGGTGAACAATGAGAAAATGCTTGAAGCTGATGGGCATCCACTGGATGAAAAAGCCCCAACATCACAGAGGCTCCACTCACCCTACCCACAACTTTAGCCTGTCATTGTGTGAGTCAGTCTCGACACAAGAGTGCTTTGGGGTTGGACATGACAAGTTGCTATCTGGTCACCTCTCAAAACAGCAGGGTACCCAACCATCCTGGGAACCACCTAGTACCCTGACTTTTTGTCATTCTTATAAGGTAGGGGGTGAGCCAGTTTCTCTGAGATGGATAAATCCATGGCTAAAAAGGGTGCACCAACTGGAGAATAAGATCCATCTTCTGCTCTAGTCCTCAGGGAGCAGTCCTGCTTCAAGGGGATTTTGCACACAGGTAGACTCTAGCTTGGGGTCGTCTCCAACCAAGACCATCTGCCACCTTGGAAGACCTTGAGGTGTTGAGGATCCCTAAGCCTATGATGACCTATAGTCAACTTTGGGCCCAGTGAACCATCAGGAAAGAAAGCGGTACAGGCACCCCACCCCCTGGCAGTTGGGACAAGTCTGATACACAGTTCTATGGGCACCAATCTACCATGCACCTCTAAGGGGGTTCTCTCTATTGAGTAGCACCAACTGGGAGGGGGCAATTTTGGGCCTCCTGCTGGCTGCCTGTTTGGTGGCCCTTGTTTTTTTTTGTTTTTTTTTTTTAAAGGGGCTATCTGGCGACTGCCGACTTAGGCATAAGTCGCCGTAAAAAACAGCCTAGTTCTAGGCTACTTTAAAAAATTAAACAGAAAACAATAAAAAGAAATAACAACAATAACAACAATAACAAAGCAATAACAAAAACAATTACAAGAACAACAACAACAATTAAATCGGGTTAAATAAAAGGGAGAAGGCGGGCCTCCCCCAAAAAGTCAATAAGTCCACCAGTCAAAGTACACGCACTCGTCCCGAGCACAAGGGACAGGCGGTAGCGACCCCGCCCATCCCGGTACCGGGACAGGTGTCGTGCGCGAAGATCACCCAGACTGGGACATTCGAAAGAATGTGCCGAACAGTCTGGGGGACGACGCAGTCGTTGCAATAGGGCGCAGGCGAGCGCTCCATCAGATAGCGATGCGTCACACGAGTGTGTCCGATTCGGAGACGACAGAAAGCAGCCTGAAGCCGCCGCGGCATTGGGGGATAGGTCCATGGGAACAGTCGCGGCGCAATGGCACGCAACTTTAAGTTCCCTTCGACCGTCTCCCATCTTCTTTGCCAAGCAGTCCGAAGAGCTGCCCGTATTCCTGCCATGTAGTCGGTGTGAGGAAGAGCGAAACGCTGGTCCGGTTGCAGAGTCCTCGCGGACTCTTTGGCGCCCTCATCGGCGCGCTCATTCCCCGCAATTCCTACATGTCCAGGAACCCAGCAGAAGATAATCTCGACATCTGCCCGGCTCGCCAAAACCGTGGCGTCACGGATATCGCGAACCAGGGGATGCGGAGATTCCAATGCCCCGAGAGCACTCAGGGCGCTTTGTGAGTCGCTATAGATCACAATCCGGTCTCCGAACCGGGCACGTCGCGTAATCTCCCGTACCGAGTGGTGTATTGCCACCAGCTCGGCCGTGAAGACAGACGCAGCACCTGGTAGAGCCCCGCTGACTTCAAACAGAGGGGATACGGCGTGGAAGCCGACCCCCTCTTGGGACTTGGAGCCATCCGTATACACTGGCACGGTACCAGCGTGACACGATGTGTGCTCCAAAAAGGTCGAACGCAATACTCCCGGCGCAGTACAAGCTTTGGGAGCAGAGGCGTGGCGACAAATAGCCAAATGTGGTACCCTCCAGGGTGGCGTCCTGGGCAGAACCAGGGGCGCCACCGGCCCGAGAGCTATATCTACCTCTCGAAGGAGTTTCCTGGCCCTAAACCCAAAGGGCTTAGGGTATGACTGGCGTCTCTCGGCGGCATAGGCACCATCGAGATCAGCTGCGGATGCAGTGAGAGCTGTTGGCGACTGAGGGAGGCGCCATGCTCGCGCGTACAGGCGAGTGATGCACTGCACGCGGCGCAGAGCGAGTGGCATCTCCCCAGCATCGACCAACAGGCTCTCAATGGGGGAAGTGCGGAAGGCACCGGTCGCAAGGCGATGGCCGGTGTGGTGGATTGAATCCACCTTCCGCAATAAACGCTCGGCTGCGGATGCATAAAACTCGCATCCGTAGTCGAGCTTCGAGCGAACAAAGGATCGATAAAAAAGTAAGGCGGTAGCCCTATCAGCGCCCCAAGCGCTGAACGTCACGGAACGGAGAATGTCCATGGCGCGGGTACAAGAGACCCTAAGGCTGCGAATATGAGCCTCCCAGATGAGGCGTCGGTCGAATACAAGACCAAGGAAACGGTGCGACTCAACCACATCCAGGCGCACCCCATTAAGAAACAAATCTGGGTCGGGGTGAAGCCGTGGATGGCGGCAGAATTGCACCACCTTAGTCTTGGCCAAAGAAAACCGAAACCTGTGCGCTTCGGCATAGCGAGAGACGCGGTTCAATGCCTGTTGGAGTCGACGCTCCAGAGTTGGCATCTGGGCCGCGCCAAAAGAGATCGAAAGGTCGTCCACGTAGAGCGTAGCGAGAACATCTTCCGGCAGCACCGAGGTGATGCCGTTGATGCTCAGGGCAAAGAGTGTGACACTGAGGACACTTCCCTGCGGGACACCCTCTTCCTGCTCCTTTGGGGCAGAGAGGGCTCCCCCCACCCGTACGCGGAATCGACGATCTCGCAAAAATTCAGATATAAACATTGGGAGGCGTCCCCTCGCCCCCATCGTGTGGAGAGTCTCCATGATACCGTATCGCCATGCGGTATCATAGGCCTTCTCCAGATCAAAAAACACCGTGGCGTAGTGCTGTCTACGAAGGAAAGCCTCGCAGACGGCATTTTCCAGTCGGAGCAGAGCATCCGACGTGGAGTGAAACTTACGGAAGCCGCACTGTGCAGAAGACAGATGGCTTCCGCTGTCCAGGAAATAGGCTAATCTAACATTTACCAATTTCTCCATCAACTTGCACACGCAAGAGGTTAGAGAGATTGGGCGGAAACCGGTCGGAGTAGAGTGATCTCTCCCAGGCTTGCGAAAGTCGAGCACAGTAGCGATTCGCCAGGAGTCTGGGAGAAGACCTTCCACCCAGATCCTGTTGAACATATCTAACAGAAAGGCCATGCCTCGCTCACCCAGGTGTCGAAGCATGGCGTACGGGACATCGTCCGGACCATGGGCGGTGTCCGCGCACGAAGCGAGAGCGGAACGCAACTCACTCACAGTAAACTTGTCGTTGAAGGGTTCTCCGCCTCTGGAGGTAATGTCCAGCCGGCGGCCTTCCGCGACATCACGACGTGCATTGAATGCTGGCGGAGCAGCATCACGGCTAGAGAATGCGGAGAAAGCGGTCGCTAAGGATTCCGCCACGGACGCGGGGTCCGAGATTGCGGTCCCATTCTCCTGGAGAACGGGAGGGGGGTCCTGCGAGAACTTGCCCCGAATCCTTTTGACTCGCTTCCACACCTCAGCTAAAGGGGTCTTCCCGTTAAGTGAAGACACGTATGCCCGCCAAGAAGAGCGGCGGGCGTGCTTCGAAATATACCGGAACCTAGCCCTAGCCCGACGAAATTCAGCGACAGTGAAATCGTTCGGGCGGCGCTTATAGCGCATGTAGGCATAACGCTTCTGTTTGAGGGCCGTCTCACACTCGGCCGACCACCATGGGAGTGGTCGGCGTGCAAAACGGCCAGACGTCCTAGGAATAGTAGTCAGGCCCACGGCGATGAGGTTGCCGGAGAAGAACTCAACGGCCTCATCTACCGACCTAAACTCCTCGACTGAGATAGAGAATTCAGTCATTTCCTGAAATGCAGGCCACCGCGCCCGCGCCAAGCACCACCGAGGTGGTCTCTCAGGCGGCAGTTGCCCTGAAAATGATATTTGAATGGGAAAGTGATCACTACCATGGAGGTCATCGACCACCCCCCAATCAAAATCAGGCTGTGCATCCGAAGAGCACAAAGATAGGTCAAGGCAAGAAAATGAAGCGGTTCTCGGACAGTGATGCGTAAACTCATCCACGTTTAGGACACCCATCTCAAGCTCTTCGATCAGATCGGCAAGGACTTGTCCCCTGGGATTTATGGAGTAATCTCCCCAGAGAGGATGCCTGCCGTTCAGATCTCCAAGCAAGAGATAGGGCCTCGGCAACCGTGCCACGACGCGGCGGAAGTCCCCCGCGTCGAAGTCAGCTGACGGTGGAATGTACGCAGAAATGATAGTATACCTCCTATCCAGGTGTAGCTGCACAGCCACTGCCTGAAAGGAGGTATCTAAAGAGAAAGGAAGAACGGAGACATCATGCCGGGTGTAAACCGCGCATCCACCAGCCCGGCCATCCCGCGGTGGTGGGGTCGCAAGACCCTTATACCCCGGGAGGGCAGGCAGGGGGCACGCGCCTAGCATGGTCTCCTGCAAAAAAAATAGCTAACGGGGAACGGGACGAGGCGAGCCTCCGCAGCTCCTCCCAGTTGGCCCGGAGTCCACGGCAATTCCATTGAAGGAATATACCCTCCAGGCCTAGCTCGGAGGAGACGCGGGGGCCATCCTCGAATTGAAGACCCTCACGGGAATGGCCGTACGCTTCCCGGGGGCAGAACCCCGGGCGCTGTTGGCCGGACAAAGCGCTGGAGGCGCTGTCGCCTTCGAGGACTTATTGGGGGAGGTTGGGCTCGCCATGCGAGTCTTTTCCTCCCTCCGCCTCGAAACCTTAGGCGGGCGCTGCGGCTTCGGAGGCGGGGGGGCCTCTTTTCGAGGAACCACCGTCTCCGAGCCACCCGCTCCACCTCGGGGCGTGGGCGAAGGAGCCGAAGCTCCTTTGTTGCTGTCCTCCTTTCGGGGGACAGCTTTAGGAACCCCTGAAGATGGCCTAGCGACCATCTTCAGGGGTGTTGACTCCTGTGAGTCTAACGACTCGGTGGAGGCGCGTGGCCGTTTCGCCTTGCGGGAAACGGTCACGCTGGGGGAAGAGGGGGGAGCCCTGGTTTTAGCCGGGGCTGGGTATGAACCCTTTTTGCTGCCAGCTTTACCAGGGGAGCGCCCGGGTGTAGTAGAGCCCGCAGAAGGGCTCCGAATGGGCGCGGAAACAACCGTGCTCGTTGGCCTGGATGGGCCAGGAGCAGAGGGTGCCTTTCCAACTACTGAGGCATATGACGTCCCAGGCAGAGCTGGGCGTGCCAGGACAAAGTCCTTAGCCTCGCGGAATGAGAGTCTATCCTGGGCCTGAACGGCCAGGATTTCTTTCTCCAGGAGATATGCACCACATTGCTTCGAAGAAGCAGGGTGCGGCTCTCCGCAATTGACACACTTGGCCACACACGATTTGGACTTATCGTGTGCGACCTTGGAGCAATTTACAGACTTCGGGTGACCCCGACTTTGCACGTCTACATGAGCGATTCGTATGGCCGAAGCGGTGACAGTAATAGCACCGCCGCGGCAGTGGCACGAATGCCTTCACGCGGTAGCGGTACCAACCGGCACGCACCGACTCAGGGAGCTTGTCACAGTCGAACGTGACGAAGAGTGTAGGGGTGGGTCTCTAAGCCGCTCCGTTTTTTTATCACGCGCTCGACCTTGACCGCCCGGTGGTCGGCCAGCTCTAGAGTGATCTCTTCTAATATGGAGTAGTCAACGAGTTCCCTCGCATAAACTACTTTCACAAAGTTCATGGTAGAGTGCGGCGTCACACTCACCGGGGTGCCATGAAGTGTCCGAAGAGCACTTATCTTGGCCGCCTCGGCGGGATTCGCCGCATTCGCCAGAAGGCTCCCGTCCGAGAAACGGGTCACCTTCGGCTCTCTACCAATTGCACTAGCTAATCCTCTCCTCTGATGGATCATGTTGCCCTTGGACAACATGGTGCCATCAGTGGAGCGAATAACGAGAAAGCGTTTGAAGCCAGCGGGCTCGAAAACGCCAGGTAACCTCTGAATGAGGGGCCCCGATGTCATCGAGGCTCCGCCCTGTGCACTTTTGGTGTTAGTCTTGGTCAGGGGCTCTGCACACGAGGGGGTAGAGGGGCCGGATGTGCCGATCTTGGCTTGGTCGCCTACCAAAGTGGTAGCAGACCCATCCGTCCCCGCAGCCCCCGCGAATGTAGAGGAGCCCCGAGTCTTTTTTGTCTTTTTCTTTTTTGGAGAGGAGGGCGGGGAATGAACCCGCTTTTCACCTCCGCCGGCAGAAGCCCCCATGCCAGATGGACCAGCCTCAGCCAGGTCCCTCTCCGAAATAGAGAAGGTCCTGGTTGTCGTGGGGGCACCTGTCGGAGGATATCCCTCCCCTCCTTTTACTGCCTCGGAGCCCTCAGCCATTTGAGGAGGACCTTGCATAGGGGCGGATTCGGGTTCGGTGCTTGGTGCCGAGCCCGAATTCCCCCCCATGGAAGGCCCTACCGTCTGAGGCTGGGTCTCCTCAAGGACCATGTCTATCACAGGAGGGGCCTCCAGTTGGCCATCCCCTCCCAGGACATCGCAGGTCCCCTTGGCAGTGTCGCCAGTCTTGTGTGGGGAGGCACAGGCCTTGACCCCAGCAAGGTTTAAAATTCTTGCCAGCAGGTCTTTTGAGGGAAGCGACCGAAGGGGCCTGGCTTCCCTCTCCCCCCTAAGGGGGTTTGCCCTACCGAGCCGCTTTGATGGGGAGCGGCTGGCTAAGGGCTGCCTGCTGGCTTTCTTGGCAGTCCCCTTGGAAAGAAAAGAGGGGACTGCCGCTGGGAAAAGGGAGGTGCCCGAAAGCACCTCCAGAGAAGGGGGTGAGGGGGAGTCCCCTGCACCCGTAGGCGAAGGAGAGGAGTAAGCCTCCTCTCCGGTTAGAGAAATATGGAGGGTCCCCTGTGCAAGCACAGGGGGGGGAACCTCTTTTTTTTGCTGGAGCTGCCCGAGGGCGGCTCCGTCGATGGAACAGGGGAAGTTGAGGGTTGGGTTTGTTGTTTTTTATCATCATTGGGCATGGTGACCCTTTTTTAAACACAGGATGCAATCGCGCACACCTCTCGCAGTAGCCCGCACTGCGAGAGGTGCTTACAAGCCCGGCAGAGCCAGGCGCCGCCATTGGGGACCACCCCTCCCGCCTGGTGGCCTGGCAGTCCATCGGCATGGCGGCTCCACCTTGGACACGGCGTAAAAATTAATAGATTGTGAAGAGGAGAGGAAAAGGGATGTGAGGAAGGTATGGGTGGGGATGAAGCAGGTAGTTAAAAACCAGCCACCCCAGACCGGAGCTCAGGGGTTAGGGAACATTGTCCCCCACCCCCTCAGCGGGACGGTTGGCTGAAAGGAAGGTCAGCATCTACCCTGTGAAATTAGAGGCTGACCAGAGAAAGTTGTGGGAGAGGTTGTGTGAAAAGAGAGGAAACAAGTGTTTTGAAGGAAGGAAGAGAGGCTAAGCTGGGGCCGGACGGAGCGCTGGATCCCGTCAGCACGGTGGCCAGAGTGGCAAATCGCCGCGCCCCTTACGGGGTGGTGGCCCTTGTGAAAGAGGGATCACTGCTGTTCTAGACATAGTTGTCAGGGGGCAAATCCAAAGAAAGATCATATGTCGAAAGCCACCTCACCCATAGACATAGGAGTAAGAAGACCCCCCCCCCCCCCCTGATACAAGAAAGCTGTAGGGAGCAGGGCTGTGGAATCTGATTTGGGTCAATTTTAATGCTGCTGGAGTTCTGTAAAAATGTTATTTATGACTAACTCCAATATAAAGTGTAATTTCTGAAGACTAATACCATTAATGCATTTTCATTTTCAGATATTAGAACATTTTTATTTCCAAATCCAGTAATTTGAGTTAATTCTAATTTTCTAAATCAAATAACCCTTCATAAAATGGCAAAGGGCAAAAACTAAATCTAGCGTCTTTCAATAATTTTCATTGCGTAAAACATTTGGAGCACTTTCACCCTAAAGAATTAGAAATTGTCAAGGAGTAAGATAAGAGTTGCAATAAAATTCTTTGAACTACATCAGTCAGCAACAGAAATCTCCAAGGAAAGGTCTCACTTACAGTTACAGTTCTTCATTTCAGGCAATTATATTTTAACTAAAACTATTAAAAAATTCATCCAAGTTAAAAAAACAGGGGTAGCTTTAACTTTATTTTCACAACCAGCCTTTCAAGCTAAAATGGTTAAATTGTTATGAAACTTGTAGTTTGTCTTGCAAAGTATCAGAAATCTTAATGTTGAAAAACAATGAATAAAAAGGAAGAAATTCAAAAAACTTGGAGGGGACATTTGTCTTTGTTAAAATGGATGATGCTACTTACCATAAAGCTAACTATTTTGCCATCAATATTAGATTTGTTGATGAAAAGGATAAAATGGTGGGTAACTCTGACCCTAATAATAAAGGGCAAAAAGGCAAATCATGATGGCAATTATGTTTTGAAAGAATTTTAAATTAAGAAAGACCACATTTTTTTGCATCATAACCGATAATGTTTCAAATGTTAAGCACAATAGAAAAAAGAAAGTTGAAGAAAAAGCCACTACTAAAGACAAAATTCCTGCACAAGATTCTGAAGCAGCAAAAATAAAATATAAGGTAAATCTTTAGATGATGTTGAAGAGGAATTCAAACTGCCTAATCCATCACATGCATAGTACTTTAAATACTTTATAACTAGCAAAAAGAATGGTTTAAAAGATTGCCATATAGCAACTCTGATAGGTAAGTTGAGACAAGTAGCCAGAGCAGCTTGGGCCTCTAAAATTGATTCTATCCTCCAGAGATGAGCAAGCAAAGTAGCCATTTTCTATTTTAGACTAACTAAGCCACTGGGAAAGCACATATATGATGGTTAAACATTTATTTGCGCTAAAGCCCTTTAAACAAGACATTGAAAATCCTAATCTTTTACTAACTGAAAGTCTATGGAGAGATGCATCACAATTAGAAGCTCTGCTTACTCACCCTTATGCAGTCACTAAAAAGTTTTCAAGCAGAAAATTCAAGTCCTGGGACATTCCTAAGGGAGTGGGAAAAATATTTTGCCTATCCAAAGCAGGAGGTCTAATTGCTGAAGGTATAGTGTCCTGAATGAAGAAAGGGGGTTAAGCTACTAGAAAATAAGATTTTGTTAGTTGCAGCCTAGATAGATACAATGCACCAAATCTGTTGATCAAAGATCAAATTGCTGAAGCAAAAAAAACAACAACAAAAAACAAACTGATGTTGCAACAAAGATTAATGGACACTACCACTACCAGAACATCCAGAAATGCATGCTGAAGATACCCATAGTATCAAATCACATTCTTCCTCTTTAAATGATAATGAATTAAATTTTGAGCAATATTTATTTAGATAAAGTTGAACGCTCAAAAGCAGTGTCTGTTTAAACATGATAACACAGCCTTTGGATATAAAACTAATAAGGCAATCCCTGCATAACCAACAATTTGAGAGATACAAGTTTTAATTTTTATTGTAAAGAGGGTGCAAAGGAAATGTTAACCTCTTAAACACAATGGAAATGTTAAAAAATTTTGCGGTAAGCTTTTTTACCGTGTTCCCGCCATATAGGAAGTGGGAGTAGCTTGGTATGACGCATGTACCTGCAGCAAGGGCTCCCTCGCAACTTCCTACCAGGCTCAGTTTAAGTGTGTTCACAGAGCTCAGACAGTGTACATCTGTGTTACGCTGCCCCACAGACCGCATCTTTTTCACTTTTCTGCTGACTTTGACGCCCTACCAGACACCACCATACCATCACAATGGGGCGTTCCGAAGCTGACAATAGGATTTTTTTTTTTACAGCCCATCAGGCGACTGCCCACTTGGGCATAAGTCACCGGAGACACGACAGCATAGAACTAGGCTACTTTAAAATAAGTGTGAAAACAACAATCATAAAATTGGAAAAAAATTAACAATTAGGAAGCAATCTCCAACATCGGGGGGAGGTCTCCGTCACCCTGGCGCAGGAGCGTGCAACCTACAGAGAAAAAATAAAAACTACTTAAATAAAGGGGAGAAGCCCGCCCTCCCCCAAAAGTCAACAAGACCACAAGTCAAAGTGCAAGAACCCGTCCTGAGTACAAGGGACAAGGGGTAGCGACCCCGCCCATCCAGGTACCGGGACAGGTAACGTGCGCGAAGATCACCCAGACGGGGACATTCGACAAGAATGTGCCGAACAGTGGAGACGACGCAGTAGTCGCAATAGGGCGCAGGCGAGCGCTCCATCAAATAGCGATGCGTCCCACGAGTGTGTCCGATTCGGAGACGACAAAAAACGACCTGAAGCCGTCACGGAATTGGGGGATAGGTCCATGAGAACAGTCACGGCGCAATGGCACGCAACTTTAAATTTCCCTGGACCGTCTCTCATCTCCAAAGAGCTGCCCGTATTCCTGCCATGTAGTCGGTGTGAGGAAGAGCGCAGAGTCCTCGCGGACTCTTTGGCGCGCTCATTCCCCGCAATTCCTACATGTCCAGGAACCCAGCAGAAGATAATCTCGACATCTGCCTGGCTCGCCAAAACTGTGGCGTCACGGATATCGCGAACCAGGGGATGCGGAGATTCCAATGCCCCGAGAGCACTCAGGGCGCTTTGTGAGTCTCTATAGATCACAATCCGGTCTTCGAACCGGGCACGTCGCGTAATCTCCCGTACCGAGAGGTGTATTGCCACCAGCTCGGCCGTGAAGACAGACGCAGAGCCTGGCAGAGCCCCGTGGAATTCAAAAAGGGGACACGGCATGGAAGCAGACCCCCTCTTTGGCACGGTTCCAGCGTGACACGAGGTGTGCTCCAAAAAGTTCGAACGCAATACTCCCGGCGCTGTACAAGCTTTGGGAGCAGAGGCGTGGCGACAAATAGCCAAATATGGTACCCTCCAGGGTGGCGCCCTGGGCAGAACCAGGAGCGCCAACAGCCAGAGAGCTATATCTAGCTCTCGAAGCAGTTTCCTGGCCTTAAATCCAAGGGCTTAGGGTATGACTGGCGTCTCTCTGCGGCATAGGCACCGTCGAGATCTGCTGCGGATGCAGTGAGAGCTGTTGGCGACTGAGGGAGGCGGCGGGCTCGCGCGTACAGGCGAGTGATGCACTGCACGCGGCGCAGAGCGAGTGGCATCTCGCAAACTTCGACCAACAGGCTCTCAATGGGACAAGTGAGGAAGGCACCGGTTGCCAAACGAAGGCCGGTGTGGTCGATCGAGTCCACCTTCCGCAATACACGCTGGACTGCGGATGCATAAAACTCGCATCCGTAGTCGAGCTTCGAACGAACAAAGGATTGATAAAAAAGGAGGGCAGTAGCCCTATCAGCAACCCAGGCGCTGAACGTCACGGAACGGAGAATATCCATGGCCCGGGTACAGGAGAACCTAAGGCTGAGAATATGAGCCTCCCAGGTGAGGCGTCGGTCGATTACAAGACCAAGGAAACGGTGCGACTCAACCACATCCAGGCGCACCCCATTAAGAAACAAATCTGGGTCGGGGTGGAGGCGTGGATGGCGGCAGAGGTGCACCACCTTAGTCTTGGCCAAAGAAAACCGAAACCTGTGCGCTTCGGCATAGCGAGAGACGCGGTTCAATGACTGTTGGAGTCGACGCTCCAGAGTTGCAAGCTGGGCCGCGCCAAAAGAGATCGAAAGGTCGTCCACATAGAGCGTATCGAGAACATCTTCTGGCAGCACCGAGGTGATGCCGTTGATGCTCAGGTCAAAGAGTGTGACACTGAGGACACTTCCCTGTGGGACACCCTCTTCCTGCTCCTTTGGGCCGGAGAGAGCTCCCCCCACCCGTACGCGGAATCGAGAATCTCGCAAAAATTCAGATATAAACATTGGAAGGCGTCCCTTCGCCCCTATCATGTGGAGAGTCTCCATGATAGCGTATCGCCATGCGGTATCATAGGCCTTCTCCAGATCGAAAAACACTGTGGCATAGTGCTGTCTACGAAGGAAAGCCTAGCAGACGGCATTTTCCAGTCGGAGCAGAGCATCCGACGTGGAGTGGAACTTGCGGAAGCCGCACTGTGCAGAAGATAGATGGCCTCCGCTGTCCAGGAAAAAGGCTAGTCTAACGTTTACCAATTTCTCCATCAACTTGCACACGTAAGAGTTTAGAGAGATTGGGCGGAAACCGGTCAGAGTAGAGTGATCTCTACCCGGCTTGCGAAAGGCGAGCACAGTAGCGATTCGCCAGGAGTCTGGGAGAAGACCTTCCACCCAGATCCTGTTGAACAAATCTAACAGAAAGGCCATGCCTCGCTCACCCAGGTGTCGAAGCATTGCGTACGGGAAATCGTCCGGACCATGGGCGTTGTTCGCGCACGAAGCGAGAGCGGAGCGCAACTCGCTCACAGTAAACTTTTCGTTGAAGGGTTCTCCGCCTCTGGAGGTAAAGTCCAGCCGGCGGCCTTCCGCGACATCACGACGTGCATTGAATGCTGGCGGAGCAGCATCACGGATACAGAATGCGGAAAAAGCGGTCGCGAAGGATTCCGCCACGGACGCGGGGTCCGAGATTACGGTCCCATTCTCCTGGAGAACGGGAGGGAGGTCCTGCGAGAATTTGCCCCGAATCCTTTTGACTCGCTTCCACACCTCTGCTAAAGGAGTCTTCCCGTTAAGTGAAGACACGTATGCCCGCCAAGAAGAGGGGTGGGCGTGCTTCGAAATATACCGGAACCTAGCCCTAGCCCGACGAAATTCACCGATAGTGAAATCGTTCGGGCGGCGCTTATAGCGCATGTAGGCATAACGCTTCTGTTTGAGGGCCGTCTCACACTCGTCCGACCACCATGGGAGTAGTCGGCGTGCAAAACGACCAGACGTTCTAGGAATAGTAGTCAGGCCCACGGGAATGAGGTTGCCGGAGAAGAACTTAACGGCCAACCTACCGACCTAAACCCCTCGACTGAGATAGAGAATTCAGTCATTTCCTGAAATGTAGGCCACTGCGCCCGCGCCAAGCACCACCGAGGTGGGCTCTCAGGCGGCAGTTGCCCTGATAATGATATTTGAATGGGAAAGTGATCACTACCATGGAGGTCATCGACCACCCCACAATCAAAATCAGGCTGTGCATCCCAAGAGCACAAAGATAGGTCAGGGCAAGAAAAAGAAGCCGTTCTCGGACAGTGATGCGTAAAGTCATCCACGTTTAGGACACCCATCTCAAGCTCTTCGATCAGATCGGACGGGACTTGTCCCCTGGGATTTATTGAGTAATCTCCCCAGAGAGGATGCCTGCCGTTCAGATCTCCAAGCAAGAGAAAGGGCCTCAGCAACCGTGCCACGACGCGGCGGAAGACTCCCTGTCCAAGTCAGCTGACAGTGTAATATACGCAGAAATGATAGTATACCTCCTATCCAGGTGCAGCTGCACAGTCACTGCCTGAAAGGAGATATCTAAAGAGAAAGGAAGAACGGAGACATCATGCAGGGTGTAAACCACGCATCCACCAGCCCGGCCATCCCGCGGTGGTGGGGTCGCAAGACCCTTATACCCCAGGAGGGCGGGCAGAGGGCACGCGCCTAGCATGGTCTCCTGCAAAAAGATAGCTAAAGGGGAACGGGACGGGACGAGACGAGCCTCCGCCGCTCCTCCCAGTTGGCCCGGAGTCCACGGCAATTCCATTGAAGGATTTTTTTTTTTTAAGGGGCTATCTGGTGACTGCCCACTTAGGCATAAGTCGCCGTAAACTTCCATTGAAGGAATATGCTCTCCAGGCCTAGCTCGGAGGAGACGCGGGGGCCCTCCTCTAACACAAGACCCTCACGGGAATGGTCGGACAAAGTGCTGAAGGCGCTGTCGCCTTCGACGACTTATTGGGAGATGTTGGGATAGCCATGCGAGTCTTTTGCTCCCTGCGCCTCGAAACCTTAGGCGGGCGTTGCGGCTTCCGAGGCATGGGGGGGGGGCCCACTTTTCGAGGAACCACCGTCTCCGAGCCACTCGCTCAACTACTAGGCGTGGGCGAAGGAGCCGAAGCTCCTTTATTGCTGTCCTCCTTTCGGGGGACATCTTTAGGAACCCCGAGAGATGGCCTAGCGACCAACTTCACGGGTGTTGCGTCCTGTGAGTCTAACGACTCGGTGGAGGCGCGTGGTCGTTTCGCCTTACGGGAAACGATCACGCTGGGGGAAGAGGGGGGGAGCCCTGGTTTTAGACGGGGCTGAGTATGAACCCTTTTTGCCACCAGCTTTACCAGGGGAGCGCCCGGGTTGAGTAGAGCCCGCAGAAGGGCTCCGAATGGGCGCGGAAACAACCGTGCTCGTTGGCCTGGATGGGCCAGGAGCAGAGGGTGCCTTTCTAACTATTGAGGCATAAGACGTCCCAGGCAGAGCTAGGCGCGCCAGGACCAAGTCCTTAGCCTCGCAGAATGAGAGACGATCCTGGGCCTGAATGGCCAGGATTTCTTTCTCAAGGAGATATGCACCACATTGCTTCGAAGAAGCAGGGTGCGGCTCTCCGCAATTGACACACTTGGCCACAACGATTTGGACTTATCGTGTGCGGCCTTGGAGCAATTTACACAAACTTCGGGTGACCCCGACTTTGCAGTCTACAAGAACGATTTGTATGGCCATAGCGTTGACAGTATTAGGACCGCCGCGGCAGTGGCACGAATGCC
Source organism: Ceratothoa steindachneri (assembly GCA_963969495.1). NCBI lineage: Eukaryota > Metazoa > Arthropoda > Malacostraca > Isopoda > Cymothoidae > Ceratothoa > Ceratothoa steindachneri. The sequence continues at coordinate 133,629,886 of OZ018321.1, read as the reverse complement.
TTCACGCAGTAGCGGTACCACCGGCACGCACCGACTCAGGGAGCTTGTCACAGTCGAACGTGACGAAGGGTGTAGGGGTGGGTCTCGAGGCCCCTCCCTGTTGTCTCATCAAACGTTCAACCTTGACTGCCCCATGGTCGGCCAGCTCTAAGGTGATGTCCTCAATGGAGTAGTCAACGAGTTCCCTCACATAAACTACTTCTTTCACAAAGTTTATGGTAGAGTGCGGCGTCACACTCACCGGGGTGCCATCAAGTGTCCTAAGAGCAGTTATCTTGGCCGCCTCGGCGGGATTGCCGCATTCGCCAGAAGGCTCCCGTCCGAGAACGGGTCACCTTCGGCTCTCTACCAATTGCATTAGCTAATCCTCTCCTCTGATGGATTATGTTGCCCTTGGACAACATGGTGCCATCAGTAGAGCGAATAATGAGGAAGCGTTTGAAGTAGGCGGACTCGAAAACGCAGGGTAACCTCTGAATCAGAGGCTCTGAAGTCATCGAGGCTCCACCCTGTGCACTTTTATTCTTTGTCATAGTCAGGGGCTCCGCACCCAGGGGGGCAGAGGGGCCGGATGTTCTGATATTGGCTTGGTCGCTTACCAAAGTGGCAGCAGACCCATCCGTCCCCGCAGCCCCCGTGGATGTAGAGGAGCCCCGAGTCTTTTTAGTCTTCCTTTTCTTTTTAGGAGAGGAGGGCGGGGAATGAACCCGCTTCTCACCTCCGCCGGTAGAACCCCCGAGGCCAGATGTACCGGCCTCAGCCAGGTCCTTCTCCGAAATGGAGAAGGTCCTGGTGGTCATAGGGGCATCTTCCAGAGGAGATCCCTCCCCTCCTTTTACCTTTTACTGCCTCAGAATCCCCAGCCATTTGAGGAGGACCTTGCATAGGGGCGGATTCAGGTTCAGGGCTTGGCGCCGAGTCCTGATTCCCCCCCATGGAAGGCCCTACCGTCTGAGGCTGGTTTTCCTCAAGGACCATGTCTATCACAGGAGGGGCCTCCAGTTGGCCATCCCCTCCCAGGACATCGCAGGTCCCCTTGGCAGCGTCATGAGTCTTTTGTGGGGAGGCACAGGCCTCGACCCCGGCAAGGTTTAACATTCTTGCCAGCAGGTCTTTTGAGGGAAGCGACCTAAGGAGCCTGGCTTGCCTCTCCCCCCTAAGGGGGTTTGCCCTACCGAGCCGCTTACACGAGGGGCGGTCAGCAATGGGCTGCCTGCTGGCTTTCTTGGCAGTCCCCTTAGAAAGCAAAGGAGGGACTGCCGCTTGAAATAGGGAGGTGCCCGAAAGCACCTCCAGAAAAGGGGGTGAGGGGGAGTCCCCTACACCCGTAGGCGTAGGAGAGGAGTAAGCCTCCTCTCCGGATAAAGAAGTATGGAGGGTCCCCTGCGCAAGCACAAGGGAAGGACCTCCATTTTCTCGGTGGACCTGCCCGAGGGCGGCTCTGTGGATGTTCTTGGGGAAGTTGGGGGTTGTTTTGTTTTTTTTTTATTTTTATCATTGGGCATGATGACCCTATTTGTGCTACGGGACGCAATAGCTCATCACCTCTTGCAGTTGCCCGCACTGCAAGAGGTGCTTACAGGCCTGGCAGAGCCAGGCATCACTATTTGGGACCACCCCTCCCGCCTGGTAGCCTGGCAGTCCATCGGCATAGTGGTGCCACCTTGGACACGGCGTAAAATTGATAGAATGTGAAGAGGAAAGGAAAAGGGATGTGAGGAAGGTATGGGTGGGGATGAAGCAGGTTGTTAAAAACCAACCACCCAAGACTGGAGCTGAGGGGTTAGGGAACATTGTCCCCTCCCCCCTCAGCGGGATGGTTGGCTGAGAGGAATGTCAGATCTACCCTGTGAAATTAGAGGCTGACCAGAGAAAGTTGTGGGAGAGGTTGTATGAAAAGCAACGAGGTAGGAGAGAAATACAGGCTATCTGAAGGAAGGGAGGCTAAGCTGGGGCCTGATGGAGTGCTGGATCCTGTCAGCACGGCGGCCAGGATGGCAAATCACTGCGCCCCTTACAGGGTGACAATGGGGGAGAAGACCCGTGCCTCGCAATCTGGCTCGGGGGGCAAGAAGAAGACAACTGCTCGGAATGACAAGGTTTTGCTACGCGAGGTCAAGCAGGACCCTTCGATAACAGCGGCTGAATTGAAGGGGACCCATCCTGACTTGCTCCACAACGTCACTATTCGTACAATCCAGCACTGGCTACAAAAAGACTTGGGTTTGTCCTGCCGCCAAGAAACCACTGCTGACAGAGGGCATGAAGAAAAAACGGCTAGCTTTCGTGAAGAAATATCAAGATTGGACACCAAAGCAGTGGAAGAAAGTCATGTGGAGTGACGAGAGCAGTTTTCGGCTCGTCAGGGGTGGCTCGAAAGTGGTGCAGCTGCCCAGTGATGTGAGCAGATATGACTACCGCTACACCGTGAAGCACCCCGATGGCGTTATGGTTTGGGGATGCTTCAGTGGGGAGAAGGGCAGGGGTGGTCTCTATTTCCTCCCCAAGGACATCACCATGAAGGGAAAGAATTACATTGAGGTTTTGGAGGAACATCTGCTCCATTTCTACGCTTTCCATGGCTGCAACTTTTTATGCACGATGGCGCCCCTGCACACAAGGCACGAGCTGTCAAAGACTTCCTTAATGAGCAGAACATTAAAGTTTTGGACTGGCCAGGCAACTTACCCAACTTAAACCCCATAGAGAATACCTGGAACCAAATGAAAAATGAAGTTGCTAAGTCCCGGCCCACCTCGATCCCCGCCCTGAAGGAGACACTCATTAAGCTGTGGGTGGCAATGGATGGCTCCTACTTCGAGAATCTTGCAACATCCATGCCCAACAGGATCCAGGAGGTGTTGAAGACCCATGGGAACATGACAAAGTACTAAATGTAAAGAAATGTAAGTAAAAGGACCCAATAAAATAAACTTGAAATGTACTTTTGTGCTCAATTATCCAAAAATTCTTAATGTTAACATTTCCTTTGCGCCCACTGTATTGTCAGGTAACTATTTAGTCCTTCCCGTTGTCCTTGGTGTAATAAATTTCAAAGGAATTTTAAATATATTTTTTTAATTGCATTCAATGTAATTTCCATATCATCATTTGTTTATGTAATTTCTTTTTTAGCTTATTGATTTTTTTTGTATAAAAAAAAAGGCACAATAGCATAGCTACAATCATTAGATTCAAATCTTTAGGGCCATACATTCAAAAAGTAGCCTGACAATTCACTCATGATTGTGATGAAATGCCAGCTTATGATATCATCATAGCACATTTAGGGGTCAGAGTTAGATATGTATATAAGAAATTGAAAAGTTGGTGTTTTGGGTACAGACTCCACAGCCCTGGTCCCTAAGGATTCCTGAGGCAACATGGGGGCGGGGCCACCTCTTCTTCAGAGGTGGAACTCCCTGAAGATGGCTCTCAAGTTGCCAAAGGGGAAGCCTCTAACACAAAATTTCTTGGAGGGGAGCCCCTACATGGGTCAATGGTGGCGTTGTAATTACCTCACTAACCGCAAAACCAAGGTCTTGCTGGTTGCTATATAATCTAAAAAAAGTTTAAAGGTGCTAACAAACAATATTTCCAAAGCTTATGACAACTAAAAGAAAAAGAAATGAGGGGAGGGGGGGCTATCTTGCATCATCACTCCTGCCTCAGGATTTTGGGTGTGCTAAGGGTGTTCAAAACCTGTGCAGCAATGACTGACCACAAGTGACCCAGTGGACTGGTCTCTCCCCAAATGCTGCAGGTCCCAACTGAGCGACCAGGGAGGGAGGGTAACAAGAAGGATCTGAGGATGTTGTGGCAAGCCCAGATACAGTGGGACCCCCTGACTTTTAGTTGACCTAGTAACCAACAAGGCAGTAGAGCTTTAAGAACTCAAAAATGGCTGCAGGGAGGTGATTATTGGAGCAAAGCTCATTTCTCATTTATCGTGCCAAGAAATGGTGTTGTTTATAGAGGTTCCAAAGCTGATCTTGTCCTGAAGCCTAGACAGAGGGTGGGGGAGTAGTCATAGAAGAAAAGGAATTCCCAACAAATGAGGAGGGAGCACAACAACTTGCTATATCCCTGTGAAGGGGCTGCCATAATTTGTACAGGGGAAATTCAAGTAATTTGATACAAATTGTAAACAGGAAAGGAAAAGTTGTGTATCAAATGTAGCAATATATTCCTGAGAATTTATAAACAAATAGAATGATATATATAGTTGCAAAATTATTCAAAATAGCAAACATCTGCTTTAATGAACTTCTCAAGGAGGGACCTGAATTGGTTACACATCTTGGCCACCCAAACATCGTAAAATGTTGCAAGCAATCTTGTTAACATTCCCCAACAATGCTCCAAACAAAATAATCTAGTAGGGTTGCAGTGAGGGGAGCTGGATGGTCACAAGTTTGGGCACCAGTGGTGTGGGGGCCTGTAGAAGCACACCTGTGTCTGCCTTACCTTCTGCGTGGGAGCATAATCCTCCTGCAAAACTAAGGCGCTGTAATTACTTGGTCCATCAATGTATAACTGCATTAAACTTGAGGCCTTGGGGAAAGATGTGAGGATGCCTAATGTGGCCCTCACTGCTGGTCATGCCTGGTGCAGGATCAGAGTTGGGAAATTTGATGTGCATAAGCATAGGCACTTCATCCTTATTCTCAACCTCATCATACTGTTTTTTCCCTTTGTAAACAAGGTTCATCAGGTAAACAAATTCATTCTACCCCATGCCTTAAACACATGCTGATCCAGGCCCCATCATGTTGTAAGAGAAATAAAACTTGTTTACTTTATAAAACACCAAGCTGATCTACCAAAATAAGTAATGTTACTTCTGGACTATGACAAATAAAACAAAATTACAAATAAAACAGAATTACAAATAAATACAAATCTGATTAATGAAATGGAGAAAAACTGCTGGGTGGGCACTAACATGCGCTATCCAGCATAAGGAATATGAGTGAAAGATCTATGTTCTGTTGGTCAGGTATTGAGAAGGGGAATATGGTGGGGTAAGATTTAACTTACGATAGAAGCTGCTAGGTGCTCCAGGAGGGGCTGAAGAGAATGAATAAGGATTAAAAATTCATTCAGCATTCTTGTATTATTAAAAATTAGTATGCTAAAATTATTAATATTTGGGTTTCACGATATCAAGATTTTTGAATCAGAAGTGAAGTTGATTAACAGGATGGGAATAGCCTGCTGGGTAGACATTGAATGCCACCCATAGAATGCCTAAAGAGTAAAAGGTCTACAGTTGGTCAGAGAGGGAGCAAGCAATATTGCAGGGATGGATTTGACTTACGATAGTAGTATGTAGGTGCTCCAGGAGAGGCTAGAGAGAATTAACAAAGAGTTAACAAATTCATCTAGTAATCTCAGATGATTATAAATTGCTATGTGAGTTTAACAGCTATCTTGTTTCTTTATAAGAGATTTCTGAACCAAATACAATTTGAACTTTTTGGAACTTACAAATGGATCATGCTAAAAAAACAAGCCTTTATCAATCCTCTAATACATTCCTAAGTTCAGCTATTATAAAACCTTGGGGTTTAGGATGAGTTACACTCAATCCAAAGCTCCTTAAAAATTTTAGGGTTCATTCTAGTAAATCACAAAAGCAAATGACCAATTATTCCTTTCTTTCATTTCTTGGTCAAATATTCTGAATGGGTGGACTACTCTGAAGAGAAATGTGCTCCTTAGTTTTTATATAGATTGCAGCAACAGCCATTACCAAATGTATGGTCACATTTCCCTTTTACCTTTCTTGTTCTCATCTATTTACCATAGAGTACTCAAATCCTGCATGGAGAGCACTCCAACTACTTTCCATCAGTTTCCCATATATAAACTTGGCTGTTTTCATCCTATCTTTTGTGAAAGATCCTCCCAGAGTAACGAATGTGATGGACAAGCTTTGGCTACAGGAACTCTTTCACCAAAACTTGAGGAAAAAAGGGGAACACTTACGATTGTGGATGGCACCCCGCGTCCGGCGTTTGTGCAGGAGACAGCAGGGGCAACAGCAGCAGCAGATGATGCAGCACACAATCGAACCGATCACAATAGCAAAAATCACCCCCAAGATTGCTGGCATGCTGGTGGAAGAGCATCAGCATAATTAGCTTCATCTCTACTACCAAATAGTTGACTATGGTCATACATCATTACCCACCAATAGATCATTGGAATCAAAACTATAAAATAGAAATTAGTATATAGAATAAAGAAGCCATCTCTCATACACTAATAGTGGTATCAGCAGCATATTGTAAAAGGTAACGATGTTGGTGAACCCATGAATAAAAGAGAAGGAGGGAGGCATTGGAGTAAGAACATAGTTGAATAATAAAACTTATTGGAAAATCAATCTGCTGAATGTGACTGGAAAACATTTTTGTAGATGTGGAGAGAATGGGTGTAGGTCAGATGTTTGCTCCACAGCAGGTATGAAAAGATCTCTAACAGCAAATGTGTAATATAATCTAGGATATGGGCCTACCCCAGATGCCAGAGCCGGCTTCCTTCTTGCTCTTTTGCTTTGTATTTTTAGCCTTTTTTGCCATTATTTGTTTTTAATATAGCTTAGTCATAGGCTGTGTTGAGTACAGCGACTTATGCCCAAGTAGGCAGTTGCTAGATGGGTTCCTAAATTAAAAAAAAAACGACAAATGATGGAAAAAGAAGCTACTCAGGGGGGATGGGGGTAAAGCACCCATCTGATCATCTGATGACTGCCCTTCAAGGGCACAAGTTACTGTAAGAATCTAGCCTAGTATTAGGCTATTCTATAATAAAGAAAAAAAATAACATGTTCGGGTGTAGGGAGCAGGCCAGCCTATATGCAGCACATGAACATACTACCCGACACAAAGGAAGTCAAATAGTCCACAACTATTGAGTGACAAGCAGTAGCGACCCCACTCATCCCAACAACAGTACAGGTCATGTATGTGAAGATCAACCAGACTAGGATATTTAACCAGAATGTGCTGAACAGTCCGGCAGATAACACAGTCATCACCATAAAGGGAATAAAGGGAGAGTGAAAGCTCCATCAAATGCTGGAGCATTCCACGAGTGTACCCAATTTGAAGATAAAAGTGGCTTGAAGCCATCGTGGCACTTGGGGGTAGGTCTATAAGAATTATCCCAGCACAATAACGTGCAACTATAACTTCTCCTCAGCCATCTCTTTATCTTCTTTGCAAAGCAGCCCAGAAGGCTGCCCTGATGTTGGGTGAGGAAAAGCCAAATGCTGGTCGGGTGACCCAGTCCTTGCAATTTGCACATGTCCAGGAACCCAGGAGAAGAGTACTCAAGGCACTTTGTGCGAGTTACTAAAGATCACAATCTACTCTCTCAACTGGCCACGATGCATTATCTCCCCTACTGGTTAGAGCATTGCAAGCAGCTCAATCATGGGCATGCAGTGCCTGGTAGAACCCCGCTGAGTTCAAACATGGAAACAGACCCCATTCTATTAATATATATATACAATGGCACAGATGCATAGTCCTAAGAAGTGTGCTGCAAAATGGACAAACAATAATCCTAGCAATGTAGAAGCTTGGGAGCAGAAGAGTGGCGACAAAGTCAAGGTGATAGCCTCCATGGCAGAACCAGAGGTGCCACCACTTAAGAGCAACACCAAGCACTGGAAAGAGTTTCCTAGCCCTAAATTGGGGTTTAGGGTAATAGGGTAAGACTGGCATCTCTCTGTGGCAAAGGCACTGTTGCAATCAACGGGGATGCCGTGAGATCCATTTGCAACTGTGTGAGACACCGGGCTTGCACATAATGTACTATACAGAGAGCAGAGGGAGTGGCATCTCATCAGGATCGCATCCATAGTCAAGCTTAAAACAAAGAGGATTGATATAAAAGAGAGGCAGTAGTCCTATCAGTACCCCCAGGTGCTGAATGTCACAGAATGAATAATGTGCATGGTGCAGGTACAAGAGACTCCCGAAACAGGCATCAGTTGAAAACAAGACCCAAGGAAATGGTGCAAATCCACCACTTCCAGGCAAATCGTGTTTAGGAACAAGTCCAAGTCAGGGTGGAGCCATGAATGCTGACGAAAGTGCACATTAATCTTGGCCAAGGAAAACAAACCTGTGTGCTTCGACATGGGTAGAGATGCAGTTCAATGCCTGTGGGCATCAATGGGCCGCACCATAGAGCATAGTGAGAACATCTTCCAACAGCACCAAAGTGATAATACCCCTACCTAATACTTGCCTTTGGCCCCTCGCAGCAGGTAGGGACCTCAAGGTATACATGATCACTCAAATAAGGTTCATAAGAGAATGAAAGTGTGCTGGGCAACCAAAACCTCTGTGGATAGAAGAGCAAATTTGGAAAGGGGTTAGGAGGGTAGGTAATAAAGAAAAGTAGTGATATGATAGGTGGATCCACTAACGAGGAGGGTGAGTGATCATGTATTATTATCAGAGCCTGACTCTAGCTCATCCCAGGATGGCATGCAGTCCACTGAGGCACCGTGGTTACTGAACCGAACTCTGTACAGGTAGAAACACCTCCTGATACATAGTGCAGGAAGAAAAGGTTGAATGGATAGCCATAATGATAATAATTAATACTAATGATAGTAAATAAGGAAATTAATAATACTAAATGATATTAAGAATACTCGTTATTATATTAGGTGTTTTACCACCGTAGACAATTAAGAATACTCATAAAAGGTAAAGAAGTGCTGAGTGGGGTTGAGGGTATAGCGTACCAATAAATTTCCCAGACCCCATCAGAACATTTATGTCGACCTAGTGACAGGGCTTCCTTAATTTTCACTCAGGCTAGAGGATGTGCTACTCCTCTGGATAACAGGTATAATAGGTTACCTCCCCCCTCCCCCTCCGGGGGATGGTAGTGTAATGTAATGTGATGCCAAGATAAATCTCAGTACCCTGGGAAAAAGGCAGATTAAGAAAGAGACCAAGAAAAGGTTATGCAACTTGAGCAAGTAGGGAGAGTTGCGTGATATAGGCATACTTAGGTGATATATTTTGTGGGATAGATGAACCCCTGCAAGTTCTTCAGTGTCATGCTCAATGATGCCTTTGATGATAAGTAATAGAAGAATGTCACAAATACACTTCCTGACAATGATGGATAAACAGTGAGGTAGGGGGCTAATGCATTTACTGTACCTAACTAACCAAATATGTTAGTTTAAGGGTGGAATGAAGAATGCAACCTAAACATGATATTGTTAAAAAGTGAATAAAATAAAAGGTTCCAGAAGTGGCAGGATATTCCCAAGGAAGCAAAGTCTGTACTCGATCTATACTCAAAATCTATTCTAACGGTAAATTACTCTCTGAAACTTAAAGTTACAAAATAATATCAAAATAATCCTTAGCATCAAACCTTGAAAGCAATATTTAATCACAGAGTGCAGTATTTTTTTGCAAGTTTATCACACATGCAGCAATCAATTAAAAGATTATAAAAATAAAAGCAATGTAAGAACACACTTTGGAAGGTGTAAAGATAAGGCTTTTACAAACCTAAAATAACCAAACCTAGAATAGGTTGGTTAGGTTATTTTAGGGTCTTAATGTTTTTTTAAATTGTAAAGGGGCTTGACTGCAATCAAGGGCATTAACCCTGAAATTTCTTACTAACTTCATAGGCTATGTTACCAGTTATAAAAGAAAACAAACAGCAAACCAAAAAACCCACCAAAAAATACAAATAAAACTACTAAAAAGGAAAAATGCATGATCTCATGTGCTTGTGGGAGGCCCACATCCCTCAGGGAGCCGAACCTGTACCCATCACCCAAGAAACTAAATGATAGAGAATGTCTGGATTCTGAAACAACTTGGAAATGGCCGTCTGTTAAGCACGAATGTCACCAGTATAAGGGACAAGAATTAACATCCATGCTTGTTCCAGGATAGTAGTTTGTTTTTTGGTAGGAGTTTGCCTCCTCACAGCAATTTAGATGCCTAATCCCTTCTTTTTCATGCTATCTAGGAAGACATTGATCAAAGTAGGGGAGCCAATTGACTTTCATCCTACCATCCATTCATCTCCTTGTCCCCTAAAATTAATTTACAGGTTATTGAGAGTGCATTAGTGCAAAAGTTTTGGCCAGTGAATAAGAGTGAACAAGAAACAGAACTGGATAAGCGACCGGTTGAGTATTAGCCCATGTGAGTAGGTATGATTGTATGCATGCTATTGGTACTATTTGAATGCGAGGGTGAATCATTGATTGAAATGCCTTCTTTTCAACTCCATAGTAACATTTTATTTTTTTTTAAAGCTCATCTGGTGACTGCCTACATAGGCATTAGTCACCATATTAAAAACTGGCCTAGGCTACTTCAAAATAAAATCCAAAAAGATAAAAAACAACCCTCCCCACCCAAAAAAGTAAAAAAAGGAAGCGAGTAGTAAGCAACCTCCTGCGTTGGGGGGAGATACGCCCTGCGCAGGAGCATGCGACCTATAAGGAGAAAAAAACAAAAAACCTGCTTAAATAATAGGGAGAAGGCCGGCCTCCTCCCCCAAAGTCAACAAGTCCACCAGTGTGTGTGCACGCACTCGTCCCGAGTACAAAGGACAGGCGATAGCGACCCCGCCCATCCAGGTACCAAGCGAAGGAAACTTAAAGTTGCGTCGATTGCTCCGCGACTGTTCACATGGACCTATCCCCCAATGCCGCGACGGCTTCAGGTCGCTTTCTGTCGCCTCCGAATCGGACACACTCGTGTGACACATCGCTATCTAATGGAGCGCTCGCCTGCGCACTATTATGACTGGGACATTCGACAAGAATTAGTCGAACATTCTCGGGGACGACGCAGTCGTCACAGTAGGGCGAAGGCGGGCGATCCATCAAATGGCGATGCGTCACAAGTGTGTGTCCGATTCGGACAGGACAGAACGCGACCTGAAGCCGTCGCGGCATTGGGGGATAGGTCCATGGGAACAGTCGCCGAGCAATCGACGCAACTTTAAGTTCCCTTCGACCGTCTCCCATCTTCTTTGCCAAGCAGTTGGAAGAGCTGCCCATAATCCTGCCATGTAGTGGGTGTGAGGAAGAGCGAAACGTATGTCCGGTAGCAGAGTCCTCGCGGACTCTTTGGCGCCTTCATCGGCGCGATCATTCCCCGCAATTCCTAAATGTCCAGGAACCCAGCAAGAGATAATCTCGACATCTGCCAGGCTCGCCAAAAATGTGGCATCACGGATATCGCGAACCAGGGGATGCGGAGATTCCAATGCCCCGAGAGCACTCAGGGCGCTTTGGGAGTCGCTATAGATCAAATTCCGGTCTCCGAGCCGGGCACGTCGCGTAATCTCCCCCCGTGCCGAGTGGTGCATTGCCACCAGTTCGGCCGTGAAGACAGACGCATCGCCTGGCAGAGCCGCGCTGACTTCAAACAGAAGGGATACGGAGTGGAAGCCGACCCCCTGGTGGGACTTGGAGCCATCAGTATACACTAGCACGGTTCCAGCGTGACACTAGGTGTGCTCCAAAAAGGTCGAACGCAATACTCCCGGCACCGTACAAGCTTTGGGAGCAGAGGCATAGCGACAAATAGCCAAATGTGGTACCCTCCAGGGTGGCGTCCTGGGCAGAACCAGGGGCGCCACCGGACCGAGAGCTATATCTAGCTCTCGAAGGAGTTTCCTGGCCCTAAACCCAAAGGGATTACGGTATGGCTGCCGTCTCTCGGCAGCATAGGCACCGTCGAGATCAGCTGCGGATGCAGTGAGAGCTGTTGGCGACTGAGGGAGGCGGCGGGCTCGCGCATACAGGCGAGTGATGCACTGCACGCAGCGCAGAGCGAGTGGCATCTCCCCAGCATCGACCAACAGGCTCTCAATGGGAAAAGTGCGGAAGGCACCGGTCGAAAGGCGAAGGCCGGTGTGGTGGATCAAATCTACCTTCCGCAATAAACGCTCGGGTGTGGATGCATAAAACTCGCATCCATAGTCGAGCTTCGAACGAACAAAGGATCGGTATTGAATGCATTGAATGCTGGCAGAGCAGCATCCCGGCTAGAGAATGCGGAAAAAGCGGTCGCTAAGGATTCCTCCACGGACGCGGGGTCCGAGATTGCAGTCCCATTCTCCTGGAGAACGGGAGGGGAAGGGGGGGTCCTGCGAGAACTTGCCCCGAATCCTTTTGACTCGCTTCCCTACCTCTGCTAAAGGGGTCTTCCCATTAAGTGAAGACACGTATGCCCGCCAAGAAGAGCGGCGGGGGCTGGGTGTGAACCCTTTTGCCGCCATCTTTACCAGGGGAGTGCCCGGGTTGAGTAGAGCCCGCAGAAGGGCTCCGAAACAACTGTGCTCGTTGGCCTGGATGGGCCAGGAGCCGAGGGGGCCTCTCTAACTATTGAGGCATAAGACATCCCAGGCAGAGCCGGCGCTAGGACCAAGTCCTTAGCCTCGCGGAATGAGAGTCGATACTGGGCCTGAACGGCCAGGATTTCTTTCTCAAGGAGATATGCACCACATTGCTTCGAAGAAGCAGGGTGCGGCTCTCCGCAATTGACACACTTGGCCACACACGATTTGGACTTATCCTGTGCAACCTTGGAGCAATTCACACAGACTTCGGGTGACCCAGACTCTGGACGTCTACATGAGCGATTTGTATGGCCGAAGCGGTGACAGTAATAGCACCGCTGCGGCAGTGGCACGAATGCCTTCACGCGGTAGCGGTACCAACCAGCACGCACCGACTCAGGGAGCTTGTCACAGTCGAATGTGACGAAGAGTGTAGGGGTGGGTCTCGAGGCCCCTCCCTGTTTTCTCATCACACGTTCAACCTTGACCGCCCCATGGTCAGCCAGCTCTAAGGTGATGTCCTCAATGGAGTAGTCAACGAGTTCCCTCACATAAACTACTCCTTTCACAAAGTTCATGGTAGAGTGCGGCATCACACTCACTGGGGTGCCATGAAGTGTCAGAAGAGTACTTATCTTGGCCGCCTCGGCGGGATTCGCCGCATTCGCCAGAAGGCTCCCGTCCAAGAAACAGGTCACTTTCGGCTCTACCAATTGCATTAGCTAATCCTCTCCTCTGATGGATCATGTTGCCCTTGGCCAACATGGTGCCATCAGTGGATCGAATAACGAGGAAGTGTTTGAAGCCAGCGGGCTCGAAAATGCCAGGTAACCTCTGAATCAAGGGCCCTGATGTCATCTAGGCTCCGCCCTGTGCACTTTTAGTCTTAGTCAGGGGCTCCGCAACTGGAGGGGCAGAGGGGCCGGATGTGCCGATCTTGGCTTGGTCGCTTGCCAAAGTGGCAGCAGACCCATCCGTCTCCGTATTCTTAGTCTTTGTCTTTTTTGGAGAGGAGGGCAGGGAATGAACCCGCTTCTCACCTCCGCCGATAGGAGCACCTAGGCCAGATGGACCAACCTCAGCCAGGTCCTTCTCCCAAATGGAGAAGGTCTTGGTGGTCTCAGGGGCACTGGTTGGAGGAGATCCCTCCCCTCCTTGTAGGGAAGGACCTTGCATAGGGGTGGATTCGGGCTGACCGCTTGGTTTCCTCAAGGACCATGTCATCACAGGAGGGGCCTTCAGTTTGCCATCCCCTCCCAGGACATCGCAGGTCCCCTTGGCAGCATCACCAGTCTTTTGTGGGGGATGCACAGTCCTTGACCCTGGCAAGGTTTAATATTCTTGCCAGCAGGTCTTTTGAGGGAAGCGACCCAAGGGGCCTGGCTTCCCTCTCCCCCCTAAGGGGGTTTGCCCTACCGAGCCGCTTACACGAGCGGTGGTCAGCAATGGGCTGCCTGCTGGCTTTCTTGGCAATCCCCTTAGAAAGAAAAGGAGGGACTGCCGCTGGAAATAGGGAGGTGCCCGAAAGCCCCTCAAGAGAAGGGGATGCGGGGGAGTCCCCTTCACCTGTAGGCGTGAGAGGAGTAAGCCTCCTCTCCGGTTATAGAAATGGAGGGTCCCCTGCCCAAGCACAGGGGGGGGGACCTCCATTTTTTTGGTGGAGCTGCCCGAGGGCGGCTCCATTGATGATCAAGGGGGAATTACGGGGAGATTTAGTTTTTTAACATGATTGGGCATGGTGACCCTAAATTTTCTGCTGGACACAATAGCTCATCACCTCTCACAGTTGCCCGCACTGCAAGAGGTGCTTACAGGCCTGGCAGAACCAGGCACCACCATTTGGGACCACCCCTCCCGCCTGGTGGCCTGGCGGCTCCACTTTAAACACGGCGTAAAAAGATAGATTTTAAAGAGGAGAGGAAAAGGGATGCGAGGAAGGTATGCGTGGGGATGAAGCAGGTTGTTAAAAAAAAAACATCCCAAACCGGAGCTCAGAGAACGTTGTCCCCTCCCCAATCTGGGACAGTTGGCTTGAGAAGGAGGTCAGCATCTACCCTGTGAAATTAAAGGCTGACCAGAGAAAGTTGTGGGTGAGGTTGTATGAAAAGCAAGGAAACAAGTGTTTTGAAGAAAGGAGAAGAGGCTAAGCTGGGGTCGGATGGGGTGCTGAGTCCCCTCAGCACAGCGGCCAGGATGGCAAATCACTGTGCCCCTTACAGAGTAGGTTGGCAAGATGTTATAGCTGCCTTGTCCATCCCCGCAGCCCCCATGGAGTGATAAGAGCCCCCCCCCCCCATCTTTTTTTATTATCTTTTTTAGGAGAGGAGGGCAGCGAATGGACCTGTTTCTCCCCTCCCACCAGCAGGAGCCACCAGGCCAGATGGGCAAGCCTCTGCAAAATCCTTAGCCGAGGTGAAGGTCCCAGCTGCATCAGGGAGCATGTCTGTCTATCTCAGGGGGCAGGGGCTGAATTTGGCCATCTCCCCCATGTCACAGGTCATATGTCACTTTTATCCTTGTTCTTTAGGGGGGCATAGGTCTTTAGAGGGAAGCGGCCAATGGAGCCTTTCTTCTCTCTCCCCTCTAAGGGAGGTTTGCTCTACCAAGCCACTTCAATGTGGAGTGGCCAGTTATGGGCTGCCTGCTGGCTTTCCTGGCAGTCCCCATGAAAGCAAAGGTGGAACTGCCAGATTCGAGGAAAGGGGTGAAGGGAAGCCCACTGCACCCGTAGGCACTAGAGAGGAGTAAGCCTCCTCTCCGGTTGAAGAGTAATGGAGCGTCCCCTGGGAAACCACAGGGGGGGGGGGGAAGACCTCCATTTTTTCTGTGGAGCTACCTGAGGGTGGCTCCGTTGTTTTTAAAGGGGAAATGATTTTAGAAAGTTTTCACCTTTGGGCATGGTGACCCTTTTTTTTCTTCACGGGATGCGAAGGGTGAGTACAGACCTGGCAGAGCCAGATGCTACCATTTCAGACCACTCCTCCCGCCTGGTGGCCTGGCAGTCCCTCAGCATGGCGGCTCCACCTTGGATGCGGCATAAAATGGATAGTGTTTGAAAATAGAAGAGGAGGTGAGGAAGATGTGGGTGGGGATAAAGCAGGTTATTTAAAAAAACACCATCCCAAAATGTAGCTCAGGGGTGAGGGATCATTGTCCACTGCCCCCTCAGCCCCGATCTGTGATAGTTGGCTGAGGTCAGCATCTACCCTGGGAAATTAGAGGCTGACCAGAGAAAGTTGTGGGAGGTTGTATAAAAAGCGAGGAAACAAAAGTGTGAAGGAAGGAGAAGAGGCTAAGCTGGGATCGGACAGGGTGCCGAGTCCCATCAGCACAGCCATCAGGATGGCAAATCACCGTGCCCCTTTCAGGGATGTGGCATTGAGACTAGTAGAGCCTACAGTTTTAGTCACCCTGTGCACATGTTTGACTCATTGGGTACTAAGTTTACTCTGGAAATGGGCGAGGTCATAGTCCATTAATTTGTTTGAACGGACACCTTTGACAAAATTCCAATGTGGATGGAGTGAAACAGTTACAGGAACTTTGGCAATCAGACAGATTTTGAACAAGATTGTGTTGAGAGTGAGACGACACCTGAACCACATTATCACAATATTCAGGCAAGAGGATACAATACAGATCCACCACACCATCTTTATAGGCCAAAGGGGCTGGCTGAGTTCTCATATGCATAGAGAAAAAGGGGGCAATGCTGGGTTTCTCATTGGGCATAGTCAAATGAAGGCCATGGAGGTGCACAGCCTCCGACCTTCATGAATAAAGAATTCAGAATCAGCCCCCCAAAAACAGAACCAGGTGAGGTCAAGTAGCCATTAGAGCCACTGGATAGGAGAAAGAAGAGTGGGAAATAAAGGGAGGTAAAAGAAAATAATAGGGGGGAAAGGGAGTATTAAAATTCTGGTTTGCAGCACCAGGGGACTCCTAAGAGCCCCAGGGCTGACCACTCTTACGACAAGAAGGCCAGAGCCTCTCTGGGACCAACCCCTGGAGAAAGAAGGTCCCAGAGAGGAAGGGAGCTATCTACTGAGATAGATGTTCTCAGTGTAAACTTAGCAATGATAGCAGTACACTTGCGCTGGAGAGGAAATCATGGGGAGCATGCACACCAGCACCGATGAAGTACACCATGCTAGGATGCAGAAATTGGGGCAACGCCAATAGAGCAGCCACCGATCATCCCTATCAGGGAGTTAAATCTGCTCATTTTTCCTAAGTGGAGAAACTTCTCGCCACCATTTTTAAACCTTTTTTTTGGAGGCAGACATAAAAAAGCCACGAGATTATGTATACCTACACACTAGGAGCGAACTACTGGAGGGTAGTCACAAAGAGGTGGTAAAGAAAAAAAACACTATCTTCCCCACTGTACCCTGAGTCCTGAACCCAGTGAAACCGTGTGAAATGTTTAGTATCCTGCTATACCTTCACCTCAGTTGCCATACTCTGTAGATAGCCATGGTTTGGCTCTCAATTAATCAGTAGTTCATCACACCTAAATATTAAACCAATGGAGCTCAACCAGAGTGGGTGCAAAAGATCCTGGAAGAACCAGCTCCATGCCTTTGCCTACTGCATAAAAAACTACAGAGGAAAGATGGGGAGGAGGTGGGCAAGTGCAAGCCTGTTAAAATATTAAAAACCAGCAACCCCCCTTCCTGCTCCTAACTAATGACAAGTCAATGACTAGCAGCTGGTAAAGTGTGTGTCACCAAGAGACTGGAAGGAAAGTGAGACCAGGAAGGCATGCCACTTCTTCAGGTACCAGGTGTAAGTGTACCCTGTGTGCACCTTTGCAGGCCCCTGAATAATCGACTCAATCTCATATAAGCATACCAAAACTAGGAAAAACTACTAAGAAATTAAAGAGGACCAGATGTAAGTAGAGCACCACTGCTTATTTGCCAGGCTCATAATGGGTCTAAAATATACAAGTGACTGATTCAGGTTTTAATTAATGATGTTGGTAAAATTCTCCCATAGTTAAGAGGCTCGTTAAGCATCACCCAAACAATCACTTTCAATATCAGATAATTTAATGTAAAAATGTCCAGGAGGAATTACGAATTCTAAGTATTTTCAAACCTTATTAAGTTCATTTAAAAATACTAGAAAGCCGTGTTCTCTTTTGCCTGCAAAACAGCTCTGTAGTTATTGCAGGCCTTGCACGCTACTTAAAAAGAGTTTTCATAGGCACAACTGGTTGGGAAGGAAAGTTGCATACTTAATTACAAAGCTGATAAATAGTTTGCCAAATTAAAATCACAAAGCATTCGGAAGCTCTCCACTTCCCATTAAAGTGAGACAGAACATCTTTGTAGATTTTCCACAAGCAGTAGATAAAAAGCAATAAAACTTTATATTTATTTTGAACAATTTTCACATATTTTCTAAACATACACCAGGATGTCTTGCCCTTCCCCACCACCCAACAAATCAGGCGTGTTAAAATATAAGACAATCCAAGTAAACTTTCAACTGGGTAACATAGCACTGCTACTGTATGAAAGGATGAACAGGATGGCATTGGAAAGCTTTCCTTACTAACCAATATGTAAAGTATATACAATTTTCACATTTTAGAGTTTGTTTAAACCAGTTATAAAAGATGTACATTTTAAATGTCAATTTCCCAGCTAACAAATTGAAAAGATCACAAAGTTTTATAAGTACCAGTCAAGGATGGTTAATTGCAGTTAAAATTGGAAACCACAGTGAGGATGCAACCTTTCCCAAATGTTATAGACCAATTCATCTTTAAGAATACTCAACACAAGAATGAACACAAGCTGGTCTAAATGTCCCATAGGAGAAATTTATTTGGATCTCAAGTTGGCTTCAGTCAGATGTCCTTTCAGTAAAGCAGCCAAAGATGTTGCAACAAGCCAGACAAGTGAGAGTACAGTGGGGTCAAGTGAGGAACTTACTTCATGTGGCCTCCAGTAGGATCTAATTTCTCTTTTATCTTTTTTTTCACTTTATCTTTAGCTTTTTGCTTCACTTTATCTTTAGCATGTTGAACTGTACCATTCACTTTCTGTTTTACTTTATCTTTTAAGTTCTTCAGGTTGTCTCGAAAACCTTCCTGAGTAATAGCGGTGTTCTGATTTATAGGTCCCTCTGTTGTTATTTTTGCAGCATTTCTTCTAAGACGGTTGTTTGCTATGCTGGTGTTAGTGTGTATGAAAAGAATTTATTAACAAAATATAAAGCAAAAATTTATGTGGCATCTAAAAAAAAATTAACGTTTATTAGGGGGGGGGAGTGGGGTATGGGAGGTGACAGGGGGCAAATGCACATAACCCGAATAAAAAAGTAACTAAAAAAATAAAAAATAACCCATTTAACAAGGGGAATTCCCATTGAATTTACAAGGAATACTGAATATCAATTAAACCTAAAATTATTTTTTTAAGCCTTTGTTAAAGGTCTTTTATCTTACAATTAATTAATTTTTAATGACTTCAATATACTAAATAAGAAAGAAAATTCTTTCCCAATTATATACAGAATTTTATTTTCCTCAGAAATCAAGGATGACTTAATAAATTCATTATGGATCCATTTTAAATAAGAAAAGCTTAAAAAGAATACTATACAGGGTGTTCATAGGTATTGACAATTTAAACATTGTATAAATTCAGTTTTTAGTTGTATTTTTTATTCTAGATCTCTAATCATTAGCTTTTGCAAAAAAAAAAAAAAAAAACTTCGGAATAGACCTTTATAGACAAGTGTACAATTGCATCCTGAAGGTTATACCCAAGACTGGGTAATAGAATATATCAATAACAAGAAAATAGAAAGAATTTGCAGAAAAATATAGCCTGCTCTAAGTAGGTTTCCTGATGGTAGTGGATACAGCTATCTGTGTAGGGTCAAGCCAATGTGGTATTGCTATGTATTGAGTTAGATAATAAAGTTGACATTAATTTTCACAATACCACACACCTATCTTTCAGTTGCACACAGTAACATCTAAAATGCAGTTTTATACTAAGTGAATGAAAAAAAGAGGTTGGTTTATGGAATATAATTTTAAAATGAAAAAGAAAAAGATTAAAAGGATTAATAGTGGAATCCACACTCAAAATTATTCCAAACTTTAACCTGTCCCAAGGATACATTGAGCTTAATCTTTTATTCTGTAAAGGGATAACCAGTAAGTTAGGCATAACTTTACCTCATTGCTATTCATGGAGTATAAAACTGAACTTTAAATGTTAAAGCAAACAGTACAAGTGAAAGTGGGTCAAGGAACTAAAGTGGTGGTGTACTAAAGAAATGCTTTCAAAAGCTCTCATTCAGCTAAAGAATATTGCAAATTGTGATTCTCTATTATTCACCATTTCAGTTATGTATTTATTTCTTTGTAGTATATGTAGGGAATATAAGAATAGCGATTTTCATAGAGTATACTGTTATGGTATGGAGAATTGTTATGGTATGGAGAATTGTTATCAGGAGTCTACTACTAAAAATCAATCAGAGCATCACTGAAAAAAGTATGGCAACTGCTGTGAATGAGGTAACAGGATACCAAGTATCTTCCACATCTTTAAAATACAGATACGCACCAGAAGATATATAATTCAAATGTTTAAATGAAAAAATATTTTAAGAAGCATTGATGAAAAACAGTCTTTATTAGGTGTTAGAAAGACAATAGTTTAGCAAAACAAGTCAGCATATAATTAAAAATAGGCTACCATCATAATTAAAACAAAACCAGCCACTCTTAATATTCTTGCAAAGTACCACAAATAACAGCTTATTTTTGCTAGTATATTTATTTTTTCACTGGAGGCGTTATATGCTATAGCAATTATTTAAAATTGGCTAACTATGACTTAAACTTTTGTCCCATTTTTTTTTTATTTAAGGGGCTATCTGGCGACTGCTAACTTAGGCATAAGTCGCCGTAAACAAACAGCCTAGTTCTAAGCTACTTTAAAAAATTGAACAGGAAATAACAATAACAAAGCAATAACAAAAACAATAACAAAAACAACAATTAAACCTGGTTAAATGAAAGGGAGAAGGCCTGCCTCCCCCCAAAAGTCAACAAGTCCACCAGTCAAAGTGCACGCACTCGTCCCGAGTACAAGGGACAGGCGGTAGCTACCCCGCCCATCCCGGTACCGGGACAGGCATCATGCGTGAAGATCACCCAGACTGGGAAATTTGACAAGAATGTGCCGAACAGTCTGGGGGATGACGCAGTCGTTGCAATAGGGCGCAGGCGAGCGCTCCATCAAATAGCGATGCGTCACACGAGTGTGTCCGATTCGGAGACGACAGAAAGCAACCTGAAGCTGCCGCGGCATTGGGGGATAGGTCCATGGGAAGAATCACGGCGCAATGGCACGCAACTTTAAGTTCCCTTCGACCGTCTCCCATCTTCTTTGCCAAGCAGTCCGAAGAGCTGCCCGTATTCCTGCCAAGTAGTCAGTGTAAGGAAGAGCGAAACGCTGGTCCGGTCGCAGAGTCCTCGCAGACTCTTTGGCGCCCTCATTCCCCGCAATTCCTACATGTCCAGGAACCCAGCAGAAGATAATCTCGACATCTGTCCGGCTCGCCAAAACTGTGGCATCACGGATTTCGCGAAACAGGGGATGCGGAGATTCCAATGCCCCGAGAGCACTCAGGGCACTTTGTGAGTCACTATAGATCACAATCCAGTCTCCGAACCGGGCACGTCGCGTAATCTCCCGTACCGAGTGGTGTATTGCCACCAGCTCGGCGATGAAAACAGACGCAGCGCCTGGTAGAGCCCCGCTGACTTCAAACAGAGGGGATACGGCGTGGAAGCCGACCCTCTCTTGGGACTTGGAGCCATCCATATACACTGGCACGGTACCAGCGTGACACGATGTGTGCTCCAAAAAGGTCAAACGCAATACTCCCGGCGCAGTACAAGCTTTGGAAGCAGAGGCGTGGCAACAAATAGCCAAATGTGGTACCCTCCAGGGTGGCATCCTGGGCAGAACCAGGGGCACCACCAGCACGAGAGCTATATCTACCTCTTGAAGGAGTTTCCTGGCCCTAAACCCAAAGGGCTTAGGGTATGACTGGCGTCTCTCGGCGGCATAGACACCATCGAGATCAGCTGCCGATGCAGTGAGAGCTGTTGGCGACTGAGGGAGGCGCCGGGCTGGCACGTACAGGCGAGTGATGCACTGCACGCGGCGCAGTGCGAGTGGCATCTCCCCAGCATCGACCAACAGGCTCTCAATGGGGAAAGTGCGGAAGGCACCTGTCGCAAGGCGAAGGCTGGTGTGGTGGATCAAATCCACCTTCTGCAATAAACTCGCATCCGTAGTAGAGCTTCGAGCGAACAAAGGATCAATAAAAAAGTAAGGCAGTAGCCCTATCAGCGCTGAACGTCACGGAACGGAGAATGTCCATGGCGCGGGTACAAGAGACCCTAAGGCTGCGAATGAGCCTCCCAGGTGAGGCGTCAGGCGAATACAAGACAAGGAAACGGTGCGACTCAACCACATCCAGGCGCACCCCATTAAGAAACAAATCTGGGTCGGGGTGAAGCCGTGGATGGCGACAGAAGTGCACCACCTTAGTCTTGGTTGGCTTGTCCCAAAGAATGAGCTATTATATATGAAGATTTTGTCTACATTAAACATGTCATGAATATATACTGAACTTTGTATGGTTCCTGATGGTAGTGGATACAGCTATATATGTAGGGTCAAGCCAATGTGGTATTGCTATGTATTGAGTTTGTTTTGGGTGTCAACTGCATTAAAGTTTTGCAAGGTTGACCTGTTTGACATGGGAGGGATATTGCTTTTGAGTTCACCATATCTGATAGAAGACATTTAGATCTAGAGATTGATGATGGCTTGATCTGTTGTGTATATTACTCTTCAGGTCTCAAAAAAATTGTAGAAATATGAATAAGTTTTTACACAAGTTATTGAATATTATATAATACCCATTTGTTTCATCCAAAAGTCCTTTTGGATTGCTACTTACACATACTCAATTGCAATCATCCACTACCGTAATAATATAAAATCATTGTACTGATTCACTCATTCACAATGCCTAGAATTCAAGCATACTGAATCGCTTATTGAATTTTTTTTTTTAAGAGCTCATCTGCGACTGCCTACTTGGGCATTAGTAGCCGTATTCAACATTGTCTAAAATAAGGCATCTTTAAAAGGGGATGCTAAAAAAAACAAAAACATCAATAAAAATAAAACAAAGAAAAAGGGTAATAAGCAGGAAGTAAGCTCTGGCATCTCCAAAAAGTCTACAGATTGGTGTTGCCACCCATCCCGAGTACAAGGGACGGGTAACATGCATGATGGAGATCACCCAGGCTGGGACATTCAACAAGAATGTGCCGAACAGTCTGGGGGACAACGCAGTCTTCACAGTAAGGCGCAGGCGAGTGCTCCATCAAATGGCGGTGCATCCCGTGAGTGTGTCCAATTCTGAGATGATAGAAAGCAACCTGAAGCCTTCACGGCATTGTGGGGTAAGTCCATGGGAACAGTCACAGCACAAAGGCAAGCAACTTTACGTTCCCTTCGACCGTCTCCCATCTTCTTTGCCAAGCAACCTGAAGAGCTGCCCGTATTCCTGCCATGTAGTCAGTGTGAGGAAGAGCGAAGTGCCAGTCCAGTCGCAGAGTCCTCACAGACTCTTTGGCACCCTAATGGGTGCCCTCATTCTCCGCAATTCTTACATGTCCAGGAATCCAGCAGAAGATAATTTTGACATCTACCCAGCTTGCCAAAACCTCACTCATTGACAACATCTGGAATTCAAGAGTGATGAATCACTTATTGACGACACTTGGAATTCAGGTATACTGAATCGTTTATTGATGATGGCTGGAATTCAAGCATGCTGAATTGCGTATTGACCTGTAATTCAAGAGTGCCATATTGCTTATTGATGATGCCCAGAATTCAAGAGTGCCAAATTACTTATGGACAATGCCTAGAATTCAAGAGTACCAAATTGCTTATTGATAATGCTTGGAATTCAATAATGCTGAATCACTTATTGACAATGCCTGGATTTAAGAGTGCAAAAGCACTTATCAATGATTCCTGAAATTCACGAGTGCGGAATTGCTTATTGACAATTCTGGTGTGTTTAAGATATTTAAGTACTTATTGACTCTTATCCTTAAGAGCCTGGATACATGGTAGTAGAATACCCTGAAATACCAGTCTAGTATGGCTCATTCAAGTTTAATTTGCCTGGAATAAATATTTTAATAAGTTTACTGATTGTGTAAAGCTTCTACTTAATAAGATCAAGGATCTTTCTGACTGTATATTTAATTAGCGAGCAAACCAAATTGTTTATAAATACACACAAAAAAAATGTATTTTAGGCCCAGTGTATATGGAACCTTTAAAACCTGAAATGGTGTTAATGTAGGACCTTTGAAACCATCATACATATCAATATAATGTTGAGTATGCACTCACAAGTTTAACTACATGGCACTGGTTTATTTATTAATTTGAAAAATATTGGTAATACTAAACACGCACAATAATGGAAAAATCAGACAAATGGCTGGAAACAATACTTTCTAACAATTCTAAAACAAATGTCATAAAACCATGATGAATAATACCCTAATCTAAAGCACTACACCAGATATTTACCATTTCAAATCCTCTCTAAGTCACTGAACAATTTTCCTTTGCCTAGGGTTAGAATACCACCCCTTCCCAATACAAATATAAAATAAAACCTAACACCTACTGATGCCACTGCAACCTTCAGCAACTTAAATCAATACTCATCTCTTTTTATCCTGCCTTTCCCTCAAACATTTAATAATGTCTGAGTGCTAAATGTTCTCTCCAGGAAAACTGTGGAGAATTATCTAGCAGTTTTCTGCAAGAGAAGATTCTACCAGCATTATATCCAAGGTAGGTAAAAAATATATATATCTTGAGGAGCAGGGTTTTTATTGAGTCTTGCTAATTATCTATCACTATGAGATGAAAATGTACAGGTTGTATTTTTAGCACCCAACACCAATGCTCCCACTACTCAACCAAGAGATAATTAAGTTTCTGCTTGTTTTGTGCGCCTGTGATAATTTTATACTGTTTGGAGCCTTTATGTGGTAATACACAGGAAAGATGCCAAGGTGGTCTTTCCAAGAAGTCTATAAGATTATATTGCAGGGAGAATCTAATTTTTAAAAATAGAACAAAACTTAATTAGAGATCCATAGCAAACATCATTTTTGGAAGAATCAATAATCACACTATACAAACAATTTATCCACACTTCTAGGCAGCACCAGTTGGCACACAAGTGTACAAAATCAACACAGAAAAGTGGCAAACAGTACAAAAGCACTAAAAATTAGCATAGAACACAGGCAAACTACTCCCCTCCAACACTCGCATGCAGAAACTAAAATATTACCAATTAAAGTAAACCTAAATACAATAGGAAGCCAACACTAACAAAAAAACAAACTCAAAATACTACCCCCAACACAATAACCCCCAACCTGATCAACTCATTCACACTACCCTTAAAAAATCGCTACACAGGACACTACTACAAGCAAAACAAGGATAAGGCCGCTCAACTATCATCCCCTTCAAAAAAAACTAGTGCAAAATGAACCTTGGCCCCAAAACCAACATTTCAAATATAAGCAAGACCACCTTTTTTTTCAGTCACACAAATACAAGCTCCATCACCTAAATAAGGAACCTCAGGTGACATTCTTGGCAATCACCTGCCTCACAGAGGTAGAGAAGCCCAAGGTAAACTACAGCATCTAAATCCATAGCTAAATGAGGCTATAAGAAAATCTGCTAACTTAAGCCCTCCATTCAAATATTACACTTTTGCCACAATTTAACAAGGCATTATTCAGTGAATGATATTTCAAGAAAATATTGAGTTGTAATAATATAGAAATATGGTACAAAAAAAAAAGGTTTTGATTTAAGTATATTCAATAAAATCAGTGGTCAAACTGAAGAAATGAGGAAAATAGAATAATCTGAAATGAAGACCTGCTCCTCCTCCAAGTAATGGTTCCATTCTACTTGTTCATTCTCTGAATGAAGGATTGTTAAAAGCAAAAGCGTTTGGAATCATAGGCCCTTTTGTCCCGTGGGCAATCTATCACAATGAAGATATTAGGAATATTGGTACTAAAAAAATCTAAATATTTTTACAAAATATTAAAACAATAGGGAAATCTCTTGAGTTTGGAATAGATGATGGTTAAGAAATTACGTAAAAAGGTGTGCTATTTTGGGGGGTCTTAAAATAAGTTTGAGGGGGAAGGGACGCTTCATAATGAAGTGGTGATGTAAAGGGAAGTGAAAATGTGAGGAAAGTAAATAGCCCCCAGTAGGATATAGAGACGGCTGAAAAAGTAAAGAACAAGAGGGCACACAACTCTCCATAACTTGCTCAATTTCCATAACAATGGCAAATCCCACAGGAGATGACAGGGGTCAAAAATCTATTACTTGGTGTATTAGGGATTCACAGGGCACTAAACTCTCCAACGAGAGGTATTAATACAGCAAGAGTCAAGAGTGAAACCAACAAATGGTATTACTGTAGCAACACCTCTCCAAAAGGAAATGGCACATTTTTAGCACTGATGAAATAAGAGGCCCTTTCATAAATTTGAAAAAAATATGGATATTTCCATTAAAATAAAGATATTTAAAGAAAGTTGTAATACTATAAAAGTATGTTACCTAAAAAAAGTTTTTATTTAAGTATATTCCTTAAAATCAGTGGTCAAACTGAGAAAATGAGTAAAATTAAAATATATTTACTTCTCAGCAATCTCTTGCAGATCTTTTTCATTAAAGGGTACTGAACAGCAGTATTTGCTGTCCTCAGATCCACAACAAAATACAGCATCATTTGGATCATACTCTCTTGGACATGAAATAGTAGTAGTGATGCCAAATAAATTATTTTGTTCACATATAAACCCTGCAAAAAAAAAAAAATCAAATCAAAAAGATATAAAAAAAACTAAAATAAAAAGTGATTAAGACAGTGCAGTAGTTCAACCAAACACTAATAATATATAATAGAGGTTTTATATGGCACCCTTCAAGACCTTGAAGCTTTAGCAGGGGACTCTTCTATCAACTCGGAAAATGCTTGACAGGAGAGATAGATTTTCAGAGGCCGCTTGAAAGTGCCAAGTGAGGAAGAGGTGTCTATACTCAGAGGCAGATCATTCCATAGCTTAGGGGCAACTACAGAGAAGGCACAATAACCCAGGTAGCAGAGACGAGTGCAAGGAACCAAGAGGAAAAGGGCACTTGCCAAGTGAACGGTTCTCTGTTGTGTGGACAGGTAAAGGGGAGTCGCATCAAGCCATCCAATCTATTTAAAACCATCTCCAAAATGCCATTCCATCAGCCATCAACCCAAGAGAGATTCCCACCCCCCCTTATTAGTATGACAGGTCATCTTGGGAAGGCTCCAACATACCAGTTTATAACTTTCAAACCTAAGAAAATCTAAAAGCTTATTTGGAGACCTTTATTTTTAGACAGTAGACCAGAATTAAGATTAAAGAAGGATGACTAATCTTGGATAATGAAGGGACAAAGCTTACAACTTAACACAAAAAAAAACACCCAGCATAGTAAAATAGTTGCCTATTGGTGCACTGAGCTGGTCACATTGGTGCAGGCAGCTCCATGTCATTACATTGAAGAGTTAAGCAAAACTTAATCTATGTATATAAAATCAAGCCATCAGTAACTCACCATGACTAAATCCTGAAAATACACCCAGAATAAGGAAGAAAGAACTAATTAAAAGTTTCATATTTAAGCGTGATTATGATACTGATACAAGAGATTACTCTGGAAATAGAAAAGAACATTCATCATTTTGCCTAGAAAAAAAAAAACTACCAAAA
Organism: Ceratothoa steindachneri; assembly: GCA_963969495.1. Taxonomy (NCBI): domain Eukaryota; kingdom Metazoa; phylum Arthropoda; class Malacostraca; order Isopoda; family Cymothoidae; genus Ceratothoa; species Ceratothoa steindachneri. The sequence continues at coordinate 133,602,579 of OZ018321.1, read as the reverse complement.
ATTATAATTAATTAGAAGTTCAATCACAAAGTAAACAATATTCCTGCTTAAACAATAGAGACGCCTACTTCAACAAGAAAGTATTTACTTAATATCTATCATTTGGGATAGAGAAGAAAAAGGCAAAAAACATGGGAGTGAAAAAGAGCACTGCAATTAAGAACAAAGATCACGAAGTGGTATTTCTACAAGAATTTTTTTTAGACCCAGTTTAATATATTTTTTTTTTTTAAGAGCTCATCTGGTGACTGCCTACTTGGGCATTAATCGCCGTATTAAAAACTGGCCCAGTTCTAGGCTACTTTAAAATAAAATTAAGACAAAAAACAACCCCCCCACCGCCCCCAAAAAAGGGAAGAGGAAGCAGGCAGTAAGGAAGCTCCTGCATCGGGGAGGAAGTTCCCCGGCGCAGGAGCGTGCGACCTATAGGGGAGAAAAAAAAAGAAACGCGGGTTTAAATAATAGGGAGATGGCCAACCTCCCCACAAAAGTCAACAAGTCCACCAGTCCATGTGCACGCACTCATCACGAGTACAAGGGACAGGCGGTAGCGACCGCGCCCATCCCGGTACAGGAAAAGGTAATGTGTGCGAAGATCACCTAGACTGGGACATTCAACAAGAATGTGCCGAACAGTCTGGGGAACAACGCAGTCGTCACAATAGAGCGCAGGCGAGCACTCCATCAAATGACAATGCGTCACACGAGTGTGTCCGATTCGGAGACGACAGAAAATGGCCTGAAGCCCTCGCAGCATTGGGGTAGGGGTCCATGGGAACAGTCGCAGAGCAATGGCACGCAAATTTAATAAGTTTCCCTGGACCGTCTCTTATCTTCTTTGCCAAAAGGCCGAAGAGCTGCCCGTATTCCTGCCATGTAGTCGGTGTGAGGAGGAGCGAAACACGGGTCTGGTCGCAGAGTCCTCATTCCCCGCAATTCCTACATGTCCAGGAACCCAGCAGGATAATCTCAACATCCGCCTGGCTCGCCAAAACCGTGGCATAACGGATATCGCAAACCAGATGCGGAGATTCAAATGCCCCGAGAGCACTCAGGACGCTTTGCCAGTGGCTATAGATCACAATCCAGTCTCCGAACCGTGCACATCGCGTAATCTCCCGTACGGCGGTGTGTATTGGCACCAGCTCCGCGGTGAAGACAGACGCAGCGCTTGGTAGAGCCCCGCTGACTTCAAACAGGGGGGGGGATACGGCGCGGAAGCCGACCCCCTCTTGAGACTTGGAGCCATCCGTATACACTGGCACGGTTCCAGCGTGACACGAGGTATGCTCCAAAAAGGTTGAACGCAATACTCCCGGCGCTGTACAAGCTTTGGGAGCAGAGGCGTGGCAACAAATAGCCAAATGTGGTACCCTCCAGGGTGGTGTCCTGGGCAGAACCAGAGGCGCCACCGGCCCGAGAGCTATACCTAGCTCTCAAAGGAGTTTCCTGGCCCTAAACACAAAGGGCTTGGGGTATGACTGGCGTCTCTTGGCGGCATAGGCACTGTCGAGATCAGCTGCGGATGCAGTGAGTGAGAGCTGTTGGCGAGGCGCCGGGCTCGCGCGTACAGACGAGTGATGCACTGCACGCAGTGTAGAGCGAGTGGCATCAACCCAGCATCGACCAACAAGCTCTCAATGCTTGTGTTCCCATAATATTTCATCCATTTCCCAATATGTTCTCATCTAACTGTCATTTTAGTACTTCAGTTTATATTGTATTAAGTTTGGTTACTGAAAGCTGATTTTGAGCCTTACTATGGGTTGTTATATGTGGGGGGGGGGGCTATACCCGCCATATAGAAAGGGGTAAAGAAAGTAACATCGAGACAAGGGGACACTAATAAAGCCACATCACAGAACCAACAAAAGGAACAGATTTTTTGACAGAATATTTAACAATTCAAATAAGTTACCAGCAAATGTAGAACAGTAAATATAGGGTCATTCCATGTCAATTCAACCATGATTTGACCATTTTTTTTGCTACCGATTCAGATTTTCTTGCAAATTGCTGTACTTGTAGACCTTAATGAGAAATTCAATGCTCTGTAGGTCAAATGTTTTCTGAGATATGACCCCTTAAAGTTGGGTCAAAAAGGTCATTTTGCAAAAAGTGAAAAAGTTCAGTCAAATATCTCAGACTATTGCACCTATAGAGCTCATTCTGATACCATTTTAAAGCTAATAAATTCCCTATAACTTTTATTAATGCATATATTTCCTTAAAAGGTCAAACAAAAAGGTTGACCTTTAATTTGACCATTGACCTTGAAAAAGTCACAAAGTTGTGCTCACATAAAAATCTGAGCTAAAATAAACATTTCTCAAACAAAATTCTTTATGAACACTTTGCTATACATATGTACAAATTTTTAGGAAAACTTACCCTCCCCGCAAAAAAATAGATTTCTACCTTGTAAGGAAATATATGCATTAATAAAAGTTATAGGGAATCTTATTAGCTTTAAAATGGTAACAGAATGAGCTATGTAGGTGCAATAGTCTCTGAGATATTTGACTTTTGAACTTTTTCCATTTTTTCAAAAATAACCTTTTTGACCAAACTTTGAGGGGTCATATCTCAGAAACCATTAGACCTACAGGCGAGACACACGATTGAATTTGTCACATTAAGGTCTACAAGTACAGTAATTTACAAGAAAATCTGAGTTGATGGCAATAATGATTGGTTGAATGGACATGGAACGACCCTATATTCAAAAACTGGTATGATCACTAATGAAAAATAACCTGAGAATGGGCAATTATGAGCCATCTGCTCCCTAGCCTCTTACTAATCACTAAGGTAAAACTCGCTACCTCACCCTCAGGAACAAATAATAAAACAACAGTTAATGGGTGAAATATTATGGAAACAAATGAAAAATTATAATTAAGAACCTATGGCCTCATCAGATTCTTTCAAAACCTTGTTTATATTAAATAGTCCCTATTTTATCACTTAGATTCGTTATTGATTTTACAATAAAGAATTTTCTTGGATATTATTTTAGAATAAAACAGGTAAAACTGCAGTAGTAAAACGACAGTTAATGAGTGTGAAACATATTGAGAAATGGACAAAATATTATGGGAACATGAGTGGGGAACCATGATGACACAATCCTATGGATGCATTTTATGGATGGGTTTTGACAGATGTGGATGACCTTTGATAGGCCCTTGTGGCTTTTGTCATCTTCAGGTTTACCAAAATGGATGCAGATATTATTAAGTATTACCAAAACTTCTACCCCAAAACACTACAATTAAGAAAGCAACACAGAATCACCATGGCAAAATGTTAAGGAAGGAAAGGATAAACTGTCATAGGACCATCACATAGACCACCAAATACCAAAGTCTTAGTAGGGAAGCTCCATGTCCTCCAGGATAGGAGGCATAAAAGAGTACATTGTAATTTGTAAATCTTGCAAAACTTAAACTGGTAAGTTTTTAAAAAACTAAAAATTATAACAGCCTCGATTATTGAATATGGCCTTAATATGAACTAATACTTTGTTCTTTCAGTGAAAGCGATTGTTACTAATCTGCACTATTACCAAAAAGAATTTTATTGTATCCTAGCCAAAATCTATGAAAATATATCCCCGATTTGATCTATTGGTGACGTCAGTAACCTATTCTCAGTGAGCTCTCTATTGTTACTAATCTGCACTATTCAGTGACGTTTTTGTGTAATATATTTCTTTTTTGTGTAATATATTTAAGTTCAGGACGATAGTTAACTTTGAGTTTTAGATATAATACTAAAGGAATTTTTAATTATTCTTTAAATTAAATCTTGAAATAGCTCCAGTTTGTTTATCCATTTCAGTGCAGCCTAATTTTCTCCACAGTTTTTGTTTACACTTTTCTTGATTGGTTAATTAAAAGGTTTTGAAAAGTTTCTCAGTATGGCTGTTGCTTTGGATGAAGTGAGTATGCTTTTTTATGTAAGCAGTGTGTATGTGGTTTGTGATTTTTGTGGTGTTGAAAGAAGAGCAAATTTATCTGAATGTTAGCTACAAGAGTAAAGAGGTTATCCTTAAACTCTATAACTTTTATGTTAACCACATTTTAGACATGACATACATCAACATGCAAGTCAGTACAAAGGAGGGCAACAAAAATAATACCTTCCCTGAAGCACCTTGAATATGAAGATAGACTGAGGGTACTAAATTTGTTCTCATTTGAGAGATGTGAGAGGGGAGATATGATTGAGCTTTTTAAAATCTGTTCTGGGATGGATAAGTTGGATTTTAGCAAGTTATTTGAGTCGGAAGGTAGTAATAGGACTAGGGGGTCACCACTTCAAAATTAAAGAACAGAGGTGCAGGTTGGATGTTAAGAAAATATTTTTTCACCAATAGAGTGGTAGATTACTGGAAGTTTGCCATCTAAGATGGTAGACAGTCAAAATTTAAATGTATTCAAACGCAGATTAGATGATTTTATGGGGAGGGCAGGTTACTTTGGGAGGTATTCTGGACTCATTCCCGTGGATGCAGTTTTTTATTATTTATTGATTTGGGATTATGAAGAGTCTTGATGATGCTTTTTGTTTTGATATATTCCTGTATAGTTTGAATTGTATATTGTAGATGCATGATCAGACACAATCCTATGGATTGTTTAAATTGTATAGTGTAGATGCATTATCTGACACAATCCTATGGATGCATTTTGTGGGTGGGTTTTGACAGATGCAGATGACCTTTGATAGGCCCTTGTGGCTTTTGTCATCCATGAAATTATGTTATGTTATGCTATGTGACTAGTGCAAATGTGGCTTTGGTAGAGGAGGTGAGTTGGTTGCATGATGAGTGCAAGAGATTAAGTGAATTGGTGGATGAAGTGAGAAGGGATGAGTGTGTACACATGAAGAATGTGGCTGGGACCAGGAGGGTGGAAGGTAGGCGCAGACTAGGGACTCGAGAGAAAGTGACCGAGCTTAGAACAGCTCAGGTGTGTGAGTAAGAGGGACATGGAAGCCGTTAGGTTGACTAACAGATTTGATGCCCTGAGAGAGGAAGAGATTGAAAGTGATTTGTCTGATGTGGTGTGGCAAAAAGTGAAATAAGTGGTAGTTTGAATTAGAACAGGAAGGAGGGTAATGCTAGGCCTATGGGGACTAGGAAGATGACTGAGGTGCTTGTGATGGGTGACTCAGATTAGATATTTAGATAGAAAGTAGAGTGTGAGTGCGGGCAAATGGAAGGGAGTGAGTTAGTTTGTCGGGTGCTGGTGTAAATGATGTCTTTGAGAGGTATGATAGTCTGGTGTCTGGGTGCGAGAGGAATGCATTTGTGATTATGCATGTGCGAGTAAATGATGTAAAGAAAGTGGGTTCATGTGAGTTATGAGAGAGGTACAAAAGGTTAGTTGAAAGGATGTGAAAGTAGAGTGAAAGGCGTTGTTTCAGGTGTGCTTCCGAGATTGAATGGGGGATGGAATGGTTGTCTTGTGTAATTGGAATGAATGAGTATGTGAAAGGGCTGTGTGAGGAGTCTGGATTAGTGTTTGGAATGGGTTTATGGGAATAAGGCATTGTATGGACTCCATCTAAGCCGGGCTGGGGTTGCTGTGTTGTGGCAGGAGTTAGATAGTGTTAATGGGTCTTTGCAGGCGGGAAACTAGTTACTGATAGTGGTCAGGGAAATATAAGAGTACAGGGTGGGCCATCAAAGGAATGAGATGCAGAGGAGATAGAGTGGAAGGTATACATTCTAAAATAAGAAAGATGAGTTATTTAGTTATATTATTGATGAAGATATAGATATAATATGTGTAATAGAATCATGGGTTAATGAAAATAAATTTAAACTACAGGGTTATAATTATGTACATTAGTCAAAAGAGATAGGAGTGGTAGTGGGTTGATTATTTATATTAGAAATAGCATTTCTACAAATCTAAATAATTCTATAAAGCAACGAGAAGTTGAGTCACTGTGGATAGATATTAGCGTCAGTAAAAATAGGATAATACACTTGGGAGTCTTTTACAGACCACCCGGACACACTGACTCAATTGATGGGCTAATGATCAGGGAAATAAGGAAAGGATATGAAGTAGGTAGTTATTCTTGGTGACTGACTAATTTAAATTCTGTGGACTGGGAAAATATGATAGGAAGGGATAGAGTAAGTTGTAAGTTTATAGAATGCTTTGAAGATCATTTTTTGACTCAATTTCTTAATGTGATCTACTTAGATTTCAGCAAAGCTTTTGATAAGGTTCTACATAGAAGACTAGTTCATAAATTAAAGCTGCATGGGATATGTGGGAAGGTTTTAAATTGGATAACTGAATGGCTGAAAAATAGGAAACAGAGTTGTACTGCATGGAGTGAGGTCAGAGTGGAGGAATGTTATTAGTGGCGTACCTCAGGAATCAGTTTTAGGCCCTTTATTATTTATAATCTATGTAAATGATCTTGGGCAAGGTGTGAATAGCAAAGTGTCAATTTTTGCTGATAACACTAAATTGGCAGCTGTAGTCAAAGAGGTTGAGGGTAGCTTTAAAGTGCAGGGTGACTTAAATAAGTTGTTAGCTTGGGCTCAGAAGTGGCAGATGACTTTTTTCAAGCGCAGATTGGAGGATTATATGGGGATGGAGGGTTAATTTCTTACTTTTTGGTATGTGGATATGTTTCTTGACTCATTCCTGTGGATGCAGTTTCTTTTTATTGTATATTTTGGGGGACTTTGATTTTGTTTTTGACAGACTCCTATGGAGGCTTTAAATTATATATTGTAGATGCATGATCTGACAAAATCTTATGTATGCATTATGTGGTGGGATTTGATGGATACGGATGACCTTTGATAGGCCTTGTGGCTTTTATCATCCGTGAAATTATGTTATGTTATATATGTGTGTGTGTGTGTGTGTAAATAAAACCACTGTTGGGGACCGCGGTGGTTTGTTATCTCAAGACCAGTTTCGGCATGGAGTTTATCAAGCCGAAACTGGTCTTGAGATGGTGAACTGCTGCGCTCCCCCACGGTGGTTTTATTTATATATTTGGAATCTGTCATTAGATTTAACAATTGTTCTGATATACATACATATATATATATATATATATATATATATATATATATATATATATATATATATATATATATATAATATATTGTAAGAGTAAGCCAACAATGGGTGCCAATATATTAGATCTGGTTCTTTCAAATGATGATCACTTCGTTCAGGAATTGAATGACAGGGAAGCATTGGGAAATAGTGATCATCAGATGGTTCATTTTAACTTGGGAATAGTGAAAGGTAGAACATCAACAAACTCCACAAAAACGAAGTTTTTATTGGGGCAATTATGATAAATTACAAAACTTGCTAAATCAGATTTTGTGGGATATAGAATTCAGGGGAAAGAATACTTATGAGATGTGGGACACTTTTAAGACTATATATTAAACATAGTTCAGGAGCAGTGTATTCCAATGATGGCTATTAGGAAGAAATGTAGGAAGCCATTGTTGTGGAATCAGGATAGCTAGGAAAATTTCTGAGAAAAGGGAATACCAGAGATTACAGAAAGTACTTTTGACAATTTAAATCATTATAGGTCAACCAGAAATGAGCTAAATAAGATTATTAAGAAGAGCAAAGGGGCAGCAGAAATTAATTTAGCTCAAAATAATAATAAAGCTCCGAGAAAATCTCTAGCTATTATAGAATTAATAACAAATCTAACAGTGATAAAATAGGGCCTATTAGATATGAAGGGGTTTTGAAAGAATCTGATGAGGAAATAGTAGAGATTCTTAATGATCAATTTTCTTCAGTATTTACACAAGAGCATCCATATAGATTAATTTATGATAATTCTAGGTCAAGGGAAATAGTGGGTAATACTTCATATTTGGGGCGCACGGTAGGTGGCACTGTTAGTAGGCTACAATATATCTCTTATGACATCAGACGGTAGCTTCAGATGTAACCAATCATGGTGTGATATTTTTTTTGTTGTTTTGGGCATTTGTAACTTTAGTCTGTATTATTTACTAAATATCTGCCCCTCTGCTCATTTGTAGTTTTTTCTAAGTTAGTTAAGGTTTCTTGATGTCTTTTATTGTTTTGTTTTTTTTGTTTCACAGTGAATGATAACAGCTTCTTACTGGCAGCTTCATAGCTATCAATAGAACCTGCTTAGCATTTTTTTTCTGTTTTGTCATGGCTTTTTCATGCTCTAGTTGTGCTTCTTCATTATTCAAATTTGGGTTTATTTTGCATGACAGTAAATTCAAGGGGATTGCTCATGGGTGAGATATCAATGCGGGGGGACCACCCTGCAATGATCCTGAGTTTCAATCAATTGGGGGTCTGGGGTGCGCAACCTGCCAGTATATACTCATAAAAAAAATATAACACCGTAATTGTTCACATCTGATGCTACCGTCTGACGTCATAAGACATATTATAGCCTATAAACAGCACCACCTACCATGCACCCTGAAACTGAAGTGTTACCAAGTAGTGTAGAATACCATTAATGTGAATAGGGAAATAATTAAAGGGCTTATATTGGAGTTAAATACTAGTAAGTCATCTAGCCCAGACAACATTCATTCTAAGTTACTCAAAGGTGTAGATAGAATTTGGAGAAATACCTAATGATTAGAAATTAGCAAATGTGCTTAACCTCTATCATTTGTAAAATTCTTGAGAAGATAGTTAAGAAGGGAATTTTTGACCATCTAGAGTGTGGTAGGTTAATAAATAATGTAAGCATGGGTTTAGAAGAGGTAGATCGTGTTTAACAAATTTATTAGATTTTATGGATTATGTTACTAAACAATTAGATAAGGGAGAGAATGATGATATAATTTACTTAGATTTTAGCAAAACTTTTGATAAGGTTCCACATAGGAGACTAGTTCACAAATTAAAAATGCATAAGATATGTGGTAAAGTTTTGAAATGGATTACTGAATGGCTTAAAGACAGGAAACAGAGTTGTGCTGAATGGGTTGAGGTCACAGTGAAGGGACATTATTAGTGGCGTACCTCCAGGATTCATTCTAGGCCCTTTATTATTCATAGTTTATAGCCCCCCAGTATATAATCCTAATTGTTTATAGAATAATGTTCTAACGTTTACAGAAGTGAATGATTTAACCAAATCATTTCTGCACCTTTAATCATTTTGCAAACTATAATGGGGGTAGGGGGAGCTGATGTCAGAAATGACCCAATTGAATTTTTATTTTGTTTTTCACTTAATATCTTTTTTATCATCCTCATATTAGTATTTATATAACTTTTTTTATATACATTCAAATAGGACTCAAACGCGCATGAATATTCAGGCACGGGTGAACAAAATATAAACACATAAAAATCCACTTTTTCAGCCGAGCCGCCAATCTAAATGTTATGTCATATGTTAAGAGTAAAGAGGTTATTCTTAAATTCTACAACTCTTATGTTATGACACAATCCTCTGGATGCATTTTGTGGGTGCATTTTGACAGATGCGGATGACGTCTTTAATAGGTACTTGTGGCTTTTGTCATCTGTGAATTTATGTTATGTTAAAAAACAATGCAATGTAGGTATTGCGGTATACAAAGCTAAAAAAAAAGAAAAAAAAAAAAAGAGTTCAATTCCGAAGCAAAAGATTTTTTTTTTAATTTAAGGTACTTAAAAACAAGCATACTTGAGATAAGTGCAAAAGAAAGAAAATTAACTTGGCAATTCTCTCCGAGGAGAGTCGTTTGGAAGCCAAGATCAAAACATGTCCAATCACACAAAGCCTTTTTCAGAAATAATTGGAAGTTTTTAGAAATAAATTTATCCGCCTTTCCACAATCACAAAATGGCATTATTGAATGTTCCCAGAAAATTTACGATGTTCAAAAACTTTGTGTCGTCCATGAAATTAGGTACATAGGTGGAAATTGGGCAGCGATAGCATTAATTGGGTACTTTCGTTTTGGAGTTTTCAGGAAGGGTTGGCAAAATACTGTTTTAGATTATTTAGTATACAGTTGTTTTTCAAGAATTATTTTTATAACAGAATTAAAATGCAGAACTCGTCAAATTCATAAATGAAAAGGGCAAGAAACACAAAAGTAACACTTACGGGCATGATATGGTATGAGGTAAAATTTTATTCACAATGGATACAGCAAATAACCTTGGTTCATGACTCAGGAAGTGGGTTGCCAGATAGTGAGGTATATACATTTTCCGATTTCCGGTGACAAATCTTAAGTTACCTCTACAGTTTTATAAAATAAAATATACGCTTTTATCTATTTATGCTGACACTCGCAAGAATAGTATCAAGTTTATACTTTTGAGTTTGCGGCACTTTTATGTTTGGACTTTTATTTATCTCGAGGTACAAAACATGCTCATGCTGCCTACTGTTCAGAAAAGTTTGTAAGCACCCCTTATGAATTTATTCCTTATTCGTTCTGCTATGCTCTTTCTATTTGCCATTTACCTACAACAGCTTTCGCTTCTGATTGAACGAGCCTACGTTGGATTACAGGGGACAAGTGTGCATATAATATATATATATATATATATATATATATATATATATATATATATATATATATATATATATATATATATATATATATATATATATATATATATATGCAAATTTTGTTGAAGATCATGGTATATTTCGCCATGATCAATATCCTTTAAGCAACTTTCTAGTCTTCTAACTGTCTTTTTTAGTTCATCTTGTAGATGGTAGATCACTTGTCCTATATTCATCTCTCTTTTTAATGAATGGGTTTGGTAAAAAAAAAAAAAACTAAATTGGTGGGCTTTCAATCTTATTCGATCATCTTCGGAGCGTCTTTAGGTATTCCTTCCTCCTTTACCGATGAAGAATGGTGGAGTCAGAATCAGGCTGAATGAAAAGAAAACCGTTTTTAGTGGATATTTATTCCGCCTCGCATAAGCGTAACGTCAAAGGAAATGAGCCACTCTCGTGAGTGGAATTTTTCGAACAACTTTAATGTTCGATTTCAGCTCATGGCTTGACTGCTGGTGGCCGACTTTTCTTCGTTTATTAAGAAGCCCTACTCTTTGGGATAGTCCGATTGAAACAAGAAGCCTTTGCCGCGATCACAACCGCTGAATTCAATAAGAAAAGATCTGGAAGAACTAGATTCCCACCACCTAGCCCCTATACCCCAAAGAAGCACGGCAAAAGGAACAACTAAACGATAAACAACATGGATAGCCTAACAAAAGACTTAACAATTCTACAGATGAACGCTGACGGACGAGACAACAAACAAACGACATACGGCAACATAATTAGACAATGCGACCCTGGCACAATACTAATCTCCGAACATGGAGTTAGTACCGCACAAAAACAAATAAAGATCTTCAGCTACAATGTCATCTCCAAAACCCACAGCTTAGAACGATTTGATGGCGCTGCCATCGAAGTCAAATGAGGATTTCAGTTCAAAACACTCTCATCTTTAGACGAATCCTATCTGGCCATCGAGATCCAAACCACCCTAACCATTAGAGACAACTGTTTTCTGTTTAACAACTCCATCTATCAACAAGTTGATGCTGTTGGAATGGGTTACCACATGGGTCCTCTTCTTGCTGACATTTTTATGTCCAACTTTAAAGAAGTTGCTTTGCGAGAATGCTCCCCGGATTTGAAACCAATATTTTACCGTCGTTTTGAGGACGATACGGTTCTAATATTTAAAACAGAACAACAGTCTCTTTCATTATTTGATTATTTGAATCATAGCCATTCCAATATAAAATTCACAATTGATAAAGAAAAAGGTGGAAAATTACCCTTTTTAGATTTTCTCATATCACGCTCCTCGCCCATTTTCACCACTTCCGTCTATCGTAAATCCTCCTTTCTTGGTCTCGGCATGAACATTTACAGTTTTTGTGATATTTCATATAAGATCAACAACATCAAAACCCTCCTTCACCGTGGCTTTCAGCTTTCATCTGATTATTTTCTTGTTTATTCAGAGTTCAGTTTTCTTATGGGTTATTTTCAAAGGAATTGTTTCCAGCCCTCACTTGTACAAAAATGTATCCGTCAATTCTTTGATAAAAAAAACATCTTCCATAATAAATTTTCTCTGTCCCCAAGGATGTCCGCTATTGTCTTCTCCCTGATATTGGCCCACTCAACCTACCCTTACGCCGAAAACTTAATAAGCTTTTGAAAAGATTTTACACACATACCAACTTCAAAATAGTTTTCCTTAACAACTTTCATATTGGACATTTTCTAAGAACTAAAGACAGACTCCCACCTGAAATGAGCTGTTCAGTTGTCTATAAATTCATTTGCCCCAGGTGCCACCAGGGGATCTACATTGGCAGCATTGTTCGCTCTCTTGGGGCTAGGGTCTGTTCTCATCTTGGCATTAGCTCTCGCACTGGCTCTACCTTGACCAATAAAGAAACTTCTCCCATTCGAGATCATTCAATTAAATGTATGACAGAAATTTCCCACAAAAACTTTCAAATTATAGGACAGGCAAAGGACTCCACTTCCCTCCGCATTCATTATTTCTAAAACAACTAAATCCCAGTTTAAATTCTGATTGAACTGCTTTTCCCCTTCTCATTTCATAAATCACTCAAAATATTTTCATAACCTACCAATCTTTAATCGGTTCCTTCTATAATCTTTCCTCAGTTTCTCCGCTTTTGCCGTCTACTAAAGGTGACTAAAATTTTTGTGTACCAATTAATTGCTCCAATTAGTAATTTTTTTTTATATTTATCCATATTTATAGCATCTATATTTAATGTTAACAGTTTTAAAATGATTTTTTCACATTTTCAATTTATTAAATAATTTATTACTATTTCTGCTTCATTAAATGACTAATATCTGTGTCAACCAATAATTGCATCAACTAGTGTTATATTTATCCACATTTAAAGTACCCATAATTGATCCATATCTAAAGTTTCAATAGTTTCAAATGATTTGTCATAATTTCAATTAACTAAATAATTTCTTTCTAATTTTAAACGTGTTCTAAATCTATCTATCTTATAGACCAGAAGATGGGTAAGGTACCCGAAATGTTGTATTTAATTAAATGAGAAATTTAACATGTCTCATTTTGGGATTTATCCTCAACCTATATATATATATATATATATATATATATATATATATATATATATATATATATATATATATATATATATATATATATATATATATATATGCAATGTCCTGCAGGGAAAAAGGAAATAGTGTTTCCAAGTACTTTCGAACTTTATTAAGTTCCTTATCAAGGATAACTACAAGTACTAATATTATATTAGAGGTATATATACGAAAGAAAAGTATGAAAAACCACCTCAAAAACAAGAAATCACCAATGAGGAAGACGGAAAGGGTAACAGATTAAAAGAAATGGAGATAGCATAACGAGGGAGATTATAAGACATGAGGGGCGAAAAGTGGAGAAAATACAATGAGCATAACAGAGCAGTGACAATTAAAAAAATAAAGAAATTGGCCACATAATTAAAGATTGTATATAAAAAACTAAAAACAAAAGTCAGAACTAATTTCTTTCAGTATTAGTCTTTTAATTATAGCATATATTTTATATAAGCCAGGGAAAAGGTTAAAATTATCACATTGGCTTATAAAAGCACATTCAATGATATTCCTTTTTATAGGGTCATTGGAACGATAAATAAATTTTGCCGAGTTACAGTTAACTAGATGGTTCTTATCTGACATATGGAGAAAGAAAGCACTGTTATCTTCCCCTCTTCGGACATTATATTTATGTTGATTTATGCGAACAGAAAGTTGTTTACCTGTTTTCCATAATATTTACTTAGGCAACCAGAACACTCAACTGAATAACCCTCCCCCCCACACACAAACTATTACAATTATTACGTACTAATAAATTATTAATGGTCGTCTCATATTTAAAAGCAACAGAAATGTTAAAGTTATTAAAGGACGGGGAAGATCACTCAAACAAAAAGGTAGAACTAAAATGTTATTACTATTAAAAGGGAAAATAGGCACAGTTTGATAAAATGTCTTTTTACAGAAGAAAGACAGTTGTCAAGAAACGGGTAAGGGTAACAAAGTTTATGGCCAATTTCAAAGATATTGGAAAATTCCAAATCCATATATTCCGGGCTCACAACTCGTAATGCCCGTAGAAACATAGAAGAAAAGACAGAACGTTTAACTTCAGGGCTGTAAGAAGAGTAAAAATGAATATAAGAATTTGAATTAGTAGGCTTACGAAAGATAGAGTATTAAAAACCTGTATGAGTTCTGTAAATAAGAAGATCAAGAAAGGAAAGGCCTTTATTATTTTCCATCTCGTGGGTAAATTTAATTGAAGAGACGAGAGAATTGAGTCTGGTGAGAAAAATATTAACATCTTTGGGATTAGGCCACAGGCAAATGATATCATCAATATACCTGTACCAAACGATCGGGGCGTCAAGGATAGTAGTTCCACACTTTTCGCTCCTCGTGTCTTATAATTTCCCTCGTTAGGCTACTCCATTTCTTTTAATCTGTTACCCTTTCCGTCTTCTCAGTTTGACCTTATTACCTGCTTCTTGTAATTCTTAATGTGAATCTTTACCTTTCCCCTTCCGTCTTCCTTATGGGCGATTTCTTGTTTTTGAGGCGGTCTTCCATACTTGTCTTTCGTATATATACCTCTAATATAATATTAGTTCTTGTAGTTATCCTTGGTATGTGTCGTGGTATGACATTACATTATATCAATACCATATTACATCTATGGGGAAGGGACCAATAACTTAAAGGCGAACCGACAAGGGACGAAACGCCACGAGTCGACGCGCGGAACAACGAGAAAAGAGTGCATAATGGTCGGGAAAAATTTGGGCAATGGCAAAGTACAAGGTTATTTAAAGAGGCATGAACAAAAATATAATTTTATTTACATAAAATAAGAGAATTAATGGGCAAAATTACATTGGTAAACGAGGGGGGAATTGCAGAGTTATGCATCAGACTCTGAAGTTAGAAATGAATGCGTTACAGAAGGAGACTATTCAAATGTAAAGGATTAACTCAAATGGTTGCTGAAAGGGGAGAGGGGTTAGCTTACGGAGGATTCTGGGTGAGACGTCAGGGTAAGGCTTCACGGATGTCTTCTGCAGGCAATAAACGTGAGGGCGAGGGCACTCGAAGCTTCTGAGCGGGAAGTTGACGTGGTGACGGTTCTCAAAAGGGGGGAGGGCGGTAACGTCCGGTCCAGGGGAGAGTATTTCAGCCACCCGAAAACGAGGAGGGAACAAGGAGGGCTTCAACAGGAGTTGACGAGTGGAGACGGAAAAATCGCTCGGTGGCGATCGTCAAATGGAATTACCTCACTGGCTGGGCTAATTCCAATACACGAAATGTTCAGCCATCACTTTGTTTTGTTGTTAGCACCTGACTAGGAACTAGGGGGAACTTCTTGGGTCCGGGTGAGATTCCTCAACTCTTTGTCTCCTTCCTGGAAGACGAGCCCTATATATCGAAAGCTCCCCCTGCAGGGGTGGGGAAAACTGCACTACTCTCGAATGACCTCGAATCTTCACGTCGAGGCGATTGATTCTAACCCACAAAAAGGTGGTCCGAGGCTACCGCTTGAAGATGGGGGGGGGGGAAGCTTACCAATTTAAGCCTAACCAAATTCTAGAACCTTCTCCAGTGCATGGACCTCACTTCCGTGCTGAAAAAGTAATTCCACGTGGAATTCCCCCACAATAAGGAACTTAATAAAGTTAGAAAGTACTTGGAAACACCATTTCATTTTTTTCGGCGGGACATTGCATTTATTTGCTACCCTCACGTGATACTCTGTGATTTTTTAATTTCACATATATATATATATATATATATATATATATATATATATATATATATATATATATATATATATATATATATATATCGTGGTAGGAGGCCATGTTGTATACAAGATTTGTTAAAATCAACAGCGATGACTGTTGGATCAAGCTTGCGCTGCAGTTTTTTTCAATCCTTTTAAAGATTTTCTTTTCAGAAAGAGAAAGTTGGGGAAAAATTCTGGCAAGTGGCATATCTTTATTAGCATATGATGTGATTTCTACTACCAAGAGTTTTGAAGATGATTTAAAATTGTATGTTAGTATTGAGATGGGTTTGTGTGGAGGGCATGACTGATGTTATGCGACATTGGGCAACAGCGAACAGAGACTTTGATTTCATGCTCCTAAGGTATTGGTTATTTAGTGGGATTGCTTTTAGTTAATAAATCAGCCTAGATAGCTATTTGAAAACCATTACCATAAATGTGTTGAATTGGATGGAATAGTCGTCTGCTAATATTTAGGTAGAATTTCTGTTCTGTAATGCACTGTCAACAGCCCCCACATGATAAGATATTGTAGTTATGTGGACAGTTTTTTCAAGATACATAACATAGAATAGTTGAACTGTTAGGCTGTGTGTACTGATGGATCGCCATCGATGTAATAAAGTCGAGTAGGGTTTCTCACTCAAGTTAAAGGAGAAAATTCGGATGTCATAATAATTCACTGTTTCTTATTGTAACGCTACACTCTGGCACATTACTCCGAAGTAATTAGAATTATTTTATATCATGTATTTCTGCAGTACTCCAAATATAAAAAAATTAATCATATATATATATATATATATATATATATATATATATATATATATATATATATATATATATATATATATATATATATATATATATATATATATATATGTTCAATGTAAATTCAACTTCAAGGGAGTGATGAGAGATCCACCATATATTATATAACTCAATTTAGAATTCCCGTATAATTACGGCAAACTCTCTTAAATTGCTCACAATCTTTTCCGACGAGCTTTGCTCTCCCTCATTGTTTTTTCACTCTCGCCCCGCAAGGTTTGTTCAATAAGTGTTCCAACATCGTTTGTAAATTCATCTCATAACGTGTGAGTACTCTTCTTATATATTTTCATTTATTACAGACTGCAATTTACATTTCCCATTGTGAATCATAAAACATTGTGAATCTCAAATCATTCTAAATTCCCTCCATTCATTGTGATTCCCCAAATCCTAAATTTATTGCAATTACTCATTCTCTCTGCATCACCTGCAATTACAGCCAAGATTTATCCTATCGTATCACATTCAATCGTTCATCTTGTAAACTAATTATCTCATCACTTTCATATAAATTTTATGTAACTTAATCAATTCGGATTATTCATTTGTTGATTTTTAAATACACTAGACTTTCATTATTGTTGATTTTGTCCATTCCCTCGAGTTCGCCGACGCGTTAACTTTCCACACATGGCGCCCATTAGGTTTAAATTCAACAGTTAATCATGCCTCTCAAAAATTTATGTCTATTAATTTTTGTGTTTGCTATCTAGGCTAAATAACACAGTAATTAGTACATAATACTTACTGTCGTGGTATACGGGCGAGTATGTATGTACGGTTGTAAAATACATGAATAACTCAGTCCCTTTTTTCTCTAAGAGATTCTTTACTTTTTTTACTTATGATTCTTTAACCAGGAAGGATTCGTAATATTATATATCTATTGCCATATGCAGCGTTTCGAGGATTTAATTAAACAACTAGGGAAAAAATATACTTTTGATTACATAAAAAAATGAAATATTAAAACTTTAAATATACTAAGTCTATAATAAGAGTATCTAAATAAAAATGAATACTACTAATGAGTACTACGCGATGGTTGACGCAAAAATACACTTTAGTACGGAATGGTACCAAACGAACATAAATAAGTTGGATTCCTTTTACCTTTAACTAAGACGGAGTCTGGCGTTAGATGACTTTGAAGAGAACCTCTCTGATGCGATGATTCGAGACGTGTGGCTGACTCGGAAACACATCTCCCCATCTCTCTGAGCAAAGGATACGCTGGTTGAGGCTATTCGGGAATAACAACTGATCTCGAGGTAAGTGAAGAGCGCGTGGCGATGCTTCTTGATTTGAAGATATAAGCAAGGGGATTGTGGATGTTCGATTATTCCAATACCTGAGTTATACTTGCGGGCTTCTCGATGATGAGACTTGACCAAGAGATGAATCTTTTCTCGAGTGGAATTTCACATTTGTATTCCTCAATGGTGAGGGATATCTCGGTTTTTATTCGGAAAACTGAGATAGGGGGTCTCTCTGAACGAGATTGGTATGAGAGTGATTCTCGATACCGCTGGTTTACTCTTCGATGTGACAACAGGAACATCCTTGGGAAGGAAAAGAAAATCCCGCTCGCTTCCACTCTCTTCTTGATTCCCGGTTTTCCTCCGGGACTCGTCTTCTTCTCTTGATTGCTACCTCGATTGTCCTCCTCTTTTCTCCAGATCTAACTATATATACGTCGATTATCCCCTGGGGAAAGGAAAGGGAGATAAGGGCTCACCTTTAAGACTCTCTCCTAGGGCATCACTTTTCAACGTTGTAGCCATTCGCCCTTCTCTGCCGTCTTAAGGCAAAAAGCATTAACTGCAAAATTGTCAATTTTGGGAAAACGCAAAAAACGGATTTCGGCCTCAAATAAGGATCTGATAACATTAATCGTAATTTTTTTTTTTTTTGGTAATTGTAAGCATTCATCTATATGAAACTTGCAATATAATTTGGTTTAATCAGTTAATAACTTCAATATATTCAAATTTGTCCAGTAAATTTTGACTTAATGCTTTTTACCTGAAAACAGTTATAATAATTGGGTCATCTTATAATAAAATGATTTGTGTGGAAAAATGGTATAGGTATACCTATATCTAAATAATTGATAGGTACCTATTATATCATTAGACTCTATTGGTAAATACATATTTTATCATTTTAACTTTTACCAGAAAAGTTTGGAAAGGAAAATAAAAAAAGATACATTGTAAAGCAATATTATTACAGAAAACAGAAAGAAAACATTGTAGACAACATAACTAGGTAGGTAATTGAAAATATTTTTTCCTTAGTTAATGCAGGAAACCTAAAAATAAAAAAATCTTTGGTAAAACTTTACTTTTCCTACATACCTAATTGCAGCAAACAAATTTTTTTTTTTTTTTTTTTTTTAAGAGCTCATCTGGCGACTGCCTACTTGGGCATTAGTCGCCGTATTAAAACTGACCTAGTTCTAGGCTACTTTAAAATGAAATTAAAGAGAAAAAAAAAAACAACACCCCAAAAGGGGGAAAGGAAGCAAGCTGGTGCGTCGGGGAGAGGTCCCCCCGGCGCAGGAGCGTGCAACTAAAGAAAAAAAAAAACCAAACAAAAAACAAAACAAATGCAAAAAAACAACAAAAAAAACCAAACAAACCTTGCTTAAATAATAGGGAGAAGGCCGGCCTCCCCCAAGAAGTCAACAAGTCCACAAGTCAGTGTGCACGAATCTGTCCCAAGCACAAGGGACAGGCGGTAGCGACCCCGCCCATCCCGGTACTGGGACAGGTATCGTGCGCGAAGATCACCCAGACTGGGACATTCGACAAGAATGTGCCGAACAGTCTGGGGGACGACGCAGTCGTTGCAATAGGGCGCAGGCGAGCGCTCCATCAGATAGCGATGCGTCACACGAGTGTGTCCGATTCGGAGACGACAGAAAGCAACCTGAAGCCGCCGCGGCATTGGGGGATAGGTCCATGGGAATAGTCGCAGCGCAATGGCACGCAACTTTAAGTTCCCTTCGACCGTCTCCCATCTTCTTTGCCAAGCAGTCCGAAGAGCTGCCCGTATTCCTGCCATGTAGTCGGTGTGAGGAAGAGCGAAACGCTGGTCCGGTCGCAGAGTCCTCGCGGACTCTTTGGCGCCCTCATCGGCGCGCTCATTCCCCGCAATTCCTACATGTCCAGGAACCCAGCAGAAGATAATCTCGACATCTGCCCGGCTCGCCAAAACCGTGGCGTCACGGATATCGCGAACCAGGGGATGCGGAGATTCCAATGCCCCGAGAGCACTCAGGGCGCTTTGTGAGTCGCTATAGATCACAATCCGGTCTCCGAACCGGGCACGTCGCGTAATCTCCCGTACCGAGTGGTGTATTGCCACCAGCTCGGCCGTGAAGACAGACGCAGCGCCTGGTAGAGCCCCGCTGACTTCAAACAGAGGGGATACGGCGTGGAAGCCGACCCCCTCTTGGGACTTGGAGCCATCCGTATACACTGGCACGGTACCAGCGTGACACGATGTGTGCTCCAAAAAGGTCGAACGCAATACTCCCGGCGCAGTACAAGCTTTGGGAGCAGAGGCGTGGCGACAAATAGCCAAATGTGGTACCCTCCAGGGTGGCGTCCTGGGCAGAACCAGGGGCGCCACCGGCCCGAGAGCTATATCTACCTCTCGAAGGAGTTTCCTGGCCCTAAACCCAAAGGGCTTAGGGTATGACTGGCGTCTCTCGGCGGCATAGGCACCATCGAGATCAGCTGCGGATGCAGTGAGAGCTGTTGGCGACTGAGGGAGGCGCCGGGCTCGCGCGTACAGGCGAGTGATGCACTGCACGCGGCGCAGAGCGAGTGGCATCTCCCCAGCATCGACCAACAGGCTCTCAATGGGGGAAGTGCGGAAGGCACCGGTCGCAAGGCGAAGGCCGGTGTGGTGGATCGAATCCACCTTCCGCAATAAACGCTCGGCTGCGGATGCATAAAACTCGCATCCGTAGTCGAGCTTCGAGCGAACAAAGGATCGATAAAAAAGTAAGGCGGTAGCCCTATCAGCGCCCCAAGCGCTGAACGTCACGGAACGGAGAATGTCCATGGCGCGGGTACAAGAGACCCTAAGGCTGCGAATATGAGCCTCCCAGGTGAGGCGTCGGTCGAATACAAGACCAAGGAAACGGTGCGACTCAACCACATCCAGGCGCACCCCATTAAGAAACAAATCTGGGTCGGGGTGAAGCCGTGGATGGCGGCAGAAGTGCACCACCTTAGTCTTGGCCAAAGAAAACCGAAACCTGTGCGCTTCGGCATAGCGAGAGACGCGGTTCAATGCCTGTTGGAGTCGACGCTCCAGAGTTGGCATCTGGGCCGCGCCAAAAGAGATCGAAAGGTCGTCCACGTAGAGCGTAACGAAAACATCTTCCGGCAGCACCGAGGTGATGCCGTTGATGCTCAGGGCAAAGAGTGTGACACTGAGGACACTTCCCTGCGGGACACCCTCTTCCTGCTCCTTTGGGCCGGAGAGGGCTCCCCCCACCCGTACGCGGAATCGACGATCTCGCAAAAATTCAGATATAAAAATTGGGAGGCGTCCCCTCGCCCCCATCGTGTGGAGAGTCTCCATGATACCGTATCGCCATGCGGTATCATAGGCCTTCTCCAGATCAAAAAACACCGTGGCGTAGTGCTGTCTACGAAGGAAAGCCTCGCAGACGGCACTTTCCAGTCGGAGCAGAGCATCCGACGTGGAGTGGAACTTACGGAAGCCGCACTGTGCAGAAGACAGATGGCCTCCGCTGTCCAGGAAATAGGCTAATCTAACATTTACCAATTTCTCCATCAACTTGCACACGCAAGAGGTTAGAGAGATTGGGCGGAAACCGGTCGGAGTAGAGTGATCTCTCCCCGGCTTGCGAAAGGCGAGCACAGTAGCGATTCGCCAGGAGTCTGGGAGAAGACCTTCCACCCAGATCCTGTTGAACAAATCTAACGGAAAGGCCATGCCTCGCTCACCCAGGTGTCGAAGCATGGCGTACGGGACATCGTCCGGACCATGGGCGGTGTCCGCGCACGAAGCGAGAGCGGAACGCAACTCACTCACAGTAAACTTGTCGTTGAAGGGTTCTCCGCCTCTGGAGGTAAAGTCCAGCCGGCGGCCTTCCGCGACATCACGACGTGCATTGAATGCTGGCGGAGCAGCATCACGGCTAGAGAATGCGGAAAAAGCGGTCGCTAAGGATTCCGCCACGGACGCGGGGTCCGAGATTGCGGTCCCATTCTCCTGGAGAACGGGAGGGGGGTCCTGCGAGAACTTGCCCCGAATCCTTTTGACTCGCTTCCACACCTCAGCTAAAGGGGTCTTCCCGTTAAGTGAAGACACGTATGCCCGCCAAGAAGAGCGGCGGGCGTGCTTCGAAATATACCGGAACCTAGCCCTAGCCCGACGAAATTCAGCGACAGTGAAATCGTTCGGGCGGCGCTTATAGCGCATGTAGGCATAACGCTTCTGTTTGAGGGCCGTCTCACACTCGGCCGACCACCATGGGAGTGGTCGGCGTGCAAAACGGCCAGACGTCCTAGGAATAGTAGTCAGGCCTACGGCGATGAGGTTGCCGGAGAAGAACTCAACGGCCTCATATACCGACCTAAACTCCTCGACTGAGATAGAGAATTCAGTCATTTCCTGAAATGCAGGCCACCGCACCCGCGCCAAGCACCACCGAGGTGGTCTCTCAGGCGGCAGTTGCCCTGAAAATGATATTTGAATGGGAAAGTGATCACTACCATGGAGGTCATCGACCACCCCCCCCAATCAAAATCAGGCTGTGCATCCGAAGAGCACAAAGATAGGTCAAGGCAAGAAAATGAAGCGGTTCTCGGACAGTGATGCGTAAACTCATTTACGTTTAGGACACCCATCTCAAGCTCTTCGATCAGATCGGCAAGGACTTGTCCCCTGGGATTTATGGAGTAATCTCCCCAGAGAGGATGCCTGCTGTTCAGATCTCCAAGCAAGAGATAGGGCCTCGGCAACCGTGCCACGACGCGGCGGAAGTCCCCCGCGTCGAAGT
The DNA here is from genome assembly GCA_963969495.1 of Ceratothoa steindachneri. Taxonomy (NCBI): domain Eukaryota; kingdom Metazoa; phylum Arthropoda; class Malacostraca; order Isopoda; family Cymothoidae; genus Ceratothoa; species Ceratothoa steindachneri. The sequence goes on along the minus strand of OZ018321.1, from coordinate 133,579,783 downwards.
CAGCTGACGGTGGAATGTACGCAGAAATGATAGTATACCTCCTATCCAGGTGCAGCTGCACAGCCACTGCCTGAAAGGAGGTATCTAAAGAGAAAGGAAGAACGGAGACATCATGCCGGGTGTAAACCGCGCATCCCCCAGCCCGGCCATCCCGCGGTGGTGGGGTCGCAAGACCCTTATACCCCGGGAGGGCAGGCAGCGGGCACGCGCCTAGCATGGTCTCCTGCAAAAAAATAGCTAACGGGGAACGGGACGAGACGAGCCTCCGCAGCTCCTCCCAGTTGGCCCGGAGTCCACGGCAATTCCATTGAAGGAATATGCCCTCCAGGCCTAGCTCGGAGGAGACGCGGGGGCCCTCCTCGAATTGAAGACCCTCACGGGAATGGCCGTACGCTTCCCGGGGGCAGAACCCCGGGCGCTGTTGGCCGGACAAAGCGCTGAAGGCGCTGTCGCCTTCGAGGACTTATTGGGGGAGGTTGGGCTCGCCATGCGAGTCTTTTCCTCCCTCCGCCTCGAAACCTTAGGCGGGCGTTGCGGCTTGGGAGGCGGGGGGCCCTCTTTTCGAGGAACCACCGTCTCCGACCTACTCGCTCCACCTCGGGGCGTGGGCGAAGGGGCCGAAGCTCCTTTGTTGCTGTCCTTTCGGGGAACAGTTTTAGGAACCCCGGAAGATTGCCTAGCGACCATCTTCAGGGGTGTTGCCTCCTGTGAGTCTAACGACTCTGTGGAGGCGCGTGGCCGTTTCGCCTTACGGGAAACGGTCACGCTGGGGGAAGAGGGGGGAGCCCTGGTATTAGCCGGGCTGGGTGTGAACCCTTTTTGCCGCCAGCTCTACCAGGGGAGCGCCCGGGTGTAGTAGAGCCCGCAGAAGGGCTCCGAATGGGCGCGGAAACAACCGTGCTCGTTGGCCTGGATGGGCCAGGAGCAGAGGGTGCCTTTCTAACTATTGAGGCATATGACGTCCCAGGCAGAGCCGGGCGCGCCAGGACCAAGTCCTTAGCCTCGCGGAATGAGAGTCGATCCTGGGCCTGAACGGCCAGGATTTCTTTCTCAAGGAGATATGCACCACATTGCTTCGAAGAAGCAGGGTGCGGCTCTCCGCAATTGACACACTTGGCCACACACGATTTGGACTTATCGTGTGCGACCTTGGAGCAATTTACACAGACTTCGGGTGACCCCGATTTTGCACGTCTACATGATCGATTCGTGTGGCCGAAGCGGTGACAGTAATAGCACCGCCGCGGCAGTGGCACGAATGCCTTCACGCGGTAGCGGTACCAACCGGCACGCACCGACTCAGGGAGCTTGTCACAGTCGAACGTGACGAAGAGTGTAGGGGTGGGTCTCGAGGCCCCTCCCTGTTTTCTCATCACACGTTCGACCTTGACCGCCCCATGGTCGGCCAGCTCTAGGGTGATGTCTTCTATGGAATAGTCAACGAGTTCCCTCGCATAAACTACTCCTTTTACAAAGTTTATGGTAGAGTGCGGCGTCACACTCACCGGGGTGCCATGAAGTGTCCGAAGAGCACTTATCTTGGCCGCCTCGGCGGGATTCGCCGCATTCGCCAGAAGGCTCCCGTCCGAGAAACGGGTTACCTTCGGCTCTCTACCAATTGCACTAGCTAATCCTCTCCTCTGATGGATCATGTTGCCCTTGGACAACATGGTGCCATCAGTGGAGCGAATAACGAGGAAGCGTTTGAAGCCAGCGGGCTCGAAAACGCCAGGTAACCTCTGAATGAGGGGCCCCGATGTCATCGAGGCTCCGCCCTGTGCACTCTTGGTCTTAGTCAGGGGCTCCGCACACGAGGGGGTAGAGGGGCCGGATGTGCCGATCTTGGCTTGGTCGCCTACCAAAGTGGCAGCAGACCCATCCGTCCCCGCAGCCCCCGCGGATGGAGAGGAGCCCCGAGTCTTTTTCGTCCTTTTAGTCTTTTTAGTCTTTTTCTTTTTTGGAGAGGAGGGCGGGGAATGAATCCGCTTTTCACCTCCGCCGGCAGAAGCCCCTAGGCCAGATGGACCGGCCTCAGCCAGGTCCCTCTCCGAAATGGAGAAGGTCCTGGTTGTCGTAGGGGCACCTGTCGGAGGAGATCCCTCCCCTCCTTCTACTGCCTCGGAGCCCTCAGCCATTTGAGGAGGACCTTGCATAGGGGCGGACTCGGGTTCGGTGCTTGGCGCCGAGCCCGAATTCCCCCCCATGGAAGGCCCTACCGTCTGAGGCTGGGTCTCCTCAAGGACCATGTCTATCACAGGAGGGGCCTCCAGTTGGCCATCCCCTCCCAGGACATTGCAGGTCCCCTTGGCAGTGTCGCCAGTCTTGTTTGGGGAGGCACAGGCCTTGACCCCGGCAAGGTTTAATATTTTTGCCAGCAGGTCTTTTGAGGGAAGCGACCGAAGGGGCCTGGCTTGCCTCTCCCCCCTAAGGGGGTTTGCCCTACCGAGCCGCTTGCACGAGGGGCGGTCGGCAATGGGCTGCCTGCTGGCTTTCTTGGCAGTCCCCTTAGAAAGCAAAGGAGGGACTGCCGCTGGAGATAGGGAAGTGCCCGAAAGCACCTCCAGAGAAGGGGGTGAGGGGGAGTCCCCTACACCCGTAGGCGTAGGAGAGGAGTAAGCCTCCTCTCCGGTTAAAGAATTATGGAGGGTCCCTTGCGCAAGCACAAGGGGGGGGACCTCCATTTTCTCGGTGGAGCTGCCCGAGGGCGGCTCCGTTGTTCTTGGGGAAGTTGGGGGTTGGGTTTTTTTGGTGTGATTTTCATCATTGGGCATGGTGACCCTTCTTTTAATACGGGATGCAATAGCGCACACCTCTCGTAGTAGCCCGCACTGCGAGAGGTGCTTACAGGCCCAGCAGAGCCAGGCGCCGCCATTTGGGACCACCCCTCCCGCCTGGTGGCCTGGCAGTCCATCGGCATGGCGGCTCCACCTTGGACACGGCGTATAAATGATAGATTTTGAAGACGAGAGGAAAAGGGATGTGAGGAAGGTATGGGTGGGGATGAAGCAGGTAGTTAAAAACCAGCCACCCCAGACCGGAGCTCAGGGGTTAGGGAACATTGTCCCCCACCCCCTCAGCCCCGATGCGGGACGGTTGGCTGAAAGGAAGGTCAGCATCTACCCTGTGAAATTAGAGGCTGACCAGAGAAAGTTGTGGGAGAGGTTCTGTGAAAAGAGAGGAAACAAGTGTTTTGAAGGAAGGAAGAGAGGCTAGGCTGGGGCCGGACGGGGTGCTGAGTCCCGTCAGCACGGCGGCCAGAATGGCAAATCGTCGCGCCCCTTACGGGGGCAGCAAACAAAAGACAACACGATAATGAAAAAGAAATATTTGCAAAAATAATGAAAATTATGGAAAAATCTTATAACTGGATAATAGAGCAAAAATAGTTCAAAAGTATACCTAGGTATATGAATAGAGCTACCTACCTATACGTAAGAATTAAATTTAATTTTTTTTCCAACAAACAAAATCTTGCAATTATTGAAACCTCATTGCTGCATACGTAATGTCAGCAATCAAAAGAAAAAAAATTGGGGTTTATACGCTTCCAAGAAGATCTGGGCTGTTCTTGCTTTCAGGTAAATTGATCCAAATTTTTTTCCTGTTTTCAGGTATTAAACTTACAAGCTTGTCTAAAATATTTTCTTTCTTTTTTGAAGATAAGCCTCTTGGGCAATCTGACATAGGTTTTTCCAATAATTTTTTTGTGAAATTTAAACTAGCATGAACAAAGTCTGCAACTTTAAAGTCTCCCTTGTAGTTGGTTTTATATTTTAAGATACGGCTACCCTTTTCAAATTTTGCTTCCACAATCTCTGCTAACAATGGAAGGTTTGTTTCTTTTATCCCTTCACGAAGCCGAGTTTTTCTCTTGACCGAAATATCCGGAATATCGTTAAAACAGGCACTAAAATTAATATCTAATACTTTCAAATTTCTAACGGATGCATCAATAACTGATTTCAAATCTTGATAGTCATAGATATTATCCTTTTTCCTAATATTTTTTTCTATGTGGCCGTGGATGCCATCGGCGGCCATGAAGGTGTGCCCAGGCACTAGATACTTAAAGGTGATGCTATTGACTTGTTCACTGGTGTTAACAGGGATTATCATTGCGCTGTAAAGTGCCCAATTCTTATTTTGGGCGGCGCAATTGTCAGCCCAAAAAATGAAATTAGCAGCATCTCTTTCTGTTCTTATTAAGTCTAAATAAGCATCGGCCACATGTTCCTTGTTTCGGCCAGCAATTGATTCTGTCCAGAGGACTGCATAATGATTATAAGTTGATTTTTCTTTTTGGCCGATACATGCAAATGTCTCATTAAAAATTATCAGGCGTGGAGTAAATACACAAGTTTTTAAACCTTTCATAATAGGTAAAAGAAGTATCTTTTGCATATCAACAGCAAAAACTTGGGTTGTAGAATCCCATTTTTGAGAGCAATCGTAATCATATGCTCTTCGTGCATCTTTTGCAAGTTCATTATGCATAGTCCATTTTGCTTTCAGTGATTCATCTAATATACCTGAATAATTTTTAAAATATAAACAGGTGTCGCAAAGATCAGTAGAGTCAGTTCCAAATCCAATATTTAGTTTGTTAAACACTCTTGAGTATGTAGCGTAGGAGCAAAAATCAGGGTTCTCTTCAATAAAGGTTTTATATAAATCCTTCACTGTTAATTCAGGGGATAAATATCTTCTATTTGGAGCGTGCTCCCTCCTATAATGCGAAATTTGGGGATTCATCTTTTCTATGTGATCAATAATGATTTCTTCATTTTTCTTGTTGCTAGGTTCATGTTTTCCCCTCATATCAAAAAACTCAAAATCACTTAAATAATTAGATCCACCTAAACTAGTAGAAGCTTTTTTAAACACATCCAAAATAATGCGATTACTTGAAAAGCCTATTGTGTGTAAAAACATTGTCTGACACACTTTGAATTCTGACCCTGACTCATTTAAGAAAGTGTATACGAAGGTGCATGACTTTGTAAAGCATGAGGAATTGGAGCGTCTGCGCTCAGTCGTGGGGTTTTTCTTTATTCTTCCTACAACCCACTGCTTTTGAACAGATTTGTCCATTTTCCAAAACTCACTATGTATGGTATTCCGCAATTCAGGAGAAGTGGATTTAGTACACTGTTGCTTACACGAATCTTTGCAGGGAGGAAGCAATGGATGTTTTTCTCTTTGAGCTTCTAATTGAGCTTTAGCTGTTCGTAATCTCTTTGATTTTTTTCTTTCATCAGCTGCTGCAGTTTCTTGACTATTTTGTTCAGGGGGAAGAAGTTGAATATTCTGAGAGGGTTCTTGAGGGCTTTGTTCCAGGAGAAGAAGTTGATTATTCTGAGAGGGTTCTTGATGATTTTGTTCAAGGGGAATTTGAATGTTCTGAGAAACTTCTTGATGTTCATTTTCATCTATACTCCTATTTGATTCAGCATCATCATCATTTGGAATTACTCCACTGTAAAGGATAAAAAAAATTTATTAGCTTATTAATTATATAGAAAATTGAGCTATATATATTATATATGTATATACTATGATATAAGTCTGATCTTATCTGTGTGTGTGTGTGTGTCACACTCTGCAGAGCCTAAATGGGGGCGTATTGGGAAAATATATATATATATATATATATATATATATATATATATATATATATATATATATATATATATATATATATATATATATATATCATCTTATGTAATTTGGGGCTGCGGGGTGCTTAAAACTATTTCCAAGTCCGTATGACCAATGGTTAAAAAGTTATGAAGCAAAAACTTGATCTATATATAACTTTTACATGCACAGAAAGACATCCAAAACTCTATTTCACATAAATTTTAGTATATTAACCTCACTAATTTAAGAGAAATTGTACAAAGAATCATGTTGTGCTCAAACAAAGGAAATGATTTCTCGGAAAAGCACTGTCTTTTGTTAAACAGCTGTACAATTTTTATTTCTTTCATTCTTGAAAAATACAGGGTGGGCCAAAAAAAAGGGGTATTATTAAAAAATTTACTTAAAATTTATTTTTATATTTTTAAAACTAAACCGTAGATAATGTTTAGTTTAAAAATAGGTATAGAAAAATAAAGTTTTAGTCAGTCTTTTAATAATGGCCCCTTTTTTGGCCCACCCTGTATATTTAAAAACAAACAAAAAAGTTAGGTTGACATTCAACATTAACATTAGCTATAGAATTTAAACATAATATCATCAGTTAAAAGAAGTTACTCACCTTTTCCTCAATTCCCTAAAAACGGCTTGTGCACTGGTAAACATTACGAAACAATTTATTCAGACCTTTCAATTAGAAGGACAGAAGTGAAATGAAATCCCTCTTTCAAATTATGATCGAGATATAGGTACCTGAAATTAATCATGTTTTGCTTTGTTCAAACAGATCAGAACCTGCAGAAACATGACGGAATTGCAGCTCAGGCTGAGTTCTCAATGCGAATCATATTGTATAATCTACTTAATGCATTTTGTCTGCAACTTGCTATGGGAATTCACATTGACATTTGCAGGCAAAACGCATTATCTAACTAAAATTTTGTACTTAATGCTTTCTGCCTGAAAAGAAAGGATTAATGCTTTCTGCCTGAAAAATCCTTTTATTTTAGGTGGAGATAATGCTTTTTGAGCTCTCTTAAAATTTTAATGAATTAAAAAGCATAACTGGCAACCTTCTAGTTAGATGCGTCTCGTCGAGACGAATCCAACGGTACTAAAATCTCAAAAATCGCATTTTTGCAGTTAATGCTTTTTGCCTTAAGACGGCAGTTCTGGTTTCCGTCAGAAAAAAGTTAAATTTCGTCTATTTGGCGAAAATAGAAATAAACACCCTGAGGGGACAGTGAGCCTGTTCATAGATTTTTATTCTAAATGCTATCCCACCCTCCTATGTTTATGTTAACGGACTAAGAAATCTGCTGATGGTACTCCTTCTTTGCGAGTGATCTAGAGGATTTGGGGGACAGCGGAGCAAACGAGAGGGAGGGGGGGGGGAAGTATCGGACCATATGGAAAGTAACTGTTGACGCTGAGTAGACAAACTAGCGTCTGTTTGTCCTCGTGATCTTGATTTCCTCACATTTCCTCCCTTCTAAAGAAGTAAATAGGACGGGGGGGGGGGGGGCAGAGAACTCAAGTGTAAAAAAATAAAAATAAATGCTACAAAAAACACATGTCTTGGAATTCCTTTCCAAGTCTGACTGTTACCGTGAAAATACAGTGGTCAACCCTCATACTAAACTAAGGCTTATTGGCATTTTACGCACACGCGTGCACCTACATAGACAGGTGAACGGCGGACTCCAACCTTGCCTCTTAAGGCCAATCAGTCCGAATCACACAACACAATAAAAAAAACCCAACCAATTACAATAAAGAACAAGAAAAAGAAACTGACTATTAATCCGTACCTGGGCTGTTAATTACTTACACAAATAAACCTGAACACATTAATATCTACATAGAAAAAAAATTGTCTTAAGACAAAAGGGAGTTTAATTAGCCCTTTGTGTGCTTTTGGCTCAAGTTATCGGCTCTATAGTTATCGGAGCCTTTTATATAGTTTATGTTGAAGTTATTGGCTCTATACTTATCGGAGCTTTTTATATAGTTTATGATGAAGTTATCGGCTATACAATTATCGGAGCCTTTTATATAGTTTATATTAAATTGGTACTCCATGAACCATAGACTCCATCCATGAGTCCGCCGTTCTAGTTTTTGCTGTTACGCAAATATGCCAGAGGGCGGTGATTGGATCCACGTTAAACTCACTACCTTTTACAAAGAAATTAAATTTCTTTATCCCCCAAATTAAGGCTAGCGCTGCCTGTTCTATAGTTGCATAAGCTATGGGAACAGGGGTATCATCGTCTTCATTTTGTACCCGGACACTACCGATTCCTTCGCCACAGGCATCGATTCGGATTCCAAATTTCTTTTGGGGATTGGGTGGCGGAAGGATAGGGGCTGAACTTAATTTTTCCTTCACTCGAGCGGATAATTGTGAATCTATGAGCGGGAAAAGGTGGGGGTTTAAATCTAACTCAGTGGATAGGTCGTCCTGAGGGAAGTCTACTGAGGGTAGGAGATACTCGTTATTCGACTCTACGTACACCGTGGTTACTACATAAAGAGCTTCACATGTGTATAACGCTTCCATGGTTCCTTCTTCATCCATCGTCACAATATTTTGCTGGGGTTTCATCGTAGGTACTTGCGTAGCTCCAGGCCGGATACAACGGCCTTGACTTCGACCTGATCCTTGCTCAATGCCCTTTCATGTGCGAGTATTCGTTCTCTCACTTCTCTTTCCGCTTGCGCCTGTTCTCTTTCCATCGGTGTCCTTATTTCTTCTGCTTCTCTTTATATCTGTAATTTTCCTTTTCTGCTTCTCTTTCCATCTGTATTCTTCTTTCTTTTGTTTTTATTTTTATCTCTATTCTTCTTTCTTCTGCTTCTCTTTTCATCTTTATTCTTCTTTCCGCTTTTCTTTTTAACTGTATTATTCTTTCTTCTGCTTCACTTTCCGTCTGATTCTTCTTTCTTCTGCTTCTCTTTTTATCTGAATTCTTCTTTCTTCGGCTTCTTATTCCATCTGTATTCTTCTTTCTTTTGCTTTGATTTCCATCTGTATTCTTCTTTCTTCTTCTTTTTCTCTTTTCAGCTATATTCTTATTAATTTTGCTTTTCTTTCCTTCTGTATTCTTCTTTCTTCTGCTTCTATTTTCATCTGTATGCTTCTTTCTTCTGCTTCTCTTTCATCTATATTCTTCTTTCTTCTACTTGTCTATCCATCTGTATTCTTTATGTTTCTCTTTCCACCCGTATTCTTCTTTCTTCTGCTTCTCTTTCTTTTCTTTGTTCTTGTCTATCTTCTTGTTCCTGTATGTAGGCAATTAGTTCTTTGCCTGCTAGTCCAAGAGTTTGGCCTCGTGAGTGGAACCTTTCGAACGACGTCATTTTACCTATGTCCGTCAAAAACACACCGATATATGCTAATGATACTTATGGAACCACGAAACAAGTAGCGCTCTGCCTAACCCAACATTACCACCCACACTTTCTGTTTATTGGAGTACAACCAACAAAACTAATTCATACCATTAACAGGCTAACCACAGAAAATTAACAAAAACTAAAGACCGACATGATCCTCTTATTAAGTTTAATTTTCCTCGAATGCTTAGGCACAAATTTGTTACTAATCAATGGGATGTAACACAATTAACTATTTTTGAGTTCTTATAAATACCCCCCAAACCTTACTCCAATTTTATAATCGTGGTGTCGTGGTGTGTATGTATGTACGTTTGTTCCGTACATGAATAACTCAGTTCCTTTTTCTCTAAGAGATTCTTTACTTTTTTTACTTTTGATTCTTTAACCAGGAAGGATTCGTAATATTATATATCTATTGCCATATGCAGCATTTCGAGGATTTAATTAAACAACTAGGGCAAAAATATACTTTTGATTACATAAAGAAATGGAATATTAAAACTTTAAATATACTAAGGCTATAATAAGAGGATCTAAGTAAAAATGAATAATACCAATGAGTACTACGTGATGGTCGACACAAAAATTCACTTTAATACAGAATGGTAACTAAAGAAGATAAAATACTTAGATTTCTTTTACTTTTAACTAAGAGGGAGTCTGGCGTGGGATGACCTTGAACGAGAACCTCTTTGAAGGATACGCAGGTTGAGGCTATTCGGGAATAACAACTGATCTTGAGGTAAGTGGGGAGCGCGTGGCGATGCTTCTTGACTTGAAGATATAAGCAAGGGGGATTGTGGATGTTCGATTATTCCAATACCTGAGTTATACTTGCAGGCTTTTCGATGATGAGACTTGACCAAGAGGTGCATCTTTTCTCGAGTGGAACTTCACATTGGTATTCTCCAATGGTGAGGGATATCTCTGTTTTTATTCGGAAAACTGAGATAGGGAGTTTCTCTGAACGAGATTAGCATGAGAGTGATTCTTGATACCGCTGGTCTACTCTTCGATATGACAACAGGAACATTCTCCGGAAAGAAAATCCCGCTCGTTTCCACTCTCTTCTTGATTCCCGGTTTTCCTCAGGGACTCGTCTTCTTCTCCTGATTGCTATATCGATTATCTTCTTCATTTCTCCAGATCGACCTATATATACGTCGATTAGTCCCTGGAGGGAAGGGAGGGGAGATGAGCGCCCACCTTTAAGTCTCTCTCCCAGGGCATCACTTTTCAACGTTGTAACTATTCGCCCTTTTGGTTTTCGTCAGAGAAAGTTAAATTTCATATATTTGGCGAAAATAGACATAGACGCTCAGAGTGGACGGTGAGCCTCTTCAAATACTTTTATTCTAATGGCTTACCCACCCTCCTATGTTTATATTAACGGACTAAGAAATCTGCTGATGGTACTCCTTCTTTGCGAGCGATCTCGAGGATTTTGGGGACAGCGGGGCAAACGGGAGGGGAAGGGGGCGTAAAGTATCGGCTATATGGAACGTAACTGTTGACGCTGTGTAAACAAACTAGCGTCTGTTTTTCCTCGTGATCTTGATTTCCCCACACTTACATCGGAAAAATATGGCTTCTCAACGTTTCCAGCCAGAACTCCATCTTGTACTGATTGATGTTATCCAAACTGTGAATTTTTCTTAAAGGGTCAGAGCTTTAAACTCGGGCATTTTCCGTAAAATGCGTGAAGAGATAGGATCACATCACCAGGACTTACCTTTCCACTCTGATATCCATTGGTTGTCTCGAGGCCGCATCCTTGGTCGTGCTATTGAACTTAAAACTGAAATAGATGTTTTTCTCCAAGAGAAGAAGCATAAGCTGGCCTACTGTTTCATAGATGCCTCTTGGGTGGCAAAGCTAGCATATTTAGGCGACATCTTCAGGCACTTGAATGAATTTGCTCAGACATGCAAGGCCAAAATCAAACTATGGTAGACATCAGTGAAAAAATACATCATTCAAGAAGAAAATTGCTCTTTGGAGAGACAAATTAGCCGCCTAAAAAATAGCTGCTCCCAGAGCTGATGACAGTGATGGACGATTTATCAGAAATAGAGCTTCCTGACATTAAATTGTTTTTCCAAGATCATTTGCAGAAGCTTCAGGAGAAAATGGACACATATTTGCCAGGTAATATTAATGTATGTCAACACAGCTGGGTCAGGAGTGTGTTTGGTGTGAACGTCAGTGATGTTGGAGAAGTTATCCAATGATTTCAAGAAGAACTTTTAGATTTCCAGAAAAAATCAGGTGCAGAAGAAACGTTTTGAAAGTCTCTCATACAGTAAATTCTGGGCTCAACTGAAGGATAGGCCTATTCTGATTCATGAGGCTAAAAAAGCTCTTATTCTATTTCCCACCACATAGCTCTGTGAACAATGATTTTCACCTCTTCTGACGATTAAACCTAAAGCAAAGAAGCGTCTGGATCTTCAGCATGATCTGCGTTGTTGTCTATCTATCAACATCTAGCCAAATCTGGAGGAACTTGTATAGCGTACGAGAAGTGCAGGCGAGCGGCTTAAAAGCTTCGTTTGAATGAGTCTTTTTTGAGACTCAGGATGGCCGAGTGGATTTGCTGCTGGCTAACAGTGGTCCAGCGATGCGGGAAGCTGTTCGCAAATCGCCTACGCTATTATTTTTTCTTTGCCCCTTTTCCTACTACCCTCTAACAACAATGGTGCCCAGACCCGGGAGGGGGGGCGTTAGCCCTTGGATAACATTTCCAAACGGGCTCTCTTCATTTCTTCATTCACGCTCCGCTTCTAGGAGGGGTGTTGTATAGCGTACAAGAAGTGCAGGTGAGTGGCTTAAAAGCTTCGTTTGAATGAATCTTTCTTGAGACTCAGGATGGCCGAGTGGATCGCCGCTGGCTAACAGTGGTCAAGCGACGCGGGAAGCTGTTCGCCACTCGTCTATGCTATTATTTTTTCTTTCAGCTTCTTCCTACTCCCCTCTATCTACACTTGTCCATAATAAGAAGAAACATCACGATAGTCACTAAAATACTTTTTCTTTTTTAATTTTACAATAAAGTCTACTTGAAGAGCCAGAAGAAGTTGCCAGGCAAAATTTTATTGTCTTTACTTACTTTTTGTTTCAATAAATTACATTATTATAAAAATATGCCTTTAATATCCTTCAATCATCATAGAATTATATAAATATATTATTTATTAAATAACAGTAAATGACCTTAAAATATATTAGATAAAACTAAATGTAGAAAAACTGAAGAAATTATAATACATATTTATCAGCAGTCAATAGTAGTTGATATAGTCAAAAAGGCTCATTCATGAAACAGCATTATAGTTGGCAGTCATAAGTGTTTATCTCTGTTTGATCCATCCTTTATTCTCTATTCCTTAACCACTATTCACTTCTAATAACTTCGCAGTTTTGTACAATCCAAATAAGTAAAGCATTTCTCCTAAGTTATATAAATGTTTCTAGGGAGGTGTACATAAAGAACTTTGCCCATCCTCAATATATATTGCAATGCGAAAAAAACCCAACTTACCTTTACTTATTTGGATTGTACAAAACTGCAACATCTTTCATATATTCACAGAGATGCATGTGCCAGTTTGGTTAGGTTAGGTCCTGTAGACTATTATGGCAAATATAATTATCGGGTAAATAGCGCCATCATATCTTATTATAATGATCCTAGCATATGTGTGTCCGTCTGTGTATTTAAAAAAAAAGATAAATGATTTTTTCTTGCACATCGATTTTGAATGTTTTGTGAAATAAAACCCTCTTTTTTCTCGCACACTTTCTTAATTTTGTGAGCGAAGCGAACAAGCGCCGCAGTCTGAGGAGAAAAATGCCCGTAGGGCGGATTTTTGCTAGGGAGCATAATAATTAGGTACGAATCCCCACTCCCCAACGGAGACCTGGGTTCGACTCCTACTCTCGCCGCGTGAAAAAGAAGAGACAAGTATAAGGTAGTTGCGTATGATCAAAGTATGTAAGGTAGTTGATGGTGTATAATAAATAGTGTTTCTATATTTAAAAATTTTCTTTTAGAATAACCCCGAGAAAAATATTACCCCCTCCCCCATTTTTGCTAAACCTCAAGCAAAATGGCACACTCTTTAGAATGATGGGCATTAAAACAATTTAAATGGAGGGCATATATATTGCGAAATATATTACTGTCATGGTATACGGCCGAGTATATATGTACGTTTGTTACGTACATGAATAACTGCGTTCCTTTTTTCTCTAAGAATGCTATACTTTTTTTACTTTTGTTTTGATTTTTTAACCCAGGAGGATTCGTAATATTATAAAGGATCTTTCAATAAGGTCGCTCGATTTTTAAATGTAAATAAAACAAGTTATGTGTGATATATGCACTCAATAAATTATAAATTTGAAAGTAGATTTTATGGCATTAAGGTTGGAATATGAGGTCGTACAAATGTCCGCCGCGGCTTCGCTTGGTAGAACGTATTCGGGAGGCCCAATTTTCGATGACTTTGTCGCATAAATCTGGCTGAATTTGCTGGATGGTATTCGTTATGTTGACTTTCAGGACATTAACTGTTTGCAGATTATTCGCATAGACATGCGATTTGAGATAGCCCCCCAAAAGTAGTTTAATGGCGTTAAATCGCATGACCTCGGTGGCCAGTTGACGTCGCCGCGGCGCGAGATGACCCTGCCCTTAAATCGCTGGTGCAAAATGTCTATCGTGGCGTGCGCAGTGTGGCACGTAACGCCGTCCTGTTGGAACCACATGTCGTCAGTATCCATATCAGGCATATAATCCAGTTGAGGCCACAATAAGTTGCTTAGCATCAATCTGTAGGTCTCGCCGTTGACGGTTATGGTAATCCCATCTTCGTTCTAAAAAAAATACGGACTGATGATTCCGTTAGACGAAACTCCGCACCAACCAGTGACTTTGTTGGGATGCAATTGGCGCTGGTCTATCTCATGTAGATTGTTTTCGTCCCAAATCCAACAATTTTGCTCGTTCACAAATCCATTCATCCAAAAATGGACGTCGTCGCTGCGGCGAGGATAGAAATCACGTAAGCGCGGAACGTTTTTCGAATGGATCACTGATTTTGATAATAACAATTGATGATTTTCACACGCTGTTCAACGCTATAACCTAATATTCTGACTTGCCAAGTACTACTGAACAGTTCACAGTGAGATTGACAGATGTCGCTTTAACAACATGGCCACTATCGCCTGACAAAGCTCGAGCGTCCTTGTTGAAAGACCCTATATATCTATTGCCATATGCAGCATTTCGAGGATTTAATTAAACAACTAGGGCAAAAATATACTTTTGATTACATAAAGAAATGGAATATTAAAACTTTAAATATACTAAGGCTATAATAAGAGGATCTAAGTAAAAATGAATAATACCAATGAGTACTAGGTGATGGTCGACACAAAAATTCACTTTAATACAGAATGGTAACTAAAGAAGATAAAATACTTAGATTCCTTTTACTTTTAACTAAGACGGAGTCTGGCGTGGGATGACCTTGAACGAGAACTTCGTTGAGGCGATAATTTGAGGCGTGAGGCTAAATCGGACACACAGTTGTCCGTCTCGCAGCGCGAAGGGTAACGTTGGTAGAGGCTATTCTGGGAATAACAGCTGATCCTGAATTAGTTTGGAGCGCGTGGCGATACTTCTTGACTTTACGATATAGGTGAGGGAATTGTGGATGCAGGATTATTCTAATCCTTGAGTTACACTTGCGGGCTTCTCGATGATGAGACTTGACCAAGAGGTGAATCTTTTCTCGACTGAACTTCACATTGGTATTCCTGAATGGTGAGGAATATCTCTGTTTTTAATCGAAAAACTGTGATAGAGGGTTTCTCTGATTGGTATGAGAGTGATTCTCTATACCGATGGTTTACTCTTCGATGTGACCAAAAGGAACAGACTCAGGAAGAAAAATCGCGCTCGGTTCCACTTGTTATTAGAAAACCCTGTTTTACTCCGGGACTCGCCTTCTTCTCTTGATTGCTACCTCGATTCTCCTCCTATTTTCTCAGATCAAACTATATATACGTCGATTATTCCCTGCGGAGAGGGGAGGGGAGATGAGGGCCTAACTTTAAGCCTCTCTCCTAGGGCATTACTTTTCAACGTTGTGGCCCTTCGCTCTTCTAGTTTATGTCGGAGAAAGGGAAAATTCGTCTATTTGGCGAAAATAGACCTAAACAATAGGAGAGGACAGTGAGCCTGTTCATAGATTTTTATTCTAAAGGCTGTCCCACCCTCCTTTGTTTATATTAACGGTCTACGAAATCTGTTGATGGTAATCCATATTTTGCCAGTGATCTCGAGGATTGTCTGGACAGCGGGGCAAAGGACAGGTGAGGGGTAAAGTATCAGACCATATGGAACGTAACTGTTGACGCTGTGTAACCAGACTAGCGTCTGCTTGTCCTCGTGTTATTGATTTCCCCACATTCCTTCCTTCTAAAGAAGGTAATCTGGGAGGGGGAGAGAACTCAAGTGCATAAAAAAAAATAAATGATACAAAAAACACATGTCTTGGAATGCAATTCCAAGTCCGACTGTTACCGTGAAAATACCGTGGTCAAACATCCTACTAAACTAAGTCTTATTGACATTGTACGCACACGCGTGCACGTACATAAGCAGGTGAACGGCGGACTTTACCTTGCCTCGTAAGGCCAAGCAGTCTTGATCACACACTTCAATTTAACCGCCCACAAAAAAACATCGATTACAACAAAGAACAAGAAAAAAACCCAGACTATTACACTGTATCTAGGCAGTTAATTCTGGACACAAATATACCTTAACACATTAATATCTACACAAAGAAAAATTGGTCTTAAGACAAAGGGGAGTTTAATTAGCCCTCTGTAGACTTTCGGCTCAAGTTATCGGCTCTATACTTATTGGCGCCTTTTATATAGTTTATATTAAATTGGTACTCGATGCATAATAGACTCCATCCATGAGTCTGCCGTTCTGGTTTTGGCTATTACGCAAATATGCCCGAGACTGGTGATTGAATTTCACGTTAAGCTCGCTACCTTTTACATAGAAATTGAATTCCTTTATCCCCCAAATTACGGCTAGCGCTGCCTGTTCTATAGTTGCATAAGCTATGGGAACAGGGGTATCATCGTTTTCACTTTGTACCCGAACACTACCGATTCCTTCACCACAGGCATCGGTTCGGATTCCAAACTTCTTTTGGGGATTGGGTAGCGGAAGGATAGGGGCTGAACTTAATTTTTCCTTCACTCGAGCGGACAATTGTGAATCTATGAGCGAGACAAGGTGGGGGTTTAAATCTAACTCAGTGGATGGTTCGTCCTGAGGGAAGTCTACTGAGGGTAGGAGATACTCGTTATTCGACTTTGCGTACACCGTGTTAACCACCTGAAGCGGTTCACATGGGTATAAGGCTTTCATGGTTCCTTCTTCATCCAGCGTTATAATATTATTTATACACGCTCGGCGGTGATACTTCTTG
Source organism: Ceratothoa steindachneri (assembly GCA_963969495.1). NCBI lineage: Eukaryota > Metazoa > Arthropoda > Malacostraca > Isopoda > Cymothoidae > Ceratothoa > Ceratothoa steindachneri. The sequence goes on along the minus strand of OZ018321.1, from coordinate 133,563,218 downwards.
AGCATGTTTATGTGATACAGTTTATGGCCTGAGGTAGTTTCAATCACGTAGTCAAGGGGAGCCACTAGCTTCTATGTCCGGGAAGAGACCTTTCCATTGTGCGAGTAATTTATTCGTCTCTGTAGGCAGTAGTAATAATATTTCGTCGAGGGCTTTAATTTTCGCGCTTTTGCTTTTAAGTGGAAATAACTTCGGTATTTTTTTATGTTGCACTCCGCGTTTGAGCGGGCCAACTCTGCACATTTCTCCAAGCGTTCCCACAACTCGATCACATATGCGTATCAGGATTTAACTTCTTCATCTAATTGGAGATTAGTGAAGAACTCCTTAAGGATGCCCATAGGTCCTCGGACGTTACGTCCGTACAACAATTCGAAGGAGGCAAACCACAGAGTTCGGTGAGGGATCTCTCGGCAAGCGAAGAGGGCGACTGGTAGGTACTGATGGCATTCTCGAGGCTGAGACTGACAGAGCTTTCTTAAAACCTCATTTAGGGTACCATTTAATTTTTCACACATCCCGTTTGCGGAGGGGTGAAAAGGGGTCGTAAAGAGGGGTTTGGTGAGGAGTAACGTGCCTACGTATTCCATCAGTTCCGACATGAACTGACGGCCTCAACCTGAGAGGATTTCTTTAGGGATGCCGACTCGGGGAAAAAATGGAGATGAGAGCTTCTGCACAGGAAATACTGTCAATTTTCCTGAGGGCAACTGCGTCGGGTAAACCAGTGGCGCAGTCTACCAAAGTGAGGATATAAGAGTGTCCTTCACCAGACAGGGGATGGAGGAGCCCCACCAAGTATATAGCCACTCTGAAGAAGGGTTCGGAAATGATGGGTGTTTTTTGTAAGGCCGCAGCGGTACCCGGCCTTTAGAGGTGGCCTTCTAGCACACTTCGCATGACTGGTAGTATACGGCGATCTCTTTAGTGGCGCCGGGACAAAAGAAGTATTTAAAAATACATAGAGAGGTTTTGTTGTGACTGAAATGTCCAGCCAATAATCCATCATGTGCGATTTTAATACCCGTTGGACGTAACACCAGTGAATGCACAAGACTTTATCCGACGAGGGGAGCGGGGGTACTTTAGCCGCCGTCCGGAATAGTAGTGAATTCTCCACCACGTATCTTATTCGTTTGTTACCGCGAACAGATTCTATTTCATTTTTCGCTGCCTTCTCCCACACGGGTTGGGGAGTCGGACAGTTCTTCTTTGGCAGTAGCGAAGGCCTGAAAATTAAGCTCTTCGTATTCAGGGTGCTCAAGAGGTGATAAAGGGCTCGGGGGCATGGACCTCCTAGGTGCTTGAATCCGTGTGACTACAGGCTGAGCCACCGGATTTGGGGAGAGCTGCGTGCTCTGAACTATTGAGACAGAACAGAATTTATAGGCGCTGCCACTACCTCGATCCAGCCAGTGAAGTACTGACACTAGATGTAGCATCTGACGACGGGAACTTGTTTGATCTACCCTGGGCAACTAGTTCTTTGCTTGCTAGTCCAAAAGATGACCTTAGGGGTGGAATCTTTCAAACGACGACATTTTACGTATGTCCGTCAAAAACTCACCGGTGTACACTAAAGGTACTTATGCAACCACGAAAAAAGTAGCGCTCTGTCTAATCCAACCTTACCACCCACACCTTCTGTTAATTGGAATACCACAAAAAATACTAATTAATACCCTTAACGGGCTAACCGCACATTATTAACTAAAAATTATAGACCAACTTGATCCTCTTATGTTTAATTTTCCTCGAACGCTTAGGCACAAATTTGTTACTAATCAAGGGGCTGCAACACAATCAACTATTATTGAGTTCATATAAATACCCCCAAAACCTGACACCAATTTTATAATGTCGTGGTATACGGCCGAGTATATATGTACGTTTGTTCCATACATGAATAACTCCGTTCATTTTTTCTCTAAGAGTGCTTTACTTTTGATTCTTTAACCAGGAGGGATTCGTAATATTATATATCTATTGCCATATGCAGCGTTTCGAGGATTTAATTAAATATACTAAGGCTATAATAAGAGGATCTAAATAAAAATGAATACTACTAATGAGTAATACGCGATGGTTGACACAAAAAAATCACTCTAATACGGAATGGTAACTAAAGAAGATAAATAAGTTAGATTCCTTTACCCTTTAACTAAGAGGGAGTCTGGCGTTTGATGACCTTGAACAAGAACCTCGTTGAGGCGATAAATCGAGGCGTGAGGCTGAATCGGACACACAGTTGTCCGTCTCGCTGCGCGAAGGATAACGTTGGTGGCGGTTATTCTGAAATAACAGCTGATCCTGAATTAGTTTGGAGCTCGTGGCGATGCTTCTTGACTTTACGATATATGCGAGGGCATTGTGGATGTAGGATTATTCCAATCCTTGGGTTACACTTGCGGGCTTCACGATGATGAGACTTAACAATATAAGCGAGAGGATTCTGGATGGACGATTATTCCAATCCTTGGGTTGCACTTGCGGGCTTCTCGATGATGAGACTTGACCAAGAAGTGAATCTTTTCTCGAGTGGAACTTCACATTGGTATTACTCAATGATTAGGGATATCTCTGTGTTTATTCAAAAAACTGATAGAGGAGGTTTCTCTGAACGAGATTGGTATGAGAGTGATTCTCTATACCGATGGTCTACTTTTCGATGTGACCAAAAGGAACAGCCTCGGAAAGAAAAATTGCGCTCGGTTCCACTTCTTCTTGATTCTCTGTTTTACTCAGGGACTGCTCTTTTTCCCTCGATTGCTACCTCGATTCTCCTCCTCTTTTCTCCAGTTCGAACTATATATACGTCGACTATTTCCTGCGGGGAACGGAGGGGAGATGAGGGCCCACCTTTAAGCCTCTCTCCTACGGCATCACTTTTCAACGTTGTCACCCTTCGCTTTTCTGGTTTACGTCGGAGAAAGTGAAATTTCGTCTATTTGGCGAAAATAGACCTAAACAATAGGAGGGGACAGTGAGCCTGTTCATAGATTTTTATTCTAAAGGCTATCTCACCCTCCTTTGTTTATACTAACGGTCTACGAAATCTGTTGATGGTAATCCTTTGTTTTTGTCAGTGATCTCGAGGATTGTTGGGACAGCGGGAAAAAGGGGAGGTGGGGGGTAAAGTATCGGACCATATGGAACGTAACTGTTGACGCTGTGTACCTAAACTAGCCTCTGTTTGTCCTTGCGATATTGATTTCCCCACAATTACTTTGTCAATATTTTTATTTAAATTGCTAATTGTTAATGCGGATATTTTTGTAATATCCATCATTAGAAATTGAAATAAAATACAAAAATACATAAAGCTAAATAAGATAGGAAAGGAAGACATTTAGGAAAATGGCAAGTGTGTTCTTGACCAAAACCATGTAAAAATGTTTCGACCATAACGCACTAACATTTAAAAAAATCACTAAATTTGATTTAAATTATTAGCAAATGTCCTATCTAGTATATGTCCTTATAATTAAATATCTCACAAAATTAATAATATATTGAATTGTTACTCTCTGAACGAAATTACGCGTAAAGTGTGACATGACAAGTATGTGTGTCGAGTGTAGATTAAAAATAATGATTAGGATTTTCAAAAGGAGTGAATCGTTAACTTAGGCTTAATGGTTCTTAACTTTTTTTTTCTAGTCGGGTACAACTTTGAGAACATGACGAAAGCTATGGACCCTCTTCCTAAAAAAAAAAATCATATAAACACATAAGCAGAAGAATATATTTGATAATAATTCTCTCTCTGACTCTCTCTCTCTCTCTCTCTCTCCCATCCCCTTCCCCCTCTCTCTGCCACCCTCTCTACCTCTCTCAAATCTCCTCTTTCTCTCTCACTCCACAACTTACGTAAATTAAATAGGTGAAACCGCATCCAAATTTTGTAAATTGAACAAAAGAAACATCATCCGACTTATGTAAATTGAAAAAATAAAACAACATCTAACTTGTGTAAATTGAAAAAATTTAGCAACATCCAACTTGTGTAAATTAAACAAAAGGAATTTGTAATTCTACCCAACAGTTCATTTTAATGAGAAGGATTTTGTTTTTGTTGCTGCTGTTGTTGTTGGACGTTCTCTTTTTCTGATATTTACGCTCCACATGAAGCCCATACATGGACTTTCAAAGACTCCGTAGACTCCCGGTTGAGAACCTTTGCTTAACAGGATGAATTTCAATTCCCAAAGAGACAAATCAGAAGATGGATGAGACTCAAAGCAGCAACAAATGACATTGGTAGGAGTCTCTTTAATACAGCTCTCTCCGGCCTGGTACAGGGCACGAAAAATTCATAGCCTACCGTCAACCTGGCGATGCGTCGAGTCTAAAACACACGTAAACAACCCAGGTTACGTACGCTATCGTACACACAGCCAATAACAACACCTCTGTCTCTTACACCCTCCTCTATTCACACATAAAATACATCACTCATCCGTGCCGGAATCTGCCGAAGAGGTTTGTACATCTACATTCTTCTGACGCTAAAAGCATAGCTCTCCCATGGGCCACAAAGGTTCTCTTTTCGATGGTTGGTAATAAAACAAAGTACTGCCGTTCTACCTGCCCCATTTATCCCAACAATAATTGGCCCCTGGTTTCTTCGGGTTTGTCAGCGATTGTCATTCTGATATTTATTTGTTTTTTATTGCCCGGTCGGGATACCTCTTCCACGATTAAAAAGAGAAGGGGGAGGGGCTCAATTAACTATTAAAGTAAAAAAAAAACACCTTTAATTAATAACATATCAGTTACGAGTTTATTTCTACACATGAAGCGATAAAGGATTTATAGGTGTGTCTCCAGTTTATGGTAGGTCACCAGTTATAGGGGTTCCGGTTGATGATCCGATGGTCTTACAGTCGAGTTTGGTCTGACTCCAAAGTGTTTTGGAGGTAATCCGCTTGTAGGCTGGGTTCGAATGTAACCTGGTTGTTGCTTGGCAAAGGGAAGGACTCGGAAGGATAGAATGGCGGTTTTGTAGGCTTTTAATCTTGGCCTAGGATTAAATTGGTTTGGGCAAATGAAATTTCAAGTTTTCTGTGGTTCGTTTGTGTGCTCACGTCTATGGCTGAGTATCAGCGTTAATACTGTGTTTCTTGTAAGTCTCCTTCTGCGTCGAAATGTTGGAACTATGGACGGAAGGATTGAGGAGAGGTCCTGACTGCGCTGGGCCAATTCCAATGCTAATAATGATAATCCATTGGGTCAAATGAGAATAATAATGTTGTAGGTTTCTGCTCGCTTATTGATACTAACGACAATTAAGGGCGCGTGGTTTTGATTCTCTAATCTGAACTCGGGGCGGACCTTATCGGAGCAAAGGGTATGCGCGTGTGTTCTTTATTAAGACTGCAGGGCGGAGATTATTTGGTCAAAGGGTGTGTGTGCATCAAGATAATATCTGAATATGGGAACCTAACCGTGCTTTATCAACCAACATTTGTAGCAAGATTGATTTGGTCTTTTTACGGGTTCATGTAAACTGGCGGTTCAGATCAGATTCCATTATATGTGTGCACAACTTTTTCTACCGTCTCTATTTATCTCTGCGGCCAGACCATCGGCTGCACCTGTTTCCTAATGTATGTATATTTGTACGTTCACGTGGGAGCAGAATGATTTCACTTGCCCTATTACAAAATATTCTACTTTGCATTGATACATAGATTATTCAATTGTAACTTTACATTATTTACAAGTTTTGTCTTACATTAATTAATTATTTAGGATGGTATATTATTTCAATGTTCGGCTTGTGTGCCCAATTTCGAGATTTCATAGGGCCAACGGGGTGCTCATTTGTAAGATTTCTTGTTGGCTCTACTCCACCTTGCTATTTGGCGGTACAGATTAATTCGGCGCAACATTCAAATAGATCTAAAACAAAATAACAGAACAAAGACAAACAAAATAACGACAAAGATAACAAGCCAACAGAAATTTGACGTGCAAAGACAAACAAATGCTTTTCAAATTAAATTCATAAACAACTTTAACGAACCTAGCCCATCAGATGACAGTCGACAAAAAACAACAACAAAATATAACAAACTATTTTAGAAAACCAACTGTGCGCAACAACACTGCGGCGAGGCGAGGTCACATCACTCAAAACTAAATGACTTAACTAAATTAAACTTTTGGTAAGAAGCGAAAAATTAATAAGGAAAAATAAGTCTGAAATTATCATATTACTTCTAGTACAAATCTAGAGAAAAAACATAGAAAACCAAAAATCACGAAAACAGATGAAACAGCGAACAATTGGCAGGCATAAAATGTTACACTAAAATATAAACAGAGGAATAAAATCGCTAAATAAAAAGATGAATCCAAAAGTGTGGAATTTAATCAGTTAAAATAAAATCAGGGTGGCTATTAATTCTCAGCTCTTTTCTTTATTTTTTCTCCTTATATAAGAAAATAACATCAGAAAGGAGTCTGCAAAAGACTAATCAATAACCTATACGAGGTAGCTAGTGTTCCTATCACCCAGTTGACTTTTCCCTCGCATCCTCATCCATAACCCTATCCAGTCTATTCTTAAAACTCTGCGGGAGGACGCTTTTAGAACATGACTACTGAGCCTATTCCATCCATCTACCACTGATTTGCGAACCAATTTCTCCCAATCTCTTTCCTAACCCTAAACTTGTTCAGCTTAAACCCATTCATGCGTGTCCTATCATTATCATTTACCAACACAAGATAGCAAAGCCAAGCAACCGTGAGGTAAAGCTTTTCGGGGATTTAAAAAAAAACAAATAATTATATCGCGGCTGAGTTAACTTTTTCGAAAGATTTTGAAAAATTGGGACATGACTAATTTGGGCAAGTTTACATTAACCTCGTCTGTTGGGACTTCTTGCACTGATCGGAGATCGTCGTCTAGAGTCTCAATTCTTTGCAGTGAAATCATCTTAAAAAAAGAAACAAAAGAGCAAAAAGAAGTAAGCATTCTCCGGTGTCGGGGGCGGGGGAGGCCCGTCTACCCCCCGGCACAGGAACATCCGACCTACAAAAGGAGAGGGAAATAAATTGAAGGAGACCAACCTCCTCCAAAAAGACTGATAATCCACAAGAGTGTCCACGAAACCGTCCCAAATAAAGGGGACAAGAGGTAGCGACCTTGCTCGGGCCGATACCGAGACAGGTAACGTGCACGAAGATCACCATGACTGGGACACTCACAAGAATGTGCAAAATAGTCTGGGAGACAATGCAGTCGTCACAATAAAGTGCAGGTAAGCGCTCCATCAAATGGCGGTGTGTCCGACCAGCGTGCCCAATTCTAAGACGACAGAAAACGACCTGAAGCCGTCGCGTCATTGATTGGGTAGATCCGTTGGAACAATCGCGGCGCAATGACACGCAAATTTATGTTCCCTTTGGCCGCGTGGTATCCTCCAGGATGGCGTCTTGGGCAGAACCAGATGCGTCAAGGGTCCGATAGCTACAGCTAGCTCTTGAAGGATTTTCCTAGCCCTAAACCCAAAGGGCTTGGGTATGACTGGCGTCTCTTTGCGGAATAGGCAGCGTCGAGATCGGCTGCGGATACATTGAGAACTGTTGGCAACTGTAGGAGGCGCCAAGATCCTGCGTACAGGAGAATAATGCAATGAACACGGCGCAGAGCAACTGGCAGCTCTTCAACATCGGTGCGGAAGGCACCGGTCGGCAGGCGGAGGCCGGTGTTGTGGATCGAGTCTACCTTAAGCAATACACGCTCGGCAGCGGATGCATAAAACTCGAAACGAACGAACAAATGATCGATAGAAGAACAAGGCGGTATCCCTATCAGCACCTCAAGTGCTGAACATCATGGAACAAAGAATGTCCATCTCGTGTGTACAAGGAACCCTAAGGCTGCGAATATGAGTCTCCCAGTTTAGGCGTCGGTCAAACACAAAACAAAGGAAACGGTGCGTATCCCCTACTTCCAGGCGACCCCCATTTAGAAAGAAGTGTGGGTTAGGGTAGAGGCGTGGATGGCGGCAGAAGTGCACAACCTTAGTTTAAGCCAAGTAAAACTGAAGCCTGTGCGCTTCGGTATATCGAGAAACACGGTTCAATGATTGTTGGAATCGGCACTCCAAAGTTGTCATCTGGGCCGTACTAAAGAGATTGAAAGGGCAGCCACATAGAGCATAGCGAGAACATCTTCCGTCATCACTGAGTTGATACACTTGATGCTAAGAGCAAAGAGTGTGACACTGTGTAGACTTACATGTGGGGCATTGAGCCTGAGATTGCTCCTCCTACCGGTACGCGGAATCGACGATCTCGCAAAAACTCAGTAGTAAAGATTGGGAGGCGTCCCTTCTCCCCAATTGTATGGAGTCTCCATTATAACGAATTATCATGCGGTATCATAGGCCTTTTCCAGATCGAAAAACAGCGTGGCGTAGTGCTCTCTACGAAGGAGAGCCTAGCAGACGGCATTTTCCGGCTTGGACTGGAACTTGCCGAAGCCACAATTTGCTGAAGACAGGTGACTTCCGTTTTCCAAGTAAAAGGTTAATCTAACATTTACCAATTTTTCCATTAACTTGCACACGCAGGAGGTTAGAGAGATTGGGTGGAAAACGGCCGGGGTCAAGTGATCTCTCCCCGGTTTGCGAAAAGCATAGCATACGGCACATTGTCCTTACCAGGGGCGGTGTTACGTGCACGAAGCGAGAGCAGAACGCAACTAACTCAATGCAAATGTTTCGTTGAAAGGTTCTCAACCTCTGGAGTTAAAGTCAAATAAGCGGGCTTCAGTGACATCACGACGTGCATTGATTGCTGACGGAACAGCATTGTGGCTAGAGAATGCGGAGAAAACGGGCGCAAATTACTTCGCTATGGACGAGTGGAGTGAGAATGCGGTCTCATCCTCCTGGAGAACGGAGGGGGGGGGGGCTGCTAGAACTTCCCGTTAAGTTAAGACACGTATGACCGCCAGGCCAAAAGAGTGGAGGGTGTGCTCCGAAACACAGCGGAACCTAACTCAAAGAAATTCACCGACAGTGAAATCGATCGGAAGGCGCATATAGCACATGCATGCATAAAGCTTCTGTTTGAGGGCGGTCTCACACTTGGCTCACTAACACGGAAACGGTCGGTGTGTAATACGGCAAGAAGGTCTAGGAATAATAGTTAGGCCCGTGGCGTTGGGGTTGCCGGAGAATCAATCAACGAACTCATCCACCGAGCTAAACTCATCGACTGGGAAAGAGAAATCACTTATTAAGTGAAATGCGGACCAACGCGTCCACGCTAAGCACCACAAGGAGGAAGGGGGGGGGGGTGAGGGGGGAATCTCAGGCGACAGCGGCTCATAAAATGATATTTGAATGAGAATGTGATCTCTACAATGGAGGTCATCGACTACCTCCCACCCCAAATGAGGTTGTGCATCCAGAGAGCACAGGGATAGACCAAGACAGGAAAATGAAGTGGTTCTCGGTTAGTGATGCATAAACTCATCTATATTTAGGAAACTTATCTATAGCTCTTCGATTAGGTCGGCAATGACTTGAAATTTGCGATTGATCGAGTAGTCTTTGCTGAAGGGCTGTCTACCGTTCAAATCACCAAGCAATAGAAAGGGTCTCGGCAACCGTGCTACGTTGCGGTGGAAGTCTCCTCATTGAAGTCGGTTGACGGTGGAATGTACGCAAATATAACAGTATACCTCCTATCGAGATGTAGCTGCACTGCTAATTCCTGAAATGAGGCATTTAAAGCAAAAAGAAGAACGGAGACATGATGCCGGGTGTAAACGGTGCACCCACATGACCGGATCTCATCCCGTGGTGGTAGGGTCGCTAAACGACTATACCGCTGAAGAGTGGTCAGGTGGCACGCGTCCATTACGGTCTCCTGCAAAAGATAGCTAATTGGAACCGGGATGAGACGAACATTCACAGCTCTTCCCAGTTGGTTCGGAATCCGCGGCAATTCCATTGAAGGAATATTCCCTCCAGGCCTAGCTCCGAGGAGACGCGGGGGCCCTTTTCGAAGAGAAGACTTTTATGGGAATGGCTGTACGCTTCCCAGAGGCAGAGCTTCGGGCACTCTTGGCCGAACAGGGCCCTGAAGGCGCTGTCGCTGTCTTTTTCTCCTTTCACCTCGAAAACTTTGGTGGGCGGGCCAGCCCCAGGGGCGGGGGTCCTTCTATTGTTTTCGAGGGACCCAGTCCAGCCTTGGATGAGAGCGTAGGAGCCAAAGCTCCTTTGATGTTGTCTTCTTTTCGGGGAGCAGCTTTAGGAACTACGCTAATGGCCTCACGACCACGTTCAGGGATGTTGCCTTCTGTGAGTCTAACGAATGCGTGGAGAAGCGCGGTCGTTTTGCCTTACGGGAAACAGCCAGTTGGGGAAGGAGGGGAGAACCTTGGTTTTAGCCAGGGCTGGGTGTGAACCTTTTGTGCCGTCAATCTACTAGGGATGCGCCCGGAGTGAGTAGAACTCGCAGAAGTGTTTCAAATGGGCGCATGAACGACCGTTTTCATAGGCCTGGAGTGGACCTGGAGAAGAGAGTATCATTTTTAAAATTGAGGCATAAGATGTCCCAGGCAGCGCCAAGCGCAACCGGACCGGATCCTTAGCCTCGCGAAATTAGAGAGGATTCGTAGCCTGAACGTCCAGGATTTTCTTCTCCAGAAGATTCGCAATGTATTGCATCTAGGAAGCGGGGTACGGTTCTCCGCAATTGACACACTTCGCCATACACGGTAGGAACTTATCGTGTACGGCCTTGGTTTAACTTACACAAACTTCGGGTAAACTTGACTTTGCACGTCTAGTCGATCATTTCTTATGACCGAAGCCATGGCAGAAGTAGCACCTTCGCGGCAGTAGCACGTATGCCTTCACGTGGTAGCGATAACAACCGGCACGAAACAACTCAGGGAGTCTGTAAGGGTCAAAGGTTACAACGAGTGTAAGGGTAGGTTTCGAGGCACCTCCTCCCTGTTTTCTCTGCGACCGGACCAGCGTTTCGCTCTTCCTCATACCGACTACATGGCAGGAATACGGGCAGCTGTTCGGACTGCTTGGCAAAGAAGATGGGAGACGGTCGAAGGGAACTTAAAGTTGCGTGCCATTGCGCCGTGATTGTTCCCATGGACCTTTTTCCCAATGCCGCGGCGGCTTCAGGTTGCTTTCTGTCGTCTCCGAATCGGACACACTCATGTGACGCATCGCTATTTGATGGATCGCTCGCCTGCGCCCTATTGCAACGAATGCGTAGTCACACAGACTGTTTGGCACATTCTTGTTGAATGTCCCAGTCTGGGTGATCTTCGCGCACAATACCTGTCCCGGTACCGGGATGGGCGGGGTCGCTACCGCCTGTCCCTTGTACTCAGGACGAGTGCGTCTACATTGACTGGTGGACTTGTTGACTTTTGGGGGGAGGCTGGCCTTCTCCCTCTCATTTAACCAGGTTTAATTGTTGTTTTTGTTATTGTTTTGTTATTGTTATTTCTTTTTGTTGTTGTTTCCTGTTCAATTTTTTAAAGTAGCCTAAAACTAGGCTGTTTGTTTACGGCGACTTATGCCTAAGTCGGCAGTCGCCAGATAGCCCCTTAAATAAAAAAATAAAAAAATCCTCCCTGTTTTATAGTCACAGGTTCGACCAATACCGCCCCGTAATCGGCCAACTTTAAGGTGATATCTACACGGGAGTATTCCAGTAGTTACTTCGTATAAACCACTCCTTTCACGAAGGTAATGTTAGAGTGCAGCGCCACACTCATCGGCGAGCCATAAATTGTCTGAAGGCTTCCTCGGAGGGATCTGATGCATCAGGAAGAAACCTCCGTAACGAGAAACGGGTCACCTACGACTTTCTACCAATCTATCTAGCTAATGCTTTTCTTTGATGGATCATATTGCCCTTTGCTAACATGCCGCCATCAGCGCAGCGAATAACCAGAAAGCGGTTGAAGACAGTGGCCTCGAAAACGCGAGGTAGTCTCTCAATGATGGGCCCGACGTAATTGAAGCTACACTCTACACACTTGCGACTTTGATCTTGGCCTGGGCCTCTCCACCCGAAGCACCTCGAGCCCGGACTTTCTGATCTTGGCCTGATCGCTTGCCATAAAGGCAGCGGGTTCGTCCTTCCCCGAACCCCCTGTGGATTGAGATCGTGTCAAGCTTTCTGGGCAAGGATATACAGAACAGATGAATATGACTCAGTACTTAAAGGAGCATGAATCCAGTCCAAATCACATCAAGTCAGTTCTGACATTATTTCAACGCAATGTTGATGCTGGGCAGGCTGATGAGCATTTGCATCAAAACATGCTAGATCAAACCAACTACTGGAAAATCATTCTGTCACACTGTGTTGAAACAATTATTTTTCTCTGCGAGAGAGGTCTGGCTCTTCGAGGTAGTAATGAAATTGTTGGATCTAAAGACAACGGCAATTATTTGGGTATCTTAGAGCGTATTTGGCAGGTCGATCCTTTTTTTGTCGCAACATATTCCTGCCCATGCCAATTGCGGATGTGGTCACACATCTTACCTGTAAAAAAACAATTTGCGAAGAACTAATTAGAATGATGAGTAAGCGAGTTCTTAGTGTCATTAGGATGAGATTGCTAAGTCACGATACTTTTCAGGTTGTGTAGATTCTACTCCAGATATTACACATTCTGACCAGTTAACCACCACTCTGCGCTCTGTAAATATGATAGATCACCAGCCGGTGGAGCGTTTTCTGACTTTCATACCAATCTCGAGTCACACAGGACAGAATCTAGCTGACATTCTGCTTCAATACTTACGGGATCAGGGAATCAACTTTGAAAATTGCCGTGGTCAGACTTCCTTACGATAATGCCAGTAATATGTCTGATAAATATACTGACATGCATCATATCTTAAAAAAAAAAAAACCAGTCTAGTGGATTATATTCCTTGCTCAGGTCACTCTCTAGAATTAATTGAACAGTCAGCTGTGGATTGTTGTGTACAAACAGCTCCTCCTTTTTTTCAATTCCTGGGAAGCTTGTATTCATTCCTTGTCACATCAACACATTGCTGGCATGTCTTGTTAAGCTTCGTTCAACAGAATCCTAAATGTCTAGTTCCGAAACACCCATGGGATACGCGGTGGTCTTCTCGGTCTGATGCCACCAAAGCAGTTTTGATGGGGTACCATGAGTTTCAAAATCCTCTGCAGGAGATCTCGGACGATGCTACTCAGAACGACGGCACAATAAATGAAGCAGGCTCACTGGCCAACTACATGGACACTATTGAATTTACCTTAATGTGTGAACTATGGAATGACATTTTGCTGCGTTTCAGTTGCTGTAGTAAATTGCTGCAAGGCTCAACCATCGAATTAACATCCTCTATTGGTTTGCTGAAGAGCTTGGATAAATTTTTAGATGAATGCCAAGAGAAGTTTGACTATTATGAGCAGAAGGTAAGTAAATGCAGTAGCTGCAGCACATACAAATCTGAACGTAGGCGAGTGCCTAAACTTAAAAAGAATGTTAATGATAGGGATGCTACAGATGTTCTGGAAAAGATGTCTGGCCATGAAAAGCTTAAAGTTAAAACCTTTATGTCATCATCAACCAATTCAAGAGTGTACTGCAAAAACGTATTAAGGCAATATTGTACAATGCTACGGAGTATTGGTGTTTTAACTCAGTATGACTCTATGTCTGATGAAGATATCGATTCTGCTATTTCAAGACGTCGTTTTTTTATTCGAATGAACTTTGTTCAGATTTCATTGCTGAATTTCATCAATTTATATGCTGGTATGAAGTGCAGATGTGCGATGATGATAAAATAGCATCAACTGGAAGTGCACAAAGAATGCTTACGATACTCCACACTACTGGTGTCTCCTCTGCTTTTCCAAACACGGAACTAGCACTGCGAATTTACTTATCATTAATGGCTACAAATTGCTCAGGTGAATATTTCTTTTCTAATCTGAAAAGAAATATAGGCGCGAAACGATCAACGATGGACCAGCAATGACTTTGAATGCTAGCACTTCGGTCCATTTGAAAGTGATCTACTGCATAAAAGTGACACCAAAAAACTAATTGATGAATTTGCAGTTGCAAAAGTGAGCAAGGTTGTGATGTAATTTATGTAAAAGGTATTGGATAATAAAGTGTAATCAATTAATGCTCAAATGATTTGTTAACAGTAGTAAGAACATTTTTTGATTTGAGTAGTAATTTTACGAGAGGTCATAACTTAAAATTATACAACCCCCTCTGTCGACGGTCGGCAGAGGGGTTTGTTCACAAATGATTTTATCAGCAGCTTGAATAAATGCTTAGTCACTAGATATTTTTAAAACAAATATGGACCAGTTTGATTTTCTTCTAGTAAAGGAACTATGTTCAGTGAGTAATCATGTTCTGATATTTAATTGTTTGTCCATTTTCTTTTATATGTATGAGTCTATATTTCTAAGTACCATATCACGTATAATGTACATGGCAATGACCATCCGACATACGATACAAGATGCCCAACTTCAAGGATCAGTGCAGCACGACTGCATAAGTAGAATTGTAATATTCCATTTTTTCCTTGAAAAGGTTTTTGTTAGTTTTTAAATACATACAAATAAACGTTAAAATGTAAAAGCAAGTGGTATTAGTGGGGTGTGTGAGTAAATATTTTCTTTGTGTATTTTTAGGCGAGCAGGGTCTTAATCCGGCACTGCGATCGTCGATCGGTGCGAGAAGTCACAACAGACGAGGGTAAGGTAAACTTACTTAAATTAGTCATGTCACACTTTTCAAAATGTTTCGAGCAAAAGTAAGTCAACTGCGATATAATTATTTATGTTGTTTTTTAATCCTCAAATAGCCTTGATTGACAGCCGCTAGGTTTGCTATCCTGTGTTGCTAAATAATATATATTTTTTTCACACGTTAGATTGAAAATGAATTAGAGCGATATCTTTTTTTTAGAAAAATACATCTAAGTGAGATGTAGGGGCGTAAAATTAAACTACCTGTAGGAAATATCTTTTGGATGTTTTAATTACCCATTTGATTAAAATAACACTTGAAATCTGCGACTTCAACCGTCGATGTCAAACTGTCTCGATGATCACCAACTTCTTGGTCCGAATAACGGAAAAGGAATTGTTCTCGTTCAAGAAGAGTCTAGTTATCGCAGGTTCCGGTCAAGAACATTTTATAAAATAATATAATGGAAGGGGGTTTATCACTGATCTGCACTCTTTTCCGAGTTTATTTTTTTTTTCAGTGGGGACCTATTGATTAACGTGTGATCCGAACCACGGGTATCTGTTTAGAGGACATACTGATTAACGTGTGATCCGAACCACGGGTATCTGCTTAGGGGACCTTTTGATTAACGTGTGATCCGAACCATGGGTATTCTTTTAGGGGACCTACTGATTAACATGTGATCCGAACCACGGGTATCTGTTTAGCGGACCTACTGATTAACGTGTGATCCGAATCACGAGTATCTGTTTAGGAGACTTACTGATTAACGTGTGATCCGAATCACGGGTATCTGTTTAGGGGACATACTGATTAACGTGTGATCCGAACCACGGGTATCTGTTTAGGGTACTTACTGATTAACGTGTGATCCAAAACCATGGGTATCTACGGAGTATGACAGCCGCGGTGAAATCAACTCGAACGGAGCGACATTCACCTAATTACCCCACCCGGTGTCATATAACTTCGGTGGGGTGAGGGTGGAGTGGGGTACGGATGAGGAGCTCAACATTGTGAGGGGAACATAACTTCGCTGTAATATAAATCGGTGTTTCCATTCGCTTAGGTTCGCGCAATTTCTACCCATTTATTTGACGTCACTCGGTCGTCGAATCCAATGCAATAACTTGCCAATTTTAGCCTAGTTATAAACTTAAGGAAAATTTTAAAAGTTGAATAATTTTTTTATCATTTCAATCGTTGTAGTTTTTTATTATTTATGAATTTAAATAAATTTCTTTCAGTTTAACTTCCTAATATATGTTTAATCTGGTTAGTCCATTAAATGACATACCCCAAATTATAAAAAGGAATAAATACAGGATCGTAAACCAAATTCTCTAGCAAGGAAGCATCCGATGTAGCGGGGGTATGCTGCAGGTTATATTTGAAGGATTTCGTGCCTTCCAGTCCCAGTGCTGGAGATGTTGTCATTGGTTTTCGATTTGAATTCAAATAAAATACTCCGGAAGATTAATTATGTGTTTGTTTTCTTGAATAAATAATATTTATCGGGCAAAAACTTTGTATACAATCTTGATTACCTTGGTTTCTAAGGAATGAACAAGAGGGATACTATAATTAAGGGATAAAGTCCTATTTATTTAATGAATATTAATATTAATTAGGATATAAGATTAATAAGGATATATGTATTCATTTGATTGCAATTAATAAAGCAATTTCCTCAGTTGTTTCAATGATGACATGAAGAGTACAGGGGCCGTTTATTTCTGACGTTTTTAAAACCTTTTAAGATTTTTTTTATGAAATAAAATAACTTAAGAAACAGTAAGGACAACCCATAAGTAATGAGGCGTTTTATCATGTTTATTATTATTTTATAGGTAGAAATCAAGCTATTCTTTGAACTTAACCCCTCTCAATCAAAACCACTTTTTGGGGGTAATTTGCCTCCTTAATAAAAGGTCTCTAAATTTATTTAATTTAAAAGGTAATAAAATTTACGCCAAGTTCCTAATACAAGTCTCCATCTCTCTATTAATATTTCAATACCATTTTTGTAAAAATCGTGAAACTTTGATTTAAAATAGTTCTTTAAATTTGTTTTGATTTCTTCTGTTGATCTGTTGTGACCGGCGTGTACGTCCAAAATAGGACACACGTGAGAGTCGCTACACACATAAAGTACAGAGAGAGAGAAAAGTAAAGTTAGCGCCGTTTACGAGAATGTCACACAGTAGTAAACGGAACACAGTTATCTCTGTTAGAGTTGGTCGAGGCAATCTTAGGCAAACATTATAATCAAGGCAGAATCCAGAATAAACCGGATATTTATCACGATTAAGTAAATAGAAGCCAGATTAGGAAGCTATCTCCATGGCAACATGCAACCGCCCACAGAGGATTTTACCCAATAGTCGGAGTGCCTTCCTTATCAATCTGTTCGGCAGTAGCCAATCAAAAGTCGAGTTATGTTAATACCGACCAATCATCAGGCATGTACATAAGAGGGAGGTTAGGCTTAGTTGGACGGGGAACTTGTCGGGCGTGGTTTAAATTGAATATATAACTGTATGAAGCCAGAACAAGAGATTACTATTTAAATATGGTAATATATCGCGTTATATATCTTTCAGTCCGATCTCTCGGATTCGCGTAATTCATCTTTGTATATAGTCGTGTATATAACGCAGACATTAAGGTGTAACTCTTAAAGGCTCTAATTCTTCCGGCCTCCTTTAAACTTTGCCCGCACTTGACCTCGAACCTAATTTATGTCATAACTTAGATCTAAAACTTAATTAAAGAACTTTTGTAAAATGCAATAAGATCTAGTTCAATAATAATTTTATTTTTGCTTTGGTAACTTCAATATTCTGAAGTTCCTCAATCTCCCCTTCCAAGGCTCTTGGGTTGTCCTCACGATTACCTTCAAGGTTCCCCCAAAATTAGGGACGACCCTCAATAACACTTCATAACTGGCGATCTTGCATTAAGAACCGTCCATTTTTAGCAACCAGTGCCATTGTTCCACCAAACAAAACAAGAAGCGGAAGAACATTGAAGAATTTAAGGAAACCCAAGGAAGAGGAAAGAGAATGGAAGTCAACCAGACGAGGCAAGGTTAGGCAGAGACAGTAAGTGCCGTGACGATAAAAGCTCCAGTATTCAACGACGCTGCAGTGACGGGGTGGTTTAGAATTATAGATGCTCAATTCTACAATACAAAAATCACCAAGGAGGTAACAAAGTATTACCTCCTGGGTGATTTTTGAAACAGTGAACTGCCTGCCTGCAGACATTTTCGAAGATGAAAACTACGAGAAATTGAAGGCTGAAGTCGTAAGTCTATTCGAAAAGACTAAGCCAGGATTATTCGAAAGAATAACAGCCTCATTGACTTTCACTGGCCGTCCTTTGCGAAATTAGGAGGAACTGAGGCGCACAGCCTTGCAGCTTGGAGTAGGTGAGGAACTTGTGAGGCATAAATTTATTCAATCATTGCCTCCCACCATTGCGCAGATAATTGCCACTCAAAAAGACCTCTCGTTAACCCAAATCGGTAAACTCGCGACGAATGAATAATTTTTAAGATAGAACAATGCGTTAATGTGAATAGTGCGGAAAATACGTGCGGTCCGGCGGTAATGCGCGAGAAACAATTTGCGCGAGAAACAGCCCTCATCTAGACCATCGTCCCCAGAAAACTAAGGAGGAGTGTCCTAACCACTGCGGCAGCGGGCATGCCGGCTGTTTTCAAATTAGCCGCAAAAATCGTCAACAAGAGGTACGAATTCCTGATCGACACGGGGCGGGTGTTTCAATCATCCCAGCCAGAATTGCTAATAACAGCAACATCAAAGAAAGTTGCATAAATCTTTCAAACGCACACGGCGGGAAGATTAAAATCCACGGGGAAATGAGTGCGGATTTGGCCATTCCAAGTTTAAGAAGGTCATTTCGATGGTCTTTCGTTGTAGCAGACATCACCGCACCCATCCCTAGGAATAGATTTCTTGAAGCACTTCGATTTAATCGTGGATTGCGCCTGGAATAAGCTGCTGGATCGAAACACCAAGCTTGCTTCAGTGGATCAAACTTCCGAGGAACCATCCATAGCGTTGATAAGAACAGACCTCCAAAGTGTACCCGAATCATGTTGAAAATATTGGAAAAATATGGCGTACTCTATGGACCAACTCCCGCTCAAACGGTACCAGCAATGGACCAGTCAGTGGAGCATAATATTGATACCAGCAGTGCCCCACCTACATTTGCGTGGCCTAGACAATTGACAGCGGAAAAGCTGAAAGTAGCAGAGGAAACAATCGAGGACCTTTTAAAAGAAGGAGTAATCCAGCCATCGAATTCACCGTGGACCTCACTGATACATTTGGTACCCAAGAAGACCCCTGGTGAGTACAGGATGCTCGGGGACTATAGAGCTCTAAATGCTATTACAAAGCCCGACCGATATCCGTTGCCACGGATCCAAAACCTGGCAGATCATCTCCATGGAAAAGGGATCTTTTCGAGACTGGACCTCGTAAGGGCATATCACCAGATTCCAATGACCCCGGCTGACGGCGAAAAGACGGCAATTAAAACCCCCTTTGGTTTGTGGCAATACATAAAATTACCATTTGGCCTTCGCAATGCGAGCAGTACCTTTTAGAGATTTATGGATAATATATTCCATGGGTTGAGGTTTGTATAGAAGATATCCTGATTTTTTCCAATAATTTGGAGGAACACCTCAACCATATGGAACAAGTAATGGAAATATTATCACAGAGAGACCTCAGGAATTCCCCCCAAAAATGCGAGTTCGCGAAAGAGGAAATCACGTTCCTGGGCCATCAAATCTCGCAAAAAGGCATATGTCCTCCTGCCCCCCAAATAAGGGAAATTGGGGAAATGCCAAAGCCAAGAGACTTTAAAGAGGACTGCGTGGTTACTTGGGAATGTTGGGATACTACAGAAGAATGATGCCCAACTTTGCGGCCAAAACAGTACCGCTAACTGAGTTGTTGCGTGTGTACCCCAAGTCGAAGAACATCGAGTGGAGCGAAATCGAATAGAGAGCGTTCGAATCAACAAAGAAGGCTTTAGAAGAAGCAGTCACACTCCATCACCCTCTCCCGGGCAATTTACCGCTGCAATTGGGGACGGACTGCTCCCAATACGCGGCAGGTGCTGCTCTCCACCAAATGGTGAACGACGTCGCGAAGCCCATAGCTTTCTTTTCAAAGAAGCTCTCAGAAACACAACAGGCGTATTCGATCTATGACCATGAGCTTCTCGCCGCATACTTGGATGTTATGCATTTTAAGCACATAAGAGAAGGGCGCAATACGACGCTGTGCACCGACCATAAGCCATTAGTATCGGCATTTTCGTCACCGTTAAGTGCAAAAACTGACAGGCAGCAGCGGTATTGGACCGCAATTTAGAGTATGCCAACGACATGGCATACATACGCGGCCAAGACAACATAGTTGCAGATTGCATGTCAAGGGACGTCAAGTCGATGCAAATTGACTTCTTTGGACTTTATGAACTAGCAGTCGCACAAACACAGGACGACGAATTAAAAGGTATCAAAGAAAAATTAAAACCTTTCCCCTTTAGTTGAGATATACAATTATGGTGTGAAAATACAACACAAGCTATTGGACCATTTGTACCAAAGGAGTGCAGGAAAACGATATTCTATCAACTGCACAATATATCGCACCCAGGTGTTCGAGCCTCCCTGAGGTTGATTAAAGCCCGATATTTTTGGCCGAACATCGATAGGGATGTGCATTCATGGGTTAAGGAATGTATGTCGTGCCAGGCAGCTAAAATATCGCGTCATACGAAGTCTCCAATTCTGTCAATAGAAACACAGTCAGAGAGGTTTGAGACGATACACGTGGACATAGTGGGACCATTACCGACATGTACCCCGCACGGACAATCTTTCCTCTCACAGTGCCGTTACGTGCTAAATTGCATCGATCGGGCCTCGAAGTGCGTGGAAACGATCCCTATCCCGGACATGAGTGCCGCCACGATTTATATCCAGATCTGGTGTCCCGTTGTACGTTATTATCGATAAAGGTGCACAATTTGAATCGAATCTGTTCAAAGAATTGCCAGCACTCGTTGGTTTTCATCGACTGCGAACCACGAGCTACAGACCCTCCACGAACGGGATGGCGGAAAGGATCCATAGGACTTCTGAAACGGCCATAATGGCCAGGAAACAGGATTGGTTGATGGCACTCCCTGTGGTGTTGCTAGGCATTCGCGCCCTACCGAATGAATCAGGATATTTCCCGTTCACAGCGGTAACTGGCACGACGCTTTTATGCCCAAAGCCACTAGTATCACCGAGCTCGTCGAAAGAACAATGCAAGTTCGTCAAGGACTTGGCCACGACAATGGCCCAAATAGATTTTAAACGAATAGCCACGGGCAATATTCACTCGGTACCAAAGCCTTACATACCATGTGGTCTGATGGAAGCATCACACGTGTGGATGCGAATAGACCGTGTTCGAAGACCTGTTGAAGCGTCTTATGCGGCCTTCATGGTTATCGAACGCGGCAGTAAGGTGTTCACACTACAATTATCGGACGGAAGGATGGACACTGTCTCAATTGACCGGTTGAAACCGGCACGATTACCCCAGGCAATTGAGTACTCTCGGGACGGCGATCGGAGTATCTCGGTGTCCCGGGCCGCCCAGAAGAGGCCGAGACCCGACACTGCTGGGGAAATGGAACCCGCAACACTGGAAAGGGGACCGAAACCCCTGATCTTGGCCCTTCACCTAGAACAGAGGAGCCGCAAGAGGAACGTACTCATCGCGAGCGGGACGAAGGATTAAATTCGCTAAATACAACACATATATTTATTATTGAGACGAATAACAAAGTGATAAATGAATAATACTTAGCCTAAAGTTATAAGACAGTGTGCCGGTATAAATAAAAGTGTACATAAGGTGAAACTATATAAGGTTCATATCGCGAAGTTCGTGATATTAGACGCAAAATCGTCACGAGGTACAAGGATGGGAAGAACTACATATAGATGTGTAATTAAAATAGACATCTACCATCAAAAGTAACGAATGAAATAAATAAATCGTTGTATAAGTATTGTCAAACTTATTGTGAATGTTAATTAGCTGTAACGAGTAATAATCCAGGTTGAATGCTACGTATAGCAATTAAGGTCGGATTTAAGAATCCATAACAATTGTTAACCTAAGAAAATAACTTATATTAAATGTAGAAAACCAAATTTTGTAAAGGTCAAGGTGCAATAGCAGCGGGTAAACGAATCCAACGACTTAAGGGCGGACGCCTGTAGCGACCGGCGTGTACGTCCAAAATAGGACACACGCGAGAGTCGCTACACACATAAAGTACAGAGAGAGAGAGAGAGAGAGAGAAAGAGAGAGAAAAGTAAAGTTAGCGCCGTTTACGAGAATGTCACACAGTAGTAAACAGAACACAGTTATCTCTGTTAGAGTTGGTCGAGGCAATCTTAGGCAAACATTATAATCAAGGCAGAATCCAGAATAAACCGGATATTTATCACGATTAAGTAAATAGAAGCCAGATTAGGAAGCTGTCTCCATGGCAATATGCGACCACCCACAGAGGATTTTACTCAATAGTCGAAGTGCCTTCCTTATCAATATGTTCGGCAGTAGCCAATCAAAAGTCCAGTTATGTTAATACCGATCAATCATCAGGCCGGTACATAAGAGGGAGGTTAGGCTTAGTTGGACGGGGAACTTGTCGGGCGTGGTTTAAATTGAATATATAACTGTGTGAAGCCAGAACAAGGATTACTATTTTTATATAGAAATATATCGCGTTATATATCTTTCAGTCCGACCTCTCGCATTCGCGTAATTCATCTTTGCATATAGTCGTGTACATAACGCAGACATTAAGGGGTAACTCTTAAAGGCTCTAATTCTTCCGGCCTCCTTTAAACTTTGCACGCACTTGACGTCGAACTTAATTTATGCCATAACTTAGAACTAAAAACTTAATTAAAGAAATTTTGTAAAGTGCAATAATATGTAGATCAATAATAATTTTATTTTTGCTTTGGTGACTTCAATATCCTGACGTTTCTCAATCCTCCTGCTTCAAGGCCTTATTAATCGGGAAAACAGCCGTTGCGCATTCTCCTTGTTAATCGCAATTCCTCGCGATTACATAACTCCCTAAATACCGGTGTTTTACCCTGGTGTGGTCTATCCCCATCCTGTGGGGCTATTTGACCCCGTCGCTAGAATGAGACCTCCCCTCGGCTTAGGGCACCCTATAGCAATCAAAAAATCACTCTCGTGAGAAATAAGGAAGGGCAGTGCAAACCAACCAGGGCATCTGTATCACCCGGAGTTCTAGCCACTGCGGCAGCGGGCATGCTGGCCGTTTTCAAATTAGCTGCAAAAATCGACAACAAGTGGTACGAATTCCTGATCGACACGGGTCGAGTGTTTCAATCATCCCAGCCAGCATTGCTAATAACAGCAACATCAAAGAAAGTTGCATAAATCTTTCAAACACAAATAACTCGGTAATCTATCCCTATTATTGGCAACCAGCGTCCCCCTTCCAAGGCTCTTGGGTTGTCCTCACGATTACCTTCAAGGTTTCCCCATAATTAGGGACGACCTTCAAGAGCCCCCCCATAAATCTCTTCAGGTGATTCAGGAAATCTAGTTTTCATCAACGCTTTCATACACATATTCGATGCGAAGTTAAATAGTGTGGGTGTATGCAGAGATTGCTCATTATTGGGTGTGATTTATTCTATACATAAAAATCGAGTTGCAATATAATGATGGAGTTAGTGGGGTTGATTTTTATGGGGTGGGAGAAAGTGCTCTGTTCATGAAAGGTTTGTTCTTCTTTGTTAACAAATAAATGGTAATTAACTCCTAAACATGTCGGTTGAATGTTTGGGGCTGCCACAACCCGAAAGGCATTTGTTTCAGCCATTTACGAGTCTGAGTATTATGGCAGTAATGTACATATGGGGCATCAGAAAATGGTGGAAATTGAACATTTGTGTGGCGAGAGCGGCCGAGCGCCAACGAAGAATGGGATCGAAATTCATTACTACTACTAGCCCTACGTACTACCTCTACCGGGGTTTGCAATAGTTCTGTTACACTCGTTTTTTTTTAATCTTTCGAGAGTTTTATGTGTTCTTAGGATTGCAGGGCCAATTGTACAGTCTTGCACGTGTGTCTGTGTGATCGGGCATGAACGCATGTAAGTTAAAAGAGAATAGTTTGGATTTCCTCCCGTATTGGGTTCTCTCCCCTCCCTCTCTCTGGCCCATTCTAGGCTATTGAAGAGACAGTGAGTGGTTTATAGTTTATGAGTATTTAGGGTTTGAGAGAATGTGGTGAGCTTAGGACCGTCCTGGACAGATGGACGAATATTGCCCTTCTCCACCCACTCGGCGATCGGCACAATGGACACGCTGGTTTATGGATTTACTATGAGTAGAGGCTGTTTGGGCTCGGACACCTTCCCCTTAATCATACCCCAACTCGCCCCCTTTCCCATTCCTTGAAAACCCCCTTGCAGGAGGGACAAATTTCCACTATTCCTTACAGCTGGAGGAAGAAACAACTTGCTGAAACCCCTATCTACCCAAACTCCTGGTCTCTGGGTAGGGACTCGGCAGGACGGAAACCTTCTGAAGTGTGAGGCACCGAGAACGAATCCTCCTCGCAAGTAAGGTCCTTGTCCGGGTTCTGAGAGTTCCCATCGAATTCCCTACGAACGAACTCTTCCCCTTTGCCCCCCTCTCTCGGATAAATTCTTTTAACCTTCGGTCCTTCAAACTCTTAACCTTCTATCCATTTCGGAACCATCAAACTCTCCTTAAACTACCCTTAAACTAAACTCTAACTAACGAGGGCATTCCGAACTAAACATCGTTTCAAATAAGTTCTCTGGAGAGATCACTAAACTTTCCAAATCAATTAGACACTAATGTCTCTCACTTAAGCGCTACCATCTTGCTTAGCTTTGCCTTGCTTTCGGGGTAATAATTCTAACACGTGCTCTCAATTATTTCAATAATTGGGAAAACATTTTTTTATTAACAAATGTATTATCATTTAACAAACAAATCATATGACCTTACGACCTACAAAACTTTCAAAACCTCATTAAAAGTAAAATGGATACCATCCGACCGACAGACCGACATAGTAACTCATAGACTCGCGTGTACGCTACTCCAAATCTTCACGGTCCATCCGGTCATCAACAGGCAGAACGACCGCATAGTAAGCTTCGGCCATGACGTCTACGAGGTCCGCTGCGTGTACACGACTAAGCACCCGGACTCCGTGATGATGCTCGGCGTCGTGGCTTCGAATGGAGAGAAGCCGCCGGTGTGGTTCGAGGATGGCTACAGGCTCACCACGGCCGATTACAGGGACATCGTGGCTACGAAAGTTCTGCCCTAGGTGATAAAGATCACGAGGAAGATGGACTACGTCTTTCAGCAGGACGGTGTCTCTGTCCACACTGTTAAGACCGTGCAAGGGTGGTTAGGGTCGAACATGAACTTATGGTTGAAGAACTTTCGGCCACCGCAGTCGCTCGACCTCAATCCCCTCGACTACAGCGTGCGGTCGCATGTCAAGGGCAATGCCTTTTAGGTCTGCCACAGCTACTTCGAGGAGCTGAAGTCCTCCGCCATCTCATGTGGACCAGCATGAGGAAAGACTTCGTCCACAACGTGTGCGTGACCTTTAGTTCTCGGCTGGAGCGCGTGCTGGCCGCCGATGCCAGCCACATTGATTAACATTACACTGTAAATATTTATTTATATGTTAAAACAACAAAAATGTGTCTAACTGCATTAAATCTATCATTGTGTCCCTTTTTGAGAGCGTCATAACGAGGGCAACAGGACTTTTGCAATACTCGATACTACTACGTACTACCATCACGTACTACCTCTAATACCATGACGTATTACCTTATTACCATTACGTACTACCTTTACTACCAGTACGTACTGCCTCTACTCCCGCTACTTACTACCTCTATCACCACTACATACTACTACCACTACGTACTACCTCTACGTACTACCTCTATTACCACCATGTGTGTAAAAGAATAAGGTCGAAAGGCGCCCTGGGGCCCTTCTGTACCCACGTGGTCTCGCGATCACCGCGTCGCCAGATGAGCTCTTAGAAACAAAAAATCGCGATCACCGCATGGAGCGTTGGAAGTGAGGTTGATCTACGGCGAGGATGCGGTCCACGCCGTTTTATTGCACATCAGCCATCCTCCCGCCCTCCGGGATAGATCGAAACTATTCTAACATTCTACGCCAACTTTATCTCGGTTCCCCCGAAGGAGTCGCTTCCTTCACCCTAAGATCGCGCGAGTCGTGGAGGCTCCCGCCAGGTAATCCCAGGCACCAGCGGAGCGTCTATATAATCCTCCGACTCGGTTTAGCGTTAGCGTGTAGCACTTCTGGACCATCCCGCCTAACCACGCGTACGAGCAAAGGACACGCTCACCCGTCGCGATCGAAGACACCAGCGATTTCGATTTGAGGACGAAGGCTAAATTGACATCCGCGATCTCTGCCATAGTCAATCGGAGAGTATCTGACGAGGAATTCCATCTCCGAAGGCCAAACTACGTTTGCTTCCTCAGCCGCCCCGTGAAGTAACCCAGCTTCCCCATTGCAGTCATTGTATCCCGACTGGCCCTTCCCTTCAACTAACACGTAAACAGTTGCAATCGTTGTTGACGCCTACATATTATTCTATAATCTGGTCTACCCCAATCATTCCATCCTTTGTGTGTAAGCCCCGGATTAAAATCCCCTTTTTAATCACCGACCTGAACCCGACCACTAATCCCATATTTATCCCTCCTGTGTCCCGTGCCGACATTTAATTTAGCATGTACGATTATTCCCTTTAAATCCTATATCTGTATATATTTCAATTCTATTTATTTATTAGTAAAAGTATATTTTTGTTATCGTCTTTTTCTTGCAACCCTAAACGAGTACCGGCTACCTGTTAATCTTTGGCCAACTTGCACTCTCAATTATTTTGTTTTGAAAGGGCCCCGCAATTAAAAGGTAAACCATCCCCACTGAATCCTTAACTATTTCCCGTTCACGAACCGGCTAGGTCGAATCTTAAACCAACTTCGACCCACACACCCAAAAGGCATATATATATATATATATATATATATATATATATATATATATATATATATATATATATATATATATATATATATATATATATATATATATATATATATATATATATATATATATATATATATATATATATATATATATATATATATATATATATATATATAAATATATATTTATATATACAGAGAGTCCGACCATTCCACGACAATGTACGTATACTACCACTCCGTACCTTTACTAGCAATGCGTATTACCTCTAATACTACGTATTACATCTACTAGGCACTAGTAATATTATTATTTGTAATATCTTTATTATTATTATTACAGAGAACATTGCTCCCCTTCATTTCTGTCTCAGACAACGCAAGTGGATATCGTTCGTCTCCTTATTGAAGGCCGAAGGTTTGCGGGGTTGTCAACAAAGTGGTGAAGTTAGTGAAAGGGGAGACTACGTGGCGCGGTGATGCCCCCTACTTAGGGGGATAACAGTGAATTTACCGATATTTTCCTCCTAAACAACGAAGGAATTTTCCTCAAAGTTTTGGAAGATATTTACATCATTCGTCTCTTTAATTTGAACGCGGCACCCCCCGACTATATAGATAAAACAACATACAGATAAGACTGACAAGTACTAGCGAGCACGAGGGCACCAGGGACTGGTCATCTTTTGGATAACGGTAGTACTATATGTGTATTTACCACAACCCAGTGACCGTTTTGTAACCTTCCTGTGGCTCAAGGGAGCGCCACCTAAAGTCAGGGAAGAGAGGACTTAAACCCTTTAGTGCGCGAGCGAAATCAAGTAGTGAAAGGCAATATGATGGATATTGACTGTGTGCGTGATGACGTAAGATGAGCACGCATACGCGAGACTCAACGCCCCGCCGTGATTGGCGGGAGTTTCCTCCAACACAGACATTTCTCGGTCTCGTTTGGATTGAACTTGAATAACCAGGCGTGTAAATCCAGCGCCTTATATAACAAGTCTTATCTAATAGGCTTATAGTGAAAGTCGTGACGTTAGGAAAAACAAAGAGTAAGAAAGCATATAGAACTATGTGGTACTAAGGATCTGGAAGGCTCGCAACTCTCTTACACCCGATTCCAGGCAGCGAAACTAAGCCTCTCGAGGGTCCTTTCTGCAAAGTTACCCCGTCATCCATCGTTCTTGACCTCAGCTGAGGCTAAGCCACGACGAGGCCTAATAAGTCATTGTTTACTACGTTTATCGAGTAATTTTAGCAGCCTCATTTAAATATTTGGCCTCTGAAGCGAAACCCGATAAGTATGAGTACGGAATAAATATAACAAAAATAAACTAAGTTATACATATTGTGGTGTGTGCGTGTTAACAGTTTTACCGCCGTTTTGTAGTCTTTTTATAAGCCTTTCTCAATTGAATCTAGTGTACTGTGGGATCCAAATCATGGGAAAAAGTCTGTACATAAGGGAAACGAATTAATATTTTAAAAATTACAAGGCATTGTTCAGTAACTGTTCCCGTTAAAAATATAAAGATAAGACTTCATCGGAAATTAAAGGAAAATGGATCTTAAGAGCCCGAAGCAGAAGGGAGAAAAATGCATGTAGTTATCAAGGAGACAATAAGCAGCGGTCAGTGTCTAGCGTGTGTCCGCTACAGATGGTCTCAGATTAAATTTTACTTATATTTGTCAGTTGTAATAAAGAAGTGAGTAGTGGTGCGTCTCCTAGGATCATGTGTTGATGCAGCATGGCGAGAAGTAGTAATAATTTATTAACTGCAAACGGAAAAGTGAAAAAGGCCACCCACAATGGAAAAGTGCTGTCGACAGAAGAAGAAAATAAGGTAAGAGTTCGGTCGCGCTTTTCCTCAAGGTCACATTACTTTCCGTCCCCTGATAACAAAGGGCAGGATCAGGAGGAAGTTAATGTGTGTTGCTTTGTTATTTGTTCCTACTGAACTTAGAAAACCCTCGGATAAACTCGAAAGGAGAATGTTAATGCTTTCTTTTGGGCAAGTTAAGCTGAACTCTGTCCCGTCGTAGCAAAATTAATCAAATTACTTGCTTACTTTTGTTATTTGTACCAATTTGCTCCTGGAGCCTTTGGTGAGCTTTACTTTGGTAATATACGTTCACCACCGGTCATAACATTACTTTGTCCTTCTCTCTTTATCATCCACGCCTGCAACGCACCCACTTTTAAAAGTAGCCTTGGCGGAGTCATTCAACTGGAGACAAAAGGACAATCTAGTATTGCTATAGTGTAGGTTATAGGAGACGGAAGGCACCGTGTTGATAAGGCTGGAAGTACAAAGGGAACGGGAAAATTAGATAAGGTTAAATGTGCTTTGGTGGAGGACCCTCCACCAACAAAAATAGGAAACTAAAGAGAGCATTTTTTTTTCCTTTTAGTTACAACATATCTATAGCATAGGCAATATCTAGGTCAGGGGTGGGGAAACTTTTTTGAGCCGCGGGCGAAAATTTCTAACGAAAGAAGTCGGCGAGCGATAAATAAAATGTATCTTTGTATAAAATAAAATCTCTTGTATCTTTCTAAATGTTGTTCAAATTTATTACATGGTGCGATATAGTCGTGCATTATCTAAAAAAAAAAATAATAAGCAACATTTTTATTTACTGCCACCACGGAAATTGGACATACAAATATTATTTAAGTTTCAGTATTGAAAATTTGTGCATACAAATATCACTCAGGGATGGGGGGGGGGGGGGGGGGGGAAATGAGCTACCCTGGTCTAGGTAAAGTCCGGAAAGTGACGGGCTCTATTTTGTGAATAATTCGTATATAATTTTGCCCAAGGTTTGAAAGCTTTACGCCAGCTACATAATTTGAAGTTGTTGATTAACTTGCGTTCGGTTGGCCGGTCATTTAACGAACATTTACCAATGTCTATCCCATGCTTGAGGGTCGTTCGAATTGGGTAATATTTCCATCGCAAATCACTCATTTTTAACATTTTTATACCAGAATGTAAAATCTCCTTTACTAGAAACGTGCGTAAATCGGTTTTTAGCTTAGTTAAATTTGCAAATGAGTAGTAATAGGCGATTGAAATGATTACCAAATTTGAAAGGCTTAGGCCGAGAAGGTAAACGTTTAAAAACTCCGAGTTCCATTCTGTCAATCATTTGTTTGAAAACTTTGGTGTATGCATTGTTTATATCGGCTGAATGCTGTTTTTTTTTTGTTTACTTGTGAAACTTTTAATTATATAACAGGATACCCCAAACAATTTAAATAAAATATCGCTAAATATGGAATACACGGTCACATTGCCAATTGGAATCGCAATCATATTGTATGTATCATTTTGAAGGGAATTTTTTCTGAATTAAAATATGGTATGGATGGACATTTAATATTTCTCTATATTGAATAAAATATGATTGATTTAATTAGCACTCAGGGTCCGGATTATATGCCTGAAGCCAAGAAAAAACATAAAAAACTATGAACATTAGAGCGCCTAACGACGTCTGGCAATCCCCTTTGAACTTGAACCTAATACTAGGCTTTCTAATTGTGTATACTGATAGCTGATTACAAATAGCGGTAGGGGGGAGGGGACCCCCACTGCCGCAGTCTTATTAACTTGTGATGCTAATAATCGTGTGGGATGGGAATTTCTTGCATTGGTGCAATCGTGTTTCTTTTGGCGGAGGCTTATGATGTCAAGGCGACAGGTCTAGCAGCTAGAAATAACGGCTGCTTTTAACAGCCTAAATATCATAGGTGGGCGCAATAACGAAATATTGTATCACGATAACCGATAAATCGATAACGATAACCTTATCAGCGATAACCGATAATCGATAGCTGGCGATAAATTTATCTCCCGATAAGGTGATAGCCGATAAATCCAAAATTATAATACAATATTGATTATTGACTATATATAGCGTTTTTTATAATACAATAGTAAGAATATTTGAATACTGTTTCTTAGTTTCTTACCTGGAGAGGCTCTCCTTCATCTCCTCATAGGTTTTGAGGATGCTCCTCCCAGCTCGGACCTACCCATTTCTGCCTCCAAGGCACGCGCGGCTCGCCCCTGTACTAAACTGGAACCAAAAACTGAAATTATAGATTATCGCTAGTTTGGAACCAAAAGTATCGGCGATACCGATGAATCGATAACGCGGGGAAAAAATATTGGATAACCCGATATCGTTATCGCAATAATTTATCGCGATAACGCCTACCTATGGTAAATATAGATATTTACCGAATCGCAAGCCAAATGCAATATTTAGCACAAGGGCATTTGGTAATTGTTAAGATTAGTGGAGCACGATTCACTACCTTTCTATCTACTTTCTCCCCATTCCCTTAACTTTTTGTAGGGTTGCCTACAACGACGTCTGGCAATCGCCTTTGAATTTGAATCTAATGCTACGCTTTCGAATTGGGAATGCCACTAGATTATTAAAAATAGCAGGCGGGGGGGGGGTAAATCCCCAATTAAAGAGGGGGTATGGGGCCAAGTCCCTCCATTTCGAAATTCCCTTCAAAATGATATATAATACAATATAATGCGATTCCAATAACTGAAAAAAACCCTCGATCAAAATGCATTTTTTTTTTTTGTAATTTGCCCCCTTAAAAAACGGTCTCTAAATTAAAAAAAAACAAACTTGTTTCAAAGCACAAATATATAGGAATTGTCCGCGAAATAGAATGATGTCACTTTCCGAAACACCCGAGCATAAAAGAGGTTCCAAGAATTCTTGCTTGCTGCAGCAAAATAAAAAAACTATTCAAACAAATAACAATTAAAATAAAACGGGCACCTAAAAAACCCCAAAACGAACAAACTTAGAAACCAAAACACTACGCGAACGTCACACGCGTACCCAAACATTGGAAAACGGGTAAAAAGGGAGTTTATTTAGGAGACTTCGATAATAGGCTTAAAAAAAAAACGCATAGAGGAGAGGCTCGAGACCCCTATTAGAAGTTGTTTAGGAGAAGGAAAGGTGGAATCAGGGGGAATTCTTTTATCCGAGCTGAAAGTCGAGTTAGACAGAGTTGTTTTATCCGAGGGGAAAGGTCGAGATAGGCGGAGTTGTTTAGGAGTGGTGAAGGCTTAACTACTAGTTTAGCAGAGGAGAAGGTCGAACTAGGTTGGATTTTTTGGCAGAGGGAAAGTTGAACTAGGCTAAATTGTTTAGCAGAGGGGAAGTTCGACTTAGCTGGAGTTGTTTTATCAGAGGGGGAGGTATTAATTAGGCTGAGAAGTTTAGCAGAGAGAAAGGTCGAGCGCAATAAGATGATCTATAATGCGCTTGTAAGATCTCCGCAAATCTGCCTCGCTTCCGCATTCTCATGTGTCTCGAGAACGCAAAAGAGATGATTGCGGGTCGTGCAGAACAAATGCATGTACCTAATTACGGCTACCCGCCGGCGAGAAAGAAAATGTCAACAAGAACAAGAGGTGTGCAGGGAGGCGGCGATAAAACCCATTAACACGGTCATAAAAGAACTGCCTAGGGATTTGCAAGCGATGGTTAATTATGAAATGAATGAAGAGATCATAGAAAGGATTAGCCAGAAGCCATCCATTATTCCCAAGTTCCGCCATCTTTATGGCTAACCGAGATGAAGCGCCGTTTTACGCATGATGTAATGTATGAAAGCACCGGAAAAAGAGAAAAAATATTGGAATTATTACCCAACTGTAAAAATACCCGAATGTGACAATAACCTTAACAATTTTGACTAAAGAGGCAGAAATGCGAAGAAAGAAGAAAAAAAAAATGACAAAAAAGGACCTACACGACAGCATATAACAACTACATAAACAATAAAACAACAACATGCGAATAACACAAACAAGAAACATTAAAGTTTTAAGGCAAAAAGCTTGATCGGAATAACAACTGAACATATACACGAAGAATAAAATACCTAAATGGAAGCAATAAGCCTGATCAGCAAGCGCCTTGCATCGTTTTGCAAATCTCCTACACTACCTTCACTTTTCAACACATTTATTTCTTTCTATCTAAGCCACATACTCGTATACTTTGTCCTCCTTTACACACACACACACACACATACATATACATATATACACACATATACATATATACACACATATACATATATACACACATATACACATATACACACATACATATACACATATACACATGCACACATATACACACACACTCAACTACAGAGTGGTCCGAAAGTACTGTCACCCCTGTAAATATTGTTTTAATTTTATATTTCACATGTATTTGATGTTATTTTATTGTTCATCTATTGATAATGAATACACTAAAACCACGACTTTCGAACCACCCTATACACTAATTCAAATTTCAGATTCAGCCAGTCCACCAAGGTTCTGCTTCGGATAAGAGGTTTGCGTTCGAAAATAAGTCACCATAAGAGCCGAATTGTTAAACCTGCAATTCGATTTAGCCACTTTTTATGTTTATTTCCTTTAGAACAAAAAACAAATACTTTATCTTGGTTCAGAAAAAAAAGGATTCGTATAATTATCATTAAAAACAAATGCGCGAGCGTAGTTTAAGTATTTCAAGATGATGTCGTAGAATTCTTGCGTGGCAGAATCTGGTTGAAATATTGTCTTTTTGTGACTTTATAAAATGTGATAAACCCTCTCCTAGTACACTATTACAAAGGTACCAAGGAGTATTACAAGCTTTAGTAGCCTAAAACACGTGCTCCATTCTTTTTCAAAATTATCAGATGTTCTAGCAAGACAGGGTTGCTTAGGAGAGGGGTTTTAACTAGGCGGAGTTGTTTAGCAGAGGATGATTCTAGCTAGGTAGGGTTGTTTATCAGAGGAGGTTCTAGCTAGGCAAGATTGTTTATCAGAGGGAGGTTCTAGCTAGACAGGATTGTTTAGCACATGGGAGGTTCTAAGTAGGCGGGGTGGTTTAACAGAAATAAGGTTTTAGCTAGACAGTATTGTTTAGAAAAAAAAGGTTCTAGTTAGGCTGGGTTGTTTAGCAAAAGGGAGGTTATGGCTGGTCGGGGTTATTTAGCAGATATGAGGTTCTATCTAGGCGGGGTTATCTAGCAGAAGGGAGTTTCTAGTTAGGCGCAGTTGTTTACCAGTGGAGGTTTTAGTTAGACGGAATTGTTTCCCCTAGGGGATGTTCTAGCTAGGCTAAGTTGTTAAGCAAATGAGAGGCTTGATATCGCTGGCGTTTTTTTTTTTTTTTAGAAAGATCTCCTTACAAACCCCGGGGAAGATTCCCTCGTTGGAATTGCTCTTTAGATGGGCAGAAAGCCGCTTGGCTAATAATAATAATAATTTCTGCGGCTATACCCTTCCTGGCGGCTCCCAGCAGAAAAACTTAAAAGAACAAACGCTCTTTTAATGATAATCATAATAAGGCTTCGGCAGAAAATCGATCCAGATCGGTGGGCGGCAGCAGCCATCATCCCCAACCCACGAACGCAGCAGCGTCTCTCTGAAGCCCTTCCCGTGACACCTCTAATCCCGCTCCCCGCACGTAGTTGAAGGTGACTAGATTTAACCCTATATTGTGTAATAATCCCGTGAGCACACTAAGAGTTTCAACTCCCGCATGATTCCTAGACATTCCCTTTTCCGCTCAGTGGCCATCTCCCGTAGCCTTTCATGGTGGCGGGGGTTGGTATGTACCCTGTTTAGCGCCTGTTACACTTAGTACCCGAAGGAGCTGCACATCCTCCCGGCCTGAAGCGAAGCCCCGTCACTGGGTTGACTTGGACTCTCTGATGGGGGCCTGGGAACGTTGTTGGTGCGCTGTACCCACCCCCACACTCGGCACTACTTCAACTTTATATTATTATCAGCATTATTATTTTTTATTATATATTAGTATTATTATTATTTAGTATTATTTTTATATTATTATTGTATTATAATTGTTGTTACTATTACTGGGTATTATTATTGTGTATTATCATTGTATTATAATTATTTATTATTGGTGTTAATTACTATTAATAGAATTAGTTATTATTACTTAATATTAGTATTTATTACTATTAATATTTATATTATTAATATTACATTATCATCATTCCAGGTACTCCTCAAACTTTTCTACCCGCTCTTTGTACCAGGAGGAGTGTTCCCTTCTGGATACAGTTCGATCCGGTATCCATGGTGACTTGGGAAACTACATGCCTTCCTGGGACGACTTTTTAGGGGAGGCCGGCCTTCTCCCCATTGTTTAACTAGTAGTTGTTGTTGTTTGTTTTTTTTCGTAGGTCGCACATTCCTGCGCCGGGGGACCTCCCCCCCCCCTCCCGACGCTGGAGCTTGCTTCCTGCCTCTTGCTTTGTTACTTTTTTTTATTTATTTTTTTTTGCATGTTATTTTAAAGTAGCCTAATACTAGGCAGTGGTGAAAACAGCAACTTATGCCCAAGTAAGCAGTTGCCAGATGAGGTCATAAAAAAATGCCCTCCTGGGATCACCTAGCACCAGGCTATTATAATAATAGGTGACCACCCACCATACTCGTTAGTGGACCCGCCTATTTCTACCTCTCTTTATTACATACCCTCCTACCCCATTCCCAACTTGCTCTTGTATCCCCAAGGCTCTGCCTGCCCGGCGCACTTTCGTCCTCTTATGAGCCTTAGTCGAGTGATAGTGTATACCGTGAGGTCCCCACCTGCTGCGAGGGCCGAAAGCCCGCTAGCTAGGGCATTTATTAGGTATGGGGTGTGTTGGGCCGTCGACTCTGTTCACCTTCCTCCAGTACACATATAAGGTGGCCCCGCCGGCACCATCCTTAATGGTTAAACTGCCAGGATAATTCTGTCTAAATGACGGGCCGGGATAGCAAAGCCCATCAACGCTGAACCGTGATGAGAGTACGTGTAGATGATCACATTCTGCAACATAGAATACTCTGGAGACCTTTTCTCTTAACCCCTCAAGTCACTGTTGTCGCCAGAGTATCTACTCCAAATGAGCCCCTTTTTTATTTTCTATAAATATAGTGGCAAAAAAAGGAAATAGTGAGACTGCGCATGGAGATAAGCCTCCAAGCTCGGCCTCTCCCTCCCTACGTCTCGGAGAGGATGAGAAAAGTTGAGGCACCCTTTCGACCGGTGGAAGGCCTCCCCTCTCACCATCAAAATGCGGCCAAGGGTTTTCCCCTTCGCCATCTTTGGACAGTTCCTCTTGTGAAAAGGAGGTCCTCGCCTGTACTTCCTCAGAGGGCCCTACAACCCTCTTCTATTTGAGAAGAGGCTTGTTCCTCTCCTAGGCCTACGGGTACAGTGGCTGCTTCCTCACCTCCATGGCATCCCCTTTCCCTCTTCTATCACAGGTGACTTCCAAAAGAGTAAGTAGGCGACCAAAAATCGACCGCTCCGGGTTGGAGCGACATGATAGAGCTAACCCCATTAGGGGTGGGGGTGGGGGTGGGGGTGGTAAGGGAAAGTGGAGCTCGTCGGACCGTCCCCTCTCTGCAGTCGTGTATTTTGACATTGCAGGGGATCTGCTTGCCTGCACCACCCATCTCTCTCTCTCTCTCTTCCCCGAGGGAGGTAGCTTCGCCTGCGGAAAGCCCCTTCGGACGCTTCCCTCAAAAGACCTGGCTAGAATATCAAACCTAGTGGGGGGGAGGGGGGTCAAGGCCTGTGCCTCCCCAGACTTGACTCGAGACACCGCTGCCAATGGGACCCGTGATGTCCTGCGGGTGGGGGAATGGCCAACCGCAGCTTCCCTCCCCGAGATGACATGGTCCTTGAGGCAACCCAGCCTCAAACGGTAGGGCCTTCCATGGGGGCAAATCCAGGCTCTGACAAGCTCTCTGAGTCGGTGCGTGCCGGTTGGTACCGCTACCGCGTGAAGGCATTCGTGCCACTGCCGTGGTGGTGCTATTACTGTCACCGCTTCGGCCATACGAATCGTTCATGTAGACGTGCAAAGTCCGCGTCACCCGAAGTATGTGTAAATTGCTCCAAGGCCGCACACGATAAGTCCAAATCGTGTGTGGCCAAGTGTGTCAATTGCGGAGAGCCGCACCCCGCTTCTTCGAAGCAATGTGGTGCATATCTCCTAGAGAAAGAAATCCTGGCCGTTCAGGCCCTTGATCGACTCTCATTCCGTGAGGCTAAGGACTTGTTTCTGGCGCGCCCGGCTCTGCCTGGGACATCTTATGCCTCAATGGTTAGAAAGACACCCTCTACTCCAGGCCCATCCAGGCTAACGAGCAAGGCTGTTTTCGCGCCCATTCGGAGCCCATCTGCGGGTTCTACTGAACTCGGGCGCTCCCCTGTTAAAGCTGGCGGCACAAAGGCTTCACACCCAGCCACGGATAAAACTAGGGCTCCCCTCCCTTCCCCCAGCGTGAGCGTTTCCCGTAAGGAAAAACGGCCACGCGCCTCCACCGAGTCGTTAGACTAACAGAAGGCAACACCCCTGAAGTTGATTGCCAGGCCATCTTCTGGGGTTCCTAAAGCTGGCCCGCGAAAGGAGGACATCAACAAAGGAGCTTTGGCTCCTTCACCCACGCCTAGTGGTAGGCTCGGTGACTTGAAGACGTTGAATCCTCCCAAAGAGGAACCCCCCCGCCTCTGAAGCAGCCCCGCTCGCCTAAGGTTTCGAGGCGGAGGGAGGAATAGACTCGCATGGCGAGCCCAACCTCTCCCGATAAGTCCTTGAAGTCGACATGCCTTCAGTGCATTGTCCGGCCAACAAAGCCCGGAGTTCTGCCTCCGGGAAGTGTAAGGCCATTCCCGTAAGGGTCTTCTCTTCAAAGAGGGCCACCACATCTCCTCCCTGATAGAACTGGATGGCATATCCCTTAAATGGAATTGCTATGGATTCTTCACTTAATGGGAAGACCCCTCTAGTAGAGGTGTGGAAGAGAGTCAAAAGGATCAAGGGCAAGTTCTCGCAGGCCCTCCCCTCCCGCTCTGCAGGAGAATAGGGCAGCAATCTCGGACCCGGCGTCCGTAGCGGAATCCTTTGCGACCGATTTCTCCGCATTCTCTAGCCGAGATGCTGCTCCACCAACATTCAATGCGCGTTGTGATGTTGCGGTAGGCCGCCGAATGGACTTTACCTACAGAGGCCGAGAACCCTTCAAAGACGGGTTTACTCCGAGTGAGTTGCGTTCCGCTCTCTTCGTCCACGGTTACCGCCCCTGGTCCAGACGATGTCCCGTACCCCATGCTTCTACACCTTGCTGAGCCTTGCATGGCCTTTCTGTTAGATTTGGTCAACAAGATCTGGGTAGAGGGTATCCTCCCCGATTCCTGGCGAATTGCTACTGTACTCGCATTTCGCAAACCGGGGACAGATCAACCTACCCCGTCTGGTTTTCGCCCAATCTTTCTAACCTCCTGCATCTGCAATTTGATGGAAAAATTGGTAAATGCTAGATTAGCTTTATTTATAGATAGTGAAGGCCATCTGTCTTCTGCACAGTGCGGCTTCCGCAAGTTTCACTCCACGTCGGATGCTTTGCTCAGACTGGAAAATGCCGACTGCGAAGTCTTCCTTCGTAGACAGCACTACGTCACGGTGTTTTTCGATCTAAAGAAGGCCTATGATACCGCATGGCGATACAGTATCATAGAGACTCTACACGACGAGGGCGAGGGGACGCCTCCCAATCTTTATATCTGAATTTTTTCGAGATCGTTGATTTTGTGTACGAGTGGGTGGAGACCTACGGTCCAATTGAGCAGGAAGAGGGTGTCCCGCAGGAAAGTGTCCTCAGTGTCGCACTCTTTGCCCTGTGCATCAACGGCATTACCTGGGTGCTGATGGCAGATGTTCTCGCTACGCTCTACATGGACGACCTTTCCATCTCTTTTAGCGCAGCCCAGATGCCAACCTTGGATTCTCGATTCCAACAGGTAGTTAACCGCGTCTTCCGCTATGCCGGAGTGCCCATGCTTCTGCCGCCATCCACGGCTCAACCCATACTTGTTTCTAAATGGGGTTCGCCTGGAAGTGCTGGACTCGCACTGTTTCCTTGAACTTGTATTTGACCGACGCATCACCTGGGAGGCTCAATTCGCAGTCTTAGGGTCTCTTGTACCCGCGCCATGGATATTCTTCGTTCCGTGACGTTCAGCGCTTGGGGCACTGATAGAGCTACTGCCTTACTTTTTTATCGATCTTTTGTCCGTTTGAAGCTCGACTACGGGTGTGAGTTTTATGCATCCGCAGCCGAACGTCTATTGCGGAAGGTGAACTCGATCCACCACACAGGCCTTCGCTTGGCAACCGGTGCCTTCCTCACGTCTTTCCTT
The DNA here is from genome assembly GCA_963969495.1 of Ceratothoa steindachneri. Taxonomy (NCBI): domain Eukaryota; kingdom Metazoa; phylum Arthropoda; class Malacostraca; order Isopoda; family Cymothoidae; genus Ceratothoa; species Ceratothoa steindachneri. Next base: position 133,523,974 of record OZ018321.1, on the reverse strand, counting down.
TCGAGCCTTCTTGTCGACGCTGGGGTGGTGCCATTCGCTCTGTGCCGTGCACAGCGAGTCATTCGTCTTACGTGCGAGCTCGGCACCTTCCTTATTCCCCAACAGCTCTCACTGCATGCAGCATCTAATCTCGCCCCCCTCTTTGACGCCGAGAGACGCCAGTCATACCCTAAGCCATTTGAGTTTAGAGTCGGGGAAATCCCTTCGAGTACTCGATATAAATTTAGGGCCTGTGGCTCCCTGGTTCTGCCCTGGGCGCCATCCTGGTGGGTACCACCTTTGACTATTTGTCGCCACGCCTCAGCTCCCAAAGCTTCTAAAGCGCCGGGAGTATTGCGCTGTGTCTCTCTTCACGGCTGAGCTGATTGCAATACACCACTCTGTACCGGAAATCTCGCGACGTGCCCGGTTCGGAGACTGGATTGTGATTTATAGCGACTCACGGAGCGCCCTGATTGCTCTTGGGACATTGGGATCGCCTCATACCCTGGTTCGCGATATCCGTGACCCCACGGTTTTGGCGGACCGGGTGGATGTCGATATTATCTTCTGCTGGGTTCCTAACCCCCGACGCCGGAGCGCGATTCCTTGCCATTTGGAATCGTTTTCTTGACGTTAGGTTTTAGCCTTTGTCTTTTTTTATCGGTATTTGATATTTTACATATTGTTCTTTGTTTTTATTTGTTTTGTTTTTTAAATATAGCCCAGTAATAGGCTGATCTGTGTATGGCGACTTATGCCCAAGTAGGCAGTCGCCAGTTGGGTTAAAACAAAAGAAGTAAAATAGCTGGGTCCTGGACATGTAGGAATAGCAGGGGAATGAGCGCGCCGAGCAGGACGCCAAAGCCACCACGAGGATTGAGCGACCAAACTAGCGTTTTGCTTATCCCCACACCGATTACATGCAGAATACGGTCTCCCATACGGGCGGCTTGGCAAAAAAGATGGGAGATGGTCGAGGGGAACTTAAAGTTGCGTGTTATTGCACCGTGACCGTTCCCATGGACCTACCCCCCCAATGCCGCAAAGGCTTCAGGTTGCTTTCTCTCTTCTCCGAATTGGACCCACTCGCAGGATGCACGTCCATTTGATGGAGCGCTCGCCTACGCCTCACTGTTACAACGTGTTGTCCCCAAGGCACATTCTTGTCGAATGTCCCAGTCTGGGTGATCTTCGCGCACGTTACCTTTCCCTTACCGTGACGACCGAGGTCGCTACCGCTTGTCCCATGTACTCCGGACTAGTTCCTGCACACGGATTTGCGGACTATGACTTTTTAGATGAGGTTGTCCTCCTCCACTTCATTTGACTATTTTTTGTGGGTCGCATGTTCCTGCACCGGGGGGGAGGTGGGCCTACCCCCAACGCTGGAGTGGGCTTCCTTCTTTTTATATTTTTTATTTTTCTCTTTTGTTTCTTAACTTATTATCTTTTTATCCTTGTTATTTACTTATCCCCGTTAAGGGAACGGCGATTTGCTCTCCTGGCCGCCGTTCTGACGGAACTCTGTGCCCCCTCCGGCCCCATCTTGGCATTCTTTTTCTCTTTCTCCTAACCTCTACTTCGTCTTCTGTACCAATTCTTTTTCCCTACCTTGCATCGTCCTTCCATCTATGTTTGTTTGTAGATCTCGGTGTATCAATGCTGTCCGTCGGGGAGCGCGATCACATGGCTGGGTCCTGCCTGTGTTGGTTGGTGGGTGCCTGACCCGGAGTGTCGCTCTTAGGGTCTTTGCTTTCTCAACCGGTAAATTTCCGAGGCTGGCCGGCCATTTTTAAAAGAATGGTTGGGTCAGTGGTCGACAAGCTTACCCTCCTGGTTGGGCCTGCGCTCCGAGTAGGTGTCTCTTCGGTAGACAGTGACTGCGCTGCGCGAGTTCGCACCCCTCTTTTATTTATACTCTACTTTATATGGGTAATAATAAAAAAAAAATTCTCACAAAGTCGGAGACTTCTGGTTCTCGTACTACGACTATCAATAAGTTCTCTTTTTCGCGCTTGTTATATCCCTTCGCAGAAGAGAGAGATCCTGATTTAGATTGCCCTCGTTTTCTGGGCCTGAATTCTAGTTCCGGGTCTCCGCTCTCTAAATTGGACGCGTTTGATTTGAATGGGGAGTTTGAGTCCCGCTGTGGTGTGCTCCGCCTTATGTAGGCTTGTGGTAGTGATTGAGGTATTTTCCCGAGAACAGTGTGGTGCCGTGCGGGATTTGTCCTCCCTTTCGGAGGTCTCGAGTTTCGGTTGTGCCCCACACTCTCCTAATTTTGCTAAGGGAGTGATTCGCTCCAACGAATTATTGCAATATGATGTTTCGAGACTGAAGGATAAACTTTCGTCCCAGAGGGTTACGGACATTTATAGGGTTTCTAAGTCTATTGGTCCCACTAAGGTTCCTACGAGTACGCTCATCGTCACCTTTGAGCGTCAAGATCTGCCACAGTTTGTTCGTGCTGGTTATCTTCGTGTCCCGTTATGTCGAGCTCCCCAGACGTTGTTTTAATTGCCACCAGTTTGGCCATATCAACAGAAATTCTATGCAGCGTCGTTGCTGTGTGGCCTGTGCGTTGGCGTATCATGGTTCCTCTTGTGGGTATTCTGAATGTTGCGCTAATTGTGGAGGTTCCTATAGCGCTGCTTCGCGTTCTTGTTCCGTATTCCTTTTTAGAAGGAGGTCCTGGCTCTTCGGGACTCCCTCAGGCTGGACTTCCGTGAGGCCCGTCGTAGGTTGCGGGGGAAGTTCGCCCCCTCCGGCCGTCTATTCTCTGACGTTCTCCGGGAGGCGGGTTCCCGCCTTCCTCCTCACGGTCGTCCCACTCCTTCTTTGTCTTCTCGCGGTCCCTCTGTTGCTCCTTCTCCCCTACCTTTGGTCCCTCCTGCGGTTCCTCCGTTGCTATTGGTCTCTTCTTATGTCCCTCCATCCGTCGCGGACCGTGAGACCGACCGAGCTGAGACGCTGGAGGATATCCGGTAGTTACTCGAGGCGTCTGCCCCCGCTTAGCCTTACGTTCCTTTGCCTCGGCACAAACAAAATGGTTCCTCCTCACCCCTTTAGAGTCCAAACGCGCTGCCTCTGATCAGGCTGGTTTGGACCCCAGAGTCGGTTGTTGGGGCGTCCTCCGTTTTGACGTCTTCTCCTCTCCGGTCTTCACTGGCCTCCCCCGTTGGCATCACCGATGTCATTGTCCGGGCGGAAGTTCACCCAGTTTCGTCTTCCTTGCCTCCTACCCCTGTCGCTTCTTCCTCGCCCCTTACCTCTGTCCAGTCTTCTATGTCTCCTATCCCAGTTTCGTCTCCCTTGCTTCCTACCCCTATTACTTACTCTTCATCTGACCCACTTAGCATCTTAGTTCTCTTCCGTCTCTGCTCGATCTCCCTTTCCCTCCGGGCCATGAGCCCTCCACGTTGGGGGTTCAGTCTGGCTCTCAGCTGTTGTTTCCCACCGTTAGCGCTGCTAAGTCCGTGCCGGGTGCGTCCCGGCTCATCGCAATTTGTCGCTTGCTCCTTCTGGGCCTTCTAGTTGTCGGGAAACTTTGACGGTTTCCGTAACTAGAATCCCGACGTGGGGGTCGAGACGACAGTAATGTCTGTCATCCTACAGTGGAATTTTCAAGGGGTTCTCCCCAAGTGGGAGAAACCCCAGGTCAGGTCTTGCTTTCTAGCGTTCGGCCCTTGGTGGTCTGTTTGCAAGAAAATAAGCTTGGGACTCGCCCCTTCCCGGTGCTTTCGCACTTACGGGTGTTTAATTCTATCATCCCCGCCGGGAGCCTGCCCTATGGTGGTGCTTCTCTTTTAATTTCCTATTCGCTATTATCTGCGCCACTTCCCCTCCGTACTATCTTGCAGGCTATTGGTGCGATGGTTTTTATTTCCAAGCTTTAAACTGTTTGTTCTGTGTACATACCCTCGGATTTTAATTTGAGTCGGTCTGACCTTTTAGAGCTCACAAGTCGGTTACCTACCCCGTTTTTATTACTTGGTGATTTTAATGCTCGCCACCCATCTTGGTGAGGATACTGCCCGTAATCCCCGGGGCGGAGTGGTTGAATCCCTCTTATTATCTGATTCCCTTTGTCTTTTAAATTCCTGCGATTTTATTTCTTACTATTTTCAAACGGATGGTCTATTCGAGACGACCTTTCTGGGAGTGATCACTTCCCTATCGTCCTGTCGGCGTCCTTCCTGGCCTGTGCTCCCCCCACCCCACCCCTTTCTCGTTGGGATATGCGTCGAGCAACTTAGGTTGGGTTTCGGGAGGCTTCCTTTACTGATGCTGCCCGGGGTTCCTTGGATACCGTTGATTCAGCGCTCTAATATTTTCGATGCTGCTGAGCTCTTTGTTCCACAGAGGTGCCCTGTTGCGGCGCGCTCTACCGTTACCCGGTGGTCCAAAGATTGCGCGTCGGCTATTTCTGCCTATCATTTGCCCCATTCTCGTTATAGGCGGAAGCCGACCGTCTCGAATAGGGCCAATCAGAACCGGGCTCGTGCCATCTGCCAAAGGACCCTCCGTCGTACCCGCCCTGAGTCTTGGTGACGGTACGTATCTTCCATTTCTTCGTCCACGCTGACTCGGGTTTGGAAGCGGGTCAATAAGATCCATGGTCGCTACGCTAGTCATCCCATCCTTACTCTGGACATCGGAGGCTCGCCTGTGTCCGATGGCCGGTTGATCAGCAAAGCTCTGGCTGACCATTATGCTTCGGTGAGTAGCGCTGGTAGCTATCCTCGACGGTTTCTCCATCATAAGGTCGCCATAGTCTCGCCTTTTAGATTTTATCACGTGCGCCACCTACTCTCATAATGCTCTCTTTTCCTTCTTATGAGCTGCGGGATGCTTTCTCTCACTGTGGCTTCACCTCTCCCCGTGATGATTGCATCCACTACAACTTTCTCCGTCGTCTCCATCCTCACTCTGAGTTATTTTTGGTTCATCTCTACAACCTGCTTTGGGTCAAAGGAATCTATCCATCCTCATAGCGTGTGGGGGTTGTTCTACCTTTTATCAAGCCCGGTAGGGACGTTTGGGACCCAGTCACTATCGCCCGATTGCTCTTACGAGCTGCCTCAGTAAGTTACAATTTGTATACAGAGACTTACTTGTCAATCAAATATTCACCCATGTCTACTGTGAGGGAACAAACACGTGATGGGAGAAATAACGTCGCTTTTAAGCATTGCCTCCACGTGATGGGTCTCGTGTAGCTTACAAACAATTTTCGAAGCTCAAAAGCGTGAGAAAGTATAGGAGCGGGTTCATGGAATGTAGCCCTTATCAAGGCGAGTATTTAAACAAGACGGGAAGTCTCCTCCCCCCCCCATCCTCCCACCTTCCAGCTACGCTGGGAGCGGTTGAGACAATCGCCACCCGGGCTGCGTTCGCCATGACTCAAACGATGGGCGATAGTCCCCCCCCCATCTTCTATGGGATAAGCTCCCTCACTTCTGGTGTCCATATCTACCCGCATGAGGAGGAATGATCAGATTGGTGCGAGAGAAGTTCACGAGTGCAGACGATCTTACTCCTCCTTGATTCGGGTTGTCATACGCCGAAGGTAAGGAAACGTTGTGGGACAAAACCAAGCATCCCTTCTTGGATAAAACAAATATCCACCCGCTAGAGTTAGTTAAGAACTCTTCTCCCAGTAAGAATACCCGTCCGACTCTGCTTATCGACGCCATCTCCAAACAAGAACCAAGTCTTATCCCAAAAGGCTTCAGTTAAGATTAATCTTAGCGTAATACCCCCTCGATTACGCATATCCGACCAAACAAACCGTTGACGTCTCAGAGAAACTCGCCCTCCCTTTTCTTCAAAGGAATTTACACCGGAAGAATTCCTAACCTCCCTTCTCGAAGACTCTGCTTCCCCCCACCCCCCCGTTATCTCAAAAGAATATTTCACAACAAGCAAGTTGACCTTGGACCACGTCGAAGTGACCCAACTATCATCTCACCGCTTCGCCGGAAACGACCATCGTCTTCCCCAACCCCTCCATTTGTGTACAAGGTATCGTAACGAATATTTTAGCTTCCCCAAATTTATAAATTGCCGTCTACCGTTCCCCATTATCATTTGTGTAACTATTTGTCTTATATGTCTGTGTATTATTGTATCATATTAACTTTAATTATTAATATTTATTAAAGTATATTTTTTCCGACTTCTTTACTTTCCCCCCCTCGAGCTCATCATAGCCGTATAACAACAGCCTGTAACTAAGTAAGATTTGGAACTCTCAGCCAATACCAAATTTTAAAGTAGCATCTATTGGACTAGCCCTTCCTTACGAGGATCTGACCTTGTAACCGAACCTCGGCCTACCCAAACCTATTAAAAGGAAACCCCCGCGCACTCTAAAATCAAATATAATAGATGCATGTATGATATATAGAGCTATACCACGACATCTACATATAATGGCTTAGAAAGTTACTATTTCAAGGAATTTTCTATTCTAAATAATGATGGATTGACGTTCAGTTTGATAGTGTCGTTTTCAAATAATGAGGAAACTAATATTCCTTGATGGTTTGAAGAAAAAAAGAATTAAATTCCAAGAACGTCGTAAAATGCTAATTGAATTAAGATTTGTTTAATCCTGGGTATTTTGACAGAAGGCTCAGGTCTTTCGAAGATCCGCTGAAAACAATAGAAAGCTTAAATTTTGGCAGTTTTAAACTATCTTATATAAGTATAGTTTGTAGAAAACTACTTTTAACTATGCCTAATAATAGGATGAAGAATAAATAGATTAAGTTGATCAATAATCTACAATCGGGTCTCACATATGGTCGCACATGTTATGATTTAAGAGACTTGTAAAACAGTGTGTACGAATTACTGGTACCCTATACCCCCTAAATTTGTAGAAAAAATGAAAACAAAATTTGAAACTTTTTTTTTCGGAAAACAAATATTTTGCATAAAGCAAACATTTGCATCTGTGTACTTCGCTCCAGGTGGTCTTGGCCGCATTTTAAGAATCCATTAAAAACTACACCTATGTGAAACAAAACGGCTTAAGATGACCAAATATTAGTACCTAAGCTTTAATTATTCAAATAATCATTTTCAATTTATAATTTTTATGAAGTTATTATAGCAAAATTTGAAAGGTTTAATTACTCCTTGCATTAATATATACACAACAGATGACCCCGTTTTAATTCTTGAGTATGGAAAGTAATACCTGGGTGTGGAAAGTGGTATGTAAAGTCATCCCGGGGTATGGGAACTGATGGAAATAAGCCCTGGGTGTGGAAACGGGTATGGAAAGTAATCCCTGGGTATGGAAAGAAATCCTTGGGTATGGAAACTGGTATAGAAAGTAATTCCCGGGTATGGAAAGTAATCACTGGACGTGGAAACTGGTATGGGAATTAATCCCTGATTATGGAAACTGGTATGTAAAGTAATCCCTGCGTATGACTGGTATGGAAGGTAATTCCTGGGTATGTATGGAATCTGGTATGGAAAGTAATCCCTGAGTATTGAAACTCGTATGGAAAGTAATCCCTTGGTGTGGAAACTCGTATGGAAAGTAATCTCTGGCTATGGAAGCTGGTATGGAACGCAATCCCTAGGTATGGAAAGTAATCTCTGCCTATGGAAACTGGTTTGGAAAGTAATCTTTGGGTATGGGAACTGGTATGGAACTAATAATGTTGGTGTACACAACCCGATTAGACACTTATAGCGCGAGGGAAGGTGCGACATTCGCCTGAATCCACTCTCTCGCATCGGATGGGTACTTAGAACAAAACACTAATGGGGAACCTATTGGGCCGAGAGTGTTAACCCCTCTGTTAATAGCGACAACGTTCGTGAGGTAATAATTATACCGTTCGTCTCCCAACAGATCCGATTGCGTCGAACGCTAAGTGTGGCTAAAGTTGAAAGCATCAAAGATGGCGAGAGGAAATTGCGCAAATACCAAGCAGACCGACCGTAAGTAAACTCGAGCTCGCCCCCTTTCTGTCGTCTTCCTCACACTTTTAAGTCACTGTTGGACCTTCCATACGCACCCTCTCGTCATTTCCGTGCAAGCAAGTGGTGGCGCGAATCTCCCCCACCCAATGTTTTATTTCTCGTAGTATCAGACTTGTTTTCATGTTAACTCGAATGGGACCTCTCCTTGTCGCCTGGTTCGAGAGAGGTGTCCGGCCCCAGTACCTAGCGCTTTAAGGTATACTCGGCTTGGGTATTCCCGCAAATATGATCTTTTAGTGTGACCCTGCAACGTAAGATAAGCACTTTAATGTTGATTTTGTGAAAAAGGGGTTGGAGAGACGCCGAAGGGCAGATAATAAACGTCCGCTCGTTTTGGGAGCGAATGAATGAATTTGGAGAATTGGGCTTAATGGCTTGCTCTAGTGACGTCATTCAAATGGGCGTGGTTTTGCTAATCGGAATTAAAGTGCCACACAATTTCTTCTATGTAATAAAAAGAATATCTTGCCTATCCTTTCACACATTTTTACCTTCCTTACATTTGCGATTTTCATCAGGAAATTATCGGAATACGTCAATGCCAAAGGGTTAAAAAAGTAGGATATGGAAATTGGAGTGTGTAAGAAACTTCCCTAAGAGAGGTTAAGGCCTGTGAGCCTCTTCCTCATCTCGTTCTAAAATCATTGAGCTCATTCGAAGCCCGGGGTCTCTCTCTACCCATTTCTTTCATGAGTCCGGTCATGTTTTGTCGACTTCGACGCGCCACTCGCATCACGGTGCTGGTTGTCCTATCTCCCTCTCCTCGCGGAAAATTTTTATCTCAAATCCATCGTTTAAAGTTTGGCTCCGTTTATGGAATCGCTGCTGGGCGCCTCTACTGTCAATGGAGCTGTGTGATCGTTTGATCGTGGGCCGGGGGATCCTTATTTTTATTTTATTGTAGCCTAGTATTAGGCTTGAGATTGAGTAGGGCGACTTTTGCCTTTGACGCCAGATAGGCCCCAATGGAGAGAGAAAAAAATAACTTGTTTTGATCCAGGTGTCACGAAGTCCGGGATTCGCTCTTCTCGTGGTCCTCAGGCTTCGATCGCTTTGAAGGATTCGTCAATTGGGGTGCGCTCATCCTCATGCTTGGTGGCATTCGCTTGTTCCTCGAAAATGTCCTCAAGTAAGAAGAATTCCTTGTCCCCAACCGTATTACTGGGTAATTATTACAAAAGTCGGAAAGCCTTTCGACTTCTCAATCGACCTTAACCGGGAGTGTACAGCCTTTTACCATCCTATGGAGCAACTCTAGTAGTAAAATTGCCATGAATACAAAAGCTAAATTTCTAAGTATACATGATGTTAACGGGTGATTCAGTAATTCTGGCAATTATAATTTGGAGTAAATATGAGGGGGGAGGGTGTCCTTTAAAAATGAGTCAAAAGAAAATTAATTTGTAAATAATTACACGTATCGAAAATGTATCTGTATCATTAAAAAGAAGAGAAGTTTGTTTTATAACTTTATTTTTACTTTTACGAACTGTGTAATTTAACAGAGGAATTGTGAACCTCATTCAAAGGTTGATGCCTTTTGACTCTTCTAATCTGACATGTTCGAGTGAGTGAGTGAGTGTGTGTGTGGGGTGGGAGGGTGTTCTCGGCCCGATGGAGGTCATTGGAAGAATAAGATTCATAAAAATGAATCATTTATATTAAACCTAAATATTTGTTCTTTCTAGATATGTTTCTTGTTGGCCTAGATCTTTACAAATTGTTTTTCTTTCTGCTCGCATATCTAATGAGTATTTCGCTTGGGAGCCGCACAAGAGGCCTGTGCAACCTTGAATTAACTATAAAAGCTACATTTTTGTTATCTATGATAAAATTCTTCCTTCATGCATGATAACGCGCACATATCTCATTAAGGTCACGCGGCTGTACCGGGTATTGCAAAAGCTTTGTTTCATTCGTTACGACGCTATCAACAAAGCACACAATGGTAGTTGTGATGCAGTTAGACAAGTATTTTTTGCTTCAACATATAAATGTGGTTAAATTGTAATATTAATCAATATGGCCGTCCTCGGCAGCGATCACGCGCTCCAGGAGACGCCTGAAGGACGCGCACGCTATGCGGACGAAGTCCTTCCTCATGCTGGCCCACACGCGGTTGACGGAGAACATCAACTAATCGACGTTGCTGTGGCGGACCTTGCAGGCATTGTCATCGACATGCACTCACGCGCTGTAGTCGAGGGGATTGAAGTCGTGCGACTGCGGCGGCCAAAGGTCCTTCAACCAGAAGTTCCTGCTCGAACCCAACCACTCTTGCACGCACTTGTCCGCCTTCTTCGTGATCTTTCTCACCCAGGGCAGGACTTTCGTGACAAAGATGTCCCTGTAATCGGTGGAGTGAGCCTGTAACCAGCGGCATCTTCAGGCCATTCAAAGCCACGATGCCAAGCATCATCATGAGGGCAGTGTGCTTGGTCGGGGACATGCAACAGACCTCAGAGACGTCATGGCCGAAGCAGACCACACAATCGTTCTGCTTGTTGATGAACGGAGGAGCGCGAAGGTTTTTTTCATCGGGGAAAAAACAGAAGAATTCGATTGTCATGACTCTTCAAGTCGTTGAAGGCAACGGCAGCGCTCTCGACGTTGTTCTCACATACGATCGGTGAGCAGAGGCCTTTCCCTCCATCTCAAGCTCTTGCCGCCCTCCTATGTGACGGCCCTAAATACCGAGGCCACAGATATGTTCTTCTTCGCCTAAGTCATTTTGAGCTTCGGAGCACTTTCGAAGGCCTTTCTCACAACCAAAACGGTTGACAACTCGAGGTCTGCTTGAACGACATCGATCTTTGAGGCTTTGCCCCATTCTTGAGCCTCTCCGTGACTGTGGACGGTCATCCGGCTGACGTTGAGCCGCTTGGCGATGTCGGACTTGTGTCCCGCGCGCAGGAGAGCAGAGATCTCGATTCTTTTCCCTTCCATCTCGGCACACCTGTATACAATGGAAAATATACTTTAATGACAGGTGCTGGAAAGGTAGAATTTTAAGTTTATTTGACGGAACTTTTCTACCAGACGCGTAAACCTATCGAAAAACGAAACAAAAAAAAAAGAGTAACAGAACTTTTGCAAGATCCGTTACAAGGTATTTTTAATTCATGCTTTTGGATGTCCAGAAGAGAACGTGCCGCCTCCGACGCCCGATCACGCTTTTCTTTTATTTTTGTTTTTATCGCTGTGTTTACTGTAATTGTTAGTATAGCTTAAGAATAGGCTAGTCTTTAAGTTCGGTAGCTCAGCCCTTGATGGCAGACTCCAGTTGAGCTCGAGCTAGACTGTTTTAGGCCTATTTTTTAATATTGCTGGATTTCATTCTGACCCTGGTTTATTCAGCTTCGATCGAATGAAATAAAATTATTTTCTAGGTATGGCATTCTTATCAATCCCATTAACTTGGCGTCCTGGCTGTATACGGAAAACAAGAAAGATTACTTCCATACTCCGCTTTTTCTTTTGGGTAAGTTATAGTCCTGTTCCGCTCCCAATAGGCCCCCTTCTGGAATACATCAACACTTTATTTTATCTCTTTTTTTTATAAAAGAAAATGCATTTTAACTTTATTTCCTCTCTTTTTTCAGCATCAAACTTCCACTACTTATTTACGTTCTTCTTAGAGATGATGATGTGTAAGGTAAGAAAATTCGATGACTTCATTTGTTTACTCTTAAGTGGTTTAAAAAACAAACTGATAAGGTTCATTTCGGACAAACCTTTTCATTTGTGATAAACTCAGACTGTAAATAGAGATAACACTTGTATATTATCGATTAATATTTTTGTTATACTAGAACTGACTGACACTGCTACTACCGATAACAGGGGGAGAAGTATGTCCTCACTGCCTGATTTCCATTAGGAAAGGCGTGGCTCACTGGGTGGACTTAAACTCCTTGGGATTATGGTGCGTTCACACTTTACCCCAATACACCCTTTTTTAAGAGTATTGGCTCCTTATTTCTTCTATATAGGTTTAAGTACCTTACTACCTACCTCCTGCTGTCTCAGAAGAGTCTCTTTTAAACATCTATAAACAACGTCTGTTGGTTGCAACAGACCAAGCTTGGGGTCCTGTTCGTTTGGACGCGATTAATGGGAAATCAGTCTTGCTCCAATTACCCATTCCCTTCGCCCATTTGGCGCTTCTCGGATGCGTAAGGCTATGCTGCTTATGGCGGGCGAGCCCAACTACCTTGTGGCTGTCAGACTAACTAAGTTTGGGTTCCGTCTCGGTCGTGACACGACAGATCTTCAGATCCTGTCTGTCTTGTCGACGGTTTGTACGACTTAGCAATAGAACCACTCTGTCATCCTGCCTCTCTCGATGCTCAATTGGAAACTGCAGCCTTAGGAACGCCTAAACAATCCGAGACAGGATAAAATGGAGCGATTGAATGCGGGACATTTTCTATTCATATTACTCACACACTTCGTAATTTTTGTAATCATTGGTTCATTTAAAAGAATTCGGACTACATTAAAGATGGCAAAACCTCTCCCAACCTTTTTGTTGGGGTGGGCGAGGAGCATTGCAACAGACCTCTTATTGGTGGAGGGAGTTCCCTTCTCACCACCCTCTATCGGTAAAGGGAGTTCAGCTTTACCACTTCTGAAGCCGCCCTCGGTCAGCTCCACCTACGGAGGGAAGGCGTCCTTCCTCTCGGTGCTTTCTCAGTGGCCCCTCCAACTTTCTCCTATGGGAGGTAGGCTACGGGTGAGGAGGTTTTCCTCTACTCTGAATCGTTCTTGGGTGACTGTCTAATTAGATCAACGGCGGCCCAAAGGCGACCGCTCCCAGTGGGAGCGACTATGGCGGAGGCAAGGGGCGGCCGAGCTCCACTCAGCCACGCACGCTCAATTATTCGACGCATCTCGTGACTTTCTTAGGTAGGGGAGGGGGCTTGACCCGCCCGTTAACCTTTTCCCAGATAAGAGGTCTGGATTACCGGCTCTCTCTCTATATATATCTATATCTCTCTCTCTCTCCTCTCCCCTTCTCTCCTCTCTCTTCTCTCCTCTCTCTCTCCTCCTCTCTCCTGCTCTCTTCTGTTCTCTCCTGTTCTTCTCTCTCCTGCTCTCCTCCTCTCTCCTGCTCTCCTCCTCTCTCCTGCTCTCCTCCTCTCTCCTGCTCTCCTCCTCTCTCCTGCTCTCTCCTCCTCTCTCCTGCTCTCCTCCTCTCTCCTGCTCTCCTCCTCTCTCCTGCTCTCCTCCTCTCTCCTGCTCTCCTCCTCTCCCTGCTCTCCTCCTCTCTCCTCCTCTCTCCTGCTCTCCTCCGCTCTCCTCCTCTACCCTGCTCTCCTCCTCTCTCCTGCTCTCCTCCTCTCTCCTGCTCTCCTCCTCTCTCCTGCTCTCCTCCTCTCTCCTGCTCTCCTCCTCTCTCCTGCTCTCCTCCTCTCTCCTGCTCTCCTCCTCTCTCCTCCTCTCTCCTGCTCTCCTCCTCTCTCCTGCTCTTTCCTGCTCTCCTCCTCTCTCCTGCTCTCCTCCTCTCCTCCTCTCTCCTCCTCTCCTCTCTCCTCCTCTCTCCTCCTCTCCTCCTCTCCCCCTCTCTCCTGCTCTCCTCCTCTCTCCCGCTCTCCTCCTCTCTCCTGCTCTCCTCCTCTCTCCTGCTCTCCTCCTCTCTCCTGCTCTCCTCCTCTCTCCTGCTCTCCTCCTCTCTCCTGCTCTCCTCCACTCTCCTGCTCTCCTCCACTCTCCTGCTCTCCTCCACTCTCCTGCTCTCCTCCACTCTCCTGCTCTCCTCCACTCTCCTGCTCTCCTCCACTCTCCTGCTCTCCTCTACTCTCCTGCTCCCCCCTGTTCTCTCCTGCTCCCCCCTGTTCTCTCCTGCTCCCCCCTGTTCTCTCCTGCTCCCCCCTGTTCTCTCCTGCTCCCCCCTGTTCTCTCCTGCTCCCCCCTGTTCTCTCCTGCTCCCCCCTGTTCTCTCCTGCTCCCCCCTGTTCTCTCCTGCTCCCCCCTGTTCTCTCCTGCTCCCCCCTGTTCTCTCCTGCTCCCCCCTGTTCTCTCCTGCTCCCCCCTGTTCTCTCCTGTTCTCCTCCTCTCTCCTGCTCTCTCCTGTTCTCCTCCTCTCTCCTGCTCTCCTCCTTTCCTCTCTCCTCCTTTCCTCTCTCCTCCTCTCCTCTCTCCTCTCTTCGACCGTAAATATGAAGAGCGAGGTTCTGCTAATTGAGCTCGAGTGTGCTAAAAATAATAAAATTAACTTAGCCTTTACCTATCCCCCCCCCCTATCTCTAATAGAATCAGAGAACGTACTACTCTTTGAGTGCCTTTCATCTATGGTGAGTAAAGAAAAAACAATAATTGGCGGAGATTTCAATTACCCTAACGTTAACTTTACAAACTATACTTCGGATAAAGTTGGGGAGAGATTCGTAGATTTCATCCAGGATAATTTTCTCGTGCAAAAAGTAGAGGAACCTACGCATGAACGAAATATACTAGATTTGATTATTTCAACAGAGGAAACTTTGGTAAAAAACGTTTGCGTGGGTGAGCATTTGGCGACGAGTGACCATAATGTGATAAGGTTTGAAATTAATACGAGCGATGAGGTAAAAGAGAGTTCACAACTAATCCCACGATTTGGGAGTTGTAATTTTTAAACCTTCCGTAACCGGATTAAAAGGATAGAGTGGGGGAGATTATTTGATAATAAGACAGTAAAAGGAATGTACTCGGAGCTACAGCAAAATGTGCTCACGGTGGATTCCGAGTTAGTTAAGTACGTTTGTCGAAATAATGAAGTCAAAGAGAGCACCGTGGGTTAGCCCTTTAATAATTAACTTAATTCGGGAGCGAAATAAAGACTATCAAAGTTTAAAAAAAAACGAAACGACAACAAATCGGGAAAAATACGTAGCCTCTCGAAGGCTGGTAAAGCGAGCCATTAGAGAAGCTAAGCTGAAATATGAAAAAGAACTTGCTATAAATTCGAAACACGAACCGAAACGGTT